>JAHTLZ010003518.1:34005889-34055461 GCA_023846285.1 Phrynocephalus versicolor | reverse complement strand
AAGAAAGAAAGAAAGAAAGAAAGAAAGAAAGAAAGAAAGAAAGAAAGAAAGAAAGAAAGAAAGAAAGAAACCGTCACTCCAGTTAAAAATACCACAATTCCCTTTCAAATTAATCTGTGCTTGTACATTCCTGATGTAATCAGCCACATTTAAATTGACTTAAAACATGCTGAGCATGATTTAAACTGGAGGGGTGTTTTGGAAGTGAGATCAGGCTCTCTGGCTCTGTCTACAACCTGTCTAGAACCCACTAGAAATGGGCACAAATTTGACAATAAACCATAATATTTGTCCAAAATTGCTAATTTGTTGATTTGCATTCATCAAATGCAGAAACCCCCATACAAATATTAATTAATGAGTTTTGGGTAATTTTTATTTGATTAGACAACCCCTTTTTGGCCTTTTTAGAGCTGCCTTGGCATCTGCAGCCCCTAACACTTTTGGTGGGGGCTCTTTGGGGGCATATACCTCAGACTGCTGAAACCAAAATGTCACAAATCTTGCAAGCCTTGTAGAGGAGAGACAAGGGAAGCGTCTCTATACTTTGGGTGTCTCTAGGTGCCTGGGGCCCCATTTTATGGGGTTATTTTGAGACAAACTGACGAATCACCTTGTTGGTTTGTTGGGGAAATGTTTTGTTGATTTATCAATTGTGATTTATCAATGTTGATGAATTACAAATTACAATGACTCACCATTTTTCTGTTTCGTGCCCCTCTCTACTGACTGCTGGTTGATTGCACTGGAATAGGACGACCTCAGTTTCTCTTAATGGTGACTACCTTGAGGAACTAAAACTGCAGACACAGAGAAACAAGATTTACACTGGAGGCAAGGGTTGGGGCTTCGTGATACCAGGCTCCCTGTCTTGGTACACATCTAGGATGACTGCTGCTGCTGCTGGAGAAGTTACTTGTGCTTCTCTGCCTTGTCCTTCTCTAGCATCATATTTGTGTCACAGTAGGTTTCCCAACACCTGCCTCAGGTTGGGAATGATGTCAGGCATTGGTGGTAGTCTTTTCAGTGGTTTGGGGGTTGGGAAGACTGGAGCTCAGAAACCTTTTGCTCTCTTCTTTGGGCACCCTGAACAATACAATGATAGCCATCCAAAGTTCTTCTGTATAGATATATTCCCAATTGCCCTTAAGCTATGGAGTTTCTTCAGTATCATGTGCCCCCTCCAGCACTTCCTGTGCATCACACCAGCCCCTTCTGTCTCCCTAGCCTTCTCATCCTCCTTCCTTGTCTCGCTCTGCCTCATCTAGAGCCCCTTTTAAAAGCTGTACATCCAAAGCTGTTGTCTCTTCTCTGCCCTCCTCCAAGGGCCCTTCCCCATCTTCCTCATCACCTTTCTGGGGTTGTGTTCATCCCCCCACCTTTCATCATGGTCTCTTCCTTCAGTAACCCATCTCCAGTCTGGTGTTGTGCCTCTCAGGTCCTCCTCTTTCCAATCCCTGGTACGGCCAATGTCTCAGTTTCAGAGGTGGCTTGGGTGTGTCAACAATGGTAACTCCCCTCACAATGTGACATCACAATGAAGAACTAATGGCATCCTCAAAGAGAAGAAACAGTACTGATTGCTCACAACATTTCAGAAAAGCTGGGGAGGCATGTGGACGGTGTCTCCTGAAGAGAAAAGATCATAAGATTCTGAAACACACGTACAACCTGTTCAGCCTTTAAATATTCTTTCATTTACCGCCAGGAAAGAGGTTGGGGAGCAGGAAATGGAAACATGAGCTGCCCTGAAGCAGAGGATTATTTCCAGTGATTTGTTCCTGCCATGTAAAGAACAGAATCCCTGTACTGTCTATACTACAACAGATGCCAGGTGTGGGGTGCATGGAGAATTTTAATGCTCTCTGCATCTTTGTTTGTATGGCTGTGGCACGTTGTGTGTGTGGAGGCAGAGGAAACAGTATGGTGAGTGAACCAGGCATATGACTGAACATAAGATTAAATCATCTTTAAATGAGCATCAGCTTGTGATATTTGTGAAATATAAAGCCAACACACAGGCATATGCATGCCTTGAGCAGGGATTTTTGTATGGAAGGAAGGTGCAAAGGAACAGAGAGCTTAGCAGAGGGGAAAGCGAATTGTTTGTCTGAGGTGAAATCTCTGGTGGGGTGTTCATTGTCATGTCTATGCGCAACAGCATCCGTTTGCTGAGAGAGATGGAAAACTAAGATTGACATAAGAAATGAATCCTTTCTTTCCAGAGCAAAGCTGAAAGAAATACATGCAGCCAAGTGGAAAAGAGTTGTGTATTTTCGGCACTCTATTTCAGAATGCTAGATTATGGTTCCCTACCCAATCTGCATTTGTACAGGGCAGGGGTGGGGGGGGAGAAACACATTTTCAGACCTTGAGGTGATATTGCAAAAAAGGGGAAAGAGAATATGTTTAATTTAGATTTTTAAAAGCTACTGTGAAAGAATGCACTTTGCAGTCTAAGTGGAATCATGGCCTGAGCTTTGCTAAATATTTATTTTCCCTTTTGGATGCTCCCTGAATGATTTTATTCAAGGAACTTAAAGGCAGGATCAAAATTCAGGGGTGGATGTGGGGTGGGAGCATAGAAATACTCAAACTGGCACATTTCCATTTAGATACTCATTTTTGGGATTCACTCTTGTTTCATCCTCTCGGCTGACCCTCCTCGTTTTGTTTACAGGCATCACTGACAGAAACACGTCAGATACAAAACTATGATGTCATCACCAGAATCACGGGGCTGCTACTCTTACATGGCCTACTCAAGGCCACAGGGCCAGTGAGGGCAAAATCAGAAGAGAAGCTGTGAGCAATGTGTTCCTGTTTGGAACAGGAAGTGAAGTCTCTCTTCTAATAGTTTTGTCCTTCACTATTTAGCAGCAAAGCGATGGCAGCTCACCTATCGCGGCTGAAATGTAGCAAGACCGTTTACCTACATATGAGCTCAGGGGAGCTGCAGTACAACCTCTGATGAAAGATGACGTTTTATAAATATTTGAAACCTTTATTATTAGCTGAGGGAAATGCAACATCGGTTTTATAATTCAGGTTCTGCCATAGCAGGTTTATTTCAGTGCTTCTTGCCTTTCTCTAATATTCTGCGTGCAACACTGACCATTAATTCAAAGCTAATAGTCAGAATTGTACCTAGAATGTAATGATGGATCTCCACAAATAATGGGAAAGTCTGTCATTTGCTTTTTCTCTTGCATTTGGATTGTTGAAACCACAGGTTCTCTCTTTAAGGTGTGCTCAGTGCATGTTGCATCCACAGATACCTGCAAAGGTAGTACCCTTCTGTCTCTGTTGTACATACAGTGGTGCCTCTTAAGGCAAATTTAATTCATTCTACAGGTCAATTTGTTTTACCAAAAATTCATCATACAAAATGTGGGTTAACACTGTTCCCATAGGAATGCATTGAATTCGTCTTGCGAGGCATCCCATTGGAAAAATTCATCTTACGAGGTTTCCCTCTTCCAGAAATTTCATTCATCTTACAAGTTTTTTGTATTAAGGGGCATTTATCTTATGAGGTACTACTGTATATCAAAATCACAGAGCCTCTGGGATTAGAAAAAGGGGTGACCCTATTTGAGAACAAACATGGCTGTATACACAGGGGTTCTGTTCATAGTAAAAAACAAAAAACAAAAAACAAAAAAAACAAGTAGCAGGCAAAACGGCACTGCTGCAATGTCAGGTTGGGTCTATGTCTGCAGTGCAACATGGGCAGGAATTTTGCAACTCCATGGGTTTTCAAGAGCTGTATTTAGCTAAGGTCATATTTTACTGAGCAGCCCTTACAAGGGTGTGAACCTATATATTCTTCAGAGCATCCTTTTGCTTTGTAATTCTTGTACAGTAACAGGCTGGGCATGAAACTCAGACAGGAATGTCCAGTCCCATTCAGATAGAAAGCCATAGTCCATTAATTAGTGGTGCTTAAAAGAGCATACATATGGGTTAGGTAAAATCTATGAAAAAGAGAACCTGCTACCCTGTCTTATACAGGTATATCTCAGCAGGAGCTGATCTATAGTTTCCTGGAAGATTATTTTAAATTTGTGGGGCGATATTTCCATTGGTTAATGGGAAATGCAAAATGTGGGATCTGAACATAAGAACATAAGAAATAAGAAGAGGCATGCTGAATCAGGCCAAAAGCCCATCTAGTCCAGCTTCCTGTATCTCACAGTGGCCCCACCAGATGTGTCTGGGAGTGCACGAGACTAGATATCTGTCTCCTGATTAGAGATGGGCACGAAATCAAAAAAATTTCATTCTGTTATTTATTATTTGTTTTGTTACATAAAGAAATGCATAACGAAAATTGTGATGAAATTGGAACGAACCGAACAGAACCACGAAAATTAGGTTCATTACATTTCGTTTTCATTAATGGCGACGCGCAATGAAATGAGCTGTTTTAAAATGTTAAAAAATGTCCTGAATATCCATAAAAACCCAGCGATAATTATTTATTCTGCCTGATAATACCTACCAGGGGGATTGGGGGTCCTTAAAATGTGCATTTATGTCTTTTCTCAGATCGCTGCTTTTTTTCCTTTAAGGGGAGTTAGGGGCCATTGACCCAAAATGGCTCCCAGATGCCTAGTATTGATTTCTTGGGTATTAAAACGCCCTGGACATCCATAAAAATGCAGTGATAATTATTTGAAATTATTACCTACCAGGGGGTTGCGGTCCTTAAAACGTTTGTTTTTGTCTTTCTCCCATCGCAATGTATTTTTTCTTTTCCCTTTGAGGATGACACAAAATGGATTCCAGGATGCAAGCCATGTGATGGGATCATGTAAATTCTTGGACAATTTCAACCAATAGCAAGCCCAGGTTGCAGACTGGGTAGGTGTGGCAGCCACAGAGGGCATAAAAAGCTTTGGCAGCCCCCCGTCCTCCTTGCAGTCTCCAGTGGGAGTTAGGGTGGGACTGCTGTCTCTGCGACTTGTTAATTTAGGCCAGCCAGGCAGGTGTGTTTCTGCTGGCTGCAGCCAGGCTCTTAGGGGAGAGAAAGAAGAGATTTCTCTTGCAGCCTCCCTGTGTGCGTGCATACCTCTCAGTGGGTACCCTCCCCTGCCCCGCAGTGCAGTCACTCTGCGGCTGCCTTACGCCCTGGGCAACGCCTGCCACTGCCTTTGCAGCCTCCCTGCGTACCTAGTCTATACTGTGTCTCTGCCACCATCATTTTTTTTAGTGTTTTCCTTCTGGTCTGGGGCATTGGGGGATGTCCACGCATGGAAATGCTTTAAGTCAAGCAAAAAGCGGATAAAAACGAAAAACGAAAAACTGAAATGAACGTTTTTCAAAAAAATTGCGAAAAACAGTAACAAACTGAAATGGACCCACAACAAAAAGCGAAAAACCAAAATGTCATTTCTTCAATTCGTACACATCTCTACTCCTGATACAGTTCTCCTGCATCTGGCCCTTGAAGTACCCCGGTTTTAAGCCTGGAAATTACACATCTCCATCATGGTTTGTAACCTGTGATGGACTTTTCCTCCAGGAATCTGTCCAATCCCCTTTTGAAGGCATCCAGGCCAGATGCCATCACCACATCCCGTGGCAGGGAGTTCCACAGACTAAGAACACACTGGGTAAAAAAAATTTTTTTCTTTTGTTTGTTCTCACTCTCCTAACCCTTAATTTGAGTGGATGTCCCCTAGTTCTTCCCTGTGGTGAGAGGAATAACAAATTGTGCTATTGCCAATAGCAAAGGTTTTTCCTTCTTCTGCCTGCTCCATCCCAGCTCTGGATGATAGTCTGGAAATAGGTTTTCATTGCATCCTCCCTTTTCTCAACGTTAAGTTAAATACATGAAATGATACAAACAACGCAGAGACATGGAGGGGAAAGTTAATATGCTATTTCTGTCTTGTTAATATTTATGTCTCGATTTATGAACCAGTCAACTGGAAGAAAATGCAAAGCTGTGAAACCATGGGAAAGGGGCATAAACATGGGATAACTTGGACTTTCTTCAACTTTGGGGAGAACACCAATATATGGATGATGGGCAATTCCTTTTGTAGTAATAGCCAATTACAATGCTACCAGGAGTCATAGTACTACGTCCATAGTAACAAATCCATGTGGGTTACATTTAAGAGATAAGCAGGGCTTTCACATTCTTTTGTTTTTCCACAAATCTCTTCTCCAGACTCTCTCTGTTACCCCAAAAGAAGGGCAGAGGACCCACATGTGTCTGGTGCATGCCAAATATTTAAAATTCCTACCAATATTTAGACTTCTCCCCCTCCCCCAATCAGTTGCCAAATGTTTAATGGATTATCATTACAATATTTATCTCACATGAAAAGGTCAGAGCTTTGATATTTTCGGTGACGCGAGGCTGATAAATTCAACTCCTTAAAAGAGAAGAATCTTTATCTGATTTTTGATAAAGGACTACATGTGTTTTACAGCAGTGCAAATTGGTTTGGCTATGCTATTATACCAAGATGCATGTGAAGCATATATCAAGTATGCGCATGGTCAACTGAAACAAAGAGCATTTGTGGGTGGCCTTGCATCCTGTTTATCTTTATCTTGGGCTTGGAAAATTACTTAACCTTTTCACGGATATTTCCTCACTGCCTGAATAAACTTTCCCAAATGATAATATGTTGAGGTTGAGAGGACATATTAATACAGGCACAATCCCACTCTAACCATGGTTGAATAGCAATGCTGTGAAGAATATATGATAAACACAAGCAAATGTAAAAAAAAAATGAAAACTCCCCAGGAGTTGTATTGCATAGGATAATAGACACACTGCAATGTGGAAACAGAGACTAAGAGAGATGGAGGAGTGAAGAAAACATCCTAGCATGCTTTGTGGAAAAAGTAAAATGTTATGCAGAGGCAACCCTGAGCTTGCTATCAAGATGAAGTGGTATTTCAAACCATGAGTCCCACCCTCACTGGTGTGCCAGTAGGTTCTCTATGATCATATAATCATACATTACATTCATGGACTGGAGAGACAGAGAATTGCTGAATGCAAACATTTCTGAGTCTGGTCAATGGAAAATTTCTTGCAAAAGTCTATGCATGCCCAAAGTGAGACAATAGGCAAACCACTTCCTCAGGTAGGTGGTTAAAACATGATGGCCTATAATTACACTCAGAGCTGGAGCTGGGAAACATGTGGTCCATGGGTTCCCTAAAGCCTTACTTGACCTGTTTTGTGTGAGAGAATGTTAGATGATAACAAGGACTTCTGTAGAAGTCAAGTCTTCTCCTTCCCTTCCCTTCTAGGAAGAACTCAATTGAAGGACTCTTCAGGAGTCTATGGTCTGGGGATTTGCATCTGTCCAGGTTGCAAAACTAATGTAGATGGATGCATGCATGGATACTTACCATATTTTTTGCCCTATAAGACAAACTTTTCCCACCCTCTAAGGGGAAATGTCTGTGTGCCTTATAGAGTGAATACAGCAGTCCCCAGTACATATATATCACAGATTTTCATTTAAAGAGAAGATACCTTCCCAGAGTCTCTCCCACCTCCTGCTGCAGCCAGGATTCTGCAGTTCCAATCACCTGGTTTGCAAAGAGGATTCCTCCAGAGAGCCTCTCCCCACCCCTCCCCTTCTGCAGCCAAGATTTCCCAGTCAAAAATTGCCTTGTTTGCAAAGAGGCCTCCAGGAACTTCTGCCCTCCCCTTCTGAAGACTGGATTTAACAGCTCCAATTAACTGGTTTGTAAACTTCCCCTTTTGCAGCTTGGATTCCACAGCACCAATTACCTCGTTTCCAGACCTCCCCTTTTGCAGATTGGATTCTACAGCTCCAATTACCTCATTTGCAAGCCTCTCCTTCCCCCTCCATACAACCTTAGGCTAAACATTTTTTCTTGTTTTTCTCCTCTAAAAAGTATGTGCTTCTTATGGCCCGGTGCATCTTATAGGGTGAAAAATACGGTATTTCCTTTAGGCATTCCAGGCCAAGAGTTAAGGGAGGGAGAAAAGCATGGGACATCCCTAACGAATTGATGAACAGAGTGACAAATTATTGTGGTCAAGAATGATATGACAACACCAGTATGCTCTCTGGTGGCCTGGGATGAGGGCTGGGGAGGTTAGTACAGGCCTCTGCCACCATTTAGCTAAATCTGAGGTTGGGGGTTTGAGTCCCCTCCTTGACATGGGCCAGACTCGATGATCTATAGCAGTGGTGGCAAACCTTTAGCACTCCAGATATTTTGGACCACAGCTCCCACAGCACTTTGTCATTGCCAATGCAGGCTTGAAATTCTGGGAGTTGTGGTCTAAAACATCTGGAGTGCCGAAGGTTTGCCACAACTAAGCTATAGGATCCCTTCCATCACTACAATTGTAAAATAATGAAGAAGAAGAAGAAGAAGAAGAAGAAGAAGAAGAAGAAGAAGAAGAAGAAGAAGAAGAAGAAGAAGAAGAAGAAGAAGAAGAAGAAGAAGAAGAAGAAGAAGAAGCCTCATGTTAGTTAGAAAATGAACCTTTCAATTCTGCTCACTGTACAAAGCAGGTGAGCAGAAAATAATTGAATTAACTGAAAAGCTGATGGATGGCCTATGGTTAATTTTTCATCTCCCCAACACATTTCTCCCAACATTTCCTAGACCCTCTCTTGTTAAATACAAAAGAACTGTCTGTGAGAGAGGCTAGGCGAACTGTTGTGGAGATGGAGTAGAGAAAATAATAAAAATGATGGGCTGAGGGTGAGTGAAACAACTCATCCCTCTTCCGCCCATTACACTATTCCTTCCCCTGTGTAAATCCCTCCCACCATCTCTTTCCACTTCCAAAGTACACAAGTGTTGGGAATCTCAGTTATATAGCTGAATCTACCCTGTGTCCTCATGTGCATAGGAAAAAAAATAATGTACAAAGTAGCTCTAAGTTGAACCTGGGACATTCTAAATTTGGGCTACTTGACTTCGGCACATTTAAGAGCATGTATTTAAAGACTCGGTCTTAACATGATGCAAATCTGAACTGATAGCTGAGCAAGTTCTTGCCTTGGGACACAAATGAGAATAAATGTGGCACTTTTAGCTCTAGGGATTCTCTGGAATTGAAAAATTCATTGCATTTGTCAAGACGAAAGAAAATTGGAGGCAGTGGCAGACTTAGGGAGAAATCTACAGAGCTGGGAATGGGAGCTGTCTGGCGACAAGTTTTCTGTACTGTTGAGGACAGTACATTTAGAAGAAATCCAATCAATGATGAGAGCTTCTCTCATCACTGCATTTAAGCACATGTTATTACAATGCTCTGGTATCATTGCATTTTATTGTGAAAGTTGCCATTTTGCAGTGTTCATAAGATTCTGTATCCTCCCCTCTTCTACTATTCCATGCATTTTTTTTCATTGATGTTCATGGCTATTGTTCGCTACAGGAAACCCCTTCCCTTGCTTTCATATTTAATCCCCCACCCCCTTTGAGTCTTTGGGATTCCTTGCTACTAAGGACGGGCATTTCATTACGGAACCAGTAAGTTACCTTTCTCTCTTTCCTGCTCAGTGCTGCTGGCCAATCAGAGAGGGAGGCGGGATGATGCCTGTCCCTGCACAGATCCTGATTGGCCAGCATCACAGATCAAGCATAGATGACATCACAGCATGCTTCCTTGTTGGATTTTAATCCTGCGTGAGGCAGAGAAAGGTAAAGCAATTGGATCTGCATGTATCAGCCAGTTCCGAGGACCACCTGGCTGGTGTGGTTCGTTTTGTAACCTACTGGTTCTGAAACGAAATGCCCATCCTTACTTGTCACTATCACTAGAGATGGGTACAAATTGAAAAAAAAATGGTGATTCGTTTCATTTCATTTAAGGCTTCGGTTCATTTTGTTTTGTTTTTAACAATTTTCTTCAAAAAATCATTTCATTGGTTCATTAATTCGTTATTTGTTTTTAGCTGCTTTGCACGATTTAATGCATTTGACTGTGCACGGGTGTCCCAATGCCCCAGACTAGATGGAAAACATTTTTTAAATTTTTTTTTGTAAAAAAACAACAAAAAAAACTTGATAACTGCACTAACTTGATAACTGCACTAACTGGACTGGCAGCATCCTCATCTTCACATCATCCACATCATCATCATCATTCATCATCCTTGTGTTATTGTTGTCATGAAAATGGCCCCGTTGCCAGTGCGGAGCTCCTGCATTGGCAATGGGGCCATATTCAGAGGGATCCTGCTGAGCTGTCTTCAGCTGGGGCCCTTTAAAAATAGCCCAGTCAGCACTGGGTAGAACCCCTGGTGGTGACCAGATCATTTTTAAAGGGGCCCAGACGATGACAGGTCAGCTGGAGCTCTCTGAAAATAGTTGGGACACCAGCAGGAGAGCTCCAAACTGGCGACCCGACCATTTTCAGAGGGATCCTGATGAGCTGTCATTGGCTGGACCCCTTTAAAATGGCCCAGTCAGCACTGGGGACAACCCCTGATGGTGACTGTGCCATTTTTAAAGGGGTCTAGTCAATGACAGGTTGGCAGGACCCATCTGAAAATGGTCGGGAGGGTAACTAGATCCCTGGAACAGCCCTCCCTAGCATTTTCACAGGATTCCTGTCGGGCTGTCAGTCACAGGACCACTTTAAACCTGGCCCAGTCAGTACCCGTGAGACTCCCTGGTAACGACTGGACCAGGTTGAAAGGGGTCCTGCGACTGGCAGCTCGGCAGAAGCCCTCAGAAAATGGTGGAGGAAAGGAAGGGCTTTTTAAATCCTTTTCCTACCAAAGCCAGTGCTACAGCTGATCGGCAGCACTGGCTTCTGGCAGGAAAAAGCCAGCGGTTTCCTCACACCAATTGCAAGGGAAATCTTTCCCATAGGAATGCATTGCTTCAATGCATTCCTATGGGAAAACAAAAAATGAAACAAATGAAACGGAAATTTCCATTTAGTTTCAGTTCATTTTTCTTTGATGGATCAGTTCATTATTTGTTTTGTTTCCAGTAATGAAATGAATAATAAATAATGAAATGAATTAAAAATTCATTTCATGCCCATCTCTATCACAATCACTCCCACAGCAACCAATGTTGTAGAATATCCTGTTTTTTGGTATTATGAGTTTAGGCGTGACATAGATCACAATCACCAAAGTCAGTTTAAACTATTAACTAGAAGTCTTGTTTAAGCTGGTGTGTTACAGAAACAAATATTGTTATTTAATCTGAGGCAGAAAACATTTAGGAAGACCTTGAGGGAAACTCGTACTGGCACCTTCTTTTCAAGGGCCTTTTTTCAACTCACCCACATGGTCTGAATTTATCCCAGCTGAACTCAGATTCACTCACAACCAGTGGTTAAATTCTACATTCGTATCCATTTTCCCCACAGCTTTTTATCTGCCCTTGCTTTGCATAATCGTAATGAAGCCACTACCTTTTAAACTCCTCAGTTGGACTCTTTAAAGGTAGTTTTATAGCATCATTATCAATTAAACTGGTGCTGGCCAATCAGACAGGGAGGTGCAATTGTGCATGTCCTCGTACAGTTCCTGATTGGACACCGCCATGGAAAAGGAAAGATGACACGTCACAGGCTGCTTCCTGATTGGAGTTCCATCCCATGTGACCCAAAGGAAGATACATCAGTGGCTGATTTCATTCTGGAGGCTGTGTCCTGGTTTCGAACAGCAGCTGTGCTGCCGTGTTTTGTTTCAGAACCGGACTTCTTCCAAAATGAAACACCCATCTCTGCTCTCAGCTATAAAGACCTCTTAGTTTTCTTCCTGCCCTGTCTCCTTCTAGCACTTGTGGGGAACTTCTGCAAGTCCAAGTAACCCTTAAAAAGCATAAAGAACTGGAGCTTAGAAGAAGGATCTTTTTGGACAACAACTGCCCAAATCCCCATCGCCTTGCTGATAGGGGGATTCTGGCACTCGCATTTTCCAAGCTTTGCTGAAGTGCGCTCCCAGCTAGGAGACTCATTCTGGCAAAGGTCTATCAGATTTGTGATCAAGATGGTGGTCAAAAGCTATTCAAACTTGCAGTCACAGGACAATTTTTTAAAAAAGTTTTCAGGTTTCAGGAATAGGAAATAGTTTACACATTGTGAAGCAGCAGGATTTTCAAAATTTGTTTCTCACATATAAAATATGTCAAGCATTCCTGTCTATTTGTAATGCCCTGCCAAAGAATCCAGGTTTTCTTCATAACAGACCTACATTCCTTGACAATGACAATTTTATTACACTAACCAAATGTCACAAGGTGGTCAGTTTGTGCAGAAAAACAAAATTCTGACTCCAATGCCGCTTTCTGAAGTACAGCATTTCCCCATGTATAAGACTATACTTTTGTCTAAAATTATTAGACCCTGTAAGCCAAGGAGAGAACCGTGTGGTTGCGAACCTATAATTTTGGGGATGTGGGGGGTGGCCTTATACATGGGGCCATCTTATAGACAAAAGAATATTGGTATACAGTGGGACCATACAAGAAAGAAATTTGCCATTCATCCCTCAGAGGAGTAGCATTTACAATCAACATGCTTTTGTACCTCAGTTTGAAGAAATGTTCTGGCATGTGGGTTCTCTAAACAACAACTACTCCTAAGTCGGAAGTCAAAGGTTTATACCTTCTCCCTAAATCTTTTAAAAACAACTGTGAATTGATTCTGATGGGACTCATTTTCAAAAACCACTAGGCACTCAGTTTCTGGATCAAAGGAGCCTTCCCCTCATGTGATTCACTTGATCGCAGAGCACAAACTGTGTGACAGCTGACAGAATGACTATGTGACAGCTGACACTACTGCGCCTTCAGGGAGCTGCTAGCTTGCCACGAGAAAGCAGCAAACTAAATCATTACTGCACTATATGAGTTCAGAACACACATTCACATTGTGGGTTCCCTTCTGCATCTCTGAATGCTATACTGCTCTCAATTTTTTCTCCTTCAGGCCATCCTGTGGAATCGTGGTTCATTGCTCTTGTGCAGGTAGGATTGGACCACTCAGTCACTCTATATCATTTCAGTGAAACAGAGATGCAACTGAAGGACCTGCTTATGAAGTATTCCACAACATCTTTCTTTTCTGGTTCTTTTCTTTTGTATTGTTTTTCTTGTTGAAGTGCTTGCTCAGACTATCACAGATATAGTTCCAAACACTATGAGGCAATTTCCTTCCAATCAGAAATCATGTCTGTAGCAATGATGTATGACGATGAACCTCTGAATGTGTGTAATTCCTATTCTTGAAGTCTGTCAAAATAATTATCAACTGTAAACATGTTCAATTGTATGTCTAAATTTAATTCAGTGGGATGAAGTGGGGCCACTATGCCTTACTGGACATTTGTGAAACCCAGACATAGAAGCAAGGGATATTAATCTACCAGGTGTTTGAGCCATGCGATGATAAGAAGGCATTTACCCTAGTTTCACAAAAGCAAATATTCTCTAACAAGACGCTGGCTGAAATCCTGTTGTACAGTTATGCAAATGGTGGAACTATCAGGTATTATCTCAGCGATTTACTAGACTTTCTTTTGTACATATGGAAAGACACACATTGCATGCACATAAAGGCTGCTTTGATTGAATTTCTCCACATTCACAGAACATCTGTCCTATATCCAAGCAGCCTTGTTTTACTTGATTATTCTTTGATCTAACTACTCTGCTTCAAAGTCTAGTGAGTGCCTTCCAGATTGTCCAGCCAGAATCTTGTTCTGGTGGGAGTAGCTCATTAGGCATCACTGAAATGTGGTGGGATGACACTTATGATTGGAATGTAGTTATTGGAGGGTATGTGTGTGTGTGTGTTGTGTCGTTACAGTTGTGACCGACTCTTCTTGACCCCATGACCATGGAGATTTCGTGGCAGGAATGCTGGAGTGGTTTGCCAGTTCCTACTCCAGGCGCCTACAGCACCTGGTATTCCCTGGTGGTCTCCCATCCAAGTACTAACCAGGGCCGACCCTGCTTAGCTTCTGAAAATTGGAGGGTATAATCTATTTCAAAGGAACAGGCCTACTAAGAAAGGAGGAGGTGTAGCTTTATATATTAAGGACATTTATACTGCTGAAGAAATACAAGATAAACAGCAGGGGAAGCATTTTGAGAGTATTTGGGTGAAAATCAGGGGTGAGAAAACTAGGAGGGATGTCACTGTGGGGGTATATTATAGACCTCTAAGCCAGCCGGAGGAGTGGGATGATGCCTTCTGTGAGCAGTCAAAAGGGAGAGATGTAGTGCTAATGGGAGATTTTAACTATCCTGATATATGCTGGCAGTCCAACTCAGCTAAGAATGCAAGGTCTAACAAATTCCTTACTGCCCTTGCAGATAATTTCATGGTCCAGAAGGTAGAGGAGGCAACAAGAGGCACAACCATTTTAGATCTGGTCTTAACCAATAAGGAGGACCTTGTAAATGGGGTCGAAGTGGTGGGAGCACTAGGTAAAAGTGACTATGCCCTCTTGGAATTTGTTATACAGTTGGAAGGTGAAGCTAAGCATAGTCAGACAAGAAACCTAGACTTTAAGAAAGCCACTTTTTATAAACTTAGGGAACTATTGGCTGTGATTCCATGGACTGAAACACTGAAAGAGAAGGTAGTCCAAGATGGATGGGAGTTCCTTAAAAGTGAGATATTAAAGGCACAATTTAAAACTGTTCCAACAAGAAGAAAAAATGGGAGATGTCTAAAGACACTGCAATGGTTTAATAAAGAACTTTCAACTCATCTAACTATAAAGAAAAACAAATACAAGAAATGGGAAAATGGGAAATGCACCAAAGAGGAATATATGCAAACAGGTAATGTATGCAGGGTGGTGGTGAAAAAAACCTAAAGCACTAAATGAACTTAGACTTGCCAGAGAGATTAAAGATAGTAAAAAGGGTTTCTTTAGTTATGTCTGCAGCAAAAGGAAAAATAAGGAAATGATAGGCTCTCTGAGTGGCGATGATAACCAGTTACTAAAGGATACAAGGAGAAGGCAGAACTACACAACACCTTCTGTGCCTCCATTCTCTCCATTTTCTTGAAAAAGGAAGAAAGAGATCCACTGGGACAAAGAGTAGATGAGGTAGGATGGGAATTGCAACATAGAATAGGTAGAGAGCTAGTACAGGAACACCTGGAAATGTTAAATGAATTTAAGTCTCCTGGCCCAGATGAATTACACCTAAGGATATTAAAAGAACTGGCAGAAGTAATTTCAGAACCATTGGCAATAATCTTTGAGAAGTTCTGGAGAACAGGGGAAGTCCCCATCAATTGCAGGAGGGGTAATGTTGTCCCCATCTTCAAAAAGAGGGGAAAAGAGAACCCAAATAATTACCGCCCAGTCAGCTTGACTTCAATTCCTGAAAAGATCCTAGAGCAGATTATTAAACAGGCAGTCTGTAATTATTTAACAAGCAATGATGTCATTACAAGAAGTCAACACAGGTTTCTTAAAAACAAGTCATGCCAGACTAAGTTGATCTCTTTCTTTGATAGAATTACAGGCCTGGTGGATGAGGGGAATGCTGTAGATATTGCTTATCTGGACTTTAGTAAGGCCTTTGATAAGGTTCCCCATAGTATTCTTGCTAAGAAGTTAGTAGAAAGTGGGATAGATAGTTCTACTGTTAGGTGGATTTGTAATTGGTTGTCTGATCGCACCCAAAGGGTGATCATAAATGGCCTCTCTTCAGCTTGGAGAGAGATGACCAGTGGGGTGCCTCAGGGTTCTGTTCTGGGTCCAGTGCTGTTCAGTATCTTTATTAATAACTTGGAGGAAGGAATAGAGAGTATGCTAATTAAATTTGCAGATGAAACCAAATTGGGAGGGGTTGCTAGATGATAGGATGAAATTCCAAAAGGAACTTGACAGATTAGAGTGCTGGGCCAAAGCTAATGGAATGGATTTCAACAGAGGGAAATGGAGGGCACTACATCTAGGTAAAAAGAATGAATTGCAAAGATATAGGATAGGAGATACTTGGGTTGAAAATAGTACCTGTGAAAAGGATCTGGGAGTCTTGGTGGACCACAAATTTAACATGAGTCAGCAGTGTGACGCGGTGGCCAGGAAAGCCAATGTGATTCTTGGTTGCATAAACAGAACCATAGTTTCTAGATCAAGGGAAGTGATAGTACCACTCTATTCTGCTCTGGTCAGACCCCACCAGGAGTACTGTGTCCAGTTCTGTGTGCCTCAATTTAAAAAGGATGTTGACAACCTTGAGCGGGTACAGAGGAGGGTGACCAGGATGGTTGAAGGTCTGGAATAACTGTCTTATGAGGAACGGCTTAGGGAACTGGGAATGTTTAGCCTTTCAAAAAGAAGGCTGAGGGGGGATATGATAGCTATGTTTAAATATTTGAAAGGATGTCATATTGAAGAGGGAACAGGTTTGTTTCCCATGGATTCAGACACTAGGACTCGGGGCAGTGGTTTCAAACTACAGGAAAAGAGATTCCATTTGAACATTAAGAAGAACTTCATGATAGTTAGAGCTGTTCAGCAGTGGAATATGCTGCCACAAAGAGTGATGGAATCTCCTTTTTTGGAGATTTTTAAGCAGAGGCTGGATGACCATCTGTCAGAAATATTGTGATCGGGGTTCCTGCATGGCAGGGGGTTGGACTGGATGGCCCTTGAGGTCTCTTCCAACTCTATGATTCTATGATTTGGGCAAGGTGTGGTGTGTTTGTTCTCAATAGGTTTAGCCTAGCCCTTTCTGATTGGATGTTTAGAGCTTGAGATGTGTGCAAAAAAATTAAAAAAAGTTTCCTCAATTTTAGCCATCATTTAGGCAGTTGGTGTTCATGGAGTGTAAGGGTTTGGTGTTGTATTGCCTTATTTTATTCATTATTTCCTAGCACCTATCCATGTACTTCCAGAGGGGCAATGCCAGCTAAATAATAGGCTGTTCAAATGGGCACAGGCTTAGGGAGCTAGTAATGATTCCACATGATTCATTAAGACTTGTTTGTTTGACGTGCTGATTTGTATCATGCAGCTCTAGCATATTCTGCTGTGGAAGAGCAAAGGCACAAAGCTTTTGTTCTTATTTTTGGGGAATGTGCACCACAGTATGACCCAATGTGTTATTTCTAGAGATGGGCAAGAAATGAATTTTTGTTTCATTTTTTGTTTCGTTCCCTAACAAAACAAAAAATGAAATGACCCATCAAAGAAAGATGAAACAAAACAAACTGAAATTTTTTGATTTGTTTCATTTTGTTTTTCATTCCCCCAATCTGGCATCTTCCCCTACCTGAGGCTGGGGAGGCCTAGCGTGGCTGCTGGTGCCACAGAGCCCCCATAGGGAGGGCTTCTGAGGTGGTGGGGAGGCTTTTTTTCTTTAAAGTGCAAATCGGCCAGGCCCCAGTACAGCTGATCATTGCTTGTTTTTTAAAGCTTGTTTTTTTTTAAAAAAAGTGCAAGTCAGCCTCACCGGTCAGCTGTAAAAAACAAATTAAAAAAGATATAATGAAAAATGAAACAAAACAAAAAACAAAACAAATTTTTAAAAAATTATTTTAAAAATCCATTTTATAGGAAATGAAACAAAACAAAAAAACCAAAAAAAAAAAAACACACACCCCAAAATGAAATGAAATGCCATTTTGGCATTTCGTAACCATCTCTAGTTATTTCTGGTGGCAACTTTCTGTTTGGTGTTGATACGTTGTTTTCTTTATAGATCAGGGTTCAATCCAGAGTGATGCCCAAATACTTTGGAACAGGGCAATGTTTTAAAATCTTGCCTTCCCAGGTAACTCAGAGCTTCATCTCTTGTTCTTTGTTATTTAAGTGGAAGGCACAGGCCTGGTATTTTTCCAAGGGTTTGGCATCAGCTGGTTGTCTTTATAATATAAGGCAAGATTTTCTAATGCAGAGATTATCAAGTGCTCAGTGGCCTCAAAGGTTTCCCCCTGGACTGTCAAGGCTAGATCATCATCACAGATGAATTTCCTGATCAAAAGTGATGGTGCCAGGATGCCACCCTGTGGGAGACCATTCCTTTAATTTCTCCAGCAACTGTGCCTCCCTGGATATTCCACAAAGAATCTTCCATTCTGAAGCAGAATGACAACCATGTCTGTTAGTCCATTATCTTTAGTAAGGTGGTAAACCTTTTTGAGGAGCAGTTGATGATGGACAGTATCATGTGCCACTGTAAAGTCAACGAATTTTATACGTTTCAAAATCATTTTCTATATGTTGGGCCAGATTTAGGATTTGAGTCGTACAGCTCTTGTCAAGTGTAGAGTCTCCCTAGCCTAAAATTAGAAGAGTTTCAGTATTAGGGACTAGATCAGGTATGTCCAAACTTCGGCCTTCCAGATGTTTTGGACCACAACTCTCATAGTTCTTTGCCATTGGAAATACAGGCTTGGAATTCTTGGAGTTGTGCTCCAAAACATCAGGAGGGCCGAAGTTTGGACATGTCTGGGCTAGATGAATTCATAGCATTTGTTTAGGTGACCAAACAGGGAAACAGGTCAAGGCTCAATTTGCACACAGGTATTATTGACCATCTGAATGAATCAGGTACTGTGATTTAGTGACTACAAGCAAAAGTTTGATCATGGCACTTGATCTTGCCAGACCCCCCCCCCACACACACACACACACTTAAACAAAGGATTTCTTCCAGACAAGTAATAAGTAGATACAGAACTTCCATTGGGCTTGGGTAAGAAATGGTTAAATGGTTTTTTTTTAAAAAAAGAGTCCTGTTCTGGAATTTTCCTTTAGTTGGTTTTAATATGTCTGGTCTTTGCTGTGTAAAATATAACACCCTTTCTGGCTTTGTAAACAGAAGTTTAGCAACATACAGATTTACAGTGGACAAAATCATTGGGAGGTCTAGGCTGAATTAAGTAGGAACTCCTTCTGAGTAGGCTTACGCAAGGTTGTACTGCAAAAGTTTTTGGACTTGTGTATTGTGCAATATCACTTATTCCTGCAGGAAGGCCACAGTCCTAGTTTTCTATTTTGGCCAGGCCTAAGCATACCTAGATGCCCTAAACACATCAGATCTCACCTGATTTTGGAAGATAAGCAGGGTCGGCCCTGGTTAGTACTTGGATGGAATACCAGGTGCTGTAGGCGCCTGGAGTAGGAACTGGCAAACCACTCCAGTATTCCTGCCAAGAAAACTCCATATAATGACACAACACACACACACACACACACACACAAGCCTCATTTATTGGAAAGAGACTTACTGCTGAGTTCATAGGGACAGAACTGCTGGCTATGTTATTCCTTAGGAATAAGCCCTATTATTCCTTAGGAATAAGACGGTGGACGGTACATGACATGAGGAAACTCACTTGGCTATAAAGTTTTTCAAAACAAGTCCTACTGGTTTCTGCAGGTGACATGCAGAGGAGCACAACAATTGTGTTGCAGGAGCCCTCAAGGACAGAGGCAGAAAATAGCGAAACTCTATCTTTGCAACTTCCACCAGCCCCACCCCTTCCCTTTATCCTCCTATTTATATTGATACATCACCAAACAGACATAGTGCCTATCTGGTACAGCACCCCATTTGGCAAGCATAGTGAAAAAATTAATAGAAAATTTGTTTGGCAGAAATAAGGAACAGACGTAGTAACACACTCACTACCGCTGGCATGAGCATTCCTTTGCATCAGATCTATCACATACTCCAGAAAATGAAGAAAAGTAATGCCAGCTAAACCGAAGCAAAATAAACTACCCTCTGTCAGCTGAAGAAAAAGTGATGTTTTCCCTGGCCAAAAAAATAAATAAATCTCCAGGCTTCCTTGCACTTAGCTTTACACCTTGCAGGTGCCAGTTGTTCCTATGATTTTATCTGTGCCAGATCCAATGCAAGCTGATGGGTAACTAGCCACTGAACAGGAGTAACTTTAAAGTAAACTGAAACTGGCTTCCTCTATTTAAGTACCGGAGGAAACATTAAAGAAATGGAGGGAGAGATTTGCTTCAGATTCCTGTGGCTACAAAACATTCCAGAGAAGTGATCTCTGCTCCACCTTTCCCCCCTCTTTCTCCCTATCTTGGTCCTGTCTCCTTCTCTGGTATCTCCGCTTTTCTCTCTGCAGCAGTCTCCATGGCTCCATTCTCTCTCCCTCTCTCCCTCTCTCCTTCTCTCCCTCTCTGTATGTTTATCAATCCTTCTGCCATGGGGCCCCTCTCTCTTTCTTTGGTTTTTCTTTTTCTTTCCCTGGTTCCTCCCACTGGCTCATTTTTTCTGTTCCCATTGCCCGTTTCTCTCTCTCTTCTACCCACTCCATCTGCTCCTCTCAGTGTAGGCTTCTCTCTTCAAAAATACTTTCCTCCTTGGGGTAAGGCTCAAGTCCCAGTCTACTACCTTGCCCAGAGGTAAGGCCCATTTACTTCAATTAAAATCTTTAGATTCTTGAAGTACAGGCAAGGAATTTGAGCAATTGCTTCAAAATATTCCCATAAGCAAGAGAAAGCGTGCATATTTTCATTAGAGGTGGGCACGAAATGCCAAAAATTGTGTTTCGTTTAATTTTTCATTTTGTTTTTCATTGTTTTATTTTGTTTAAAACAAAATAATTTTTTAAAAAAAATTATCTTGTTTTTCGTTTGTGTCATTTCTTTGTAGAGATAAAGGAAGAAATTTGGAGTGCGATATGGAGAGAAAGAATAATGAAAAACATGTCAGTAAGAATTAAGGAAAATCGCTACAAAGTTATTTGGAGATGGTATTTAACACCAGTAAAAATGCATGCAATAAATAAAGAGGTAACACCCTTGTGTTGGAGGTGTAAGAAGGAAAAAGGAACCTATCATCATATGTGGTGGTCCTGTGAAGAAAAACAAAAGGAATGGATAATAATTTTTGATGAAATAAAAGAAATTATAGGGATTGATATAGAAAAATGTCCAAAGATAGCATTGCTAAACGTAGTTTAAAATTGTCAAATAGAAAAAGAAGTAAAGGATTTGATTATAATTATGGTAACATCTGCAAGATTAATAATGGCAAAAATTGGAAAGATAATAAGAAATTGAGTCTAGAGGAATGGTATGATGAAATGTGGAGATTGGCCATTAATGATAAACTGACCTGCGAATTGAAAATTAAAAAAGGGATGGTAAAAGAGAATGTTTTTAATCAAATTTGGCATAAATTTCTGGATCATGTATTTTTAAAAATAAAGGTTATTTTCCATCTGAAGAATCAATTCAGTTTTGGAAGGAGACAGGTTGTTTAAGATAAATCATGTAATTGTAATGAATGAAATGTTATATAATGTTATAGAGTATATTGTTATTAGAAATGAAAAAAAGTTTTGTTTCATTATTCGTTATTCATTTCATTACATAATGAAACGAATAACGAACCTAGGGGCAAACTTAACACAAACCAAACTGAACTGAGAAAAATTGGTTCGGTTTGGTTTGTTTCGTTAATGGGGGGGCGGAGATGTCTCCTACCTCATGCTGATCCGGAGCACGCACTTCGTCGGTGCCATTGCGGGATGCGGTGGGCTAAGCCTCAGCCCAGCCCTGGGAGGAGAGGTAAGAAGCAGGCCGCATTTAGGTGGCCAGAGCAGCACAGCTTTGAAGCCGCCCCCCTTGCAACTCCCTCCTGCAGCCCGTTATTGAGGGGCCAATCAAGAGTGGAGATAAGGAAGCTGCGCTTAGACGACCAGAGCTATGCGGCTTCAAAGCCGCCCCCTTGCGCCTCCCTCCTGTGGCCCATTATCACGGGGCTGATCGGGAGGGGAGATAAGGAGGCCGTGCTTAGGCGGCCAGAGCAGCGTGGCTTCAAAGCCGCCGGCCCTTGCGCCTCCCTCCTGCAGCCCGTTATCTCGGGACTGTTCGGAAGGGGAGATAAGGAGGCCGTGCTTAGGCAGCCCCCAGGGGCCGCGCAGTGGGCACTGGGAAAAAAGCAGGTAAAAATGAATAATGAATTAACGAAACAATGAAATGATTTTTTCGTAAAAAATGCATGAAAAACGAAACGAACCAAGCTCCTTAACAAAACGAAATGAAATGAAACACCATTTTTTTCCTATTTGTATCCATCTCTAATTGTTATATGATCCTGAGGGTGGTGGATAATTAAGCACAATGTGTTGAGGGGGATTTATGTGTTGCTTAAATGTTTAATTAATAAAATATATTTTAAAATTATTTTTAATTTTTTTTATCTTGTGCTGACCAGCTGGCCCGAGGACCAGGTCAGTGTGTTTGTTTGTTTGTTTGTTTGTTATCATGCAGACCAGTAGGCCCGCAGGTCGGGTTGGTGTGTTTATTTCATTTTAGTTTTTTCTGATCGCGCCAACCAGCTGACCCGTGGCCTGGGTCGGTGAGTTATTTTATTTTATTTTATTTTATTTTTTGTTATCACACCAACCAGCTGGCTCATGGCTCAGTTCGGCTCTTTTATTTTTTTATTTTTATTTTTATTTATTCAAGGGCTGGCCAGCTGGCCCGTGGGTCGGCACTTTTAAAAAATTTTTTACTGAAGTGCCAATCAGCTGTAGTGCAGGCTGATCAACATTTGTTTGTTTGTTTGTTGCTGGAGGGAGGCCACCACAGAAGCCCTCCCCATGGGGGCTGGTCAGCGTCAGTGGCAAGTCCCAAGCCCAGCAGCATTCAGGTAGAAGACACTGGATGGGGGAACAAAAAGCAAAATGAAATGAAATCAAAATTTCTGTTTTGTTTCATTTATTTTTCTTTTAGGGGGTGGTTTGTTATTTGTTTAGTTACATAACAAAATGAGTAACAAATAACAAAATGCACTTTTAATTCATTTCATGCCCATCTTTAATTTTCATAAGCTTTCACAAACCTTTTCCTACAAAAAGCAAGCATTAGACATGGGCACTTTATATTTCCCACCCTAGAGAAATGAGTAGGAACTTCAGCAGCCCAGGAGTGGTGGTGGCCTGATTCAGCCAAATCCTGCCCCCTCCTCCAGGAACCAGGCAGGCCACTTACTGTGGTCTACACAGTGCTCCACTTCGTTGTCAGCAATAGCATTGACATTATTGCAAATGGAGCCTGGCTCCCTTTTCCCCATCTCTCCACACATCCAATTCCTTCGCTGCAAGGCTGCATCAGAAAGCATCCCCTTTCAGCGGAAGGAGAGACACAAAGATAAAGTGCCCACGTCTATCAAATATCTTGGGTCCTGTATGTTCTAAATGAGAGGATGGATCAACTTCAGCTTTAAGAAGGGCACAGCAGGGATCATTTTTCTTTTCAGAAAGCAGTACAGTCACCCCCTGCCATTTCGCGGTTTAGGTACTGCGGTCCCACTATATTGTGCCTCAGACCACGTGCAGGAGGAACAGCGGGGGCGAGCACATCACCTCACACCGCCCCCACTCCTCCGAGAACCCTTGGGGTATTGGCTCCTCCGAGAAGCCTCGGGGTTGCTGGGATGGAGGCAGGCAGGCGGCAATTTCATCGCCCCATGCCGCTCCCTCCTCCAGAAGCCTCGGGGCCACTGGAGCGGGTGGCGGGCAGCAATTGCATTGCCCTGCACCACCCCACGCTCCTCTGAGAAGTCTCAGGGCCGCTGGGGCGGCGGCAGGAGTGATCACAATGCCCTGCGCTGCCCCCCCCACTCCTCCGAGAAGCCTCGAGGCTGCTGGGGGGTGGGGGGGCGATCACGCTGTCCCGCAATTTCCATTGAAATGCATTGCCAATGCATTTCAATGGAGAAATACACAGTAGCAATATGAAATCACTGGAGTGGGAGCAGAAATAAGAATTTTAAAAGTACTTATTCGATATTCAGATCTGGCACACAGCAAAGCCACTCTGTCCCCAATTAATGAGAAATCTGATCTTGAATCAAGAACCCCTTAAAAGTGATAACATTTGGTTTGGATACCTCCCCCACCAAATAATAATGGCTTACTCCTGTGTATCTCTATTATCGTTTTGACAGGTCAATAAGAATACAACTCACTCCTCCTTAAGAACCAGAACTTTCCAGAAAATGTACTCCATCAATTTTTTTTAAAAAAATATTAAATATAGGCCCACCACCATCTAGCCAAAATTTGAACTGGAGACACAAACAATATGCAAAATATTTTATAGAGCAGTATGGAAAAGAGCTGGCAGAAAATTATTGTGTGCATGCTTTAAAAATTAACAAAACTATTGTTGGTTCTTAGGGAATCCCATGGTCCTCCCCATTTGTCTTTCTCTCCTCTGTTCAGGAAGAGGAAGGAATGTACCATTTGAGTTTAACATAACATGGTAATTTTGTGAGGAGATGGCTCCAGGCACTTTGGAGAAACACCCTTTCATTTTACCTCTCAGTGAACTTCAGTGTTCACTACTGGGTAAAACAACGTTGGACATTTGAGGCATGCTCACAAAAAAAACCAAAGGTAAAGATGCAAACAGTGAAGTCAGAAGTGATTTTGCTGCTGCCAAAGTCACAATGCAATTGCTGGACACAGGGAGGAATGAGGATTTCCATGATAACTAGCAATTTCTCCCTTTATACTGATTCTGGAATGTTCGGGGAACATGCCTTGGCCTGATTAAGTTTCATTAGGATTGGAAGTTTTAAGAACTTGGACAATTCAATTTGTTTTTCAGAATCAGCCACCTGGTTACGTCACCTAACAGAAAACGATGCGTGCATCCTTGAAGTGTGCAATTAGGAAGGCTATACATTGAGCATATGGAAGGGAAAGGGTCATTTCAGATTACAGGCTTGGCTGGATGTGTGTCTGTTTTAGTAGCTTAATATAGGTTTGCAAAATTAGGATTTGGAAAGGCAACTGCATGGGCATCCAGATCTGATGAACAAAATTGTCTATGCCTACTGAACTACGACTAGCAGGCATGTGTGTATGTGTGTGTGTGTGTGTGGGGGAACCTTTACCTTTACTGAACCAGAACTCTTCGGGGGAGGGGGTGTTAGAAAAGCAGTTTAAAAATGGAATCTCTTAACTCTCCAAATCATCCATTTCCTACCAACCCAGGGACTACAGGTGAGGTTTTAGACATGTGGTTGTTAGATTGACTTGTATACTGCCCTACAGCACTAAAGCACTCTCTGAGTAGTTTACAGTGTAATTATGCAAACAACACTCTGCCCCCATATCTGTCCAGTGAGCTGGGTACTCATTTTACTGACCTCAGAAGGATGGAAGTTTGAATCAGCTTTGAGTCAGCTACCTTAGTCCACCAGGATCAAAGTCAGATTGATCCTTGTTGTTGTAATTTTGAGGGCAGATTTTGGAAAAGTTACTTTTTTTTAGACTAGTGGACTCAGAACACTGCAGCCAGCAGAGGGATTCTAACAGTGGCCATCTACAAAAGTAATTTTTCCTAGCTGCATTGTGGAGTGGTGTGGGACACCCACTGTAATTTCTGCAAGTAGGACTTGTTGCTTTTAGTAAAGCCGGAACAAGAAGACAAAAGTAAAGGAAGTTTGAAGTAACAGCACTCACGGATGAACTCAAACAGGGTTCAGATTTGTGTACAAAGTAACTGGGAAAATATGCTGCTCCCCCGAGTTCCTTGGCCCATCCATTATTCACAGCTCAGCTCTAAGTTGTGCTGCCTAAATGGAATGTGTCAAAACATGAACCATCAGTGCGTGGTGGGGAGGGGTAGGCAAGAGGGTGACCGTGAGGACAATGGGGGATTCTGAGAACATTCTTCAGAACAGGAGGATCTGGAAGGAGCCGCACTGTCATAGCTCTGCAAGCTCCCTTTAGCCATTTGCCAGTAGATGGAGTAGTTAAATCATCTGTCTGTCATCCATCTCTTTTGATCTGTTCCTAAATGGCCAATATCCACCGTTTGTAGACACTGTTAATTCTCACTTCTTGGCTTCAAAGTGCCCTGACAGACACATCTTTTTTGTTCAGGCCAAGGAGTTTTCGACTTGATGTTGAATCTCTCTGAACCAAAAAAGGAAAGACAGGTCAAACCTTCCTACAGCAAGGCCTGTCTACAGATGCAGGGCAGTAGGTGGTGTGTGTCCTTTCTGGATTGGGCTGGGGTGAGGCTACAAGACTGCTGAATGAACAAAGAGGGAAGGAACAAAGTAGGGCTGACCCATGGCATCATTTATCCTGCCTTCCCCCGGAGATGTATGCATAATACTCCACCTACCTGGTGGCAACCCACTAATAATGGATTTTGGCTGTGGGCAGTTACCACTTTCCCTTCTATTCCTTTCCTTTGCACTGCTAAGAAGGCAGAAAAAGCAGAAGTTGATTGACTCGCTGGGGGACCTCAGTATAAGCAAAACGTCGCCTTTAGCTTGGAGTTAAGAGAGTTTCAGCCACCAGAGCCCTCATATAAAGGGATCTGATCTGAGAAAAGATCCCATGAAATGTTTCCACGTTTGCTTGTATTTGAAGAACCTCTTAGTTCTATGATAAGTTTGCAACAGATATTCAAATATCTAAATGCAAGAGAATATATAGTATTTTTCTACATATAAGGCTATTTTTGTCTAAAATTGTTACACTAAAATTGAGGGTTGTCTTATACACGTATTCTAAGTAGTATTCTATACAAGTATTCTAAGGAGAGAACTGCACAGTTGTGAAACTGTAATTTTATGATGGGAAAGTGGGGATCGTCTTCTACATGGGGATGTCTTATAGATGGAAAAGTAGGGGTACCTTTATTAGACCACTTTTTAAAAAATCAATGTGGGCTTTTGTGGGTTAAGTCCACATCTTCAGGCCATGTACCAATATCTTGTGGACAGTGCAGAAAAAATATGAGTGTCCCAACAATTCAAGGAAGAAGTCTGTCAGGTGGGCTTCTTTAGTTAAATTCAAAGCTGATGACAAGTAGCCTTTGGGGCCGTGTGAGGTTTAATGCTTCACCCCTGATAACATATGGCTGGAATTCTTCACCTAACTATTCAGACATAAGGATGCCAATTAATCTGTATATAATTTTGGGGCAGTTGCAGCCAGAGGGCAAGTTTGCTAAGCTGTAGCCCTTCCTAAGTGTTATAACCCCAGGATTAATTTCACTTTCTGAAGGGGGGGACCTTCAAAAAATATAAAATAGTTTAAGAATGGGCAAGCATTTTGGAATTGCCCCACCTTAGGGATATAGGTGATTTTTCGGGGGGGGGAGTTCCTGTTTGTTTCTTGTTTTGTTTTGTTTTAAATTGAGAATATTGGGGAAAATAACCATGACAGGTTTTGCAGGAATGCTGATGCCACAGGTGGCTCATAGGCTGTAGTTTGCCCACTTCTGCTTTACCAGAGAGATAGGCACAAAATGAAAAATGAAACACTGTTTTGTCATTTCGTTACATAATATATCATTTTGTTACAAAATAAAACAAAATGCCATTTTCCCTCTGGAAACAAAATGATTCATCCCAGAGGCACCAAATTTTTGGGGTAGCTTCTTTGGACTCTTTCCTTTAAACACTCCAAATTTGGAGAGATTTGAGGTTCAAGAGGCTAGGTTATTAAACTCCAAGTGGGGTCCCCAGGAGAAAATTGTAATTTGTCATTTGTAATTGAATCGGAAAGCACTTAATTGCTCCCCCATGGGGGGGAAGCAATTAATCTATCCCTTTAGAAATTCTCCTGGGGGGCCCACTTTGGAGTTTAATAATTCAGCTTCCTGAACCCTAAACCTCTCAAAATTTGGGGGGCTTAAAGTGAAGAGTCCAAAGAAGCTACCCCAAAAAAACTGATGCCTCTAGGACCCAGGGGAGCCATTATATAGTCAATAATTTCATTTCATTCTGAATTTTTTTAAAAAAATTCATTAGTAACAAAACAAAATGAAATGAAATGAAGCACTATATTTTTGTTTCGTGCCCATCTCTGCTTTACTATTTCTATAGCTGGCTAATCTTTTTGGACTACGGTAGTATCTGTGATGAATGTATCTGGCTTGTGTTCAAAGAAATACTGTATTATGTCTATCTGATCCCCTTTACCTCCAGAACACAAATTAAGACATGAGAAAAAATATAGACAGAGCAAACTAAACAAACAGCATAGGCTGTAATCTCAAACCTGCCCCTGCCCCTACCCCAAAAGGACCAAAATGGGGATCAGGGTGAAATGACACAGGAAGTGTCTCTAATTAATAAAATTACTAGTAAAATCACATCAAGATGATACTAGAGACTAACTCAAATAAACCACAGATATCAAGTCTATGGATAGATGGGTCGGAACTGGAGAAAGGATGAGGAAAGGAAGACTGAAGGGCTGGTATAGTATAGTGAGGGAAGAAAAAACTTACATTACAGTAAACACAAAACTCCCACCAAATATAAAGCAAAAGCAAAGCAAAGAGTTCTGCTTATATACTGCCCCATACCACTTCAAGTAGTCTCTGGGTGATTTACAAATTTAATTACAGTGTGCAGGCTACATATGCCCTCCCCCAGCAAGCTGGGTACTCATTTTACCAACCTCAGAAGGATGGAAGGCTGAGTCAACCATGAGGCTGCTACCTGGGATTGAACCCCAGGTTGTGAGCACAGTTTTACCTGCAGTACAGGCATTTAACCACTGTGCCATGGGGCTCAGTGGGCACTACAGGGCTCAGTGGCACCCACATACCCCCAAAACAAAACAAAACAAAAAACAAAAGCAAGGCAAAGCCACATCAAACCAAATCTTCGGCTTGCAGCTGATAGCAAAATATTGCAAGAAAATTAAATATTTTATTGTAGTTTACAACCTCACCTGCTGCCTGTACTTATTTTGACTGGGAGAAGACTTTCTCAGCTGGGGTAGCCAAACATCTGTACAGCAATAACCAAGAGAGAGTTCTGTCCTGCGTCATAATTCAACAAGAGCCCTGCCTCCATTCCAAGAGTTCTTTTTACTCATGGCGTCTGTTAATGTTGTTGATGCTGGTTTTTGTCAAGAGATACTGAGGCAGATTTGTTAAAAATGGTCACCTTTGATAGTTGCTTAATGGTGCTGTTCATAATGGCCAGTAAAGAAATGAAATATTTTTATTCTACTACTAATGTCTCAGAGTGAATCTCTGAGACAGTAAATGCTAGTTAAGGAGAGAGGAGTGGGTTGTCTGAGGAACTAACTGTTGTTATACCCTGTGAATCTCTGCTTCCGCTGCAAAACTGAGGTAAGTTAAGAAATATCAAAACTGTGTAAAAGATTTTTGCCTGGCTGGGAAGCCAAAGCTCTCCAATCCTCTGGGCTTTTCCTTATGTAGTGCTAATTTTGAACATGATGAGGATATGCTGGCTGGCTTTCTTTTAGTGCCGTTGTGAAATCAATGTCACCAAATAAATTAGAGTTGCTTCTAATCTTTCCTGGATTTGTCTGAGGGTATTTGTACACGACCCCTAAACTCCGCCACAAATGGCTCCCAGCTCTGTAGCTTAAAATTGTTTCCCCACCAGCTCCGGAGTTTACAGAAAATTAAGTGTGGCCACACCCACCTAAGCGTGTCCCAGCGCACTTTTCAGGTACCTGCTCTTGGAGGGTGAAAAATCCCAGATCCGGATGTAAAGGAGTAAGTGCCTGGCTCTCCTCGCTTCTGTTTGTTGTTTTTCTTGCCTCCCGCCCCTTTAAGAGAAGGAATCAGGAGGACGACGGGGCGGGGAGATTTGGACCGGCAAACGGAGGTGAGCCTGCATTCTTTTGTCCCTTTTTTCTCCCTCCCCTCACACAGACAGGATCAAGGAAGTGCGGAGGGGTGGGGATGCAGGAAGAGCAACGAACCCCCAAGATCTCTGATCCGAATTTAAGTGGCCAGCATATCTTAGGGGTCGTGTGAAAAGGCCCTGATTTGGTAAAAGTCCTCAAAGCCCCGGTTATCATGTGTTTCATTCACTGGGTTATCCGTAGCGTTACCACTGAAAAGCACTGCCTAGATGCCCTAAGCACATCCGATCTCGCTTGATTTCAGAAGCTAAGCAGGATCGGCCCTGGTTAGTACTTGGATGGGCGACCACCAGGGAATACCAGGTGCTGTAGGCGCCTGGGGTAGGAACTGGCAAGCCACTCCAGTACTCCTGCCAAGAAAACTCCATGGACATGGAGTCATGTAGAGTCAGTCACGACTGTAATGACACAACACACACACACCACTGAAAAGCAGGAAAAACATGCAGGCAGTGTTGTTGACGCTGGTTTGTTGAACGCTTGTTAAGAGATAGAAAGGTAAAGGCCCCCCCCCCCGGCACATGTGTGCTAGTTATCTCCAACTCTAGGGGCGGTACTCATCTCAGTTTTCAAGCCAAAGAGTCAGCGTTGTTCAAGTCCGTGGCCATGTGGCCGGCACGGCTGCAAGGAAACAGTTTATCTTCCCGCTTTTTATGGCGATACCTATTTATCAACTTGCATTTACATGCTTTTGAACTGCTAGGTTGGCAGGAGCTGGGATTATCAGTGAGTGCTCACTCTGCTGCGTGGCACCCGGGATTCAAACCACTGAGCTGCCAACTTTGTAATCGACTGTTTCAGCGCTTTAGTCCACTGAGCCACCACACCTACTGAGAAAGGTGTGTATTTGACGGGTGTTATTCATCTTGTTTTATCCTCAACACCATTTTTTCTGGCTTTCTGAAAGATTCCCCCTCCTCCTCTTTCAATTCCCACTCCCCCACAATTGAAGGGCTCTTGGGAGCCACAAGGTAGCAAAAATGACTAGGGGAGGGGGGCACATGAGGACCGCATTCTACAAGGTCCTCATCTCTAGCTTCAAACTAGTTTGAAATGAATCTTAGGGTGTGATAACATTGGGAAATATATCACAATGCAGACCGCTAGTGGAAGAGTCCAGTTCAATCTGTTTCTCAGCAATCATACAATATATGGGGAAAGGTACTTTAGCCTGATCCTAATCCATGCCCAGCTGCCTAGATGCCCTAAGCACATCCAATCTCGCCTGATTTCAGAAGCTAAGCAGGGTCAGCCCTGGTTAGTACTTGGATGGGAGACCACCAGGGAATACCATGGGCTGTAGGCGCCTGGAGTAGGGACTGGCAAACCACTCCAGTATTCCTGCCAAAAAAACTCCATGGACATGGGGTCACAAAGAGTCAGTCACAACTGTAACGACGCAACATACAATCCATGCCCAATATACAGAACTTCTACTTGTTGGGGACAGGCTAGAGCTATTCTGCAGCAGATGGTTTGTTTCTTATTAAAGTGAACCTTTACAATGTGGTCAGATACATGCCTGTGCAGATTGCCTGATCACACCCTCCGAGTTGTATCATGGTTTCAATATTTTCAAATGTTTGGAAGTTGAGTCATGGCAACTGGATTCCTTTTCTTGTGAGATTGAAACACTTAACTACTCATCCAAGCAGCTTCATTAGTCTGAGGAAATTTATAAATTGGAGGCCTCGCTACTAACTTTCCTAAGACTGATGAAGCTGCTTGGATGAGTAAAGAAATGTTTACTCACAAGAAAAGGAGTCCAGTTGCCATGACTCAACCCCAGAAAACCTAGCCCAGTGATGGCGAACCTTTTAGAGACCGAGTGCGCAAACTGCAATTCAAAGCCCAGTAATTTTTTTTTGCAAAGTGCCAATACAGTAATTTAACCTGTATACAGGTGGCTATGAAGGGGAGATGTCGGGTGCCCACAGAAAGGGCTCCGAGTGCCACCTTTGGCACCCGTGCCATAGGTTCGCCATCACTGACCTAGCCTGAATGACTAAGAATCTACACAAATGTTTTAAAATGGTTTCATTTTTCTTGTAGGGATTTTTCAAAATGTTCTATTAAATGTTTTTATTAAGAACTGCTTTGGTGGCTTTTAGCTGAAAGGTGATACAGAGAGAGAAATAAGAAACACAAATTAGAAAGTTGGCCATCCTTTTGAGATGCAGCAGCCTTTGTCCAGTTCTGTGCTATTGTAGTCTGTTTCTTACACCTGTTGTCAAACATTTTATGTCCCTAATTCTTATCACAACATGTTACAAATTAACTGATAATAATATCCCCCAATTCTTTTTTTGAAATGTGTCGAGAGAAAAACAAATGCAAATGATGCAACGTTTTAAAAATAATGTCAAATGAGTATAATACAGTCTCTGTGTGTAGCCTGAATTTTATGTTAACATAAACAATATAGGCATTTTCTTCCGAAGCACACATTCAAACTCTTTCTTAATATAAGTTTGCCTCCATGTGAACATTACAAAGGGGGTAAGAAGGAACATTCTGCACTCGTTAATGAGTCTTAAATCAGTCTGCAACAGTCATTTCCTCTGCAATTTGGACTGCAGTTTAAAATGTAAGAAAAGGGAGAAAAGGGAGTATAAACGTGCCTGGCTGAAGGGAAATCCAATTCTATACCAGAGTAATATGCATATCAATGGACTATGGCCAGAAACCAGAGCTTTGCGAGGGGAAAAATAAAGTGTGTCTGTGTGCCTGCATGCACAAACAGGAAAAATCCTACTTACAGTAATAGACAATAAAAAACGAGCCGCTCTGAAGGCTTGTGTGGCTGTAATGACAGATTCCTATGTAGTGGGGGAAATGAGTGCTTTTAGGAGCCCACAAAGAGCAGGTAGAGATGAGAAGAAAAAGATCAAATGTTTGAAGGGATGGCTGACAATTGAAAATGAGAGCACCAGACAATTTTCAGACGCCTTCCAAATAAATCCCATCACTGGTACGTGGCACTTGTTGCCCTCCTCCTAATGTCTTTGTTTGAAGACAAACCTTTCAAGCTGAAATCCATGTTCTGTTCATTGCATCTAGTGACTCCTAAACAAAGGTAGCAAATGATCCCTGTTTCTATCTTTGCAACTGATTCAATGGCCTGGTGACTTTGATTGACTTCCAACGGAATGAGCAGAATCCCCTGGCGTCCACTTCTGTGGTAATCACTATGGTTGGTGGCCTGCCAAGCCCTGAGCTTTCGCAGCAATGTTTTGATACCAGGAGGAAGGCTCTTGCCAAGAAGGAGCTATTGTGATGTCACAGGAGTGGCTCGTTGTGATAGGAGAAAGGGCCTAGCACTGTTCCTGGGCTAGTGAAGTAGCCCATCTGGAGGAAATGGGTAAATGGGCCCACAATCCCAGTTAAAACCAACAGACTAACAAGGCAACCAGGGCTGGAAAAAAGGGACAAGTCTGCAGCCGCTATCCAGAAATAAAAAATACTCTGATCTCAGGGCTTTCAATTCACCTCACTTCTTCTCCTTCACTTCTGCTTGCCTCTAGATTTTAATACTTGCTTGGGAAGGCAGAGAATCACAGCAATTCACCAAGACTCCAGCTGGTCCTGTGGGATCAGGCATTCTTAGGTAGTATGCTGTCTCTCTCGGCCCATCTCTGGTGCTCTTCAGATGCAATCCTGCAGTGAGGGAGTAAGCCTCAGTGAGTTCAGTACAGCTTTCTTTAGAGTGGATGTGTGGATGACTGCACTGTAACAGTGAGCCACATTTGAAGATCAGAGGCCCTAACCCAGTGGTGGCCAAACTTTGGCCCTCCAGATGTTTTGGCCCACAACTCCCACAGTCCTTTGTCATTGGCAGTACAGGCTTGGAAATCTGGGAGTTGTGGTCCAAAACATCTGGAGGGACGAAGTTTGGCCAACACTGCATTAACCTCATCTATTCAGGTGATATGAAGCCATTTTATTTGTAACTGGGCTTCAATGTGTGATGATCAAAAACCACACCTCACTGCTGTAAACGTGCTGCTAGTTTGCAAAGATGCCTTTCTAGGTGAACTTTCCTCAGATCTTTGTGAGGTACCCTGATATTAACTTTGAAATTTGCATAAGGGTGTTCAGAACCCCCAGGAAAATACTGTTATTCTTGTAGAAACTCTATCCACTTACCTCTCCCTTCTGTTTCAGCACCCACCCAAAATTCTTGATTTGTTCAAATTTCATTCTGGATATATTTAATTATAGTACAGTTTCCCATCCTGTAGGGCATGAAGATATTCCAGAGGTATTCAACAAGGCAGAAGACAAGGCTTAGAAGGTTGCTTGAAGATATTTCTGCAAAGTCATGAGGTGGAGAAAACATATAGAGGGGGTTAAAGGCAAGTAGAGCCACTCCTTAAGATAGGCAGAATGTGAATCCAGGAGAGGGAGCTCTCCCATTCATCGTAATCAAGTGATTGTAAATGGTTTCTCCTCAGCATGGAGAGGGGTGACCTGTGGGGTGCCCCAGGGTTCTGTTCTGGGTCTGGTGCTATTCAACATCTTTATTAATGACTTGGGCAAAGGAATAGAGAGTAGACTGATTAAATTTGCAGATGATACCAAACTGGGAGGGGTGGCTAATTCCCTAGATAATAGAATAAAAATCCCAAATGACCTTGACAGATTAGAGTGCAGTGCCAAAGCAAATAGAATGAGCTTCGACAGACACTCTCAGAATTCACATAGGGGAGATGTGATGTCAGGATATATGAGAATTAATGGGAAAGCCGCTGTTTTGCTAGTCTGTTGGGTGAAGCGTTCTGTGGGAAAATATCCATAATTCAAAATAAATAAAAATTGGTCTAACCAATGAATCACTGTATATTTTTATGGTGGGAGTTCAAGGTCAGGGGTATGTGAAGTGAAAATAGAAATTCTTTAAGATCTCCTTAGCCTCTCTGCCCCAAATCTACCCTCACCTACAAATGGTGGCCATTATTATGCTGAGTAATCCTGCCTGAAGACCCCAGTGGAAGCAGGATCAGTAAGCAGAAGAGCCCAATGGAAGACCCCAATGGAAGCAGGATCAGTAAGCAGAAGAGGGATAGCAGCCTTGCTGATGCCCTTGAGAAATTATCTAAGGGTTCAGCAAAGTGGATGTTTTCAAAGACAGGGAGCTGACCTAGGAACCAGCAGTGGATAAACCACAAAATGTTACCCAGCAATCTTCCAAGACATATCTGGAATTAGAGATGTAAAACTTTTAGATTTTTTTTTTGAAGCATGGAGGCAATACCTTTGAAGAAAATGGAAAACTGGGGGGTTGGAGGTGGAAACAGTTTTTTTTTCATATTTCTTCCCCAAAATTTCCAGAAAGTTTACATGGTTATGGCATACTTACCAGCACACCTGGGAAGCTTAGCGTTTCAGTGCCAAATATCTCCCAATGATTTCTGTGACTTTAAAAAAGGCTCTTAATCTACAGCAGGCCCAATGGAGAGATTCTTTAGCATGTTTTGCCCAACAAAAAGGAGAAAATATTAAGAATCTCTGCATCAGAAATGGCTGCCAAAGAAAGAAGGTCAATGAATAAAGATGGAACAGTGGAGGAGTCAAAAGAGGTACTGAAAATATTGACTTGAGACATTATTGGACTGGTACATTAGTAGATTGGGTGAAGTCAGTATAAAAGGAGAACAATGATTAACACTCCGATCTAGAAAATTTTTATACTACAGAGGAGGAACAGCAAAAGACAATATAGGAGGTGTACAATTTGTGATACAAAGAAAATAAAACAAGATCTAAAATATATTAGCAATTAGAGACTTTAATAAAAAATAATTAAAAACAAGAACTTAGTGATGAGAAAGTTAGAAAATTAAGATTAGGTAAGAGAAGTGACAGGGAGCGCCTACTCATATAAATTCTTGAATTGCAAAAGTTTAATGCTTTGAACACATTCTGTAAGAATAAGAATAAGAATTTAGAAGTAGATATGGATGAGCCTTGGTAGGAAGTATAGATACAAAATTGATCATATGTTGCCCATAAGTCAAAACCAATTGTGTGAATACAGGAATTTATAAAAAGAATATAATGAAAAAAGTCAAGATAAACATAAAATGTAAGAGAAAAAAATTACAGTCACGCCCCCTGCCATTTTGCGGTTAAGGTACCGTGGTCCCACTACATGATGGGATTGCAGTACCTGCACTGCTGGGGGTGCGGGGGTGATCGGGTTGCTCCGTGCCACTCCCCGCCCTCAGAAAAGGCTCGGAGCCACGCAGGGGGTGGGGGGCGATCGGATCGCTCCCCGCAGCCACCCCGGGCCCCACCGAAAAGGCTTGGAGCCGGGCGGGGGGTGCTGGGGAGTGATGCAATCACCCCCTGCCACCCCCCTGCGTGGCTCTGAGGCTTCTGGAGGGGCGGGGGGCAGCGAGGGGTGATCAGGTCACTCTGTGCCGCTCCGGCCCCTCTGAGAAGTCTCGGGGCCGTGCGGGGGCCGGCGGGGGGGGCACAATCTCCATTGAAATGCATTGTCAATGGATTTCAATGGAGAATTTTCCCCCATTGGAAAGCATTGAGCCAATGTTTTCGAATGGAGAAAATTTTCTCTATTGAAATGCATTGGCAATGCATTTGAATGGAGACAGCCCCGGACAAGAAGTCTCGGGCAGCGCAGGTGGGCGGCAGCAGCAGCGGGAGGTCAGATCCCCTGCCGCCACAGGCGTGCGCCGCCCCAAAACTTCTGCGATCGCCCACCCCACCCCCAGGCCCCACCCCACTTCTGCATACCACGGATTTTCATGGATCGCGGGTGGGGTGGGTCCCTAACCCCTGCGATTGGCAGGGGGTTACTGTAACATCAAAATAAATATTTAAAATAATGAGGAAAATCATAAAGGAGAAAGATGTAGAATACAAAAGTAAATTTAAAAAGAAAGAAAATAAACGCTTTTGCATGTGAATGTACAACTACAGATCATAAAAACAATGTTTTGCTAGGTCTCGGCAATGCTTTTTTTTTAAAAAAAATGCTATCAGAGCATTACTGATATGCTGTATTGCTAGGCAAAAGAAATTGTATGGGAAAGCTTCCCATTTCTCCACAAATGTTGTAGCTGCTTAGTGAAATGGGAAGTTTCCTTTTGTATCTTCCTTATACTGTTGAATGAATGCTGTGAATCAGGGGAAGTAAACAGCATTTGGTGGCATTCCTGAAAGCCAGCTAAAAACAAGTCATCTGGGTAATATAGTTCTCTCTGAAATCATAGATTAATTGGCTCGTGTGGGGAATGGGGAAAAACACTCAGACCTTTGTGTGATTAATATGAATGTCTGCACCAGACCCTGCATGTAAATCTGACTGAATGAACTTACATAACTCCTATGACAATGCACCCTGCCTGATCAGGATTCCCAGTCAAAGGAACTTGGTAAGCCATATTCAAGCGCCTCTGCAGAATTTTGGCCCAATCACATAATGATATGAATAAGGGTGGTGTAGGGGAATGAGTTTACATGCATGCCTCCATTCCCATCAGCCTTTTAGCTTTCTCTGTAAAAGAGTGCCTGAGAATTCAGAATGAAAAAAATAGATATATTTTACGAATTTTATTAATAATTATATGCAGGAGGCAATATATCTAAGAGTATATAGAAAGCTATGTTAAGAAATATGTGAAGACAAGGCTTCTAGAGATTGATAAAAGAGAGTTAGAAAAACCAATACAGGAGGAGGAGATTGTAAGTATTATCAAAAAGTTTAAAAATGGCAAAACTCCAGACTTTGATGGATTAGACTCAGATTTTTATAAACTATTTAAATTAGTTCTAATTCCCAAATTAAAGATACTTTTTAATGGTATTTTGGAAGGAGAGAAGATATTCTGGAAACATTCATTAACCATTCTTATTCCAAAACCTAATAAGGGTTTAACAGATCCCAGTTCCTATAGACCTATCTCTTTAATAATTCAAGATGCAAAGATTTTTACTGCAATATTAGCAAGTAGAATGAAGAGATTTATCACAAACTATATTAAAGAGGATCAAATTGGTTTTTAAAGGGAACAGATGGCTAATTTAATTAAGAGAGTTTTGAACACTATATACGATATAGAAAAAAAATAAAACAAAGGCAAGTATATTGTCATTAAATATATTTAAAGCTTCTGATTGTGTAGAATGGCCAACTTTAAAAATTGTTATAAATAATTGGTGGTTTGGTGAGAAATTTAGAAGAGTGATAGATCAGTTATATATTGATAATACATCCAGGGTAATGGTTAATGATGAGATACCAGACTAAATATCTCTGACCCAAGGCACTAGACAGGGTTGCCCCCTCTCTCCAGTACTGTTTTGTTTAATGATTGAAGTGTTTGTGAATTTAATTACTGGATTAGGTATGGAAAATGAAGTCAAGATAAACTTATTTTCAGATGATTCCTTATTGACAATTAAAAACCTGATTGAGATTTTGAATAGGATTAAAAATCATTTGGACGAATTTGGACTGATAACTGGTTTATGTGTAAACTGGCAAAAATCACAGATAATGTTTAGTTGTCATAAATTGGAATAAGAAATTATTGTGGAAAAATATGGGTATAAGATAAGTAAACCAATTAGATATTTAGGTATAGATTCGGTAAAGAACACACAAAAATTAAAATAATATAATTATAATAAATTAAAAAGAGAAATTAAGAATAAAATATAAGAATATTCTAGTTTGAAATTATCTTGGTTTGGAAGGATTGCATGGATGAAAATGAAAATTTTGCCAAAGATTAATTTCTTGTTTATGATGCTACTGGTAAAATTAACATTAGATGATATTAATTTTTGGCAAGGTTTGAAATGAGGGTAAAAATTAGAATAAATAAAAATATTCATATAGAGCTCAAAATGGAGGACGTATAGGGTTATCAAATGTTAAAATTATTATTTGGCAAATCAATTAAGGATTACCGGGGAAATTATATATAATCCAAGAAAGTTAATATGGTGGGAATTTCAATTATCTGAGATAAAAGATAATATTGAAAAAAATTATTTGGCACTATTAAAAATGAAAAAATAAGTAAGATTAATATTCCCTTTCTTATATCTATGCTAAGTGCATGGTATATACAGTGGTGCCTCTACTTACGAATTTAATCTGTTCCAAATGCATGTTCTTAAATCGAACAACTCTTAAGAAGAGGTACCACATCTAAAAAACAATAAATAAATTAATTAATAATTAAAATTGGAAATAGAGCAGACCACATCTAAAATTTAAAAGGCGGAAGTTAAAATGCCAATGGTTTTCCACTCTTAAATTGTTCTTAAGTAGAGCCACTCTTAAGTAGAGGTACCACTGTATATATAAAAAGATTGTATCCCCTAGATTTACCATTGAAATTAGTGACTGAAATACAGGACTTCCCTGCAAATTTAAATGTTTTTATAATATTTTTTAGGGAAAAACAAGCGGTTAGGTTGAAGGACTGGATGGATAAAATAAAATCAAAGGAACAAATGAAAGAAGCTTTGCAATGTAGGGATATTTCATGGTTTAACTATGTAGAATTAGAAAAATGGACTAATGGTTGGATTAGGAAATATAATAAATGTAGACAATATACAAAATATGAACAGTTCTTAGTGTTTTATGAAGATATTCAGAAAGAAGATGTAGTAATAGGCAGTGTGAGTAAAATATATAGGACACTTTTGGAATTAGAGGAAATTGAAAATAAAGGAAGAGGATAGAAGGTAGTCTGGGAGCAAGATTTTAAAAAAGAAATAGAAGAGGAAGATTGGGTTAAAATATGGAGAATGAGAATACTTAGATCTCTGTCAGTGAGAATAAAAGAAGTCTTATTTAAAAATAGGGTTAAGATGGTGTTTGACACCAGTTAAATTGAATAAAATAAATGGTAGTTTTTCTAAGATTTGTTGGAAATGTGGTAAGGATCAGGGCTGTGGAGTCGGTAGATAAATGTTCCGACTCCACTCCGACTCTGACTCCTAAGTTTTTTTGTACTTCCAACTCCAACTCTGACTCCGACTCCCCGACTCCGACTCCTCTGTATTAATATGTCAATGTATTTTATATATTCCTTGGGGGAAAGAGCCGACCCTTGTGGGACCCCCCAAGGGAGCACCCAGGGAGCCGACAGCTCCCCCCCCCAAGCTGCACACCCTGGGGCCGGTCTTCCAGGAAGGACTGGATCCAGCTGAATGCTGTGCCCCCAATCCCCACCCCAGAAAGCCGGTCCAGCAGGATACCGTGGTCGGCAGTATCACAGGCTGCTGACAAATCCAGGAGGAGCAACAGGGTAGAGCAGGGGTGCCCAAACTTTTTGTAAGGAGGGCCAGATTTGGTGGCTGAGAATGTGTCAGGGGCCAGTTGCTCCCTGACCCTGCCACCCCACTGCAAGCTCCTCCCACTGACCCATAAGCCCCACCCACTGACCCCTTGCAACCCCACCTGCAGGAAGGAAGGAAGGCACCTAGCTTCACAAGGTTCCCAGTGATGATGGTGGTGGCGGCTCGCCCCCATGCACGCACCCAGCCCCACAAGCTTCCCAGCAGTGCTGGTGGTGGTGGCCCACCCCCTTGCCCACCCACCCAGCCCCACAAGCTTCTGCTCACCGGCCAGCCGACCCAGCCCCTCAAGCTTCCCGGTGGTGTCAGTGTTGGCGGAAGATTTTTTTTAAAAAGAAAAACATGGGGTGAAGGAGGGGGAGGGAGGGGCAGGCCAGCCAGCCGCTGACCACTCAGAATGGCCTGAAGAGCTGGATTTGGCCCCCGGGCCGGAATTTGGGCAGGCCTGGGTTAGAGCCACCCCTGTCAGCCCCCTGGAGGAGGTCAGCTTTCAGTGCAACCAAGACTGTCTCAGTTCCCCGATATGGCCTGAACCCGGACTGGAATGGGTCAAGGACTTGTTCTTTCTCCAGGAACGACTAGATCAGGACGGCGGCAACCCTCTCGATGACCTTGCCCAGGAAGGGGACATTGGCAATCTGATGGTAGTTGGCCAATTCGTCCAATGCCTGGGTAGATTTCTTTAGGGTGGGCTTCACCACCATCTCCTTCAGGCGAGAAAGAAAGACCCCCTCCCTGAAGGAGGCAGTGGAAATAATGGAAGCCCATTCAGTCATACTCCCTCCCGCAGATTTAATAAGCCATGCAGGGCAAGGGTCGAAGGGGGAGGCCACCAGCCTGCAATAAGCCAGAGCCCTGGAGGCCTCAATACTATTCTTACAGTAGACAAGTCATTAATTATAAATTTGCTTTAAAAAAAATTCCAATCTAAATTTAGTAGGAGTCGGGAGTCGATGCATTGTTTGCCGACTCCAACTCTGACTCCAGGTACCCAGAATTTCCTCCGACTCCGACTCCACATACCCGGTAAGGATGTTGGTACATATTTTCATATGTGGTGGGAATGTGAAAAGGTACAGCAATCTATTTTGAAAGAATGAAATGATACATTTGAAAGGTATATAGAGCCCAATCCAGAAATTGCTTTATTGTCAATATTTGTTTAAACAGATTATGAAACTACAGAGTTGATAACTAATCTCTTGACAGTTACTACATTAATCACTGCTAGGAATTGGAAGGGGAACTATGAACTATGTATGGATGAATGGTATAACGAAGTTTGGAATATTGCCTTAAATGACAAATTGTCATGTAAATTAAAGATTAAGAAAGGAGAGTTAAAAAGAGAGATTTTTATGATATATGGAGTAGATTTATTGAATTTGTGCTTGTAAGAAATAAGGGCAAGTTTCAGTGCAACAATCAATTCAGTTCTGGAAGGAAGGATAATGAGGGACAATATTGTTTAAGAGGTCCCGTTGGTGGAGGAGAGCACTCTTGTTTAGTTTTATTTTAATTTTTTTATACAGTGGACCCTTGTATAATAAACAGTTTGTATAACATAAAATCTGTACAACATAAAAAAATTCCGGGAATAGGGGAAATTTGCTTAATGTAATCACCTATGGGGAGAATCCGTACAACATAAAAATGGGATTACTCTGTTTTCAATGCATTCCTATGGGCATTTGTATAAAGGAAAATTTGCTTAACATAATTTCATTTGAACGAATTAATTCCTTTATACAAGGTATCACTGTATATGTTTTGTATTTGTATTTTTTTTAAAAAAGAGAACTTTCAGAATGATATACAGTGGTACTTCCAATTATGAAATTAATCTGTTCCAATGGCATTTTCTTAAATTGATTTTTTTACATCTCGAAACAGGGTTTCCCTTTAGAAATGCTTTGGAAATGGATTAATTTGTTCCAGGTGGAAAATCACAACCCCAGAATGCAAAAAAGCACAGTAACAGGCATGCAAACAACAGGAGCTCAGTTCCCTTTAAAAGTCCCCCAAACAGTGCCAAATAATTCTAGAACGGCTCCAAAACAGGAAGTTTGTGAAGATCACTGAAAAACAGAAGCCCCGGTTCTCAGCTTCCCTTTTCAAAGTGGCTCCTTCTTTCCAATTGCACTCTAGTGGGGGTGGCCACATGATGGCAGGATTGCAAACAAACAGGAGCCATTTTAAAAACGAACCTTTACATTCCGTTTCCCTTTTGTAAAAAAAAAAAGAGCTAAATTTTCTTATCTTGAAGTATCCCCATTCCCACAGATTTCCCTTTGTAAGTTGAATTTTTAGTAATTAGGGGCATTCATAATTGGAGGTACCACTGTAATTGTAAAAAACAGTATATGTAGTGGTTAGAGTGACAAAGTAGGATGATACGAATGTCAAAGGAGGAAAGACTGGAACCTCCATTCAGGAATATAATTTAGTTTACTACCACCAATTAGGAATATTGATGATAGCTATCTTATAATTCACATATTCACTGCTGCAAGATTAGCTTGGGCCCAATGTTGGAAAGCAACTTGTAGACCAGGAGACGAAATAGTGATTAATAAAATTCTCGAATGTGCAGAATTGGACACCTTAACATATAGATTAAGAAACAAAGAAGAAAGCAAATTTACCTTGGTTTGGAAAAAATTTTATACTTGGATTTATAGCAAAAAAGAGGTATAAAAATATTTTATATTTGATAAATTGAACTTGACAATTGAATTGTATTAGTACCTTAAAGTTAGTAATGTACAACACACTGAAACTCTATATCTCAGTTCTTTTGAAACATTATTAGCCAAGCCAGATTTTATTCTGTTTTTGTTGCAAAATTGTTCAATAAAGATTATTTTTTTAAAAAAAGGAATATAATTTAGTGTCTCACCTTGAGCCAGTGTCCGTGTCTTTACAGGAAGTATAAAACTGTGGGGATGTGTATTGCACCCCTAGAAAAAGAACAGGGTGTGAATGTAATAAACAAAACAAACTTGTCCCTTCATTCTGCAAGTGGTGGATTACACTGCTGTTTCTCTATTAACACTTGTTCCCAAGTGCCTCCATATTAAAAAAAAAATCATTCTATGAAGAAGGGTTCTAGCCAAACTTCTCATTTTCTGTGTGCTGAATCGTGCATGTTGAATGAATCTTTATTTACGGTTATTAACCAAGTCAAGAAATACCAAAATATCAATTTGCCACAATAAAACGATTTGCCAGAATAAAACATTGAATTTGCCAGAATAAAACATTTTAAAAACATTTTTAAAACATTGTAAAACTTTTGATAAAAGCCACTAAATACAAACAGGACTGTTATAAAAATAGTCAATATCAGAAGGATAGATAATATCAAACGCAAAGTAATTACTATGGCTGATTTTCAACAAGTGGGAATTGTAGTGAGGACAAGAGGGTGTCCTGTAAACTATATTGACTACTGCCACTGAAGTTGTTAACATTCAGGTTGCCCTTTTCTATGTAATGCCTGGCATCCTTTTTCCTGATGGCAATGTGGTCATGATATTTTGCAGCAATATTGGGCCATTTCCTGGCTTTTTGATTTGTGGGTAGAGAAGCACAATACCCCATGACTTGGGATGGGCACAAAATGAAAAACAAAATGCTGTTTTATCATTTCGTTAGGTAATGAAACAAAATGAGGAAGCAGCATTTTTTTTAACAGATGAAACGAAATGGTGGGTTTTTTTTTTTTTTGTTAAACAAACCAGTTCAATTAGCTGTAAAAAGGCTGCCTTACCTACTAGGCTCGCAATGAGCCATCACCACCACCGCTGCCGGAGCCTAGGCGGGAGAAGAGGAGGAGGTCGGTCCCCGCCACTGCTCTGGCACTCCCCACCTCCTCCTCTCAGCCCCGGCTTCTGGCCTTTACTCAGCTGGGATGTGGGGGAGGTGACTCCCCTGGGTCCTAGAGGCACCAGATTTGGTGTTGGGGAGTCATTTTTGGAGGGGTCCAGCCGAGCTGTCATTACCTGGATCTCTCTGAAAATGGCCCTGTTGCCATGGGGGAAGCCCTGCAGTGGTGACCAGGAAATTTTCAGAGTGATTCAGCTGATGACAGCTCAGCTGGACTCCCTTAAAAATGGCCTAGATGCCAGTGGTGGATCCCTGTGGTGGCAACTTGGCCGGTTTTAAAGAGGTCCAGCCGATGATGGCTTGGCTGCCTTGCTCTGAAAATGGCTGCTGGGCACCACATTTGGTGCCTCTAGGACCCAGGGGAACACCCCTCCCAGCTGAGAGGTGCTGCCTGAGCCCTCCCCAGCATTGAATCAGTAGCAAGAGGAGGAGGAGGTGGTGGAGGAGGCAGGGGGCACTGGAGCAGCGGTGGGGGCCATTTTGTTTTGTTTCATTTTGTTTTGTATGATTAAAAACTTCATAAGAAATGAAACGAAATGAAATGGGGATGGGCACAAAACGAAACACTATTCTTCTGATTCATGTCCATCCCTACTCACGTCCATAAACTAGAGGTATTTGGAAAAACTGAAAATAGGTTATGTAAATGTTTCAACTGAAACCTACCCGGTAGGTCTTGTATTTCCTTGTGAAACAATCCCATTTTCTATATTCCAGTTCTTTCATGAGCAAGACAGGAGAGGTTACAAACAGAGCCCAACTACGAAAACCAAGAGCTTCAGATATGCCTTCTTGGTGTGGCCAGATAATAGGAACACCCTGAGAATGGCTCAGGATACAATCTCCAGGAAGTGAGCTGTCTTGGTATGGCTTTGGATGTTTTCCAAGTGTTTGGCTCACAATGGACAGAGGATTAAGCATCTGTAAGATTTGAAACTGTGAATCTGCCAAGGGATAGGAAAACAGATTTAAGAACAATATTTTTCTGGCTGCTTTCCAGCAGGAGATATGCATAATCGCAAGTGCTATCGTGTAATGGAGAATGTAGCGGCGGATGGAGGTGAAGAAGGAGACTGCTTGCTCCATCTTTCCTTCCCTGCATATGTGTGTGTTTCTGCTTACATGTGTGCCTGTGTGCGGAAAGGAAAACGGAGGGGGAAAGGGGGAGCTTCAATACATATTTTCTCTCACCAGGAGTAATTATATGTGATATAGTCATGATTTTTTTAAAAAAAAATTCTAATGTCACCTCCCCCAAAAAAGGAGAAGGAGGAGAAGAAAGTCTCGTTTCAGTGACACTGGTGATATGATCCTGACATGATCCTGCTGTAGATCCCCACCACCATCCAATGTACGATGATTTTCACTAGGCTGCAATTGTTACAAAAATGCTGTTTCCTTAATGTACTGACATTAAACAAAGCCAGATGTGGTTGAGTAGAGAAATATCCAGACATAGCTATGATTTAACATAAAAACTATGCATGGATTAAGGTATGTGGGTGCATTTTTGTGAATGTAAGATGGATGAGCCCAGGAATTTGTGGTTCTTTCTTTCTCTGTAAAGCAGATCCTTTTAATTCTTTAATCGTAGGCCTGTTTTTAATATTGTGTTTATCTTAGATGAGTATTTGGAATTGCACTGGAGCCTCCTTTTGGACTGAAAGGTGTTCTATAAATCCATGCATAAAATCTGAACAATTGGGACTATAAAATGGCCAGTTCCAATCCTACTGAGGTTCTGATGGGCAGCCAGAATTACAGTATATTCATCTGAAAGGTTTTTGCGCCTTAAAACCAGTTTCTAAAATGACCTTTAAAAGCATTTTAGTTTGCTTTTCAACTTTTGTTTTTGTTTCATTTTTCATCACCGTGCAAACACTGACAGGCTGGAGATTAATGTTTACTTTTGTAAATGATAGCTCATAGTTAGTACATATTTTATTTGATGGTCTTGCCCGTCTGTAATGACTTAAGAACCTATCTGTTGAAATGGAGACAGCTCCTTCCTAAGGTAGACCAAAGGCTTCATAAACCCATATATTGAATGCTGAGTCTCCGACAGAGTAGAACCATTGGATCAGTTGCTGAATGGCCAATTGTCAGGCATGTGAATCTCACTGAATTGAGAACTAACCATCAGGCATACAGTAGGGCACGGAAGGTGTTGCTGTAATCAAGTACATTATCATATTTTCATGGTGGGAGCAACTGGACAGCTCTAAGAATGAAGAAAACGGCCTACTTCTTGTTTTGATCACTTTTGGTTTCACATTTATAGTTATAAATCTATTCCATTTCCAAACTGCAGATTTCCTTTTTTAATCTGTAAAAAAATGTGGACTAAAATTTCTGTCTAAATACAAAGGAACTAAGGAAGCCTTACAGATGAAGGCTTGACCGTGCATCCTTCAACATGTGACTTTTTTTGACCTGAAAATGATGTCAAAAGCTTCAGGAACTGCAAGAGCCGGTAAAAGAGATAAGGCTGCGGTCATACCTGTGTTTTCTCCATAGTTTCCCTTTGGCTAACTGCACATAAGAAGATTGCGTCCTAACCGCAAAGAGAAGTAAATTCCAGTCCCGGCCGACCACGCCCCTTGAACAGCAGTTTCAGCGAAGTTTCAATAACCACCACCAGGGGGTGGATTTAGAAACTTCGCTCAAAAATGCTTACTTATTTGCTTCTGTAACCATGAGAGGACACAGAAAATACGCAGTAAAATCAGTTGTTCCCCTTTTTCAACAGCTCCCCATGGAAAAATGTGAAGTAGACAGGTAGAGACGGAACCAGAATAGGAAAATACAATGCAGAAGAGAGGACACTAACTGCACATTAAAAACCATGTGACAGCCTGAAAAAAAAACACACATGAAATTTATATACGCAGAGAACGCTGGTGTGACCACAGCCTTAGAGTTCCATCCTGACTAGCCAAGATGATTTAAGGCCAGCTGAGTTCACAGAGAGCAGCAAAGGCTGGGCTGAATCCAGACCTCTCTTTGCCTAAGGATGCTGGAAATTACTTAACATTACTCTTGGCTTAGCCTAACTTTGTACTGGCACAGGGGTTGTGTCTCTGGGCTACATCAGATTTGACTCATCCATAGCTTGGCTCTCCTGTACGGTATTTGAATAGTTCTGAAATCAGCTGGCAGGAAAAGAGCTCTACTGATGAAAGGACATTTCTGCCCTGAAAAAGGGATTCTCTGGAAATGTCCTTGCTCAGGTGGATGAGGAACTGCAAAATAATTCTTCTCACCTTGTGAGAGGTTGAGGTGTTTTACTGTACTTGCCCCATGATAAGAGAAGGATCATTTGTGCAAACGAAGCAAAATGGCACTGAATGTTTTAATGTGAATTATGGTTCAATGCAAATAATGCAACTTATGCAAAATGGTGGTGGCTGCTGATCTCTTGGGCCAACCTTAAGGATTAGAGGCATTGGGGGAAGTGGAGTCTTTCCCCATAATGCTTATTGTGTGCAACACAGGTGGCACAATGGATTAAACTGCTGAGCTCCTGAGCTTGCTGATCAAAAGGCTGGGCATTTGAATCCATGTGACAGGGTGAGCTCCCATTGCTTGTCCCACCTCCTGCCAACCTAGCAGTTGAAAAGCATGTCATAATCTGAGTAGATAAATAGGTACCACTTCAGTGGGAAGGTAGTGGCAATTGGTGCACTTATGTGTTTAATCATGCCAGCCACATGACCACAGAAATATGTCTATAGACAAATGCTGAGTCTTTGGCTTACAAACGGAATTGAGCACCGGCCCCTAGAGTAAGACATGTCTGGATTTAACTGTCAGGAGGAACCTTTTTACTTCATTTATAAAATGGTAAGGACATCAAACTTCATGCAGAACAAATCCACAGGAATTATAGGAACCCTGGTAAGAGAAAACAGTGCTCCTTTTCTTGCTCTCTCCTGGGAGCAAGAAATTTCACTGGGCATAAACTTTTCTTCATGGTGAGGTCTCATCAAAGGAAGAGCGAGCCTAAGAAGAACACCAGCAAATGATTGAGCAAGTAGTCTTTATATCTCAAAGCCCTGTCTGCCTTTCACCCCTTTCAGCTAGCAAATGTGTCTTTGAGTTAGGATTGGATTTGAAATTCCCATCTGCCCCTTAGTCTGGGAGGTGCACATCAGGTGGTCAGTTGAGATTGAAAGGGACACAGATCAAATTCCAAGTAGCCTCTTCTACCCTTGGCAAGCCAGGTCACTCACTCAGACCTGCCCAACCCATCAGATGTTCATCCCTTCCACGGGTACCTCTAGTTTCCAGTCTCTCTTCATAATTGCCTTCTTCATCTGGAAGAGGAAGTTGATGATATATCTATCTCTTAATGGAGTGAAGGTGGCCTTCTCATTAGGGAAGATTAACTTATAGGTCATAGTATGTTGAATTGATTAAAAGGAAGTACTGGCTGTATGTATAATAATATGATAATGATTAGAGGCTACAAAAAGAATATTTGCTGCCTCTATCCAATTGTAGTGTGAGATTTCCTCCCTTCCATTCTCTCCATGTGCACTTCCTGCTGCCTTCAAGGTGCTAGAAGAAACTGTTGGTAAATGAGGAAAATCAGAAGGTATGAAAGAGTGTGTTAGTGATGCAACTGGAGATCTGAGTCCTTTCATCATATGTGGCTTTGCTCGCTATTATCAATATCCTCAGAGTTGCTGATGCACATTGAAGGCCAGGAGGTCTTTTTAATACCTGAGCAGATCAAGGATGCAATAGAAATTCATCCAGTTTGCTGGTTGATGTGAATTAAAACAATACCACACATTTGCACTGATATAAGTATTGATCTGGAAGGTGCCCATCAAGGTAGATCAGGTAATATTTTTACTTCTGTGTGGGATAACTGAGAATATTTTTCAGATTCTGTTGAAAAAGTGAGATGCCAGCTTGATCTGAAGGAGGACCAGGGCAGTAGGGACAAAATGGTTCCCTGTTGCAGCCTCTCATTGACCCATGCCACAGAAAATACTGGACAATGGTCACAAGCAACATTTGCCTTTGCAGAATGATTAGGGCAACTATAGCTGAAGTTTCAGAGAGGGTAACCATGTTAGTCTTTTCAAGAATTGCAGGCAAAAATCAAAGAAAAACAAAACAAAACAAAAGACACAACACATGTGGCAGCTTAAAGACTAACTTTCATATTTTAAAGTAACGTTTCGTGGACAGATCCACTTCTTCAAACATATAGCAGCAGAATGAGGTGTGTAATATAATATTTGATGAGATATACATTTCATGCCAAATGTTTGTTGGTAGATGGGGGAGGGGGAAGAAGAGGGAGAGATGATTAGTTGCAGAAATGGTGGGAAGGAAGATTTGGCCAGGGGTTATAGATATGTCAAGTATTGTTAATGGCTCTGTGGCCAGGTCTGTGGATATGTTAAGTGTAGTTTTAAGGTAAATTCCTCAAGAGTCAGAAACCCGAACCAGGTAGGGTGGGGTGAGGGGGTGGAAGAGAGGGGAGAGAGAGGGAGGAGAGAGGGGGAGTTTTTGCCTTAGGGTCCAGGTGGGAGATAAACTTCCATGAAAAAGTGGCAATATAGTAATATTTAAATTTGATGATGACTCAAGAAACCTTGACTTACATTTAATCCATAAGTACATGCACACACAGGTGTAAGTATGTAGATAGACAGATAGATAGATAGATAGATAGATAGATAGATAGATAGATAGATAGATAGATAGAT
>JAHTLZ010003518.1:33967300-33998159 GCA_023846285.1 Phrynocephalus versicolor | reverse complement strand
AAGAAACTGTTACAGTGTGGTATAATAAAATATTTTTCTCATACAGTAGGGAAGATAGAATATTTGCTTCCAACAACAGCAATCTCTTTGCCTGGCAATAAGAATATAGGGCACAAAATTATCTTGGTCTTTTCTTTTGAGCAAACACTGCTCAGCTGCATCTCTCTTTTGCTATTTACAGCATCCTTCCACTCAAGTTACAGGTGCACCCACCATAGCATACTTTACATTAAAAGTATCTAGCTTAGGACAGGACTGCCAAATCTACGGATGGGCAAATCGCATTAACATTCTCATCCTATTTCAGTTTTCTTAGCAGATTATTATATCTTTTTCCCTTCAAGAAATTTGTGCCTATTTTTGAGCATGAGAATATGCACAAATTTGGACACATGATAGATGCTAAAGGGGGTAGTGGCAAATCCTCCCCAATTTTATTTACGCTAGATATATCTTCGTACTGTGCTTTTTCAAAAATAGAAGCCTGATGCAATCTGTGCCCCCTCCCCCCACCTCCAATTCAACTTATGCTGTAGGTCTGACTCTGTTTTACACCTAAACTCTGGAGCTCCCTCCCAGTAGAGGCTAGGGCTGCCTCATCTCTGTTGTCCTTCCAGAAACAGGCAAAGACCTTTCTCTTCAGGCAAGCTTTCCCTGAATGATGATCTATCTATTATATGTCTTTTATATGGATCTACATGATTACATAGCCTTTTTTGTGTTTATATCTACTTGTGGGTTTACATTGACACTATGTTTTCAATGTTAGTTTCCATCACTCATAACTTTACATGGAACTTTACTTCCCTTTATCTGCTCGCATTCTCTTGTAGCTTTAATATAATGTTGTCTATGAATGCTGTACGATGCCCCCCCCCCAATTCCTTGTTCTCAATACTTGAACATGTCTTAATTGTAAGGTAAAGGTAAAGGTTCCCCCCGCTCATGCGTGCTAGACGTGTCTGACTCTAGGGGCAGTGCTCATCTCCGTATTCAAGCCGGAAGAGCCAGTGTTGTGCAAGTCCATGGCCATGTGGCCGGCATGGCTGCAAGGAAACACTGTTTTTACCTTCCCGCCTTTTACGGCAGTACCTATTTATCTACTTGCATTTTACATGCTTTCGAACTGCTAGGTTGGCAGGAGCTGGGGTTAACAGCGGGAGCTCGCTCCACTGCATGGCACCCGGGATTCAAACTGCCGAGCTGCTGACTTTGAAGTCAACAGTTTTCGGAGCCTTAGTTCACTGAGCCACCACACCCTTAATTGTACAGGACTGTATATTATCCCTCGTTCTGTAAGCTGCCTTGGGTCCTTTTTTCAAGGAGAAAGGTGGGGTAAAAATACTCTAAAATGAAATAAATAAAATACTTTTTTTCTTTATCCAAATGCATCACAAATGATGCACTTTGTCACATGATCACTGTCCAGAAGTATGAAACTGGTACCTGCATCAAGAAATGTGAACCATATAAATTCAGTTCCAAATCCCCACCCTTAAAATGACTTGATTTTCAGATGCACCTTTCTCTTTCCCTTTCCCCCACTCCTTTTCATTTGCAGGAGGGATGCGGATCACATCCTGAAGCCCAGTAAACATATTCAAAATTACCGTATTTCTCCATGTATACAACACTAATTTTCTCTAAAATCATGATGCCAAAATTTAAGCATATTCCATGGTATTAATTCTATGGTATACATGGAAGAAAACTTGTTTGGGGTGGGTGGTTGAAGGAGAACCCAAACTCACCTTGAATTCCCCCTCTGTGTTTTTTTTTCTTCCCCAGGATCAGTCTCCATCTTTCCTTGAGTTCTCCACCCCCACCACCCGCACTGTTTTCTTTCATTTCCCCATTTTAAACACTCCTCTCAACTTTGGTGAGTTTGTTTTTTTCAGGATCAGGTTCTGTTGGGCTGGAGCAGCCCATTAAGAAATGCACTCTGGAAAGAAAAGAAAAAAGCCACACCTTTTTTTTAGAATGAAAAGAAATTTCTTAATGGGCTGCTGAAGCCTGAGGGAGATGGGTCCTGCCAAAAACAAACCCACCAAAGGAGAGAGGAGTGTTTAGAATGTGAAATTAAAAGTAAAAGTGGTGGAGGTGGAGGAGGAGACCCCAAGGGGATTAATTTTATCTATTTGGGGGTCTAAAAAGTGGGTGGTGTCTAAAAGAAGTTGGTGTCTTATAAACAGAAAAATATGGTACCTGCCAACAAAATATTTCTGAATAGCCTTCAACAACCTGCTACCTATGGTATGGAGATAGCAACATTCATACTGTAAATGCAGAAAAATAAGAACAAAATGTGTTGTTTTGAATGCATTTGCTGATTTCTGCCAGTGCATTTGTACTCCTCTGCCTAAATCATTTGTCTTGCATCCAGACAACACAAGTAAGAAACTTCTGTTTGTTGGGTTCCTCTGCTTTCTTCAAAGCTGCAGCTGATGCTTCTAGAGTAAGGATGGGCAGGAAATGAAAAACAAAATGCTGTTTTGTTGTTTGATTACATAACAAAACAAAATGAAATGAAACAAAATGAGGAAGCAGCATTTCATTATAGACAAAGCAAAATGGTTGTTTTTCCATTGAAACAAACCCGTTCATTCCATCATTCTCGGGCTCCCACCGAGCTGTCAATGACTGTGGACCGCTTTAAACCTGGCTCATTCAATACCAGGGGGACCCTCTGGTACCAACTGGGTCAGGTTTAAAGGGATCCAGCCACTGACAGCTCAGCAGGAGCCCCCAGAAAATGGTCAGGTAGGGAGTGTGATCCTGCAGAACTGCCTACCCAACCATTTTCAGAGGACTCCTGCCCAGCGGTCAATGGCTGGACCCCTTTAAACCTGGCCCAGTCAGTACCAGGAGGACCCCCTAGTGCCAACATGGCCATGTTTAATGGGCTCCAGCCATTGACAGAAGCCTTCAGAAAATGGTTGGGTTACTGGGTAGGCAGTTCATGCTGCCCTCCCCACCATTTTCTGAGCCTGCCGATCTGTCAATGGCTGGAGCTCTTTAAACCTGGCCCAGTCAGTACCAGGTACCGAGCTGCAATGAGGAAGCACGCTGCGACATCATCCTTCCTCCTCTGTGATGCTGGCTAATCAGGAGCTATGCAGGGACAGGCATCATTCCTCCTCCCTATCTGATTGGCCAGCATCACAAAGAAGGAAAGATGACATTGCAGCGTGCTTCCTCATTGCAGGCAAAGCAATTGGCCCCGCGTGTATCAGACAGTTCCAAGCACCACCTGGGCTCATGTGGTTCACTTCGTAACCTACTGGTTCCGAAATGAAATGCCCATCCCTACACACAAACATGCATGTACATTTGTAGCAAAAAAAAAAAAAGGGGGGGGAGGCAAACGTTTCTAGTTTGATAGGAAAGAAAGAAAACAATGTGAGTGAGATTCAGAAAACCACAGTACAGAAGCTGAAATATTTTCACTGTACTACTTCAAAAGCAACAGCAAGTGGGGGATATAGTATGTGTGAATGTGGGGGGCGGAGTCGAAGAGAGGAATTTCTGAATCAAATTTTATCTGATTTAAACACTTCTTTCTGTATGCAGTAAAGAAATAACTTGGAGTGTGTGTATTCAGATATGTTTGATATATTTTGGGAAGTGTTATGTCAGCCAAGACTTCTTATTTAAAAGGATATATTTAATTATATATATATATAGCATCCTTGACTTTATCAGGACAGTCTTGCAAGTGTGTTTAACCCCTTGTTTGTGGATGACTTTTTTTTAGGTGAAAGCTTTAATTTAGATCATTTTCACATTGCGATGGTGGCTCCTGTACAGCACTCAACTCTAGAAAGACACAATTGCTTTCATTATGCCCACCCCTAGGGTTCTTTTTAAGGATATAAAACAAACAAACAAACAAACAAACCCTCAGCACCCCTTTTAAGATGCATGGAAAAGCAGCTACAACTTGAACTTCAAGAAATCCCTTTAAAGGCAAATGTTACAAGGTTAAGGAACTTAGTATGGCAAATGGAATGCCGAGTTTACATTCTGAGCGAAGTGGAACGAATACTCCACAATCGAAGTCAGGAAAAGCTTTTTTGAATAGTTCAGCTATTGTCACTTTGGGACTCCTCAGATTTGCATCTTGTCATAGTTAATCACTTTTGTGTTCAGTCAGAAGGAAATGGAACATTTTAATAGTATTCACAGCAAGTACTTCATTCATGGTTTCAGTCTGGTTTCTCTGTTGGTCCTAAGCACCTACACGTGAGCAAATATCCTGGTGGTTCTGGTGGAAATCTCTTACCTCTCTTTTTGCTTAAGGCAAGCTGTGTAACCTTTAAAAACACCCTCCATCGATATTCTTACACATTCTCTCTCTTATTAAGAACAGTTTTAAAAACAGCTATAAAACTGTGTCAGTGAGGTCATTGATGCTATCCGATAGTCACCATCTACACCTGGTTTCGACTAGTTCAAATTAATCCAGACTGGAAAGTTCAAAAAAATATTCTTTTTCAAGGGAGGTGAAATTTCTAGGTTTGTACTGAATGAGATGAATGTGCTTTCAAATTGCCCCCAGTAGTCTTAAAATGCTACATCTGTCTTCATCTGTAGTATGCATCCAATTTTAAAATGCAAACAGTTTTAGAAAGCCCTGTATTTGCACCTATGCTTCAGTGTTACAAATGATTTTTTTCATTGTTAATTAACAGTTTTATGTATTTGCTTCACTATAGTTTAGTGATGGTAAAGAAGCTCATTCAGTTTCAGGGTTCTTTTAAAAATAAAAAAATACTAAAACTCCCATTTTTTCATACACAGTAAGAAGGTAACTTAATAGATTTTTTTAAAAGCCCATGTGAGAAAAGTCAAGATAGACTGATTCATTTATCACATCAAAAGCTTTGGGTGAACAGCTCTTAAAAATCTAACTATGTTGTGGAGTTATGCTGTTGTACTTAGTGAACCATCCTGGTCAATGAATGAGAAATATATTTATATATATATTCATAATTTAGGAGAATTTCGCACAATGGTCACAATGAGAATAAAAAACAACAGTGTATTTATCAATCTATATATCAGACAAATATTGGTTAAACACATTTGCTTTCTGCAAACATCTGGGTTTTGAAGGATAAAAGAATGGGTTGTTTGGGACGAATTATGTTATGGATTAGAGCCACATGTGCTAATTAAAAAAAGTTTAATAAATATGGCAACCACTTTTAAAAGAAAAGATAGCAAATGGCATGTCTTCATTATTATAATTTTTGTTTATGTTATGTACTGTAGACATAGTTTTAATCGTACCAGTGAACATAACTTTAAAAATGTGTTTTAATTAGGCCATGGCTCATTTCTGCTCTCATTAGAATTACTTTTATGATATTTGCTTCTAAGGGCCAACTTGACCTATTGTAAAACAGGATTGAATTCCAAATACAAAAAATGCCTTTCAGTCTATAGACAATTGTCATGTGCTGTAGATAAAGATGAAAATCTTGATTTGTCTTAAACTAGGATCATTGCTGAAATGAAAATTTCTATGGCTTGGAATGATTCTATTGGCAACCTGCCTATTCCTGGTAATTTATTTCTTCCTAGGTGCCCTGTGGCGCAGTGGTTAAATGCCTGTACTGCAGGTAAAACTGTGCTTATGACTTCGGGTTCAATCCCAGGTAGCCGGCTCATGGTTGACTCAGCCTTCCATCCTTCTGAGGTTGGTAAAATGAGTAGCCAGCTTGCTGGGGGGGGGGCGCAATGTGTAGCCTGTATACTGTATTTAAACTGTAAACCACCCAGAGACTACTTGAAGTGGTATGGGGCAGTATATAAGCAGAACACTTTGCTTTGCTTTTAGTGCTTTCAGAGCAGCTTTTACTGCATTTTTTGGAAATGCACTCTCCATTGGACTCTTCAAAGGAGTATGTCATCCTTTCATCTTCTGCATTGGTCTTCAGTTATAGGGCTTCCATCTTTTTCTTTTTCTTTTTCTGGTGAGATACTATGCTTCCCTGTTGGGGATTCAGTATTCAGTTGCATCAAGTCTGGAAACCTTAGATCTGGACTTCCTTGCCTTCTGGAACCCTTAACTGGACCAATGCCCTTCTTCAGAAGTCATCTTTATAAATATAGTACCACTTCTTTGGGGGTTCTGCTTCCAAGAGAGTTCTCCAATCATTAGGTTCAGGACCAGTGTTCCAGGGTGTCTGCCACTTCACTTTCATTGGGAGTCTCCTCCTCCCGGTCCTCCAAGGGCACTTGGTTCTGCCACTTCCAGTTCTTGAGGACCTCCTTGCCTTTCTTCTCCTGGTTCCCAAGAGCCACCTTGACCCTGTCCCTTGGAATATGTTGGTTCCATTGGGGGCTCCTTCTCAAGTCCCCCCCCTGTTGATCTAACACCATTCTTCCTCTTTTTCCTAGGCAGCGGGATCACCTTTACATTTGTCATGTGCCCAGAGGCAAAGCAGCTCCTTCCTTTCTCTTATAGGGCACCATTCAATACTCAGGGTTGCTGTGACCATGTAGGTCACTGTTTGTCTCCTGCTTTCCTGGGAGTAACACAGAGTGGTGTCTTCTGCTTCGTGTATGGGAGGCTAACTGGGAGTCTGGTGGCTTGTATGGGGTCCTGGGTTGAAGCTTGATGGAACACTGACAGGGACATCCATGTCCCCGTTCTCCTCTCACCCAAGCATTGGGAACTGGGGAAAGAATATATGTGATACAGAATTCAGCAATCCGGAAACTTCTATACCACTATGAAAAACCTTGCTTTTTCCTTGCTTTTCCTTCAACCCCTGGTCTACCTCACTAATGACTTTCAGTCCCTCCTAGCTGAGGAGGTGATCTCACATCTACAGCTGAATAAGCTCATAAAAATGCTACCTTGATTTAACTTTAGATCATATCTTTCCAAAATTCCACACACACAAAAGAACCCTCCTCCAGCAAGAGCAGAAAAAATAAACAGAGGCCAGCATCAAAGGATTTTTCAGAGTTTAACAGGGCAAGAAAGCACTTCACTTGCCTTGCAAAAATCCATTCCTTCTGGCAAAATGTCAGCTGTGGAGGGAGGGGGAGTGGTTTGGATGACTGAAAGCCCCAGTGGTGGTGCTGGTGTTGGGAAGAAGTTGCATTGAGTAAGACATATGAGTGAACAAGATTTGCTATGTTGTCTTTTATTATCAGAAGTATTTAAATACTGTCCTTCAGTTGTATACCCCGGATGTTGTAGGCCAGGATCAGAAGAGAACAAAAATGTGGATGCAGAAAGTATAATCGGTTCTGAAGGCAACCCTATACTGACATTACCGGAGAGGTGCATACCCACTGAAGCAGTGGATGTGCCACTCCATTGTTATGATGACAATCTTCATCAGTCCGTCATCAAATTGCTCAACCTCTGGCACAGCATCATGAAACAGTTATGATACAGCGATACCAACCCTGTTATGCAACTTGTACCCATGTCCAATGTTGCATGATTTCCTTCCGCTCCATCTTGTCTCCTGAACGGCGCAGATGCCGACTTGCTGCTGTTTGAGTACAGCTGCGAGCTCAGTTGGTCTTCCAGTCAGTGTCCCGATATTGATGGTTGCAACACGAACTTGGACTCACTTACTGGCATCTCAATGCCATCCTTGCGTCGAGAACCCTAGTCCATTTTTCACCCAGGCCAGGCTGCACCTGGGCATGTCATTTCCAAAGTACGCTCTAGTAATGGACAAATCCATGGCTTGATGCAACTTTGAATCAATCAACCAGCCTGTCACCTATTTGGTCTGAGTTCAGCTCACCCTGTTTGAGGCAAAGAGTTTCCAGTGGCACCACAAGGAGGGTCGGACCTCACCACAGTCGGCTACACTGATCCATCATGCAGAAATGCACCGTGCAAGTGCTGTAGTGCCCTGCACCCCTCACCCCTCATGGTTCCCCATGGCTCTCTGGGGCACCACCAAACCATCCAAGAATAATGGAGAGGCTTTTCTCTCTCTCCCCCCACCCCACCCCCAGCTGGCTGCTTCTGGCTCCGTCTCTCTTTCATACCTCTTTGTTTCCTGTTTCATTCTTCCTCTCACCACCACACCTGCTCACCACACCTGCTCACTACTCAGTGAGATTTCTAAGAAATCATGCAACATTTCTTTTGATTTTTTGAACAGTTTATTTGGGGGGGGGCACCAATCTGTGTAGAATTACTACAATCATGGCCAAAGCCAGCAGATTTCCTGGACAAAACTTGCTGGAACAAGCATTGAGCTGCACAGCAGGTAAAAAACAAATCCATTGGGGGGGAGGGGGGTAGAGAAAAGGAAACCAGGAAATTTTACTGTTGCAACTTTCCTGGTACACAACAATGTCTCAGTGAAGGGTCTCATCAAAAATTGTGAAGAATAAGAAATGTTTTGGAATGTTGTTCACACCCCTAGTTCCTGTTATTCGCTTGCATAGAACTTAGCTTCATGGGAATGGCAGAATTCTAGTTTGGTTTGGGTTAGTTTATTTTTAAGGGGCTATGTTCTTAGCTCCTAAAGATGAAGAAGAGAGAGAGAAAGAGAGAGAGAGGTCTGAAAATGTTTGGGTGATACTGGCAAACTTAGGGAGCTGATCCATCTGTTGTGACACATGAATTACAGCCAGGATGACCTGGCAATATTCATTATTTGAAGTGGAGATCCAATTTCACTGTGGCTTTGATAAGAGGGGCTCCTGTAGTCATGCGTCAAAGTCAATAAGGCTTTCGTATTGGGTATGGTTGTCTCATGGGCAAGAGTGTTCAGGCCCTCAATTTCATCATCTCCTTGTCTCTTTGACAGATACTGCTCGGCTAAAAAGGCCAATAAGGAAAAGTTCTGCCAGTCTGCTCTAATAGGTTTTTCCCCCTGATCTAACCTGACACTGTTGATGACAAGAAGGTGAACTGTGAAATGTCTTGAAAGTGTGATGGGATTATACTTCCTCCCACCAATCAAGCCCGGTTTCTCCCTCCCTTTGGAGGCTCTAAAGTAGGGCTTGCCTGCTTTAATTCACATCGCGGATCCATAGGGAAACGATCAATGGCACAACTAGGTCACAGCCAGCACAGGAAATACGACTGAGGCTGTGGATCACAGTCAAAGCTGGAACTATTCATGTTGGATCTGAATCTTAAGCGATGGCGGGCACAGGGTGAGGCAGCCCATATAGGTATTTTTCTAATAGGTGAATAAGAAGCCAGATTGTACCAGGCATTCATTGGAAGAATTCCCAATGTCTTGCACTCCATAAGTGAGTAAAACAATAAGGCCATAATAGTGAAAGGGCTTATTTTAAAATAATAATAATTTCACCTCAGGACTGTGGAGGGATTAAATATTTGAAGTGGGGGGGGGGGGAAACAGTTCCTTTTAACCAATTAGTATATTGGTCAAAATCCAGCTGAATCATTAAGCCAGTAAAAGTCTTTAATGGAAATTTCAAAGGCAAGTGCCTGCTAGTTAAGGAGTTGGTATTTGCATTTCAGGTTCTGTGCCAGCTCACACTAATGGTGTGCAACAGGAAATACAACTGCCAACTTCTTAACTAGCAACAATTCATTGCTGGGCTTTATGCTGTTGGACCTGGAGATTCTTAATTTAGCCCACCTTTAAAATTCCATCCTTTCTGCCCGTACCTTCTATTCAGTTTCTTTCAAGCACTTGGCAATTACAGAAACAATATAAAGCAGTCCAAAGATAATGTAAAATATTTTGAATATCCACAACGGACCATGTTTAAATGTAAGAATTTAGGAAGTAACAACTCTAGAACAATTCAGAGTTGGAAGTGGTACTCTTATAGGCTGTTGGACAATTTTTAATAGTTCACCTTGATTGCACTTTTTTTTAATTAAAAAAAAATCCCTTGATTGGCCATGGTGGGAGCTGTTGTCCAAAGAGTAACTTTTCCAAGCTCTGAGTCTGCACTAGAGATGGGCACGACTTGGAAAAATTTTTTTCGAGTTGTCGTTTTTTGGGACGGGTCAGTTTCGGCTCATTTCCATTTTTCGTGAATTTTTTCAAAAATGTGTCATTTTGTTTTTCGTTTTTTCGTTTATCGTTACCGCCGCGATTTAGTGTGACTTGACTTCCCAGAGCATGGGGTAGGGGGTAAGGGCTAGGCTTAGGGTAACGGTTAAGGTTAGGGTGGGTTAGTGGGCTGTACCTCTGGGTGCCTCTGGCCCACTAAGAACACAGTGTACTGGCGTATGGGTTCAGGTTCGGGTTAGGGTTAGGGTTTAGGGTTCGGGTTTGTGGGCTTTTAATGCCCTCTCTGGCACACCCAGAAGTCTCAGCAAAACCTGGCCATGCGATTGGTGGAATGGCTCCAAAAATTTGCATGGTCCCATCCCATGGCCAGCCCATCATTGCGCGTGCACAGGTGTAAAAAAATAAAAATAAAATAAAATAAAATAAAATCAACAGAGACGTATTTTGGCAAGACAAACCCACTGCTGCTACTGTAAAAATTCAAGCATTTAAAATAGCTAATTTTCGCATGCTTCTGTGGTGCTTTGGTGTGTTTTTGGAACACGATTTCAAAAAAAATATTGTGGTCGCCATTTTGGATCCCCCCGCCCGCACACCGCATGGCAAAGGCAGACGAGACGATGCCCCCCCTGCCTGGTACCAGCAGCGCAGCAGTAGCACCAGCCAAGGAGAGGGGGCGAGGAACCCCCCCCAAATAAAACACCCTTCTGGCCTGGTAGGTGCCCTCAGACAGTTTTCGCCTGCTTTTAGGGCCGGGAATCGGGTTTTTTTTTTTAACTTTTAAAAACTTTTTTTCTGTGCCGCTTGGCATCGCGGGATCACCGCGATGCCAGGAATGACAACGACAAATCAGACCCAATTATTCTTTAGTCGGTTCGAGTTTGAGTTCTGGCGGAGTAATTCCCATTACCGTTTCCATTCCGTAACGGAAACGAGTAACGGAAATGGAAACGGGAATTCCGCTAAGTCGTGCCCATCTCTAGTCTGCACTTTATAAGGACAGATTGCTATTTAGCATTCTTGGGAAAATTTTTGTGGAGAAGATTAGCTTTCATTCCATATAAGAAATTGAATCAACAGCAACAACATTTCTTAAATTCTTGACCAAAGTGCCCATGCAAGAAAATTTAACATAGATGCCTACTATGCTTCATTGCAGACTCAATGACTATCTGCAAGGCTGTTGCTTGAAGTATCACTGCTGTACAATTGAGAGTGCAAGTATGAAGCAAGAAAAATGTGAATGGGTCTATCTGTGAAATTTCACCCAGGAAGTTGGCTTAATTTGCTCCTGCCAATGACATAACAGTCTATTGAGAGAGGTGAGAAAATCAACCTTGTTTGCAGGTTGTGGCAGGGGCATATCTGGGGGGCAGAAGGGTACATATACCCTGGGTGCAGCAATCTGGGGGTGCCTGGAGGGGGAGCAGCAGGAGGAAGCCATGCACCCTCCCACCGCCCAGCAGTTCTCCTTTCCCCTAAGGCAGTGGCTCTCAACCTGTGGGTCCCCAGATGTTTCTGGACTTCAACTCCCAGAAACCTCTTCTAGCACAGCGAGTGGTGGAGACTTCTGGGAGTTGCAGTCCAGGAACATCTGGGGACCCACAGGTTGAGAACCACTGCCCTAAGGCTTGGCGATGGCACCCCTCTGCCGCCTCTGCCGCGAAGCAGGCAGGCAGGAGCGTGGTGGCTGCAGCGCCTTTTCTCCTCTTCCTCGCCTTGGTGGGAGAGGTGTAAGGCGTGCACGCACACGCATGTCTCCATTTGCCCATGCGCACACACATGCACACACACATCCCACGCCTGCAGGATTTGGCCCCCGTTGCTGGATAGGTGTGATGTGGGGGGGGGGCAGGAAGGGCGCAAAAACGAATCCTGGCTACACCTCTGAGTTATGGACTACAGTGGACCCTTGTATAACAAACAGCTTGTATAACATAAAATTTGTACAACATAAAAATTCTGGAGATAGGGGAAATTTGCTTAACATAATTGCCTATGGGGCGAATCCGTACAACATAAAAATCAGATTACTCTGTTTTCAATGCATTCCTATGGGAAATTTGTATAAAGGAAAATTTGCTTAACATAATTTCATTTGGAACGAATTAATTCCTTTATACAAGGTACCACTGTACTTCAATCTGATCTTCACCACACCTGGTGACTGGACCTGCTTCTTTCCCTCTTCCCTTCCCTTCCCTTCCCTTCCCTCCCCCCCCCCCCCCGGGGGTGTCCCAATGCTAGAGGAGTTAACAAAAGATGAGGGGAAGAGGGGGGGAAATCAGAAGAGAATTAGGAGGACGTTTTCCCTTCAGCCTTGTTTCACAATCCTAGAGATTTTCCTGCATTATTTGCCAGTGTAGTTTTACCCTCACTTTTCCATGTGAATTGCACAAACCCTCTTATTAGTATTATAAGTACAATTGTGACACTTATTGGGAACTGAAAGTATTGTAAATAAGGACTTTTATCTCTCTGTTGGTCTGTCTCTGAATGATATGATGCGGATTTATATAAAAACCATGAATATTCATTAACGTCTTCCTACTTTTAACCCACCCTATTAGAGAGGATTGTGTTTTCCAAGGAATGCATTTCACACATCTATATTTCAGGAATCCATCTGTTTCTGAATTTTCCTTCCGTATTAAAAACCAAGTGCCTGGGCGGAGGGAGATAAAACATAGCCCTGCTTTTGTCTAGGCAACATATTTCTCTTCCCGTTTGGAAGGACAACAAAGCCAACTGTCAGCTGCACAAATAATAGGACATTTATTTTTGCAACAATAAACATCTGAGAAGTTCCAGCCAAGCCACCCAAATAAGATTACAATTCATTGCAAAAAAAAAAAAAAAAAAAAAAAAAAGCTTCCCCAGCCATTTCCAGGGAAATGGAAAACGCTCTGCAGCCTTGGTTCAGGAACTGAATACAGATGACTGCATCCGTTTGACAGTGGCAGCTTTACTGATCCTAGGAACTGGGCTGTTTCAAGAGACAGGATGTCAGGTTCCAGCACCTGAGACATCGGATCATGGAGTTTTCTGGGCTAGGTGTAATGAATAGCTGTCTGCCTTTGAAGCCTCCTTGCTATTTCAGGTCACTGCCTAGAAGCTTGCTTAGAGCAGCAATACTCAGTGGAGGCAATATGGCCCCCTAGAGGGCCCTGGTACCTTTGAATAGAGATGGGCACGAAACAAAAAATGGTGTTTCGGTTTTTCATTTGTCATTGAGAGGTCTGTTTTGGTTCGTTTCTGTTTGTTGTGAATTTTTGGAAAAATTTCGCTACCATTTTTCGTTTTTCGTTTGTTGTTTCTACCCACTTTTTGCGCTATTTTTAAAGCATTTCCATGTGCAGGCATCCCCCAACGCCCCAGACCAGAGGGAAAACACTAAAAAAAATGGATGCTGGCAGAGACACAGTATAGACTAGGTATGCAGGGAGGCTGCAAAGGCAGCGGCGGGCGTTGCCCAGGGTGCAAGGCAGCCACAGAGTGACTGCACTGTGGGGCAAGGGAGGGTACTCACCGAGAGGTACGCAGCATGCATGCACACAGGGACGCTGCAGGACTGAAGCTAGAGTCTCAGAGACAGCAATCTCACCCTAACTCCCACGAGAGACTGCAAGGAGGTGGGGGGCTGCCAGAGCTTTTTATGCCCTCCGTGGCTGCCAGACCTACCCAGTTTGCAACCTTGGCATGCTATTGGTTGAACATGATCCCATCACATGGCTTGCCTCCATTTTGTGGCTGGCGACATCCATTTTGTCATCCTTAAGGGGAAAAGAAAAATACATCACGATGGGAGAAGAAAAAAACAAACGTTTTAAGGACCACAACACCCTGGTAGGTATTATCAGACAATATAAATAATTCTCGCTGTGTTTTTACGGATGTCCACGGCGTTTTTTAACATTTAAAACAGCTCATTTCATTGCGCGTCACCATTAATGGAAGCGAAACGTAACTACCACAATTTTCGTGGTTCTGTTCGTTTTGTTTCATTTTCATCACAATTTTCATTTGTCGTTTTGTTACATAATGGAAATGACAAATGGTAACAGAAACGAAAAAATGTTTGTTCCATGCCCATCTCTACCTTTGAATGTGGTCACAGGCTGGAAATAATTCTCCACACACCACCTTATAAGTCATTTTCTGTCTTTTTCTTGAGAGAGAGAAACATTTCACTGCTCATTCAAACAGCTTCATCAGTCTGAATAAAGCTAGTGCGAGTCCTCCATCTTATAGTCCGCTTTGACCTCTTGTCACCCTGGTCTGAAATAGGCTCATAAGTCGAACAATGGCCACCACTCCAACCATGACACCATACTGGTTCACAATGTCGTTTGAACATCCAAACATTTTGTTTGTTTGTTTTGCTTCTTACTAAAGTTTGGGAAATTCTCAACCCCGCTTGTCATTTGTATAGAGAAATCAGTGCATTAAAACCTAGCACTTTGGATGTAAAGGTTCAGATGGGTGAGGAATGTCCTTGGAAGTTGCTTCGATATCATTCCATACCAGCAGGGGAAGAAACAAAAAATAGATTTGCTTTCATGCTGGCAATAGACTCTGCTCTTGCAACCCAGGCGCTTGTAACCCAGCCATCATTCCGGAAGCTGAGACCGTTCACTCCCCAGAAACCATCAACAGTAAACTGTGTGGGATTGGCTTTCAATTATGGAAGCATTGCCAGCCAAGTCAGCTTGTAGCTAAATTATTTATGCCAAGGAGCTGAATGCATGGCTGCATGAACAATGTGTTCACATTAATAAAGCCAACTGCAAACCAAGGCAGTAAAAAGATTCTTAAACAGAAAGCCCTACACATGCTACTAGATAATGCCGTCACATTTTTAGCTAAAGTGACTTTCTGTTTATTGCATTTGTCACATTAGTCTCCGGCTGTGCTAATATAATGACTCATTTTAGCTGTGCCTTCCCTTATTTGCTTTCAAAAGGCAATGCATGGACCTAAAACAATTAACTGAAATCTAGGGATGTTGTAAATGTGTGTCCTTCCGGGAGAAGTATGAAATCTCTTCTGGTTCAGAATGGAATCCTGGATATGCAGCAAATTTCAGAATATCTGCAGTGCTTTGTGGGAGATAATCAATGATGGGGGGAAAGAAGAGAAAAGAAAACAGAGCAATTGGATGGGGGAAATCATATCTAGGTTTATTATCTTTATACATAAAAATGTGTGTGTGTGTGTGTCAATTAAACAATAGAGAAAGAGTAAAGGGGTGTGGAAAAAATTCTCTTTTATTGGTTGCTAATTCCCAGAATTCCCACAACAGCATGGCCACACAGCCCGCCACAGTCAGTAAGCTATAAACCAAATGAAAAGTACTTTCCCCCTATTATAAATTGGCTTCTAAATGGTTATCATTTCAAATCACAACTTGCATGCTTGTTTTCCCAGTGAGGTCTTTAGTTGTGGTAGAACCCATGATACAACAAGTCCATAAATGTTTGCACACAGGTTTACATATCCAGTTGCTGATGTTTAATTAAAAAATAAAATAAAATAAACATGCACAGGGATGAACCAGATCTGTAGGGGGACTCAGCCATGGTATGAATATCCATAAACCTAGTAGAGACTTGACTGTTTCCTAGAGTCTTGCATAGTCTAGTGGTGATAGGGGAGGCGGAAGATGTTGAAATAGGTTTCTGAAATTCTGAAATATTAGAGCCAGCTAAATCCAAATCCCAGCATTGAGATGCCTTGAGAGCAGTTCATGTTACTAGAGCTGTGGGCCTGTCCTGCAGGATGAGATGAAACTTGGTAATCTTCAGCTGGAACCTGAAGTGAGTCAGGTGGACAAGTCTGACAGACTTGAACAAACAAGGGCAGACTAATCCAAAGGCCTCAGACTGTACAGAGACATCTAGGACAACACGCCACCTACTTTAAATTAGCCTACTGTACTCTAGTGCACTGGAGATGACCCATTGCAAGGGATGAAGATAAGCAGCATGTCTGATCGACTTTTATACATGAAAGCGTAGTGAAGGTGCCATCTTGTCTACCTCAATGAGCAAAATATCACAAGCCAATAGGGATGGGCAATTTGTTTCAGACCCATGCGAGCCCAGGTGGTGCTCGGAACCCTCTGCCACACACACAGCCAATTGTCTTACCTTTCTTTGGGCTCACGTAGGGTTAAACTCCATCCAGGAATCAGGCTGTGATGTCATCTTTGCTTGCTCCATGGTGCTGTCCAATCAGAAGTTGTGCAGGGACAGGCATCATCCCACCTCCCTGTCTGACTGGCCAGCACCATGAAGCAAGCAAAGATGATGTTGCAGCCTGCTTGCTCATTGGAGCTTGGCACAGAGAAAGGTAATACTCTGGCTGAGTGTGTGTCAGAGGATTCTGAGCACCACCTGGATACCACTGGTTCGAAATGAATTGCCCATCCCTACAAGCCAACTTTCCATAGTTATGCTCCCACTTTTTTTGACATTGTGGAAGGTTCTTAGCTACCCCTTGTAGGCCAAATTATCAAGTCTCCAAAAAGCTGGCCTGAGACTCAACCACTCAAAGTAAACCTTATTTGCTGCAACATGTAAAATAGTAGAACATGCAGGAATTACATGTTTCCTTTATCTTTGTCCATGTGTGTTTGCCTGCTGATGTCAAATTTTTGCAGTGATGTGACCTCCTGCAATGATGTAAACTGAATCTCTGCCCTAAGAAATATTAAATGTGTAGAAGTATATGCAGGGTGGTGGAAACCTGGAAAGAAGACTTTTAAAAATGGCAATCCAGACTTACCATCAAAAAGCATTGTGGGGATGGGCTTTTACATGAAGTTAAGTACACCATAATTGTATTGTCACTGCTAAATCTGTTGAACTATTTAGAGCCATTTGGATAACCAGTCTAACAGACCAAGAGAAGCCCTGAGTAAATAGCTTAGAGAAGATTGCAGCCCACCTTTGTTCACACTATGCTGTACTCAGCTGGGAACATGTGGAATTATCCTAACAGCATGGGCATATTTTTGAGTGAACACCAAAAAGAGAGATATGAGTTATAGATCAATTTGACTCAGTTAGGGGGTATCCATTCAGCAGCTATGCAAGTAAAAGCCACTGGACATTTGGAAATCATATTCAAAGCTGTCAGGTTGCAAGGTGTTAACTTTACTAGTCATGCAAATCCCAGCATGAGAAATAGCTTCCATGCTTCTTTCCTAATGTGACTTCATTGCACCTGAAATTACATTGCAGAAATACTATTTTGAACTCCCGTTTCCCAACGGAAAGCTTAGGTCAGGCAAAAGTAGCCTGGAGGGATACATTTGCCTGATTAAATCTGATATATTCTGAGTATCCTGCCTTGCTTTTAGCTTTTTCCCTTAGTCCATTTATTCTATATGCACTAAGCTAGCAATCAACCTCAGCACCCAACTATTAGAATGATTACTGCTTTACAATATGTAATGTGCGCTGCATAGGCTCAGCTGTTTCTTGCATATAAAAGATACGTTGAAAAAACAGCAAAAGTTTCACTTGTGGTTTGCGACACCCAATTACAACCACAGAAATAAATTTCAGAAGGGTGAGCGTGTAGGGTTTACCTGTCAAAATGGGTGGCTATTGAGCTGATGTAGATTGAAAAATGCAAGATCTTGTTAAAAGTCCCAGTTAAGTCAGGAGTTCAGTGGATACATCTTGTAAACCAGTAGCTCCCAAACTTTTTCAGCTTGTGGCTCGCTTGGCTTATGGCCCACTGGCTGTGGCTCCCCCAGTATGATATCCTTTGGAAGGGGGAGCGGGGAGGGGGGAGGGGAGCGAGACTTGGATAGTACTTCGGTGGTTTCCATGGAAGTAATTCCAAGGATTCTGCAGCACACCTGGCTGGATATGGCAGAGTCCCAGGGCACTGCAGCACATGGTTAGGGAACCGCTATTTTAGGCCAATCCAATGCAACTGGAATTTCATAGCAACCCCCCCCCATGAACCCCATGGCTGCTTTCCCAGTGGTTCTAGCAACAGCTGTTGGAAGGATCTGTTTTGGAGAACTGTGGTGACCCCCCCTTTCCATGGATGACCCCTCTAGCATTCCTTGGCCCTTCTCTAGTGGCATCTGCTGGGTAACACTTTATTACCTTGACCCAACACAGACTCCTCCACCCTCTCTCCCTTCTGGGTTACCAGCATCTCTGTAAAAACCAACTTTCAATATACATACTAAAAGTTCTATAACATTCTCCTTAGCTCTGATGCTCTATGCAAATCTTTCACATGATAGTGATGAAACAGTAAATATGCTTGTAAAAAGAAAGATTACATTGTCAGTTATAGTTCTTTGACATTATATGTTGATTTTTGCCTCCTCATTAGCTCCAGGACATATACACTTCATTACAGATGAACAAAATGTAGTTGCGGGCCTTTATCTTTGAACAGACATTTTCCTTGTTCATACATGCCTGAATGAAGGTCTACATTCTTGTGAATGGTGGGGACATGGTGATGCATGGGAGCCCTGGATCTCATGTCTCCCTCTCTTGGAGTAGTTAGAACTTCATGCACTGAACACAAAGCTCTTAAACAGCACTATATCAAGGCATTGAAATGGCAGTGATGTTGAGGATGGAAAGGGCCTTATATGTGCAACCATATTCCCATTGCCCATTCTCAAAATTTGGTGAACACCTAAGTAGGCTCGTTTTATGTGCGTGCTCAGGTGTTGGGATAATCAGGAGAAGCCATACTCTTGGTTCCACCACCTTAACTGGTGCATTTGTTGGGGACACAGGAGAGAGGTCCTTCTCTCTGGCTGCTTCCAAACTTTGCAATTCAGTCGTGGAGGAAGCCAAGCTGGCTTCATCTTTGCTCTCCTTCTGCAAACTAAGACCTGATGTTGTTTGTAAAAAGAGAAGACCCGACTTACTGGGTCTGAGGGTTGTTACCAGTGTGGCAACTGTGGGAACAAAGTACTATGGCAACCCCTAAGTAGAAATCCAAGGGGTCTGGGAGTCTGGCATAATGGGAAAAGAGGGGGGAAGAAGACACAGACATGAAAAGGATGATGGGTGGGAGGTGGCCCCTGGAAAGCATGATGCTTCTCTGGAGGGCCATCCCAGAAGGTTTTAAAAAGGGGATCAAGAAGACAAACCCCTCTTTCCCCCTACTGAGTGCGGAGCATCCCTGACCCACCCTCCACTTTTGTTTGCTTCGTTCTTGTAGATGACAGCATATTAGTAGATAGAAAGCCAATGGTAGAATGTATGTCACAACTTCGAATTTATGGAGATTTTACAGGCATTAAAGAACCTCCAGGTTCAAAAAACCTGCAAAAGAAACCTGACATTCAAGGACAAGTATAAATAGCAGGGGGAGGGGGAGGGGGAGCCCCTCCCTTGACAATGAGTTATTACGGCTCAAACCGATGAGTTTAACACCCCTCTGGAACACATAATTTCCATCAAGAATTGGATACCAATGGGGTGGACACCCCAGGGTTATGGTAACCCAGGAAAAGGAATACATAAACAAATAAAGTACACAGGAACATTAAGGGGGCAGGCATGCTCCTTTGATGTGCTGGATTCGACCCAATTGCTTGGCTAGAGTACTGTCTGCTGTATTCAATAAAGTTGTGGCCTAGTTATACCCAAATTACCCCGTTTCCCCAAAAATAAGACATCCCCCGAAAATAAGACCTACTTACAGTTTTGCCTCTCGCTGAAATATAAGGCATCCCCCCGAAAATAAGGCCTCCCCTTATAATAAGGTAATAATAAATGTGTACTGTATTCTTCTTCATGGAAAAATAAGACATCCCTTGAAAATAAGACCTAGTGCATCTTTGGGAACACAAATTAATATAAGACACTGTCTTATTTTCAGGGAAACACGGTATCATGGTCTGGCCTCATCTTTATGTACTCGCTCAGCCAAGGGAAGCTTAGCTATAGGGAATAATACTCCATAGCATCTGTATGCTTACTGTTTTTAGCTTAAATGCTGTCTTTTAATGATGCAAGTGTCTTTGGGTTCTTTTCAAAGAGAAAGGTAGGGTAAAAATAATTTAGATAGATAAAATTAAAGTAAATTATATTGTTGCAAAACATAAATTGCCACCGCAATGAACAACTGATTTTATTTCTCCCTGTAGTAGCAGCAGCCCAGCCTGACAACTATGACAAGTAAACATGCTATCTGTTAGGCTTTTGTGTTTCCCCTCAACCAGCATGCCCAGAGTGACATGTAAGCAAGTCACATGATGCATTTGACCAATGACAGGTGCCTAAAGTGACCTTAATTTGCACTCAGGATGTAGACCAAATGGGTAATCCCAACATATAATGACAAAAGAGAATTTTGTGTTGGTTTTGGAATAAAAAGGAGACCATGTAGGTATTCTGTGAAGCAGTCTCATATGTAAGTAACATGGAGGAGAATTAACTGATTAATGGGCAAGAATCTGGGAGGTTTTTGGGAGGGGTTTGATAGCAGCATAGTAGAATGGAAGGAGCAAAGGTCTTCGTCTCAGGAATAGTGCAAAATTAGGACAGAAAATTAGATTGGAAGCTTTAGACTGGAAGCACAAACATTATTTTATGTTCACAGTCACAACAACATTAAAGGATCATGTTGTCAGTCTGTTTGCCTGGCTTGCGACTTCTTCTGGCCTTAAAAAAAAGTATTTTTATGAAGCTCACATCCCACCAAGGACAGCAAACCAAGCATTTTCATGAGGATCAGGAAACAAGTCGACTATTTATATTTAATAAAGCATTTGTTGCATGTTAAGTGCCCATGGCCTGTAAATAAAGCCTCCATTGAAGTCTAATTATCTTAAGAGGGATATCTAGCTCTTTGAGTAATTAATTGCCCATTACGCATTCAAATCAATGCATTTGTTAGTGGTAACTCAACAAACTGGTGATGAGTATTTCACTTATCAATTAAGTACCATTGCTGTATCAAATTAATTAGGTATCAATTAATGTGTGAAATAGCTATACATGTCCTGGGTAGAATCAACTAAGTTGATTTAGGCAAGTGCCTTCCATTTTGTCATTGTCATGGCAGCTGATCCTAGTAGAGGACAACATGACTTATTTTCCTGTAGACCAATTTTCATACAAGGATATCAGGGTCTTGTATACAAATATCATTCTCTCAATCTCTCTCTCTCTCTCTCTCTCACACACACACACACACACACACACACACACACACACAATCTCTCTCAGTTCCTATGTACATGTATACAGGAAACAACAGAAGAGAAATGGGAAGGGGAAGCAAATGGAAAAGAAAGTCAATTAAGGAAAATGTAGCTAGATGTGTCTAAATAATGAAAGACACCTTGGAATATAATAACCGATGAATGGAATTAAAGGCTAGGTGGAAGGGCATCAGAGTGGTAGGAAAAATAAGAAAAGGGGCATTCAAGGAGGGCACAGAGGTGAAAAAATTAAGTTCAGCTCAGAAACTGGTATTTGAAAGGTGAGATGGCATATAGGAGAAGAAGATGGATTTGGCAGCAAGGCTGTAGAGCTGGTGAACAGCAGCCACCATCCTGTTGCCTGTGTAACTCAAAGTTGCTGAGGCAGTTGTGAATTTCATCCCAAGGTGAATGTCATATCCAGCAAGTAGTTTAATAGACACAGTGGCGGCAAATGTATTCTCCCCGATATCTTGGGAACAGAAGGGAATTTTGGGACCGGGTAAAAAGTGTTGTGCTTATGACAGTGTCAGGCAGGGCCATGCAGTTCAGGAGAGTTTCGGAATCGCTCCAATTATTATTTACAGCCTCCATTACAACTCTTCAAGAGAGTGGTTTGTGTGTATAGAAGAGAGAGCTTTTCTCTCTGTGTGTCTCTGTGCTCAGAGAGGCACTGCTTTTCTGTTCATTTTGGGAGGTTTTATTAGGGGTAGAGATGTAAAATTTCTGGAAATTTTGAAGCTTGGAAAAAAAACATTTTTCTGTTTTTTCCCAGAAAAAAATGGATTTTTTTTCTTTTTTGGAAAAATGGAAAAAAATGCTACATTATCACTCCCCACCCGCTTTTACAGCTTGAAATTTATTGTGTTTCTTTAGGAACATAAAATATGACTATGGACATTTTGATTTGGCATAAATTTATCATAAGTAGCATATTAAAATTAGTGTATCCAAATATTTATTACAAACAGAATTTACATTTTAAATATTATTTATTTGTTATTGTAAGTATCAAATGTAGTAACAATCTCCTGAACTGTTTACTAGTTTATGTGGAACAAAAAAATCTCTACAAAACAATGTTTAAAAATCCAGAATTAGCAATTCATATTTCCTCTCCACAGTATTAAATAAAAATACAGTGGTACCTTGTATAAAGGAATTAATTTGTTCCAAGTGAAATTATGTTAAGCAAATTTTCCTTTATACAAATTCCCATAGGAATGCATTGAAAGCAGATTAATTCCTAATTGCGACCATTTTTATGTTGTACAGATCCGCGCCATAGACAATTCTGTTAAGCAAATTTCTCCTATCTCCGAAATTTTTATGTGCTACAGATTTTATGTTTGTTATACGAGGGTCCACTGTAAAATGAAAACCTCATTCTCGTAAAAAGAATTGAAGGGGGAAATGTATAGAAGGAAGTAGGACTAAGTTTCAATGAATGGGCATGAAATTTAATCAGAATCATTTTTGTTGCTCTGTATTTTCTTCCAGTGCTCTGAGGCCTTGTGAAGAGAACAGGGTAGAGCCAAACACACACACACACACACACACACACACAAATGCAAAAACAAAAACAAAAGTGAAAGCATTTTTCTTGTGACATTAACAGCACCTCTTAAAGGGATAAATGCATCTTGTTCTTTCATTGGAAAGATCAGTTTTTAACCTGGGACTCACTTGTCCTTAGTACACAGAAATCAGAATACTCTGATACTATGCATTAGAGGTGGGCATGGACCAGAAAACCCATGGTTCGGGCCCACCTTTGGTTCAGTTTGGGTTCGTACGAATTTTTAAAAAATTCATACAAACCCAAACTGGTTTAGGGTTCAGGTTCTTACTGGCAGAGGTGGCGGCTTCTCGGCAGTGGCGGCAGTGGATCCTGACCCCTGCGGCAGGGGCTTTTTGAAAATTTCCTCATTGCCAATTCAGGAGCTCCGCGCTGGAGATGGGGCCATTTTCAGTGGGATCCTGCTGAGCTCCCCGCCCTCCACCACGGTGCATGACAGCCAGACCGGACTGTCATGCATCGGGGCGGAGATCGCTGGGAAGGGGCTGTGATCTGGCCTCCCCACACGGAGACTGGATGGCAGCCCCTTCCTTCCCAACTTCGCCCCAGAGCCTACAGCCCACCGGGGAGTCAGGCTGTGGGGCAGTGGGCGGCGAGAGGGGTCTCTGATCCAGCCTCCACGCATGGAGACCAGATCGCAGCAGCCCCTTCCTTCCCGACTCCGCCCCAGAGCCTGCAGCACACCGGGCTGTCAGGCTGTGGGGCGGAGGGCGGCGAGAGGGGACTCCGATCCGGCCTCCACGTGCGAAGACCAGATGGCAGCCCCTTCTCAACTCTGCCTCCGGCTGGACCAGGAAGCCAGAAGCCAGAAGACTGGACCAGGAAGGTGAGCAGCACCAGGTAGGAGGACTCATTCAATTTCTCATTCATCGCACGTCCAGGCCATTAACGGAAACGAACAGAACCAAAGAAAATTTTCTTGGTTCTGTTCATTTCAAGCCTGGCCCATCCAAATGGTCGTTCTTCGTTCCGTTATGTAACGGAATGAAGAACGGATAACGGTAACGGAAAATTCGTCATTTCGTGCCCTATCTATATCTACACATATAGATATATTCAATTTTAGGGTGCCGACCCAGCCAGCCCTTGGGCTAGGTCAGTGCTTCTTTTTAAAATTATTTTTATTTTATTTTATTTTTTTCATGTGCCGACTGTCGGGTGCCAACCAGGCCACCTCTGCGGCCGGGTCAGCACTGATTTTTCATGCACCTTCTTTAAATGTTGTCCGTGTGGTCCCTGGGGTGGCGCTGGTTTTATTATTATTTTTTCTTTATTTTAGGGTGACAACCAGGCCACCCCTGGGGCCAGGTTAGTGCTCCTTTTTGTAGTATTTTATTTTAATTTTATTTTTATTGTGTGTTTTTTTTTACTGCCGACCACATGGCCGTGCTACCAGCACCAGGTAGGAGACATCTCCACCCCCCATTAATGAAACAAACTGAACCAAACCATTTTTGTTTCATTTCGTATTGTTTTAAATTCATCCCTAGGTTCATTATTTGCTTCATTACATAACAAAATGAATAACGAAATGAACTAAGAGTTCATTTCGTGCCCATCTCTACTATGCATATTTTTAAGAAATGATTTGGAAACTATTAGAACACCCTGTCTTAAAATATTTTATTCATCATGTTAAAATAAAACATTCCATAATGTTCTATTGCACAACACTAAAACTAAGGGGCACTCCATGAAACTTTTGGGTATTAGATTTCAAAAAATAAGAGAAAATACTTTTTCTCTGAGAGGATCGCTGGTCTATGGAACTCCCTGCCAGAAGAAGTGGTGACAGCTGTTAGGCTTGACAGCTTTAAGAAAGGATTAGACAAGTTCATGGAGAGCAAGGGTATCAGTAGCTATCATTATGGATGCCTAAGGACAACCTCTGGGTTGGAGAGATACGCAGGATATCTCTCAATGCCTTTGTGGGGAATCATAAGCAGGTGAAGACATCTGCTTGGGAATACTCTGAAGCAACTGGTGAGCCACTGTGTGAGACAGAATGCTGGACTGGACGGGCTCTGACCTGTTCCAGCAAGACTATTCTTATGTTCTTAGCTACAGAGACAAATAGAAATAGATGGAGTTATCCAACCAGGTTATTATGTGATTAACACAGTTGCTTTATTTTTTTTCACAGTAAGGGAAATGTGAATTCACTGTGAAGTCATTCCATGAAACTCAGTTTTCCTTGGCCACACCGAAAACTGTATGAAACACAGATTTCCATGGGCACACGGAAAAAGAAAGGATGCCTTGTTTACACCTTGTTTGCAGTAGCCATTCAAGTTGTACAGTTTAAATGGAACTACTTAACAGGCATTATTCAAGGCTTCCTCATCTTGTTTGTTTTGCTGTAATCTTTTATGAGGAGGCAGTATACATTCAGGGGATGTTTAACTCTACATCCATCAGAATCGCGCACAGATGCCTGTTCATCTGTTTCATCTCTGTGAAGCAAAAGGTATTTTAACATCCTTCTCATCCTAAATACCAAACTGACTTCTGGAAATGGGAACTGCCACAAAACGCAGGCAGGGTGTACTGGTGTGCAGGATTCAGTCCATCCATATTGTTGCATCGAAAAATATATTGCATTCCCCATCACTTTATTATTTTTTTTTTAGCATTCTGTGATCACTGGCTATGACCAGTTCTTATTTCAGGTGTTCTCTAACTAGGTTTTGCTTTTCAAAAGGTGTACTTCCCCCACACTTAGGCTTCCTCAAAGTCTGTTAATACCTCTGCCTTGTCTTTGGTGCTATTCTTATTTAATGCAATGCTTTGATGTGTTTCAGGCCACTAGTTAGGGCCAAGCCATCAGGAGGCTCCAGTGTTCTTTCCACATGACAAAACATGCCATGCAGCCTCACTGAAGGCCCAGTTTGCTGCTCTACTGCCTGGCCTTCACCACCACACATCTTAGGCCTATGACAAAGCTTTAAAAAAAGATGCCCACTCCCTGTGTGCTTTGTTTTTAAAGTTGTAATATTTCCCCAATATTGCTATTGCTTCAATAAATTCTGGTAGCAACTTTATTTATTTATTTATTTATTTATTTATTTATTTATTTATTTATTTATTTGATTGATTTGATTTGATTTGTATACCTCACCATCTAGCCGGAAGGCTACTCTGGGCAGTTTGCAGTAATAAAGGGCCTTTTCACATGACCCCTAGGATCCGCTGGCCACTTAAATTCGGACCAGGGATCTTGGGGGCTTCGTTGCTCTTCCTGCGTCCCCACCCCTCCGCACTTCCTTGCTCCTGTCTGCGTGAGGGGAGGGAGGAAGAAAGAGAGGAAAAAATGCAGGCTCACCTCCCAAGCTGCCCGGAGCCCCGTTGTCGTCCTGATTCCTTCTCTTCTGTTTTTTGTTTTTTTTTTGCCTCCCGCCCCTTCTCTTAAAGGGGCGGGAGGCAAAAAAACAAACAGAAGCGAGGAGAGCCCCACACTCACCAGATTAAATCCGGACCTGGGGATTTTCACCCTCCTAGAGCAGGTACAAGAAAAGTGCGCTGGGACACGCTTAGGTGGGCGTTGTCACACTTAATTTCCTGCAAACTCCGGAGCTGGTGGGAAAACAATTGTAAGCTCCGGAGCTTGCAGCCATTTGCTGCGGAGTTTAGGGGTCATGTACAAATACCCAAAGAGTATATAAATTATAACTTTGATGGCAAGTGCTGGTTGGGTGGGTTCACAATCAGTTTGGGGTTAGCCACTGAAACTCTGCCCTCACTGTTGTCCCTTTCTCAAGGGCTTTCTCCACATATTTATTTATTTATTATTTATTTATTTATACAGCTTATATACCGCCCGTCACCTACTAGCAATGTAGGTGTTTAAAAAGCTGTCTAGTAGATTCTTGCTGAGCAGTTCACCCCACCATTTTCTCCCCTCTCCTGTACACAAAGGTGCATGAGGATGAGGCCACTGAAACTCATTTTCAATGGTGACCTAATCAAGGCTTTGAACCCGAGTGTCCCAAGATGAAAGGCTATTGCACAATTTTTTCATTTGAAAAGCCATTTGGAGAGCACATAGACCTTTCCCCCCTGAGAGGAAGTGTCAGATTGATGTACTGCGGCACAAAATGGGAGTGTAAATGTATGTGATGTTCATGGACTAGCGAATAGGACTAGTTTACTATGAAATGAATTACTGGAAAAACAAACGGACCAGCTCCTTACCTAGGACATCCTTTGCTTTTTGGATTGGAACATGGCGTTCACCAAAGGAAGGCTCTGAAAGGTGTTGATTTCCGGCCCTTTTGTAATGATCCTGTCATTTCACTGAAAAATGTTTTTAAGTGCTGCTAAGGATTCACACTCATTTTTATTTTAAATGGAACAAGAGACAGAGAAGAGAGCTTAAGAGGGATTGCAGGCTTAGAAATTGCTTATTGGTATATTGTCATAATGGGAAGAATTCATTTAGTTAAGGGGTTTGGGGGTAATAAACACAGGCTCTAAATTAAAGCAGCATTCAGAGTTAATAGCCAAGAAAGCTTACTACACCAGCTTCATCATGACTGCTGAAGTGCAAATAATCAGTGGTCTGCTTTACTGCATGGGTGCTGTTAACTCAGGACATACCAGACTGTTTCCAGATATGAATCCATGAGGCTGTCCCCATATTCTGGGGCATTCGTCACCAAATCATTTAATTTATGACAATATCTTTGTATGGAACACAATGCATGGCCGGCTCTACCATTAGGTGGAGCGAGTCAATGCCCCATCGATGGCAGCCTTTCAGCAGTTCTCCAGGAGGCCTAACCCATATTCTCTTCTTACAAGACAGAGCTGTGAGTACTCCACAGCCTAGCCCTGCTTCCTATAACCAGGCTTGAGATGCAGTGAGAATCCTGTCCCACTGTTCGTGTTTAAATAAGGTTTGTGTTTAGTCAATATCGATACCAGGAATAGACGGGATGCCATTTTGGTTTGGCCTCGGGCAACAATGTGTTTCAAAGTTCTGCAGCACTGCTATTGTGCTAAGTTGATGAGAAGACTTACCTGGATCTGGAAACAGGAGCTACCTGATGGTGTCCCTTGTGGGTCAATCACTTTTTCTCACTAAAACCCCCAGCTAGTTCCTGAATTGACTTCTTCCTACAGGCCTCAGATAAGGAGCAGACATACCATATATGTTCACACAATGGCTGAAACCTTCTTGCATAGTTACACAAATGGTGTTAGTATTAGACACAAGTTGGTATAAGTTCAGAAATCTCCATAGATATCCACCATTGCATGTACTGTCAGATAGTGGGAGGTTTTTTATGGTAGACCTTCTTGTTGATGGCTCTGGTGGGCAGATGATGGAACTCATGGGCCAGTTACTCATGGGCTAGTTGTTTGGAGTTTTGACACTAGCTCAACACCAACTGCATTGGGGTTGCCATTTCACTCCAGGCCCAGTTTGAACACTTGGCCCATTGGGTTTGGGATCAAGTAATCCAATGAATGTACTTAGGCCAAGATCACTGTTAATTGTGAGAAGTCTTCAACTGACACATAGGCGGTTACTTCATGTCCTTCTTTGTTCCGTGACTAGTTTTGTACCATGACAGCGTTAGTCGCGATCACGTGGTTTTGTCCCATAGTCGTGATAAATTATCTTGTGACAAGTGTTACCTCACGGTCTTGTACCGTGGCAAACACTGAATTTGTCTAGCTTCCTTTTTCCTTTGGGGGGGTGGTTAAAAATTCTTTTTCGATGTTTTGCTACTGAAAAGTCAAAAGCTTTGCAGGCAGGGAAGGAATCTGTGGCTCGTCTGGCTAGCTTTCACTTTCTCCTCGTGGCCACATTGGAATGCTCCGGGTGATAGCCCTTGGGCTTTCTTTCTTCTTTATTCCTTTTGCTTGCTAATTAATTGTCTGTCTGGTGTCCCTCTTGCCTGGCTTTGAAGTTTGGTTTGTTTTATTGGTATTTAACGGAGGAGGGCAAGGGGGTGGTGATCATCTGGGGTGGGTGGGCAGTTTGAATGTAACACACAACCCAGTACCTGGGACACAGTTTTCTGAAACAAATGTTTTGTTGTGTGACAGTTGTTTCCTCATGGTGTCTTATCTCAGAACAGAAAGCAGGAACAAAGAGTGACAAGGAAATACCCTACCCCAGTGCCAGGTACAGATTTGTCTCACTTGGCACCTGTTCCGGGGGCGTGGCTGAGACAAATTTCAGCTGTTGCGCGATGGATGTAAAGTAAGATTTTTTTTGTACTGATTTGACGCACAACACTTAGAGAGACAAAACAGACATGAAGTAACCACCATATTGCAAACAGGGTATCTTAAGAGGTAGAACAATATAGTTATTGAACCCTAGACAAAAATGTATGCCTATTACACTGTCCCCCCCCCCCCCAAGATTTGTACTCCAAAGACCTTTTTTATATTTTAATGCTTAGCATTCAAGTATTATTTGTTTTTGCTGCACATTTTTATCTAAATTGTTTTATTCTGCTGATACTGTTTTTAGTTGTTGCCGTTATTCCATGTTTAGATGCTTTAGTGTTTTGCATTCTGATGTATGCTTTATCATATACTTGTAATGTGCTGCACTGAATTTTGTCTTCTGATATGCTATAAGCTGTCATAGAAGAAATAAGACTGAACATTTTTTAAAACCAGGAATTATGCACACAAATTAATTCAACGAGTACTAGACAAAGATAGAATTTCAACCTAGGGCTTGATCATAGCACCTGCGACTGGGACACTGCCTTGCAATTTCTCCAGAAATGTGTAGCCTGAGCCTCTTAGACCTGTTTTGACAGAAGACAAAAGAGGGATTTGCAATGTCTGCTTCTACAACTGGCAAACAATATCAAAGCCAAACTGGGTGATACAGCACACCTTGAAAAGCTGAAATCATGTGAGTGACACAATTCACCATATATGAGTAAATAACACCTGCCAATGAAGTCTCTGTTCAACCTATTTTGAAAAAAGGGGCTGTAATGCCTCTTTCTCTCACCCAACTTGCCATCTACCCACAAAAAACTGAGTTGTAGCTGTAGAAGTAAAAAAAAAAAAAAAACAGAATGCAGAAGATGCAGGGGTATCTATAGATTAGAAAAGCAATTGTTGCCTGGGACTTCAGGTCACATTCTTTCACACTCACATATATGCTTACATGCAGATGCTTTTCATTTTACTTTTTTCTCATATAGGTTTTTTTTTACCTTTGCAGATTTTGACTGCTCTGGGGGCTTTAGATCTTAGTTTGCAAGAGGCTTAAGTTTTTGCAGTGAGTAAACTACTTTTCATTTTACATTTCCCCCTTTTGGTTTTCCCATCTGGTTTATCCTAGATCAGTTCTCTTGCATGTTCCCTTGAGTTTCCAAGAATCTGTTCCTTGGAATAGGTAGGTATGGGACTTTCTCAGTGTGGCGAAAGACCAGCAACTGTAGATGGCCAAACAGCTAGAACGTAGTTTCAACAGGACGCCAGGATGGCCCCTATCTTTGCTGCCCTTCCAGAAGGAGACAAAGATCTTGTGAGGGTCCTTTAAGGAGAAAGCCAAGGTAAAAATATTTTAAATAAATAAATAAATAAACAACCATGGTGGGGGTGAGGAGTATATACAGCATATTTCAATAAGTCTCTCTCTCTCTCTCTCTCTCTCTCTCTCTCTCTCTCTCTCTCTGTGTGTGTGTGTGTGTGTGTGTGTTATTTGCAATGCCAGCTTCTGATAGACTGTCTTACTATGAAATATGCAGATTAATTAATGAGATATTGTAAAACAGTTGCCATATTTTATCCAGCACTATGGGTTTTTGTTCTTCCTTTTGTTAATGAGGCCTCTGTGGGACAAGATCCATTCTTGAACCTTTGTTTTCCAAACGCTTATCTCTTTCCTTAATGCTATATATACTTGCTGCTGGGAAAACAAATAGGTCTAATACAAGGAAGGAGAGCCAAATGGCTAAGGAAGCAGGGCTCCTGTACCTTTAACAATAGTGTAATAAAAATCCACAAGCCCTGTCCTCCAACCCCCAGCCATTACATATAATGGTCAGATGGCCAGATAGGTGTAGTAGTAGTAGTAGTAGTAGTAGTAGTAGTAGTAGTAGTAGTAGT
>JAHTLZ010003518.1:33953560-33967290 GCA_023846285.1 Phrynocephalus versicolor | reverse complement strand
GTAGTAGTAGTAGTAGTAGTAGTAGTAGTAGTAGTAGTAGTAGTAGTAGTAGTAGTAGTAGTAGTAATGGGGATTGGAAAATGTCTGCTGAGGCTACAAAGGCATTAATGGAGCTCTCACAAAGTTCTCTTTCCTTATGTAGTTGAGGAGACAGACAATATTGAGGATGGCAATTTCTTTCCTAAGTGAAAGGTGGAAATTAAGAGATAACAGGATTACATGCAGTCCACATTTGTAAGTTAAAGAAGTCCACAGCTTTTTGCCTCATGTGTAACTGGAACTCAACTCTGTTCTGCACTTCTCCCAATCCCGTACTGCAACAGATGGCTGAAAGTTGTTTTTAAAAAAGCAAATGGATATTTTAGAATGAAGTACATTTAAAAGGTTGTACCTTCAAGGGGTGTGTGTGGATATACAGTATGTTCAGTTCACCAATGCATATTTTGGTGGGAGAGCACATTAAAACCTGTGTTAAAATACATATTTGAACACTGGTTGCTCCGCAGATTAGAGATGGGCACGAATTAAAAAAATGGTGTTTAGGTTTTTCATTTTTCGTTGAGAGGTCCATTTTGGTTCATTTCCTTTTTTGTGAATTTTTGGAAAAATTTCGTTTTCGTTTTTCATTTTTTCATTTTTCATTTCTAACCGTTTTTTGTGCGATTTTTTAAAAGCATTTCCGTGCACGGGCATCCCCCAACGCCCCAGACCAGAAGGAAAACATTAAAAAAATTAATGCTGGCAGAGACACAGTATAGACTACTGTCGACCTGTTAGGGTTAAGACAGCAGGGCCTCGGGAACAGGTTCCAGAGAGACAGCCAGCTTTTGAAGACAATCATATCCTCACAACAAGGAGACCACCACTTCTCTAGGTGAGATTAATTCCAGGTGGGAGGAGGCGAAATCAAGTTTGTCTTCCCTCTTCAACAAAGCAGAACCACTGACAGGTTACCTCAAGAAATTTAGCATGGACACACAAGCTGAAGTTGATTTATCCACACTAACTATTACAGCAGAGGAAGCTATCAAGCAACAGTTGCACTGTGAGCAAGATGAATTAATTGTCTTCGATACTGAAGATTATGGGAGGCAGCACACACAAAATTCTCCGCCAAACACTCATCTTGTAACCAAATCATTACCATCTCCAATTAAAGCTCCTCCTCTTTTAAGCCATACTGGGCTTAATAAATCTATGCCTCAACCTGCTCTGTTGCAGCCAGATGGTATGGAGCTTACGGCCATGCAAGCTACTCCATTAATTACGAAGGAGGATCAGATGATCTTTCAGGAACCTCTGCCACCTTCAGATATGACTGATTGACAGATAACCTCTCTGAAACACATCCCAGTACTGTCTTGGAACATTGCAGGGTGGAAAGGCAAGGGTGGAGATGACTCTTTCATCAAATACAGTACCTTTCCAAGTTTGATATTTTAATGCTACAAGAAACCTGGGCTTTAGACACAATCAAACTAAATGGATACACAGCCCACCAACTTTTTGCCAGTCCTAGCACTAAGAAGGGCAGACCAAAAGGTGGCATAATTACCTTGGTCTCCACCAAACTTCGTATGTCAGTAACAACACTCCCTTCATATGAGCAATTTGCGATTGCAGTGCTGGTCAAGTTTTCATGTTGTGCAATACTGTTTGTAAATGTATATATACCTCCACAGCATTTGAATAAGCAGATTCACTTAGTGTGGCAAGGGTTTGGAGCTTACATAGAGGATCTTTTAATATCCTGCTCTTACCCAAAAGTATTTATTGGAGGAGATTTTAACGCAAGATTGGGGGCAAATGATGCTGCCCTCTTGCTGCTTTCCGCCTGAGTCCCCCAGTAAGCCTTTTCTCTTCCACCATAAATGTACGGTGTTCAAAAGACAAGACCTGTAATTATGCAGGGCTCAAGCTAGCCCAGATGGTCTATCAATTAAATCTACATATTCTTAATGGCAATACTACAGGTGATATGCCAGGAGAATTCACATTTTGGTCAGGCTCCAGGATGAGCACTATTGATTATATAATTGTTTGCCACGATATAGCAGACCCCATTATAAAATCTGAGGTAGATACTAGAATAGACAGTGACCACCTACCATTATGTGTACAATTGAGGGTGCCTGGTCAAGACACTCATATTGAGGAGGTCCTTCAATTTAACTTTGAGGTTACAGCTAATTACAACAGAATTAAATGGACTACTAACATTGCAGAGCGATTCTCAGAGCTACTCCAAACTGACATTTACTCTGAGATCCATTCTAGGTTCCTTGCAATGACAGCAAACTGTGAAATAATAGGATAGTATGGTAGATTGATAAAAACATTAACTGACGTACTTACAGTAGAGGGCAAAAATAAAACTCACTCTAGCAAGTGGAATTCAAAGAAATGGTTTGCCCGGGAATGCAGGGATGCTAAGAAAAACCTTATTTCTAAATTTAAGCTCCAGAAAGAAAATCCAACAGCAGTGAAAGTTGATGACTTAATGCACCTTAAGTCTCAGTATAAGCAGCTAATTAAAGCAAAAAAGATCCAAGAACAGCAGCACCTATGGGAACAACTAAAGGACTAAAGACATGAGCACTTTTTGGTGTCTCACTTCTCCAGCTCTAAAGAATAATGTGGCATGGGCAAATTCTTTACTCTCCTCTAATATATGGGAAAGTTTCTTTCAGGAGCTATATAGTAACAAGGGTATTTCCTCCTTCCAACTGAACCATGCCATAGAAAATTTGACAGATTTGCCACCAGTTTCAATTTCTGAGATAGGTGATCTCATATCCCAGCTCAAGCCATGTAAGGCACCTGGCATTGATGGCATTCCACCCAAGCTGATCAAGGTGAATATAGATTGGTGGGCTCCAATACTAGCCAGTCTTTACATATATAGATCAAACTGCCCACATACCCTCAGATTGGAACACAGCCATTGTCATCCCTATCTGTAAGAAAGGGCCGAAGGCTAAACCCTCCAATTACCGCCCAATCAGTTTACTGTCGATAATCAGTAAACTGTATGCTAGACATCTATACTAGAAATTACTAGACTGGGTGGACAACAAAAACATTCTTGCAGATGAGCAGGCAGGCTTTAGAGCAGGAAGATCTCCCATGGACCAGGTCTTCATTCTGCAGCATCTGGCAGAAAAATACACTGGTAAACCAAAAGGACAGCTATTTGCAGCCTTCACTGATCTCAAAGCAGCCTTTGATTCAATCTCTAGAGATAAATTGTGGCACAAATTTAACAACTCCACTATTGACCACCGCCTATTGCTGATTATGTATAAACTGCATGAAAATACATCTTTAAAAATAAGGTGCAATCCAGAAGGTCAGCTTTCAAAGTTAGTACATACATTCAAGGGTGTTAAGCAAGGCTGCATATTTGCCCCATTGTTATTTAATTTTTATATTAACTCTATGGTCCCAACACTTTCTCAACTAGATTTTCACACACACACACACCCAAGCTAGGAGGCAGACATATTTCAGTGCTACTATATGCCGATGATGCTGTTATACTCTCTCAGACTCCTATCGGCTTAAAGAGAGCATTAGGGGCCCTTGCGCGTTATTGCCATGAAGAAAATCTCCTAATAAATTATGAAATTATAGACCAAAGGCCTATAAATGGTCGATAGATAACCATAGCATTGAACAGGCAAGGACCTTTAAATATCTGGGAGTGGTCCTTCAATGCAATGGATCACATAAGGAGCATGCAACACATGTCACGCAGTCGGCTCAGAGAGCTTTCTCTGCGATAATAAAATTTTTCTATACCAGAGGAGGGCAAAATATTCCAGCAGCTTTGAAACTATTTCAAGCTAAACCGCTCAGCCAACTTCTTTATGGAGCACAATTGGGCCCTTATTCTTCTTTCACATCCTTGGAAGTAGTTCAATCAAAAATTTTGAAAGCTATCCTATAAGTACCCCGTTGGGTGCCTAATGCAACCCTGAGGTTAGAAGGGGGATTCATGAAAGTGGAAATTAGGGCTTGGCTAGCCATCTTCAATTTTTGGCTAAAATTAATTTTTCTCCCAAGAACCCTAACCTCTTTACTATTTGTAAACAACTACCACTCAACATGGAAGAGAGCCCTATCCCTTAAACTTAAAACTTATGGTCTCTCAATTGAGTGCCTTATACAAGTAGGCTATGAGATGGCTAAGCAAATCCTCAAGCAACGCATCTTGGAGGTAGAGAGACATCATGATTTGGGGGCTATCTCTAATAACACATCAATTGATCCAGCATTGATCCCCTTCAAACCAGCTAACTATTTCTTTGCTCATTTAACAAAGAATCAACGCAGAGCTTTTACACTTGCTCGGATGAATGCTCTGTCATCTGCAATACAAGAGGGAAAATTCAAAAAGATTCCCTATTCTCATCGTAAGTGCCTCTGCAGGACAGATAGAATTGAAACACTGGCACATGTACTCCTGCACTGCCCCTTATTATTCATTCATTCGTCCGTTCGTTTTTGTTTTTCATTTTTTCATTTTTCGTTTCTAACAGCTTTTTGCATGATTTTTAAAGCATTTCTGTGCGGGGGCATCCCCCAACGCCCCAGACCAGAAGGAAAACACTAAAAACATTGATGCTGGCAGAGACACAGTATAGACTAGGTAGGTACACAGGGAGGCTGCAAAGGCAGCGGCAGGCATTGCCCAGGGTGCAAGGCAGCCGCAGAGTGACTGCACTGCGGGGCAGGGGAGGGTACTCACCAAGAGGTATGCATGCACGCACACAGGGAGGCTGCAGGACTGAAGCTAGAGTCGCAGACACAGCAATCCCACCCTAACTCCCACCGTAGACTGCAAGGAGGACGGGGGCTGCCAGAGCTTTTTATGCCCTCTGTGGCTGCCAGACCTGCCCAGTCTGCAACCTTTGCATGCTATTGGTTGAACATGATCCCATCCCATGGCTTGCCTCCATTTTATGGCTGGTGGCGACATCCATTTTGTCATCCTTAAGGGGAAAAGAAAAATACATCACGATGGGAGAAGACAAAAACAAACATTTTAAGGACCACAGCCCTCTGGTAGGTAATAATTTCAAATAATTATCGCATTATCGCTGCATTTTTATGGATGTCCAGGGCGTTTTAATACCCAAGAAATCAATATTAGGCATCTGGGAGCCATTTTGGGTCGATGTCCCCTAACTCCCCTTAAAGGAAAAAAATACAGCGATCTGAGAAAAGACATAAATGCATGTTTTAAGGACCCCAACCCCCCGGTAGGTATTATCAGAGAGTATAAATAATTATCGTTGCATTTTTAATGGATGTCCAGGGCGTTTTTTAACATTTAAAACAGCTCATTTCATTGCGCGTCGCCATTAACGAAAACAAAATGTAACGAACCAAATTTTCGTGGTTCTGTTCATTTCGTTCCATTTTCATCACAATTTTCGTTAGTCGTTTCATTATGGAATGGAATGAATAACGAATAACGGAAACGAAAAAAGTTCATTTCGTGCCCATCTCTACCGCAGATCTTTGGTTGTTAGTTTCATAACAGCTTGGTGGTTTAGGTGTCTGGTTGCATAGCCAGAGGTGGCGAGTCTGATTCCCCATGGTGTCTCTTGTCAACCTTAGGTAAGCTACACAGTCCCAGGGTGACCCCAGAAGAAATGGCATGGCAAACCCCTTCTAAGTACTCTTTACCTGGAAAACCCTGGAAAAGGTCCCCATGTCAGAATCGACTTGACAGCACACAGTGGTGGTGCTGATGTTGCTGATTTAATTACCAATTGCGGTTGAACAGATGGATTTGATGAATGAACACACATGAAAATGTGATGGCTGGGGGGGGGGGGGGCTTCTCTATCCACAGTTGCAGATTCTCCAAACTTAGTTCATTATCTTCCCCCCTCTACCATGTTTCCCTGAAAATAAGACAGTGTCTTATATTAATTTTTGCTCCCAAAGATGTTTTAGGTCTTATTTTCAGGGGATGTCTTATTTTTCCATGAAGAAGAATACGGTACACATTTATTGTTACCTTATTATTGGGGAGGCCTTATTTTCAGGGGATGCCTTGCATTTCAGTGAGAGGCAAAACTGTAAGTGGGTCTTATTTTTTGGGGGGGATGTCTTATTTTCGGGAAAACAGGGTATATAATTTCAGAGAGTTTGCAGCTCAGGAGGAGATAAAAGGCAGCTGTAAACAAAGTATACAGTGGTACCTTGCATAACGTAATTAATTGGTTCCCAATTAAATTACGTTATGCAATTTTTTCGTTGTATAAATTAGCATTTCCCATAGGAATGCATTGGAAGTGGATTTAATCCGTTCCAATGCATTCCTAAAGGCCCCGCCAGACACCTCCCCCCCCCACACACACGGGCGGCGGCGGCGCTCCCAAAGGCCCCGCCGGTCCGTTCCAGCCTCTCTCTCTCTCTCTCTCTCTCTCTCTCACACACACACACACACACACACACACACACACACCTACCTCCCGCTCCTGCGTCCTCTTCCTTCCCGGGAGCCAGCGCGGCGGGGAGTAGCGGTTGGGGCTCCTGCACCGCGCCATGTCCCCTCGCCACCCGCCTTCCGCCTCCGCGCCCTGGGCCGACCCGCGCCGCGGCCAACGCCTGGTCGCCTGGGGCCAAGTGCGGCCAAGCGGCCAGGCGGCGCGGATGGGCGGAAGCGGCTCCCGCCGCTGCTGCTGCCGGGGCTCTTCAACTCACCGCCCATCAGCTGGGCTCCCCGATCGGAGCTTTGATAAGATGGGCACCGTGTCCGGCCTCGCGGGGCCGATCCGGAAGCCGCCGCCGCCGCCGCCTTCCTCCCCCCGCCGGCCGCGGGCACCGTGTCCGGCCTCGCGGGGCTGATCCGGAAGCCGCCGCCGCCGCCGCCTTCCTCCCCCCACCGGCCGCTTGGCTCCCTCCCACCTTGGGAGGGGCGGCCCAGGACGGGAGGGTTTGTTTAGCAAAAAATCCCGAAAAAAAATCCGCCCCCTCCCCTTCCCGAGCCTCCGCAGGTAGTGGGCGGGGGAGGAGGGGGGGCGGATTTTTTTTTCCGTTGTACGGATTTTTCGTTATACAAACCTTCCGTTATACGAGGTACCACTGTATCATGAAGAAAATGCTACTTGACAACTCATTGAGGCTCATATATATTTTCCTTTATGTCTGTCTTTAAGAATAATTTTATCTACAACTACTTAGTAAATCTACTTCTAACCTGTTTCCAGCTCCACAATTATTCTGAACTTGCTCTGATGTTTCCAGTTGCAGTACAAACATGATTTATATCTTTTTTTCCTGTTCTGAGCTATCTTCTGTTGCAGTCACATTTCCCTTGAGGCCCCTGAGACAACCAGCGGTGATGAAATCTCTGCAGAGTGGACAATATTCAGATACAGAAGGGGCCATTGTTTGTTGAATGCTCCTATTTTTGGATTAGAGAAGAGGCTATGAGTGGTGCTTTAGAATTACGTTTAGAATTACGTTTTTCTCTGTGCATGCCAAAGCTGCCTTGCCATATAATTTGGACATTGATCCTACATCTAAACTCTTGCACAGAGATTTATGAAGGTTATTTTTTCCCCTGTGCGATCTATCCTTGGTGAGATAAGGCATAAATTAACAGTGTCGTACTCCCAAATCATGTCTGAAGGAGAAACCATCCCACTGAATTCTATAGGACCATCATCCATATTTATTTGCATCCTAACAGATGGAAAGGCAGGGCATTCTGGCCATTCTGGAATATCTATCTTTCTCCATACATTTGGACTTTAAGTTTTGGACTCGAAGTTCTTCACATTGGTAGAAACCTGATGTAGTGGTATTTAATCCTTGAATGCTTGTTTACTGCATGCTTTATTTTAGTGGTTTATAAAGATGTCACCTATTTATGCATTTGTACTTTATTCTGGTGGTAAGCAGTACATGAATGTATTAAAACAGCAGGGAGGGAGTAATTTTTATTGTATAGAGTTGCAGTGGATCTGCTTTCTTGCATTGATTTTGAATGAGCTGGGAGAAAAGGGAAGTATACTAGTTGTCTTCCATGTCTTATATGCAAAATTACCAAGAGAGCAGTCACAAGGTTATTCACTGTTGTTGTTGCTGCTGCCTCTGCTATGCTATTTTGCAAGCTTTCTCTTCCAGTATCCAAATCTGGAAATATACAGGGGTCTGAGCTTCCCAGGCTGTGACAGATTCTGCAAAAGGGGACATAGAATGAATTGCACGTGGAAAGAGAATACTGTATGATTCTGAAAGGGGACATCCACTTAGAATAGATCATATTCCCACGTCCTTTCCCAGTGTTCACGCACCCACTTCTCTGTGCTCTAATAGCAAGGGAAAGCAGCTACAAAATACTAGAAACCACCTTCTTATGATTGCTGCTTGTTCTAACATTCATACTTGAGAGCTGTCATTTTAACCCCATAGAGCAGTGGTTCCCTACCTTGGGTCTTCCAATGTTCTTGGACTAAACCTTCCAGAAGCCTTCACCACTAGCTGTGCCAACCAGGATTTCTGGGAGTTGTTGTCTAAGGACATCTGAAGACTTGGGGACCAATGCCTTAGAACAGTGAGGTTTTGCTCACCAGCACGTTTACCAGAGCAGTACAGAGGTGAATGGGTTCAACAACAGTCTTACCTCTTTAGAAATCTGGTTTAAATCACAGTCATGAGACTTCCTTCATTGGCTAGGCATGCTGAAAAGCAGTCTCTGGTTTAAGTTTTACTGGACAGATTAGTGATTCTAGGTTGTGACTCTATCCCAGCTTCTACGAAGCATAGAAATTGCATCTTTACTACACAGTTGTAAGAGTTTCTTAGCTCTCTCTGACTGTCATGGGGTCAATTTTAAAGAAGCCTGGGGTTTGTTGTTAGATAATTCTCTGTCCACCTCATGCCGGCTTCCCTGAATTACAGTTCTCAAGGCATCCCGTGTGCTTGGATATATCAAAGAATTAAATTGAACTAGTCTACAAACCCTCTTTTTCCCAGAGTACCTTGATGCTTTCTGAGTCCCTCAATAAACGAAGAAGAGCAGGATATCTTAGGATGGAGTCATAAAAAGTAATACATATAAGAATGATAATGCTTTCAATGCTATCTGGGAATTCAAGCCAAGATAACAGGCACCAGGTAGCATCATGACAACTAAGTATGAGCCAATCTACTGTGCCAAATACCAATTATCTTTCACTTTCTTTTCATTGAGTTATTAAATGTTTCCTTCTCCTAATTTTCCTCTCTTCACATATCACACAGCAAGAATTCATCTTTTCTGCATCTTTGGATACAAATATAAATATAGAACATAAGAAAGGACTTGCTGGAACAGGCCACAGCCCATCCAGTCCAGCATTCTATCTCACACAGTGGCTCACCATTTCCTTCACGGTATTCCCAAGCAGATGACTTCACTCAGTTGTGATTCCCTTCAGATGGCATTGAGAGATAAAGAAAGAGATCCTCACTCCCATTCTTTGCTACTCCTATAGAAATGGGCAAGGCTGAGCAACAAATCAAGTTACACATAACTTCCAACAGTGATAAATGGATAAAGTGAAGATTTAAGTAGGCTGATTGTAGTCATACATAAAACCAGTTGCAGTTATTTGGCTTTGATCTCAAACCTTCCTACTCTTGAGAAGACCCACTACTCTTGAGTAATCTTCATATTTCTTAGAAGCCAGCTGAAGCCTCAGTGTCATACTGAAAGTTACAGACAGTTTTTGCATAATTGGCATTTATTATTTTTTTAAAATAATACTGAGATGAACACTCCCAAAGTTCCCCATCTGCATCTAGTCAATTAATAACAGACTTTGATAAGGTGAAAACCTGGGAGGATAAAATAGACAGTCTAGAGCCACCTGTCTACTATGATATGGAATAATCTAGAAGGAAGCATGGTATATTCCCTACGGCATAGGTGGAGCTCTCTGGCATGGACAGTGGAGGAACATTACAGCATGACATTATGTATGGTTATGAAAAGTATACTAAAGGTCTACCCAAACAGGCAACAACCCTATAATCTTCGCTTGAACCCTGATTTCAGTTAATTTTGCAACACCTATTACTTGGAAAGGCTTTAGGCAAGGCAGTGACCAGTCCTGCTGGCTTTCATCATTGCCTTATGTAAACGGGATGACTGGGGTGAGAGCTAATGTTCTTTTTCATCCTTACTGAAGACATTATCATTGAAAGAAAATAAGCTTCCAACTAATTTTAGGATTTATCAGAAGATTGCATGAAAATGCTATGGATAGAGTACAATTGTTTTCCCTGGAGGCAGAGAGAATAGGTTCCTAGCTGTGGGCTTCTTTTGTTGTAGAACATGTAAATAAACTATCTAAAGTTTGTAAAACCATCAATCCATGATGGCTTAAAATTGATGTCTGTTTCATACTGTCATTTAATGGTGTAAGGGGAACTTGTGGTTGACTTGAACAATCTGCTCAAAGAAAGGTGAGAAATGGTAGCACACAGATTTGCACGAGTTTTCCTAAAAATGATCCTAACGCCCAACAATGCTTCTCAGAAACAGACCCAAGGAGTCCTGGAGTCTTTGCGTATGGCCTCTTTTACTACCTGAGGGTATGTTTTACTTCCCATGGGGTTGAAAGGGAGGTTATTCAAATCTTCTAAGCATCCTCTAAATCCTAGCGTGATCAGCCCCGTTTCTTTTCCCTTTTCCTTTTACTGTGGCTCTGTATTTACTCAAAAACATTCTTTGTCTTTGAATATCTAGCTGTTTTCTTTCCTGTTAAAGAGAATGACTCATAATTGATGGCTTCATAATAAAAGTAGTTGTTTTCCGACTCGCTCCCAAATCCTTTAATATTGTTTTTGAAACACAGGGACTCATGGGAAATAATTGTGGATGTTTTCCACACACGCAAAGATATATGCAGCACTGCTGCTTTTCAGCTCTGCGTCCTGTTGTTTGGATGACAACTAGTTGGAGGATTCTGAGTTATCTTGCACATCCTGTGCCACAGTACAAGTCTCTGAGCTCAACCAAAACACAGAAGGGTATTCGGTGCTTCACAAATATTGAGTGTGAAACTTTCCAGTGGGCCATGTTTTCTGGGTTTTCTTTTTGCTGACTTCCAGGGTGTAAATTATAACGGATGTCCACATTGCTTTATACCCCAAGGACCTACCCGCATTTGTTTCTGCTGTGTTTCTCACTGCTGTGTGACTTCTATTGATGTACTAACTATAGGTAAAAGGTAAAGAAAGGTGTCCCCCCCATGCGTGCTAGTCATGTTCGACTCTAGGGGCGGTGCTCATCTCTGTATTCAAGCCGAAGAGCCAGTGTTGTGCAAGTCCATGGCCATGTGGCCGGCATGGCTGCAAGAAAACACTGCTTTACCTTCCCGCTTTTTACGGCGGTACCTGTTTATCTATTTGCAATTTACATGCTTTCGAACTGCTAGGTTGGCAGGAGCTGGGGTTATCAGTGGGAGCTCGCTCAGCTGTGTGGCACCCAGGATTTAAACCACTGAGCTGCCAACTTTGCAGCCAACAGTTTTGGGAGCCTTAGTCCACTGAGCCACCACGCCCTGTTGTGTTAACTATAGATGGGCACAAACTGCAGATAAAGCAATTTGTGTCCCTTTGTCCTTTGGACAGATAGGTTTTTGGTACTTGCCAGCCCCACCTCCTTGGTCAAGCACCCAATTAGACGCATCACTTGGAGAAGGCAGGATCAGAAAACTGGGGTGCTGCCTCTGAGTGGCTGCCTGCCAGAAGAGGTAGGGCTGGGAAGCACCAAACACCTGTTCATCTGACGGACGAACCAGCATGAATGCCCATCTCTAGTGCTAACACAATACTATGCAAACTGCTTCAAACTGTCATGTGCCAAACTGGGAGCCACCTAATTTGCAAACTGGTCACTCTTCTACCTGTCTGCCAACTTTGTGGTCACCACTTTCAAATACCACCTGTCCAGTTTCTTCTGTTGAATATCTTGGCTTGGCAGTTAACCTTGCTGGCAGATCTGCCCTTGTGCTTCAGCTACCTCTGAATCTCTTGCTATAGTGGGACTTACACATTCAACTCTCCACCTGCCCATCTGCCTATGCATCAGTATAGACACATCTATGGTTCCCCATCACGCAGACAGGTGCATATGTATAGAGATATTTGTAGTGACCCCAAGTAACAAGCAGTAACTGGGATATTAAGTTGACAGCTTTTTAAAATAAGAGAACATTAAACACCATCATTTTGATAGATCTGTGCTGTTAGAACAGTGCTCAAACATTGGTTGAAAGATTCAGAGGCGAAAGCTGATCTAATATTATTATTCCAGCTGTAAAAGTAACTGGCCCACAGTAGTCTAGCAGAATATGCAAGGTTTCTTTGGTACGGGTTTATTTTGTAAGAATATCCACTCTACACAATGCTTTAGTATGTCTCTGGGAATGATGTGTGACTCTCTCTCTCTCTCTCTCTCTCTCTCTCTCTCTCTCTCTCTCTCTCTCTCTCTCACACACACACACACACACACACACACACACACACACACACACACACGTGCATAAAGACGGAGACAGGTAGATAGAGATTTTATGTAGATAATTGAAATTCACCTAGTAGTCCTCAAAATTTTACCCAGACTATCACTTGAAGGTGGACCTCCATATTTGCTCTCAGGTTCATGTTTGGTAAGTTCTGACAGCATAGTTAAGTTTTGATTCTGTTTTAGTGGCTGAAATCTTGTTGCTAGCCTAGTAAATCACAGTTGAGTAGAAATCAGAAAATTTGGTGACTCAAGTCCTCTGTGAGTTCTACTGATTCAAATGGAATAACTCTAGCTGTGACTTTAGTAGAGTAAGTTTCAGTTCCTACAATTATTTTATAATTTATTTTAATCTATTGTATTGCATTATATATGTTTTTATGTAAACTACTGTACTAAAATATGCTATTAATCAAATGTTATATAAGTCTTATAGCTTACTAAATAAATAAATGAATAAATAAATAAATAGCAAGTGGATTGCAAGTCAATGTATTGATATCCCATTCTATCAGCTTTGATCCAGATATGAATGGGGATTGTGGGATATGTAGTCTAACATATCTGGGTAACATTTTTATTTTATTTCATTTTTGGAGAAGGAAGCCTTATAAACGGAAGTTATAGGATAAGCTTTTTCTCCCCCCTGAAGTGGGCATAATCAGCTAAAGATGTGCTTCCTAACCTTGGGTACCCTAGGTGTTCTTGGACTACATCTCCCAGAAACCCCAGCCACCACAGCTAGTGGTGAAGGCTTCTGGAAGTTGTAGTTCAAGAATACCTGGTTTACCCAAGGTTGGGATCCACTGAGGAAGTAGCTAAATTCAATTGTTAATTTCAGCTAGAGTGGACCCACTGCACGGACTTAAAAGTCAAGCCTCCAGTAGTATGCTAAAAGATTAACTTGCCCATTAAACAGTTAATATTTTGACAGTCCTTTGACTGATTTAACATATCTACTCTGATTTGAACAAATAACTGGTTTTAGCCCCAGGTTTACTTTTGGATGGGCTGGCTTGGTAGCTCAGTGAGCTGGAGTACCTGTTTGGGAGACTGATTCCCCACTGTACCTCCCAGAAGAAGTAGCTTGTGTAACTTCCTATAAACTACAGGGTTCCACAGCACACTGAGAAGGGACTGATAAGATGTCTGAGTCCTTAATACCTAGGTAACACCAGCACAGACTGTAATA
>JAHTLZ010003518.1:33935218-33945535 GCA_023846285.1 Phrynocephalus versicolor | reverse complement strand
TTCTTCTTCTTCTTCTTCTTCTTCTTCTTCTTCTTCTTCTTCTTCTTGAGCCAGATATACCGGTACAGTCCCACTCTCCACTGAAATACTAGTCCTTCTCTATTTGGCACTGGTTAGACCTCATCTTGAGTACTGTGTCCCATTCTGAAAACCACACTTTAAGAAGGATGCTTGCAGACAAACTAAAGCAAGTGCAGAGGAGGGCAGCAAGGATGATCAGGGGACTGGAAGCCAAGTACTCTTAAGAACATCTGAAAGAACTGGGCATGTTTAACCTTCAGAAAAGAAGGCTGAGAGTTTAAGATGATATATGACACCAGTGAAATTGAATAAAACAAAGATAATTATTCTACGAGTTGTTGGAAATGTGGAAGGGAAGTGGGTACATATCTTCATATGTGGTGGGAATGTGAAACAGTACAAAAATTTGGAGATCTATCTTGCAAAGAATTAAGTGATATATTTGAAAGGCATATCGAGCTGAATTCAGAAATTGCCTTACTGTCAATATTTGCTACAATGGATTATGATTTTAAAACTACAGAGTTGATTACTAAAGAGGCAGAGCCATGATTTGGAGCACTTGGGGACTAAGTTCGTTTTTGCACCCTTCGTGCCGCTGTCCCACATCTCACCCACCCAGCAATGGGGGGACAAACCCTATGGGAGTGGGGGTGGGTGGCGATGTGCACATGCATGGGCAAACGGGTGAATGGGCACGCACATGTGTGCGTGTGCACATGTGCGTGCCTTACACCTCTCCAACCAAGAGGAGGAAGAGAAGGAGTAGAGTGCCGTGTCCACTGTGCTCCTGCCTGCCTGCCTCCTTTGCCGTTCGCCTGGCGTGCAGCAGTGGGAGTGGCGGAGGGTGTGCTGTTACCAAGCTTTAGGGGAAAGGAGAACTGCTGGGTGACGGGAAGGTGCATGGCTTCCTCCAACTGCACCCAGGGCAGATGCACCCTTCTGCCCCCACCCCCCAATATGCCCCTGGATTACTTGATGGCGGCTAAAACAATTATAGCTAGGAATTGGAAAGGTTATTATGAATTATGTATGCATGAATAGTATAATGAAGTATGGGATATTGATGTGTAATTTAAAGATTAAGAAAGGAGAGTAAAAAAAAGAGATATTTTAAATGATATATGGGGTAGATTTATTGAATATGTGCTTGTAAGAAATAAAGGCAAAGATCCAGTGCAACAATCAATTCAGTTCTGGAAGGGAGGATAATAAGAGACAATATTGTTTAAGAGGTCTTGCGGTGGAGGGGAGCACTGTTGTCTAGAGAGGCCTTGTTGCTAGATGCTGCAGTATATAAGTCTAATAATAAATAAATAAATAATATTGTGTTTTTTATATCTTGTATTTCTATTTTGTGTTGCTTTATATAATAATTTAAAATTTAAAATTAAAAACAGAAAAGAAGGCTGAGGGGAGACATGCTAACAATTTTCAACTAGTTTTTTCATGTAGAGAAAAAAAAAAAAACAGGATCTGTCCTTAGCCATTCCAGAGTGCAGGACACATAATCATGGGACCAAGTTACAAGAAGCCAGCTTTTGGTTGAATATTGGGAAAGATGTCTAATTGTTAGAGTGGTATGACAGTGGCCCCTTTCAACTATATGATTCTATGTTCCACACGCCATGGCTTGATGTTTGACACCATGTTGAATCTTGAAGTTAACTACTCCCTTGGGGTGAAAACGTAGTTTATGTCACACAAAAACATGAGCATTCATACTCACTGATGTGGCCACATTGTTGAATCAAAAGCATCAGAAGAGTCCTGCTGGGCCATTCCTGACCTTCATCTAGACCAGAGGAGGATAAGATCTGGCTTCTACCAGCCCCTGCTAGGATAGTCAATGATGAGAGTGCTGCAAATTGCACCCAGACAACGTCTAGAGGATTGGACATTCTACACACCCCTCTAATCCTGTTACAAACAGTAAGGAGGCCAAGGTTCTCCTTGGAAGATCACCAGGAGACCATATAGTCAACATCTACTCTTTCTTTGCTGCTTGATTTGGCTATTAAAAGTTTAGAACAATTTTCATTTGTGGATTATAAATCCCCAGAAGCCATGGTGGCTAAGTGCCCATGTTAGCTAGGAATTCTGGGCATTTCAGTCCACAAAAATTACATATCCAAGCTTTGTTCAAAGGTATATAGTGTCTCTGAGCATAGTCATCTGGATTAGCTATGATGACTAATACATGGACAGAACTATTTTTGTAGAGATAGTGTTTCTTACACTTTCTGGGTCACAGACTATTTTGAGGATCCAAATGGACACTTTCTCCAGAAAACTTAACAAGGCATATACAATTTTTGTGCATATAGTTGATTATAATATTGCACTGGCAATTACTTTCTGTTAAAAATAAACACACTCTAAATCTAAACAAAAACATCCAAGCAAACTTTTTTGCTCTTAATTTTTGAACTCCTTGAAGCCTAGGTTCCATGAAACAGAGGTAACAAACACCTGCTTTAATTATCTAAAGTTGTCAAGAGAGCAATCCTCTTCTGAGCACCTAAACAAGAAAACTTCACCTATCCTTTCTATCTCCAACTTAACCCCAAAATTTTAAGTAATAGCAGCTCTTACTTTTAAAGCCTGTTATTTCATCAGAATGCTTTGCAAATGATTACCTCAGAAGCTACCATCTCACTGCATGATCCACACATTTAAGTAATAATGAATTTGTAAGAAAAAGGGCTTGCAGGAACTGCTGGGGTCCCCCATAGTCTCTTTTCTTAGAAATAAAAAATTAAGAGGCCAATGGAACTAAATAGGAAAATACGAAGAGGATGCTGGTGTCTTCCACATTGACTTCAAGATTCTTATGTTCACATACAAAGCCCTTAACAATTTGGGGCCTCGTTATCTGTCAGAACTAGAGATGGGCACAAAATGCCAAAATGGTGTTTTGTGGTCATTATTTGGGCCCTGGGGTCCACTTTGTTTTGTTTCCGTTTTTCGGGGGCCCGGGGTCCACTTTGTATCCGTTTCTTCGTTTTTCGCGTGCGGCAAGCTGCAGCTGCAGGGAGCCCTCCTGGGGCCGGGCACCACTGGAGCCGGTGGCAAGCCTGCCGGGAGAGCGATCCCGTGGCCACAGGGAGTCCTCCCAGAACCGGGCGCTGCTCCGATCACCACCCCCAACAGGCCGCCACCCCTGGACCACTGCCGAGTGTCACCCTCCGTTGGGCCCCCTCCCCAAGGACCAATCCGCCGCTCCATCTGCCACCCCCGTCAGGTCACTACCCCCGGAGCTCTGTGCAGCGCCACCCTAACTGGGACCCTTCTCCCCGGGAACCACTCTGCCCCGGGAGCCACCACCCCGGCAGACTGCCGCCCCGCACCCCCCCGGCCTAGACCCAGGAAGCCTGTGGGGGCTGCCGCTGCACTCCCCCATGCTCCAATGATGCCTTCCACTCCGGCTTCCGAGCCGGCTGCACCGTCGCCGCTTCACCACGTGGCCGAGATCCCAGAGCCCAGCCCATAAGGGCTCGGATCCCGCCTCTTCTCACGAGACCGGCAAAGACTTGCATCGGCTCCAGTGGGGAAGGGGCAAAGAGGCTCCACCAGGCCCAGGCCCCTCTCGCCGCCCTCCGCTGCTCCATTTTTCATCGCGCAAGCGGCACGACACCAGTAATGGAAATGAACAGAACCGAAGAAAATTTTCTTGGTTCTATTCAATTCGAGCCTGCCCCATCGCAACAGTCGTTTTTCGTACCATTACGTAATGGAACGAATAATGGAGAACGGTAATGAAAAAATGGTCATTTCGTGCCCATCTCTAGTCAGAACGGCTCCTGCCACAGAGTATTGCCTGTAACACTCGATCCTCCCAGGCAGGCCACTTGAAGGAGCCGACCCCAAAGGAAGCTTGGAAGACTACTACCAGGAATCAGGCTTTCCCAGTGGTTGCACCTCATCTGTGAAACCAGCTGCCCCTTGAGATTGGTTTGGCCTCCATGCTACAACATTAAAAAAAACACAGCTTAAAACCTAACTGTGCTTTCCCTGACCATTGTTTGTCATCTCACACATCTTGCTGATCTGGGTTTATATTTTAATCTGCCTCTGTGTTTGTATGTATTTGATTTATTATTTTTGCTTTGTTATCAGATTTAAGTATGTAAGTACAGTATAACAAACAGCTTGTATAACATAAAATCTGTGCAACATAAAAAAAATTCCGGAGATAGGGGAAATTTGCTTAACATAATTGCCTATGGGGAAAATCCATACAATATAAACATGAGATTACTCCATTTTCAATGCATTCCTATGGGAATTTGTATAAAGGAAAATTTGCTTAACATAAATTCATTTGGAACAAATTAATTCCTTGATACAAGGTACCACTGTATCGATACATTTTATTGTTTAATTTTATTATTCAATGTATTGGTCATGTCTTAACTTTTGTAAACCAGAGTGACTGTTGGCCAGATGGTTCAGCATAAAATCAAATAAATAAATAAATAAATATGAGACAAACTAGAAGTGGAAAGAACAGTCACCAGATTCCTTGCTGATTTTAGGCATATAATGAGGCACCCTGAGAAGGGATTTTAAAGTCCTGAAGGATTCTCCCAGGATTTTCCCATCTCCAGGTAAAAATGTCTGTTTCCATTCCTATGAGTTCTCTATGCTTTGCACAAAATGTCTGTGGTGTCTTTTCTTTTTGAGAAGCAAAACAAAGCAAAGCATATGCAGAGCAAGCTCAGAAGGGTTGGCTGTTATGAGCGAAACAACTCAAACAATTTTAGATTCTGGATATAAATATAACTAAAAGTAAAATAAATGATAATGTTAAAATTATTAGACTATTTTTTTTGCCAGAAGTGGGCTACTTCAATAGTGTTGAAGTAGCTATTTGGCTATTTGCTAAATCCTATTTTAGTCACTTGGTAGAGCATTTATTGCATGTACATATAGGAAATGCAACATTGATTAAATTTCTCCACATTCACAGAAAACTTGTCCTGTACCCAATGAGCCCAATTTTATTTGAATATTCTTTGATCTTCCTCTTTCATTTTAAAGTTTGTTAAGTAATTTCTAGATACAGTAAACCCCTGCCAATCACGGAGGTTAGGGACCCACCCCACCCGCAATCCATGAAAATCTGTGATATGCAGAAGTGGGGGTGGCTGGGGGCGGGGGGCTCACAAAAGCCTTGGAGGATCATGGGGGTGGTGCAGAGTGACCTGGTTGCCCCCCGACGTGCCCCATGCAGATCTGAGGCCCTCCCTCCCCGCACCCACCCTGCACGGCTCTGAGGCACTCCAGAGGCGCCCGGGGAGGCTGCGGAGGGGATGCCATCCCTCCGCGCACCCGCCCTGTGTGGCTCGGAGGCACTTCAAAGGCACCCGGGTGGCTGCGGAGGGGGACACCATCCCTCTGCGCATCCACCCCGCGGGGCTCGAAGGCCCTCGCCGTCCCTCCCTGCCACCCCCTCCCGCGGCTCCGAGGCCTTTCGGGCTTCTCAGAGGTGTGGGGGGCACACGGAGCGACCAGATGGCCCCCTGTGCCCCCCCACGGTGCAGGTACCGCAATCCCGCGATGTAGCTACATTCAGTTGCTTGGCATGTACTGATTTACACCACACGGTACCACCATGTTCTGCTAAAAAATAAAGTGGTTTCTATACCTTAGATCAGTCATGGTGAACCTATGGCACAGGTGCCAAAGGTGGCACTTGGAGCCCTTTCTGTGGGCACCTGACATCGCCCCTTCATAGCCACCTGTATACAGGTTAAATTACTGTATTGGCACTTTGCAAATAAATTAGTGGGTTTTGAATTGCATTTTGGGCACTTGGTCTCTAAAAGGTTCACCATCACTGCCTTATATTGTGAAACTATGCAACTTGGACCATATCTTACGTAACACAGGCAGTTACAGATCTATCAAAACAATAGAAAGACATTTTTATGTCTGTAAGACAATTGTCCTCCCTGTTGCACCACAAGACAATTTGTTCATCCACCAGTACCGCTGTCTGCCCTGTTGTACATGCAAATTGTCAGCCTGTGCCCTGAAGATGTAGTTGATGGGGCAAAGTATTGTGTCAGGATCAGAAAGTGGGAAAAGATGAGGAAGAAGAAGAGATAGACCTTTTTTTTAATAGAAATGCTTAAGCATCTAAGCAAGGCCCTTGTTCTCCTCTAGTTCTTCAGATTTTCCTGGTCACCTCCACATTCTCAGATAAGTTTTGCCCACAGACTCAATTTATTTATTTATTTATTTATTTATTTATTTATTTATTTATTTATTTATTTATTTATTTATTTATTTATGAATAAAGTGGCATCTATAAACTTACAGAAGGGAAGGAACTTGATTATTTTTATGCAAGGTTGGGAACAAGCAAAACTGAGGGATACCTCTGTCTCTAACTGTTGAGTGGGAAGGGCTGTCACCAACTGAGCCAATTATGAGCCAGACTTGAACTTTGGAAGAGTCCATAAGCCAAACCTGTCACAGCTTGGGCCTTTAGAAAGGATGAGAGTTAATTTCCAAAGCCCCTTCAATTCAAAAACATCAATGCCTTTACTCTCTGTTGAATTCAAGGGGATTCAGATGCTCAGATCTGAATTCAAATGCATATTTTATGAAACTGTGATTTTTGGGAAGCTTAGCTTGGTCCAAGAAGATTAAAGGCCTGGAAACTACTTGGGATCTCTGGGCTCAGTAGGTTACTTTTGGAGAAGTTCTTCTGTACGTGGGTGGGGACGTTAAAAACTCTCTCTCTCTCTCTCTCTCTCTCTCTGTCTCTGTGAGTGTGTGTGTGTGTGTGTGTGTGCTTAAAATAATCTGGTGAGCTGTAGATATAACTCTTTCCCAAGATAAATGTATAGGTTCTATCACACACCAAGATAAAGCATTTCCAAAAATCTTGTCCCCACAGGCACCAGACTTTAAAAAAACAACAAACTGTTATGCCCCCTTTAGCGAGTTTTCCAAGACCTACTGGAGAAGTTGGGATTTTTTTGTTCTGGAAAAAATGTGAGCCAGAAGTCCGTGGGAGCTCGCATATGATCCAGTTTTCTGCCCCGCCCCCCAGCCTTGACCAGCTTGTCCTGGGGCTCATCAACACTTAAAATCTTTTTTAAATTTCCCCTCCCCCCAGCACTGATCAGCTGCCTTCGGGCTGTTAGCACTGTTTTTTAATTTAATTTAATTTTTCTAGCACCGACCAGCTAATCCTGGGGCTAGTCGGCACTTTTTTTAAAAAAAAATTTAACCCCCCCCCCACCCTGATCAGTTGGCCTTCGGACTCTCAGTGCTGTTTTATTATTTATTTTTTAAATTTCTAACACCACCTACTGGCCCTGGGGCTGGTCTGCACTTTAAGAAAAAGGAAAACCAATCCTTGTACATGGGAACGGAAATCCCACATCTTCAGTAACATGACCAAGAAAGAAGAAAAGCTGGACTTTTATCATATCCGGATCCTCCCCCAGGTGAGATAGTAGCGTATGACTGCTAAAGGTCAGGACATATCTGAGCTGTTAGATAACTAGGTGCCTTTGCCAGTTTGACTTCCTCCATCTGTCCTCATCAGCTGCTTTGTACTTGGGTGCGAGGGCCGCATGGTGCCTCCTCTGTCCAGCCATAAATTTCACTTGGCTAATCAGACTAATTGGTAGCACTGCCAGTTCCATCCGGACATCTAGCAAAATTTTGGTTGGTTTGGAATTTTCTCCTTGGCTACACATACGGAATTTGAGGAGTCTGGACTGGTCTTCCAACCCACTGTGCAGATATCCTGTGTGTCCCCGTGCTTCAACCACCTTGAAACAATTATGAAACACAGCTAACGGCAACCGTTGTTTTCATTTAGTAAAAAAAAAAAATTACAATAATTGTTTTTATTTTCAAAATACTACAGTGGAGAGGTGTTTGGAAGACAGCACTTGGAAGGTATAGATATATCCTCTACCGGTTTTCACAGCCTTTATCCTGTAGACTTCATTTTTAAAATTGTTTTCCTGTGTTTGTTTATTAGTTTTGGAATTAAACCCTACCATGGCGACATCTCAGCTCGGTTGCTCCCTCTGCCTATGGGGGCCCATGGAAATTTTGGCAGAAGTGTGTTAACATCTGTTCCTTTTATTTGGCTGTAAAATAAAAGGCAGAGGGGAAAGAGAGAGACAGACTGCTGTTGAGGGACTTGCTTCGCAGAGCAATTTCACTTTGTCATGAAACAATTATTTGTTATGAGTTTTGAATACTTTCCTGATTGAATGTGTGTGTGTGTGTGTGTGTGAGTGAGAGAGAGAGAGAGAGAGAGAGAGAGAGAGAGAGAGAACTGTAGGAATTAGTTCTTCAAGAAAATGGGGGAAAGATCAGCTGGATTCCTTGTCTTTATTGTAGCAGGTCCAAGCCATTAAGCATGCTAGCAAATGGCCATTTTGGTTTTCCACTTGGCATTATTCTTCATTCCTTGCTGAATCTGAATTGTGTTGCTACTCCCCCCCCCTTTCTCCCTGGTCTGCTGAAAAGAGCGCTCAGCAGTTCCAACCCCCTTTAGACCACTCACTGCCCCTTTTCTCAACTATTTACTCAACATGCTATAGTGGTCGCTTCTGGTCGCCTAGCACTCCCAGCTTTGTGAGGTTGGGAGTTGAAGGAAGCATGTTTGCGTTGCCAGGCAACTGTAAGGTACAGTCTCCGATACCCTCCCTTGTTTGATGCCTGAAGGATGAGTCCAGAGGTTGCCTAGCAACTGCAACATGCTCTTCATGTTAAGACATAGCAAAATGGCCATTGCACAGAGAAAACCCATGGGTGTCACCTGGGCACACTGCTTTATTATTTATCTACTATATGTATATAAGGTTCTATTAGTTCTGTTCTGAATGAGGGAGGGATTTATAATGGTGAAATTTCCAGTTAAATTTCCAATTAAATTTTGGGCCAAAAACATGTACCAAAGAAGTCAAGGTCCAGTTTTTACATAGAAGGTTTGTACCACTACTGATACCTGCTACTGAGGCTGTTTCCCCATCTTGGGCAAGAGGAATATTTCATTGGATTCACCTCTGCCAGGCCTCTGTCACTCCCTCCTTGGACAAAAAGAGGAAGCCTTCAGTTACTAAACATCTTTCATTCTCATCCTTCCACATGTGTAATTTCTACAACAGGAACTGGAAGAGTTGAGTATAAGGTCAATGAGCTTCAAAACATTTTGTCCAAATTGGTACCACCAAATTATAAGCAACTAATAAGGTTACAGGCACAGGACTGGCAATGTGATGGGCACACAAACAGATGTGGCTGCTGCATAAACAAGTGTGATGAGGCATCTTGTGATTATGCTGAACAGGCTACCAATGTGATTTATGAAATTAAATGGGGAAGGGATCAGGGAAACATATATGCTGTGGTTTGCTCTGGGTTGGGCTGGATGGGTTCACCCCTTGTTCTGGCAAGCCCACGGCATGAGAGGCATTGCAAGCCACTTCACCCACACTTTGTGGAGCTACAGTCAGGGGCTTTTTGTTTGTCATTGGGTAGGATTGCTCAATTTTAGTTAATTTCCTCTGTGTCTGCGATTGCCTTTTTGCTCACCTTTGGAAAGCAAGACAGAGGGAGGTTTTACATCTCTGTTTACTTGTTGCTAACATATCAGCAGTACTTTGAAAGATTTTTTAACACCCCTGTCAAAGCATTGCTGATGTGCTGTGTCACTGAGCAATAATTAAAAAGAAATATTCTTTTACTGTAATTTTTTTTAAATTTTTTTTAAAGGGAAGCAGAATGAAGCTTTCCCTATAAAAGGAGAGAAGATCTTGACAATGCTAAATGAAGTTATGGTGTAGTTGATCCTCACCCCAAATGACATACCACAGTGACCTTGTTTAGCATGATCACGCCTAGAGTTGGGCACGAAACGCCAAAATAACATTTTGTTTCATTTTTTGTTTCATTTGAAATACGTTTTTTTAAAAAAAATCATTTTGTTTTTCGTTTCTTTTCATTTTTGTTGTGTTTTAAAACTCTGCACCTTTACCCCCCCAACACTCCAGAATTGGGGAGGAAGCATGGGGTTTTAAAACTTCTTTTAGCCACTGAAGCACGTGGTGATGTCTGTGGCCCGTGCTTGCTTTGGTGGCTTAAAAAAAAAGGTTTAAAATCCTCACTCTCCCCCCCCCAAAATCGGGTGTGTTGGGGGGGGAATGATGTGGGGCTTTTAAACTTTTTTTTTTAGCCACTGAAGCAAGCAGTGGCAGCACATTCCTATAGGAAACCACTTTAATAATCAGAGATGGGCACAACCAGAAAAAATGA
>JAHTLZ010003518.1:33919164-33935208 GCA_023846285.1 Phrynocephalus versicolor | reverse complement strand
CTATCTATCTATCTATCTATCTATCTATCTATCTATCTATCTATCTACAGTAAATAAATAATATGTGGAACAGGTAAATTCCAATGCCATGCAGAAATGCAGAACAGAATCCTGTAATGCAAGGGTTAGGAGAACTGTGGGTCTCCAAACTTTGACTTCCAAACCCCATCAGCCCCAAGCCAATGTAAGGCATGATGGGAGTAGTATTCACCTGCATCTGCATCTGCAGGGCAACACATTCCCTACCATGCCTATAGAGATGCAACTGACATTAATACACCATTTGTGACCCACTAACCACTTCATAACCCCAATAACTCTATCTTATCTTTTTAAGTATGCAACTACACTGCCAGCCAAATTGGTCTGATCCAGATTTGAGGTGGATCAATGCAAAGCCTCCTTTTGGCATGAAAAGCATTGCTGGCAACCAGATGGACATATGATATTATCCAAAGCAACCTCGATGCTGCATAAAAGACTTTGCAACCCTGAATAATAGCAAGATGTTGTCTTTCAAATTTCCATGATACTGTATATACAGTATATTTTAATTTGAGAAGGGCACTAAAGGAGAATACCATGGTCATTAATTCGACTCCTATAGCACTAACTAGACCTAATTTTCAGGTATTTACATTAATGCTAAGCATTGCCAGCTTGCTGAGATTCTATAGCAATATATCTGGATCATAGGCAATGGTAAAAGGTTCCCCCTGCACATGCGTGTCTGACTCTAGGGGCAGTGCTCATCTCTGTTTCCAAGCTAAAGAGCCAGTGTTATGCAATTTCATGGCCATGTTGCTGGCATGGCTGAAAGCATTTCTGTGCACGGAACACTGTTTACCTTCACACTTTTTATGGTGGTACCTATTTATCTACTTGTAGAGTATTTACATATTTTCAAGCTGCTAGGTTGGCAGGAGCTGGGGTTAACAGCAGGAACTCACTCCACCGCATGGCACCTGGGATTTGAACCACTGAGCTGCCAAGTTGCAGCCAGTAGTGTTCAGCACTCTTAGCCCACTGAGCCACCACCATGTCTTCGTCTGTCAAAAATATTGTTATGTATATTGCTGAATCATTTGTTGTTGTTCAGTCATTCAGTTGTGTCTGATTCTTTGTGACCCCATGGACCAGAGCACGCCAGGCCCTCCTGTCTTCCGCTGCCTTGCATAGTTTGGTTAAATCCATGTTGGTTGCATTGATGACGACATGCAACCATCTCATTCTCTGTCATCCCCTTTTCCTTTTGCCTTCAATCTTTCCCAACATTGGGGACTTTTCCAAGAAGTCCTCCCTCCTCATGAGGTGGTGAAAGTATTGGAGCCTCAGCTTCAAAATCTGTCCTTCCAGTGAATATTCAGGGTTGATATTTTTCAGGATAAATAGGTTTGATCTCCTTGCAGTCCAGGGGACTCTCCATCTCAAAAGCATCAAAAGCATCAATTCTGCAGTGATCAGCCTTCTTTATGGTCCAGCTCTCACTTCCATACATCGCTACTGGAAAAACTATAGCTTTGACTACCCAGACCTTTGTCATCAAAGTGATGTCTCTGCTTTTTAAGATGCTGCCTAGGTTTGCCATCACTTTCCTCCCAAGAAGCAGGCATCTTTTAATTCATTGCTGCAGTCACTATCTGCAGCAATCAAGGAACCCAAGAAAATAAACTCCGCCATTGCCTCCATTTCTTCCCCATCCATTTGCCAGGAGGTGTGGGACTGGTGGCCATGATCTTAGATTTTTTGTTGTTGTTTTTCAGCCGTTCTTTTTCACATTTTTTTTGCTCTTCTCTTTCGCCCCCATTAAGAGGTTATTTAATTCCTCCTCACTTTCTGCTACCAGAGTAGTATCATCTGTGTATCTTAGGTTTTTGATATTTCTTCTGGCAATCTTAATTCTGGCTTGTGATTCATTCAGTCTTGCCATTCACATAATGTACTCTGCATGTAGGTTAAACAGGCAAGGTGACAGTATACAGCCCTGTCGTACTCCTTTCCCAATTTTAAACCAGTCAGTTGTTCCATATCCAGTTCTGACTGTTGCTGCTTGTCCCACATATAGATTTCTTAGGAGACAGATAAAGTGGCCAGGCACTCCCATTTCCTTAAGAACTTGCCATAGTTTGTTGTAGTCCACACAGTCAGAGGCCTTTAGATAGTCAATGAAGCAGAAGTAGATGTTTTTCTGGAACTCTCTGGCTTTCTCCATAATCCAGCGTATGTTGGCAATTTGATCTCTAGTTCCTCTGCCCCTTCGAAATCCAGCTTGCACTTCTGGGAGGTCTCTGTCCACATACTGCTGAAGCCTCCCTTGTAGAATTTTTCACATAACCTTGCTAGCATGTGAAATGAGTGCAATTGTGCGATAGTTGGAGCATTATTTGGCATTGCCCTTCTTTGGGATTGGTATGTAGATCAGTCTTTTCCAGTCCTCTGGCCATTGCTGAGTTTTCCAAATTTGCTGGCATATTGCACGTAGCACCTTTACAGCATCATCTTTTAAGATTTTGAATAGTTCAACTGGAATGCCATCACACCCACTGGCCTTGCTGTTTGAAATGCTTTCTAAGGACCACTTGACTTCACTTTCCAGGATGTCTGGGTCCAGGTCAGCAACTATACTATCTTGGGTATCAGGGACATCCAGATCTTTCTGGTATAATTCCTCTGTGCAGTCTTGCCATCTATTCTTGATGTCTTCTGCTTCAGTTAGGTCCCTACCATTCTTGTCCTTTATCATATCCATCTTTGCATGAAATGCCTCTTTAATATCTCCAATTTTCTTGAACAGATCTTTGGTTTTTCCTTTTATATTGTGTTCCTCTATTTCTTTGCACTGTTTATTCAAGAAGGCCGCCCAGTCACTCCTTGCTAATCTTTGGAAATCTGCATTCAGTTTTCTGTATCTTTCCCTTTCTCCCTTGCATTTTGCTTCCCTTCTCTCCTCCGTTATTTGTAGGGCCTCGTTGGACAGCCACTTTGCTTTCTTGCATCTTATTTTCTTTGCGATGTTTTTTGTTGTTGCCTCCTGTACAAAGTTTATAAGCCTCCATCCATAGTTCTTCAGGCTTTTTGTTCACCAAATCTAGTTCCTTAAATCTGTTTTTCACCGGTATATTCCTAAGATGTTTGACTTAGATTGTATCTGACTGACGCAAAAGTCTTCCCTACTTTCTTCAGTTTAAGTTTGAATTTTGAAATAAGAAGCTGATGATCTGAGCCGCAGTCAGCCACAAGTCTCATTTTTTGCTGACTATAGAGCTCCTCCATCTTTGGCTGCAGAGAACATAATCAGTCTGATTATGGTATTGTCCATCTGGTGATGTCCATGTGTAGAGTCACCTTTTGTGTTGTTGGAAAAGAGTGTTTACAATGACCAGCCTGTTCTCTTTACAAAACTCTATTAGCCATTGACTTGCTTTGTTTGGAACTCCAAGGCCAAACTTGCCAGCTATTCCCTTTACCACCTGACTCCCTACTTTAGCTTTCCAATAACCTATGATGAGAAGAACATCTTTCTTTGATGTTAGTTCTAGAAGTTGTAAGTCTTCACAGAATTGGTCCACTTCACGCTCTTCAGCATTGGTAGTTGGTGCATAAGCTTGGATTACTGTAATATTGAAAGGGCTGCTTTGGAATCCTGCTGAAATCATTCTATCATTTTTTGAGGTTGTATCCCAGCACAGATTTTCCCACTCTTTTGTTGACTATGATGGCCACTCCATTTCTTACATGGGATTCTTGCCCACAGTAGTAGATGTGATAGTCATCTGAACTGAATTCACCCATTCCTGTCCATTTAAGTTCGCTGACACCCAAGATGTCAATGTTAATTCTTGTCATCTCACACTTGACCACAACCAGCTTAACCTGGTTCATAGATCTAACATTCTAGGTTCCTATGTAGTATATTTCTTTGCAGCATTGGACTTTCCTTTCTCTTCCAGGCACATTTGCAGCTGGACATCCTTTCAGTTTTGGCCCAGCTGCTTCATTAGCTCTGGGGTGAGTTGTTCTTGTCCTTTGCTCTTCCTTAGTAGCATGTTGGATGCCTTCCAACTTGAGGGGCTCATCTTCCAGCATCATATCTTTTAGCTTTTTGTTACTGTCCATGGAGTTTTCTTGGCAGGGATACTGGAGTGGCTTGCCAAGTTCCTACTCCAGGTGGACCATATTCAGTCAGAACTCTCCACTGATATATCCATCTTGGGTGGCCCTGCACGGCATAGCTCATAGCTTCTCTGAGTTACTCAAGCCCCTTTACCACAACAAGGCAGTGGTCCATGAAGAGGATATCTGGATCGTACATAATATTTTGACAGACAGACAAATCCTTTTGTGTCCCACTCACCAGGTGGGGCTGAAACCATGGGTGAAATCAAAGACCAGCTACTCTCTTTAATGGGAAAAGTTACACTTCTGGGGTCCCTCAAGCAGAATGGTCCATGACGATGCTGCATGGGGCATTTGAGCAGTGGTAGTTGAAACAAGTAACATTTCCAATATCTGCCTATTAATAAGCTGTAGGCTCTACCCTACTTTTCCTAAGAGGCCAAGGCAATGTATTTTGGGATTCCAGGAGTGTTGGTTTATCATCCTCAGCACTGATGAGATGCTGACATGAGTTGCATTAGTCAGTCTGCTATATGCTGTACTTTATAGCAGGAGGAGGCAAGATAGGTGTCTCCAGACATCTTAAACTGCTAATCCCACAAACGAAGCTGATGATCAGGGACTGTAAGAACTATAGGCCTAAATCCCTGCTTTTGGTTAAGTTCTGAATGTTCTAAGCACATCTAAGAAACAAAGGATGTCCTAAAAAAGCTGTTCATTTTCATAGCTTTGAGAGCTACCAAATGATGGATTGTTCCTTTTTTCTTAAACAGTGGATCTCCAATGTTTTAGACATTAACTCCCAGAAGACCTAGTAAGGATAACTTACTAGTTGCTTTGGGAGCCTCAAATGAATTCTGGGATCTGAAGGCCAGAACATATGTAGGATGAGAAGCACTGGTATGGAAGGTCGAGAGCTGCTTTTGCTATCACTGAGATTCTATGGGAAAGAATAATGACAAAACTGAAGCTATTTGTACATTCAGCCCATTAGGAAATGAGAAGATTCACTGGACAAGACAATCATGGTAGGAAAAGCTGAAGGCAGAAGGAAATGAGGAGCACCAAATCTGAGAATTGACAATATAGGAAGCCATGGCCTTGGTTTGCAAGATCTGAACACAACTCTGAATGACAAGAGCTATTGGACGTTACTAGGGTCATCCTAAGGTAGAGCAAACTCAGTGGTACATAAAAATAAGAGGAGTCTTCAGCCTGATTTTTTTCCTTTTCCTTTTCCTTTTTTTCCTTCCACCCTTCCATACTTTTGTTTTGGGTTATTTTGAATACCTAACAGTTCCTTGCCCTTGATTAAGCATTGCAGTTGAGGGGATGGGAGAAATATGAAAATACTGTGAATTATACTTGATTGTGATACTACAGTCACCCATGCTCATAACCATTTCAGAAATACATCTCCTAGAACCACACCTGAGTTGTATGTTATCAGGGATAGTGGGCCAGTTCCTTTAACGTATTATGATTCACCTTCCAGAAGGAAAAGGAGGGAGAATGAGTAATAGTGTTAATCCAGAACCAAATCAACAGTGTTATATACAATGCTGTCTTTGTGATTCAGCCTTTGCAACCTAAATTACTCCTCAGAATGCTTGAGCTACTAAAACACATCTGTTAAGAAATGAATCTGAGCTTTAATCTCCATTTTCATCTGTTTATGTCTCCGGAAAGATTGTTTCTAGGTGTCAATAAAGGAGGAAAAATGGTTTTGTTTATCTAAAAGTTTGTCTTGGTAAAATATCAATTCCTTTCTCTTACTATTTATAAATGTTTCTGTACACAGTCCCTACAGTTTTCAGCATTAGCAAAATCCAACTTGTTTTGTAAACAGGAGATTTCAATTGCATACCACACAGAGGGGAACCACTGTGACAGGCAACTTTTGTTATATTCTTTTACATTGTCCAAAAAGCCCATTGTCTCGACACCATGAAGTTGTGGCATTCTGATTATTCTCAAGAGACCCCTGATGACCTCAAAATACAGCCCACAGCCATAAGAACCTCAGCTTTTATGAATAAATGGATCAAGAAACTGCATTAAAAAAAGAACTCAAGGGAAATTTTCCAATAGCTTTTGCTCCTGATCTAGAAAATATTATTTTCTGTACTTGCACACTGATCACTAGCTTTGGTCTAAGGAAAGTATAACTTGAATTTAACATTTTAAGTGATCTTCCAACTAAAGGTTGAGTAAAGCACAGTTCTCCAGATGTTCCTGGGCTGTGGTTCACAGCATACCTCATGGTGGCTCTGATGGCTGGAGTGTGACAGCATTTAAAGGCCCACATTTCACCCATGTCTATTTTGGGACTTGTTCATGCACTCCACTCTTCATTTTGGTGGAGACTGCACAGAAGGACTTCTGGATAGATCTGGCTCAAGGCATTTGCCACAATGTGGTATTAATCAGAACAAGATCACCATTGGGCTGTGTTGTGAAATGCTAAGCACACACACAAACAAAATCCAAAACCAACAGCACAAGGCTTGGGCTTAATCAATAGCCACCTACCCCTCCTGTTCAGTTACAAGAAACCCACACTCTCTGAAAAGTGAACAGCCTAGTGATATATTTGCAACGTTCTACATTTCAGTTCTCCTGAGGGTCATCAGAATTGTTTATCAGAGCTGTTCAAGGCCCCATGTGACTTATGCCTGAATAACATCTCTTCCTTTGTCATTAATATCATGAAAGGAATGAGGCAGCTCACCCTGTGGAAAATAAGTATTATTTTAGAGAAGATCCACATGAAATCAGAAGAAGCATATACGGATAGCACTTCTTTTCCATTCTTTTCTCTTTGAGGTAATACTGTATCTACTATGTTCTGCTGGATCTCCTCTGCCACACCTCAATAAAAGCCAATGTGGTATAATGACTAGAGGATCAAGGTGGATTTGGATAGATCCAGGTTAAATGCCCACCAAGTGACCTCTGTGAAGTAAGTCAGCCTGACTTACCTCACAGAGTTGTTGCATGGATATGGCAAGGAAAATGTAAGCTATGTACTCAATGGCAGCAAGATGAGATGCAGAAGCATAAACAATTTAATAACTGATAAAATAACATGACCTAGTGAAACCTTATCTCACCTCATAATGCTGACTGCCAGATTTGGTGTTGTGTGGTGACATCAGAGTGATTATTATAATTATTATATTATAATTATGCTGTGAGAACTACAGAAGCTTAGGAAGTAGAGTACCAAGGGAAAAAGAGAACAAGGAGCACTATTCTACAAGGAAGTGTCAACATGTGGTAGGTCAGATGGGGTACTTGGTTTAAGAGAGATAAGTAGAGATGGGCACAAATAGAAAAAAATGACGTTTTGGTTTTTCATTTTTTGTTGTGGGTCCCGTTTTAGTTCGTTTTCATTTTTCGTGAATTTTTTGAAAAATAAATTGATTCATTTTTTGTTTTTTGTTTTTGTTTTTACCCGCTTTTTGCGCAATTTAAAGCATTTCAGCGCGCGGGTCTCCTCCAACGCCCCAGACCAGAGGGAAAACACTAAAAAAATGATGCTGGCAGAGACACAGTATAAACTAGGTACGCAGGGAGACTGGAAAGGCAGCAGCGGGCGTTGCCCAGGGTGTAAGGCAGCCACAGAGTGACTGCACTGCGGGGCAGGGGATGGTACTCACCCAGAGGTACGCGCGCACACAGGGAGGCTGCAAGAGAAATCTCTTCTTTCTCTCCCCTAAGAGCCAAGCTGCAGCCAGCAGGAACACAGAGACAAACACCTGCCTGGCTGGCCTAAAGTAATGAGTTGCAGAGACAGCAATCCCACCCTAACTCTCACCGCAGACTGCAAGGAGGACGGGGGCTGCCAAAGCTTTTTATGCCCTCTGTGGCTGCCACACCTACCCAGTCTGCAAACTGGGCATGCTATTGGTTGAAATTGTCTAAGAATTTACATGATCCCATCACATGGCTTGCATCCATTTTGTGGCTGGGATCCATTTTGTGTCTTCCTTAAAGGGAAAAGAAAAAATACATTGTGATGGAAGAAAGACAAAAACAAACGTTTTAAGGGCCCCAACCCCCTGGTAGGTAATAATTTCAAATAATTATCGCTGCATTTTTACGGATGTCCAGGGTGTTTTAATACCCAAGAAATCAATATTAGGCACCTGGGAGCCATTTTGGGTCGATGTCCCCTAACTCCCCTTAAAGGAAAAAAAAAATCGTGAACTGAGAAAAGACATAAATGCACGTTTTAAGGACCCCAACTCCCCTGGTAGGTATTATCAGGCAGAATAAATATTTATTGCTGGGTTTTTACGGATATTCAGGGCATTTTAAAAATAGCTAATTTCATTGCGCATCGCCATTAACAAAAATGAAATGTAATGCACCTAATTTTTATGGTTCTGTTCGGTTCGTTCCAATTTTATCACAATTTTCATTATTTGTTTTGTTTCATAATGAAACGAATAACAAACATTTTTTTCTGTTTTGTGCCCATCTCTAGAGATAAGTTCAAATCTCTCTTTCATTTTACAGTGCATTGAGGTTCAATGACTAAGTTATTAACTCTTGGGTTTATATCACTGGCAGGATGCCTTGCAGATAGACATATCACATATTATTGGCAGGATGCCTTCTGTATTTTGGTTGTAAATCATTGGAGGTATACAAATAAGAATAATGAGGACAGTTGGTCAGGAGATTTGTATACTTAATTCAAAGGGTAAGAAGAACAGTGGCGTAGCAAGGTTTTAAGGTGCCTGGGGCCAAATATGTTTTTTGCACTCCTCTGGCCCTCCCCAACTCAATACCATCCACCCAGAAATCCTGCGGGCGTGGGCTGGGCATGGGGCGCACATGTGTGTGCGCATGCATGTTAGTGTGCAAGGACCTTACCTTTCCCACATGTGGCAGCAAAGAGTTGGAGGAGGAGGAAAAGGAGGAGGAGGAGGAGGAGGAGGAGGAGGAGGAGGGTGCCACAGGCATTGCTCTCGCATGTCTACCTGCCTGCAACTGCACTAGGAGTTGGTGGGCAGGTGGTGGGGGGTGGTAGGTGACCTGGTGCCCCCTAATTGCTGTTCCTGGGGCACCCCTCCCCCTTGCCCTCCCCATGCCATGCCCCTGAAGAAGCTTCTATCAATGTTATATAGCACACATTTTAATTATTATCTAAATATATGAGCCATTATGCTTTGCAGTGCATTTCTGTATTACCTGCATAAACTGGTGGGTGAGAGCAAATTTATTTATTTATTTATTTATTTATTTATTTATTTATTTATATAACTGCATGGCTACTCTGGGTGGTTTACATGGTTGAACAAATATCAGTCAAGACACACAATAAATAAATAATCCAATAATAAAAACATAAGTAATAAAAACAATATATGTTTGATTAAGATTGGTACCTTTGCTCAAGATCATTATTCTGTAATGAAATATTGATATGAAGCTTCTTGAGCCCTACTAGCTTTTTTTTTTAGTATGGATCACGTAGTGCTCTTTATTTCAGGCCTGGCATTTAAGAAGGGTATGAAGGGATTTTTCCTTTTCCTTTGAAGATGTTTGTTCCACTGATAAGGTGCTTACACAAAACCCTACTAGGTAAGCTTAAACAACTGTGTCGGATCAACATCTGAGGAGGGGAAATGCATTAGCTCCATTTGTGGAGGAATACACTCAAGGACAAAAGCTTGCCTTTCTGTCGAGGACCTCTCCACATGAGGCAGAACCTTGATTTTTGCAGTAGCAACTCACACAAAAGGTTTCTCTTCCTCAGATTTGTCTCCATCCATGTATAGGAAAGCACAGGGAGTGAGAGCAGTGAATCCAAGGCTAGCCTACAGCCCTTAATTAAACATTGGTACATCACACTTCCAAATGGCCAGATAGGGAAACAGGGTATCACAAACAGAAACTACAAATAGGAAAAGTTTAACCATCTATGGTTCACAACATAGTAATAATATATGTTGAATTCAGCATCCTGAAAATCTTTCCCTTTTAAGGTAAAAAAAAATTAACCCTGGGTTATTTAACCCTTGTATATTTGACAGAAGACTCCAAAAGCTGTGATTTACAAGGGGTTACTAGAAGACATCATAAGTCGTGGGGAAAGAAAGAGAAAGAACCTGAAGCTTTATTATATGCCCTGTGTAACACTACTGTGCCAGCAGGGAGATGTAAGTGCTCTGAGGAGGCAAATGACAGGTGATGGGATAACTGCAAAGAGGCCATGTTGCCCAGTCTTGATAGCAAAGAATTAGGAAAAGCAGAGAATTTCTAGGCCTGTCAGAGGCCTCAGAAATGATTTCCAGTTGACCGGAAGTCACTTCCGGTTCGCAGGGAGGCCCTTTTGGGGCCTCCAGAAAGGCCGGGATGGCTCTCACAGGCCCATTTGGGGTGGGGCCAGGCTGGGGGTAAGTACAAGAGCCCCCAGGTAGCCCCCCCTCAGGCCTGACTCAACCTGCATCTGCATATCGTGGATTTTCAATTATCGCGGACCTTGAGGCTGGTTTGCAACCAGGAGAAAAAACCTCCTTTTTGTTCTTCCTGAAGCACCAAGGACCAGGTGGCTCAGAGTGAAAGAAGAGCCTCATCAAATGCTTTTGTAATTACTCATGCACTGACCTGCCTGGCAAGCACACACACCAGGAAACATGAGGTGACCAAGTGTTTTTAAAGAAAACATCTTTGGATGTAAACAGATGTTAAAACAGAACACGACTACTCAAACCTCAGTTTTGTGTTGTCTTGCCATATAGATGGTTACTTCACGTCCATCCTCGTGCTGAGTTGAAGTTGCTTCCAGGTTTAAATCGGTTGTTGTCACATGATCTAATTCCGGTTCTGCCCCTGTTTGTTTGTACTCACGGGCATGACGAATGGAACCGGCAGGACTGTAACCTCATGTCCTTGATGCACGTTGTACTGCCGCTGCGTCCCCCTCCTCCAGCTCCAGCAGCACCATGGCCCTGGCAGGCGGTGGTGGCGGGACCCGAAGGGACGAGGGCGAGCAGGCACACCAGAGGGCAGAACACGCGTCCTCCTCTTCTCCTGTGGCGCTTTAGCTTTGCAGTACCTCCCTGGGAAAAGACGCCACCTGCCCACCCACCCGCACCCTCTCCCGCTCGCTCTCTCCACGCCCCCCGGGCAAGCCCTACGGTCCTCACCTCGGCTCCCGGAGGAGGAGGAAGAGGAGGGTGTGGGGGGGCAGCCAGCCACGTTGTGCCTGCAAGCCCTGTCAGGTATTTGGAGGGGTGTCTGCCATGAGGCAAGGGGGGCAGACCAATACATTTCTTCTCTAAGGCAGCAGTACATTACGGAGGAACCATCAGCATTCCAGCTCCTGTCCCAAGATTCCTAAGCAAAAAGGGGTGGAGGAAAGGGTACCAGAAATGGAGTAATAAGTCCGACTGTTTGATACATCGATAGTTCGCTGTCAGAACCTCAAAAAAAATTAACAACGTAATAACATAAGATATTATCTCGCTGAGGATTAAGAGAAACCGCACGTCCCCTCCTTGCGGAACGAGAAGCAAATCAAGGAGATTCCCGAGCTCAAGGAGGGGAATCTCTCACCCCGCTTGGGGCACAGTTCTGGGGGCGTGGCCGGGACGAACTAGCTTCGTGATGACATGGACGTGAGGTTCCGTTCCTACATACTGGTCCACAGTGGGAGCACAAACAGCAATGAGAAGGACATGAAGTATTGGCCATAGTCACGATGAGAGATGGGCACGAAATGAAAATATAGCATTTCATTTCATTTCTCCATTTGTTTCATTAACGAATTTAAAAAAGAATTTTCTGAATGAAATGAAATAATTTGTTACTCTATATAATGGCTCCCCTGAATTCTAGAGGCACCAAATTTGAGGGGTAGCTTCTTTATGCACCTCTCTGTAAGCCCTCCAAATTTGGAGAGGTTTGGGGTTTAGGGGCCTGAGTTATTAAACTCCAAAGGCAGTCTCCCAGGAGTAAATAATTTGTAATTAAGGGAATTGCTTGAGGAAGTTCCCTCTGTGTGTGTGGGAGTTAGTAGCAGCTTCCCAACTCAATTAGAATGATTTTCTCCTAGGGGAACCCCCCTTTGGAGTTTGATAACTCAGCCCCCTGAACCCAAAACCTCTCCAAATTTTGGGGTGGGGGGCTTACAGGTAAGTGTCCAAAGACACTATCATGTGATGTCTATGCTGCTACATGCCTGTAATCTGTATTTTGAGCATATAAAAGTATGTACTCAAAAATAATGATTGCAGGCATGTAGCAGCATAGAAATCTCAGGGGAGTTTCCTCAAGCTCTTTTCTGTAAGCCCCCCAAATATTGAGAGCTTTGGGGTTCAGTGGACTGAGTTATTCAAATGCAAAATGGTGCACACCAGCAAACCCTTCTGCTGGTGGAGCCTCTTTGTAGTTGAATAACTCAGCCCCCTAAATCCCAAATCTCTCCAAATTTTGGAGGCTTACAAGGAAGAGCTTCAGGAAGCTCCCCCATTTTGTTTCCTGAATCAAAAAAGGTGGTTCATGTCATTTCATCATGAAACATTTTCCCTGCCAAGAAAGCTAGCCAAGTTAATCATGCAGAGACCTGGGTTACTTGGAAGTCACTTTGTGTTGAAAGGGGCTATAAAGACATTAAATCCAACCCTCTGCTTAGTGTAAGAATCCAAATTTGAAGCAGATTTGACAGATGGTCATCCAATTTTCTCTTAAAGCTTCTGGCGTAGGAGGGCTCACCACCTCCCAAGGTGACTAGCTCTGTTGTCATACTGCTCTAATATTTAAGATTTTCCCCCTGATAGTCAGCCTAACTCTGGCTTCCTGTTACTTAAGGCCATTATTATGTGCCCCATACTCTGCTATGGAGGAGAAGTGGAGTTGGGAGAAACATAAGAAAATTTGGGGTGTGGGTGGACAGAGGAAAAGGTAACATCTCAGCCATAGTAGTGTACTCTATGAACCTCAGTATGTACAATGGATGATTTGGGGCTAGCTGGCCGAAATGGTCTTGATGTTGCCTGTTATTAGAGGTGGGAAAAATCTGTTAATTTTATTATAGTGCCTCTGAGATGAACAAAGAATAAAGGTGGGAATCTTCTTCTCCATTGACTCATAGTTTTGCTCACAGCACTGCAGCTACAAACATAAAACCTTTTCAGCATAATTGTTTTTCACATGACTCAATTTGAGTTAACTTTAAAAGATATTTCCTTTCTTGTGGTGCATTAAGCTCAAATAAATGGCTTGTTTTGGTGCTTTGCTCCGTCTGCTTGCTGCTTTTATGACGGGAGGAGCTCTAGGACTGCTCGCTGTTCCTTTCATTTTAAATCAAGAGCCTGGCTGAAAATTGTTTTATTTACAACAGCAGTGGAGACACCTGCTCTTGACATGTGAGACCATTTGGATGAGATAACCAGCTACTAACAATAGTAGCAAGACTCTGGGCCTTCATTAGAAGCCATGTGCTGCTGCTGCTGCTACTAGGCTGCCAACACAAACATCATAATTCCACATGCTGAGAAGTAAATATTCCCAAGAGAGCACAAGAGAGCCTGGGAGAGAGGAGGAAGGCTGGCAAAGAGAGCTGCTGGTTGTTTATGAGGAAGAAATGGCATCTAAATATCTTTTTGTATTAGTTTCTCTCTCTGTAGCAATATCTGGGGACAGCACAGCCAGATAAGAGAAATATTAAATTCTCTGTTTCAACATTTCTCAATGTCTGCTATATACGAGAGTGAGGTCTGGCACAGCACACTCTAGCATCATACTCCTTTGATCAGGAAATGGACTGTGCAAATGTGGACTACGGTAGGATCCTGGTATCTACTGGGGATCAGTTCCAGGCCTTCCCATAGATAATAAAAACTACAGATAAGAGGTAATAGCAAAACAAAACAAAACCCAAGCTTCTGTTTTGAGACAGTAGCTTGCTTTACAGCTGCTGTTTTATGACAGTAGCCTCTTGCAGCCTCCCTGTGTGCGTGCGTACCTCTTGGTGAGTACCCTCCTCTGCCCTGCAGTGCAGTCACTCTGCGGCTGTCTTACGCCCTGGGCGCAAGTAGATTTAGAACCAGTACCAGTAACAATAGCCAATATAATGAGCAAAAAGGTAGCTTCTTTTGAAAGTAGTGTTCCAATCTTTAGCAAACATAATTTCCTTTCAGTTCATTTGGAAGTTAAGTCATGGCAACTGGACTTCTTTTTCTTGAGAGATAGAAACATTTCCAAACAGCTTCATTCTTTTCATATGGGCAACAGGTCTACAGCAATCCACACAGTAGTGGTTTTCCCTTCCAACACATTTATTTAATAAGTAGTGTCACCACGCATTTCTAAGTGAGCAAAATAAATGCTTCATATAATACAGATCGGTAAGAATGCAGAAATGAAAAAAATGCAGTTGCTTAACCCCCTTGTGAATATATATTTTAGTTATAACAGTGAAAATTAGAAAACAGATGTCCCTAGTATGCAAAAAGACAAAACAAATAAACAACTAAATTAGATGTTGGGAGATTGTCTGCAGTGAACAATATAATGCCTCTTATTTTTAATTATTTGTTTGTTATTGCTATGTTGATTTCTATTAATCTGTTATGTAGAATAGTTCAGCAAACAGTTTGAATCCCAGTCTGCCTACGGATAGCACTCACCACATTTACTGTTTGGTATTAGTAGTAAGCTGGAGATGTTGCCATAGCAACATTCCTGCCTCCTGTTCAGATTGGCACAACAAATAAAAGAGGAAGAAGGTAAAACTTGCCAACTACACCTTGGATTCTCCCACAAAAAGAGAACAATTCATTCAGCAAGAAGTCAAGTGGAATTTTTAGGCTGTTTACTTTGTATCTTTTAAAAGGGCATTTGCACAATTTGCTGTCAAAAGATGAAGCAATAATTATGGCTACTACCTTAGGTGGCTTTCAAAAACCCACTCTAGAGATGGGCACGACTCAAAAAATGGTGTTTCGTATGTCGTTTGTTGTTTAGGGGGTCCGTTTTGGTTTGTTTTCGTTTTTCGTGAATTTTTGCAAAAAAAATCGTTTTCATTTCGTTATGTAACGAAACGAAAAAATGAAAACGAAAATGAAAAATTGCTCGTTTCGTTAGCATTCATTCCAGTTCAATGTATTTGCCACAACGAAAACGAAACACACGACAAAATTTCTGGTGTTTCGTTTCGTTTCGTTTCATTTCATTTTGGAGACAAAATTCGTTTTTCATTTTGTTACGTAACAAAATGAAAAAACAAAAATGAAAACGAAAAATTGCTCGTTTCGTGCCCATCTCTAACCCACTCCACAAATTCATGGGGGATAGGGCCCTCTGAGGCTTCTAGATATGGGAGTGATGTGTGAAACGACTCCAGCATAATCAGTCATTTGCACATCAAAAGAAGGAAACCAAGCTCTATGAGGAAAGATTGGAAGAACTCCCATCCACATGATAGCCATTTTCAGATCCTTCAAAGACATCCACAGAGAGGAGGAGCAGTCTCCATGCTCAGTTATCCCAGAGTACAGTACAGGACACACGTAATAATGGGGTCAAGCTGCAGGAATCCAGATTTAGGCTGAAAATTGGAGGAGGGGGATAAACGGTTAGAGCAGTATGACAATGAAACCAGTTACAGTGGACCCACGTATAACAAACGGTTTGTATAACATAAAATCTGTACAACATAAAAAATTCCGGATAGGGGAAATTTGCTTAATAGAATCGCCTATGGGGCAAATCCGTACAACATAAAAATGGTTGCGATTAGGGATTACTCCATTTTCAATGCATTCCTATGGGAAATTTGTACAAAGAAAAATTTGGTTAACATAATTTCATTTGGAACGAATTAATTCCTTTATACAAGGTACCACTGTATTTAAGTGGTGAGTGCTTAAACAGTGGAGGCATTCAAGCAAAAACTGGATAACTACCTGC
>JAHTLZ010003518.1:33865462-33907681 GCA_023846285.1 Phrynocephalus versicolor | reverse complement strand
TAGTTAGTTAGTTAGTTAGTTAGTTAGTTAGTTAGTTAGTTAGTTAGATAGTTAGTTAGTTAGTTAGTTAGATAGATAGTTATTTTTCCAGTGCTGACCACACAGCCCCAGGGGCCAAGTTGGCCCTTTTTTATTTTATTTATTTTTATTTTATTTTTACAGCACTGGCCACGTAGCCCCAGGGGCTGGGTCGGCACTTAATTTTTTTTTTTAATTTTTAAAAGTCCCCAACACTGGGGGCTTCCTCCCCGCACACACACACAGCTGAGAGGCACCAGCTTCCCCGCACCTAGGTTTTATTTTTTAATTATATTTTATTTTTCCCTCCTGGCCTGCTGGCTCATGGGCTAAACTGGATGACCTGCGGGCTGGCCTGGCTGGCCTGCAGGCTGGAGGAACTTCATAAATTTTTAAAAAAATTTAATTTTTTTAAAAAAATTAAAAGTCCCCAATGCGGGGCTTCCCCCCCCCCCCGGCCCACAGTGGCTGCCAGAGTTCCAGGCAAGGGGGTGGCAACAAAGTAGGAGACAGGGGAAAACAAAAAATGAAATGAAATGAAAAGAAACAGAATTTTCCATTTCGTTTTGTTTTCCTTTGATGGGTTGGTTCATTATTCGTTTCGTTAGCTAACGAAATGAATAATGAATAATGAAACAAATTAAAAATTCATTTTGTCCCCATCTCTACATCCATTCTATTTAGAAATACAGAATGGTGTTCTATTGGTATTCATGTAAGGTATTCATAATTTGATTCACTGTAGTTAACTTTGGTTTATTCATGAGGTACCAAGGTGTGTCTCAGTCACATGCCTGGTCACTCACCACAACAATGAAACAATTATTCACAGTTAGGCACACCAAGTTACACAGATGTTAGACTCATAGACTCATAGAGTTGGAAGAGACCTCAAGGGCCAAATAGTCCAGCCCCCTGCCATGCAGGAACCCCCATCAAAGTACTCCCAACAGATGGCCATCTGCTTAAAAACCTCCAAAGAAGGAGACTCCACCACCCTCTATCACAGCATATTCTACTGCTGGACAGCTCTAACTGTCAGGAAGTTCTTCCTAATGTTCAAATGGAATCTGTTTTCCTATAGTTTGAAACCATTGCTCTGAGTCCTAGTCTCTGAAGCCATTAGTAAATGAGCCAGCCCCCTCTTCGATATGACATCCTTTCAAATATTTAAACATGGTTATATCCCAGATCCCTAAACTGCTCCATGTAAGACATATGTTCCAGACCTTTAACCATTCCTGGTCACCATCCTCTGGACACGCTCAAGGTTGTCAACATACTTTTTAAATTGAGGAGCGCAGAACTGGACACAGAGTAGTTTTGGAACCCAGGTGAACCTGTCTACTTTGATTAATAAATTAGGATGCTTTTGTCTATGAATGCACTGCACGGACAGTGCTTTCACTGGCTGTTTACTAGCTCTTCTTCCCTGTGTTGTAGTCTAAAACACTGCTACTTTCCAGTAACACCTTTTGATTCAGCCTCCTTGGTGGTCGGTATAGTCCTTGTCTGTCTGGCCTGCCCTACTCAGGGGCAAGGAGCAAAAGGAATGGATCAGCCCCTTTCATTCATTCATTCATTCATTCATTCATTCATTCATTCATTCATTCATTCATTGCACTTTTATGCTGCCTTTCTTCTGGCAGTGGAACTTGACCTGGCATTAGCTGCTTTTTCCTGAGACAAAGACATCTGTTATCTTTTGCTCCCTCACCACATTCAACTTTCTCTACTGGCATCTTTACCAGTACATTGATTCCTCACCTCACCCTCACTGGTGCACGATGCATCAGCTCCTAGTGGCAACCTCATGATCTTTCATGGTTTGATGTGTGAATCACACATACACAGACATACACACAGAAAGATACAAACAAGGGTAAGGACATGTATCACATCTGCTTTCCGCCATGAGGCTTAACTTCTGAAATGATTAACAGCACACGGCCCAGTGTGGGTAATGCTGTTGCTTTCTGCTGCATCCCCACAGCAGTTGTTTTAGAGGCATTGCCCTTCACCTACAGGGGAGCATGTCTTGCTTAGGGCACTCCTGGAGTCACCAGTTCTGGAGGAGCAGGTGGCTCCAGGGGCCTGGAGCTTCCATTAGCAACTTAGGCTCATATAAACCTGATTCTCTGGGTACAGATTAGCTAACCACACTTCATCGACACTATGGTAATATCTTGTCTGGATTACTGCAACACAGTAAACACTGGATGGCCTTTGAAAACAATCTGGATGTTTTACTGCCTCCAAAATGGGACGAAACAAATGCTAATGGAGAATTGGGGACATAATCAGATTGAATCATTCCTTTGCCAACTCCCTCCAGATTCCAGTCAATTTCCTGGGCCAAACTGAAGTGCTTGGATTAAAGTTTAAAGGCCCAAACAAATTTGAGACTACAGTGGCACCTCTACTTAAGAGCGGCTCTACTTGAGAGCAGTTTGACTTAAGAGCGGAAAACTGTTGGCATTTTAACAGCCGCCTTACAAATTTTAGATGCGGTCTGCTCTACTTACAATTTTGTTTTAATTTTTCAATTTTTTTATTTATTTTTTTTAGATACGGTACCTCTACTTAAGAGTTTGTTCGACTTAAGAGCATGCATTTGGAACAGATTAAATTCGTAAGTGGAGGTACCACTGTATATATATTTATCTCATTGTGAAGAATTCTTATGGGGGCTTTTTCTGAGTCTTAATTTTAGACATGTCGAGCTGGAAGGGACCTTACGGATAATCAAGCTGAGCCCCTGTCAGAGAGGGACAGTGGGGAATTCAACTCCCAATATCTGGCTCCATAGCCAGATGCTAGTCAATGAGCTCTCCAGAAGTCCACCCAAACCTCAAGTAGATCCTTCAGAGCCAGGGGGTTTTCAGCGGTGACATCTTATTTCTGGAATGCCATTCCCATACTGCTTTGCCTGGGATCCTCTCTTTCATCTTTTCCAGACCAGGTGAAGACATCTTTACTTTTCCAGGCTTCCCCCATTTTAAATACCTTAGTTACTGTGAAGAGCCACTGTGCTAATGTTATTCTCCTTTTTATTCTTTTGTACCATTATTTTAAATTTCGTGTATGCATTGTTACTGTTTTGTATTTTATGACTGTAATTGCTTACATGTAAATGGCTCAGAGTGCTTTTGTCAGCGGATAGTATATTGCAGCACTAAAAATAATTGATTCAAAATCTGAAATAAAATCCATAAAATGAGAGACAATGGGTACTGTTGGCTACATCCACCTCATTGTCTAAAGACTAGTTTCTATGGGTAGACTTGCTTCTAAAGAAGAAGGAAATACACTAAGCTGACATCTTTGGCAGTTTACCCAATAAAATTAAGATATTTATTATTTACTTTTTCAAAATATTTTACCCCACCTTAAAAAGGATCCAAGATGGCTTTTGAAAGGCCACATTAAAAGCCAAAAACAGTGAGTATACAATGGCAATTTTATATAATTAAAAGACAATTTAAAGCTAAGAACAATTACTCTAGACTGCTTACATTATTAGAAGGCAATATTAAAGCTAAAATCAATAAATATACAAATATTAAAAGGGAACAAACAAATACTGTTCTGAGAAATGGTAAACAAAAGTATTATGAGCCCAATCAAAGCAGTCATGCATAGCAATTAGAGATGGGCACGACTTAGCGGAATTTCCATTTCCGTTTTCATTTTTCGTTTCCGTTACGTAACGAAACGAAAAACGAAAAACGGCTCAAAACTGGAACGAAAACGGAAACAAAACGACTAATTTCGAGCCATTTTTCGTTTTTCGTTACTGGAAAAGCACTTAATGGAGCTAAATGGGAAGAAATGAAAAATTCGTTACGCAACAAAATGAAAACAAAAAATTTTGAAAATTAGCTCACGAAAACGGAAACGAGCCGAAACGGACCCCTAGATGAAAACGAAAACGAAAACGAACAATTTTTCTGACTCGTGCCCATCTCTAATAGCAATCCATCTATAAATCACAGTCAGGCAACCAGTCACTGAGGGAAAGCTTGTCTGAAGAGAAAAAGTCTTTCCTTCCTTGTGGAAGGAACCTCCTGTTTTCTCCTCACTTGGTGGAACAGTCCTTGTTGAGGGGATTCTAACCAAAGCTCTCTCTATGTGAGGTTGGACTTGTAATTGTCAAGTCAGGAGAAGAAATAAAGAATAGACTGCGCTTGGCTTTTACATGTACCTCAGCCATAATATTAAATCTGAAAATATGTATTTTAGTCCAAGAAGGGGGAGGGGGAACAAGTCAAATATTCCACCTGTACATTTGAAAAGTAAGAAACTCCCTGTAATTTCTGCTGTTAGAGCTTTATAGAAAACTTGGAGTACTGGTGGAAGATGGAGAAAATTAGTGTCACTCTAAGTCATTCGCCCACCTCCACTTCTTCCATTTAGCCTTGAGGCACATGTCTTTGTGAGATCCTGAAAAGCACATCTTGTCAAATGCGTAGTAATACCAGGAGTGGTGGAAAGGCAAGTTCCCAACTACCGCAATAAAGTGACAGAACAACTGACTTTATGCAGAGAGCTGTGATGGAAACATACCATATAGTACCTTTGCTTAGGGAAAGGAAATGTAAGGGGAAAAGGGAGAGAACAAAGAAATCAATGAGCATAGGTGCAGCTTATGAGGAACGACAATCATGGAGCAATTGGGTCAATTGGGATGGTAGTAGTAGTAATGGATGATGTAACAAGATTCCAATCTCCGTCCATATTGTTAGAATAGTCCCAAAGCAGACCGGAAATTCTATCACATATGGATTGAGCAGTGTAAGAAAAACAGAAAAGAAGAACCACAAAACTAAAATTGAGTGCTGTAGGAATGTGGGAAGATAAATGTGTGGGGAACAGCTTCAGGTACTTCCAGTTAACCCTGAGGCTGGGATTTACAACAGGCTTGTAAATGATCGTGATTGCTTGTGGAGAGCAATAATGGCCTCCTGGTAATCAGGCAGACAAGCTTTATTTATTTTTTATTGGAGAAGTACAGTTATAAGAACACTATAAAATAGAGGGAAAACTAATTGTATTTCTGCAGTAGGGTAAATATTTATACACAAGAAGAGGATGTATTCTTGTTTTAAAAGGAGAGGCGGTCATTCTACAACTAATGAGTAACTTGGGTAGAAGGGCTATTAAAAAAAATGGAAGGCCAATAACTTTTGTGGACTAGTTAGGTTTCTCAAAATTTGTTGCAAATTCAAAAACAGGCAAAAGCCCCAAGATGCTGAGGTAATTTAGAATATGAAATGGTTGAGAAACCAAATGATTGCAAAACTAAACCACAAAATAGCTTTTAAAATTTAAAAGGGAATCCTGTTGGCGATGAGTGTGGAAGTAAAGTCAAAGAAATTGAAGCTGAATGAGGCTAATTACCAAGGTCCTATGTGAATGTCTGGTCATGTGATCAGGCATACAGCCAGCACCTTATTGATTAGCCTCAATTAATGATAGCAGCCTCCGCAACTTTGGAAAAATAAATATAATTCTGGTCTTAGTATATGCAGTAGTGATGGAGTCTTAGTTGTTACTTGGAATCTTGGAGTCACTAGACTTTTCTTTAAAACAGAAAGGGGTTGAAAAGCCTCGTGTTAAATTCCTGAGGTAATTCAGAAAGTGTTTGTTTAGATCCGTACCCTTATTAGTTGCTTCCCAGTGTGCTCTGTTCTCTGTGTAGACCGAATTCCCTCTTTGGTACCACATGATACATTATAAATGCCATGCTGTCCTAGCTAAAATCACATTAGTGTTCCCTAGTAGTTTATCACAATAACCTTCTGTCTGGATATTCAAGACAAAATGAACTGTCTAAGGCAAATAAGGTAGGAAAGAAGGAACATGCAAAGAGAGTGAGAAATCATTCTAGGAAAAGATCACAGGGAATGATCCTAAAAATAAGTTGACCTCTGCCTTCTTTGTAGAGCCAAATGTAAATGCACCAGCTGGAAGAGTCTTCCTAAAACAGTGGTGGTGAACCTTCATCACTCCAGATGTTTTGGGCCACAACTCCCAGAATTCCAAGCCTCTGTTGTCAATGACAAAGGTCTGTGGAAGTTGTAGTCCAAAACATCTGGAGTGCCGAAGGTTTGCCGCCATTGTCCTAGAAATAGGAGTGCAAGGATGTTGCAACTGTGGATGTCCTTGCCAAAGCTCAAGAAACCATAGTCTCAGCTATCAAACCCACCTTGGAACCATAAGAGGCAGTGTCTGGGCCTTCAGCAAAATGGCAGAAGACTTGCCCCATTTGGAGGAGGGGAACTCTGCAGCAGAATGTAAGGCAGAACTATCCCAACTTCCAGGGGGTGATGACATTTTAAGAGATATGGCAGAACTCCCTTGCCTAAAAGTGTTACAGGGGTTCAGTACAAGACACTTTGGAAACATGGTTTCCTGAGGAGCTACAGCTAGCAGTGTGAGTCGGCCAGCCACAGTTGCATAAGGGTGCTGTAATTGTAATTAATGCAAAGTTATTGCTGGAAGCAGCTCAGCATTTTTTCTGTGTTTTATTTTTGCATTGCTTACTTGTGCCCAGTAGGTATCCTCTTCAAAGATCTCAGATTACATCTTGACTCTCCCCATCACACACTTCTTAAGGTATCTTGTTACTTGATTTTCTATGTGCCTCACCCTAGTCTAGCTTCCCGGACATTCTGCCTCACAATCTTATTAGATGGCCTGGTGGTCTGATCATGCCTGGATCACCAAGCTCCATCAGCACAAGAGATGCCTGGGTGAACAGAATAAACAACTACTGTCTAAACTTCAGCACAGTTATAGAGTTGAAAACAAAGCTACAACAAGTTAGATGGCTCACAGGATGGACCAAAGATGGCTCAGAGCACAGAAGACAATAGTTTGACTCAAGGGTCTTGGAAGGGAACTCAGATGTTTGTTTCAGCTCCTTCTTGGTGGCCATATTAGATCAGAGCACCACAATGCTCAAAATGGAAATAATCAGTCCTCCAGCTGGTTTCGGAACTCATAGTCCTGTGCTGGTGGTGATACTGCCTCTGGTTCAGCCAGTTCAAAGGCATTCTTGTATTTAAAGCTTGTTGGTGGCATGGCAATTAGACAGGGAATGCCAGGAAGAAAAATTAATTAATGGAGGATGCACACACACATTATAGGGGCTTCCTCTGGGCCAGAGCCTTACTTCTTGATGACATTTTCTTACAGCTACCAAAGTTGCTTTGTCTAAAACAAAATGGCTTTTTGAGCGCAAGTGTCAAGAAAACACCAGTTAAATGAATGGCACACAATAAAGATATAGCATGCCTAGAGGTCCTTTCTCACAACATTAGGTTTGGACTTTGAGGTAGATGTTCACAACTCTCATAGTCTATTCAGCAGACCAGACAGGTGTCCAAGATGCTTTGGCTATGCTTCTTTGCCCTGGTAAAAACTGATGAGTCCAACTGATAAATGAGAGGACTGGAGATGGTCATGGAACTCTCCCTTAACTATGTCTTTTGGAGCTTTGGAGAATGTTTTGAAAACTATAGACCATTTTCTAACATTATCCAAATTAGATCTGGAAAGACCCATTCCAAATAAAGACATATAGGTTTTGTCCATGAATTTGACTCTGGTCTTTGCATCACTTGGGCACCTTTTATGCAGGAAAGAACTGAGGGCCTGATAGATTTGATACCACTTCTCAGATGGTCAAAAAGTCTACCATAGCTTACATCTCAAAAGGACTTGGTGACCTAAGGACCATTTTCGGGGGAGGGGGGACTTTTATTTTCTCTGTGTTTTGAGGGACTAATTAAAATGCTGCTGCTTACTTTTGAAGATATCTGAAAGAACACCTGCTAACAAATTAGCAGGCCTGTCTGTTGTCATCTTGGTAGGTCTTCCTTTGTACCATTGCCACTTTTAAAGCAAGGCAAGTAATGATCTGTGAGTAAGAAGTCTCTGTGGTGTTGTAACAAGTTGTGGAATTACCTCCCCATTAGAAGCTGAACGGCTTGGAAACTTATCTTTTTAGCACCAAACACAGGTTTTACTATTTTTTTCAGACTTGTAATGCATTGATGAATGTTTGCCATGTAATTGATTTTTAATCTGTATTTCATCTTGTTTTTATGATGTGTCCCAGATGTCCTGCTGAAAGATGGTATAGATAGCTTTTAAATAAATAAATATCTAATTCTCTAGAGGTTGGACTTCTTTTTCTTGGCTGATAACTTGAAGAATAATTGATATTCTGTAAGCTAAAGAATCTACAGAGAGTGTGGCCACTGAATATCAGGAAAACTCAGGATTTGAGTAACTCACAGGCTCACCCTTACATTCAATGATGGCTTGATCACTGGCTACCTATGATGGCAGTGTTTGGCTGGGGTATTCTGGGGAATCCTTTCCAAAGAATAGACTGACATTTCCAGTCTCTGATTTCTGCCCTGTCTTCAGTCCAAGGAACTATCCATGCAGGTGGACCTGCACTATCATTGAAGGAATGTAAGATTCACTTCATTTGGGGTTGAACACAAAATTATCTGGTCTTAAGGTTAACCATGAATGTCACCCCCTCATTCTTGACTAGCAATTCACAGATTAAAAAAGAGCAGAGTTCACATCACTGCTGCACCTGGACATGGCTGAAACGTTAGGGGCAGTAAAAATTTGCACAGGCTCATTATTGCATACCAGAGGCATGGTGGTCTACTTTCTTCTGGCAAGCCAAACTTATAAAAGGATAATGACTATTTGGCTACTGTGCTGCCAGTCAAGAAAAGTGCATATAAAATTGCAAAAGGACAGCTGCCCTGCAAAAAGTCTGATTTGTTCAGAAACGCGACGTGATATACATACAAACAGTGTTTATACAGATGGTTCAAAAAATAACAGCTCCTTAATACAGTTAAATGAGGTCTGTTTTCTTGTAAGTACTAGTTTTATAAGAGCCTTCATTTTGCTTTCAGTGAACATCAGGGATGGATGAACTGGTCTCTTCCACTTTTTGTAACATCTGCACTTTTGCACACATGCTCATGACATTCCTTTTTGCATTAATTTGTGAACTCTTCCCCCCCCCAAGGGTGATATGGAAATCTGAATGGATCCCCCCCCAAAAAAAAAATCTTGATGGACTCACAAGTTGGATGTTGCACACATTTTTGCACAAAGGTAGATCATTTTAGGAGCCATTTACCATACCCTAAACCAGTGTTGACGAACCTATGGCATGGGTGCTAAAGGTGGCAATCAGAGCCCTTTATGTGGTCACCCAACATCACCCCTGAAAACAGCTGCCTGTTTTCAGGTTAAATTGCTTTATTTGCAATTTGTGGAAAATTAGTGGGTTTTGAATTTCTAAAAGGTTCGCCATCACTACTATAAACCCTCTGGTACACTGTTTCCCCTAATACATGCATTACGCTCATATTTGGGCCAACGAGATGTTGCATTCTGTTTTGCATATTCACTTGAAAAGTATGAATTAGGTCATTTTGCATTAAAGAGGGGAGCCAAATTCATTTTGCCAACATACCTCATTTTAGCACAACATGTAAGTCAACAGCACTGTAGTTCTAACAGATAACTTTATATTGATCTGGAAAGTACCAGCTGTACATAAATAGGCTTCTCATTAAATAAATTAATACTGAAGCCTTCCCAAGCATAATGAATGGACAAAGAGACCTTAGAAATATCCAGTTACAAATGACTGGTTACTTATTATTTCATTTTCTCTTTTTTTTCACAGTGAAGGTATAATTGTACAGTATTTCAATATTACCAGAACATAAGCTATGATACACAAATGTAAGAGTGGATGATACCTCTTATTTGACCACTGAAAATTAAACAGATTGCAAACTTCCATGGATAAAAATCCAGTTCTTTAGACGTAGCACAACTCCCCCCATGGATAGCACAAAACAAATTGTCGACAAAACTCCAGAAATGGGTGGCATATGTCTTTGAGAGGTGATGCAAGTCCTCTTTGTAGTCTGGTTTGGATTTTTGCATCCCTACTCTTAAGACCCAGTGGTTGCCATTTATTGGCAATTGCTCTTCTTTTGCATTGCAGTCAAAAGTTCTGAGACTTCAGCTTATAGACTGACCTCACTGAGTAGATGAAGGAGGAATACTGTGATCAAGAGCTGCCTGGTGATGCTGCCTCATGCTTTGTTGTGCATGTTGAGATCATGAAAAGAAAATCAGGGAAGAGATTATGTACAGGCCAGTCACTTGTAGCTTTCAGGATTTTTTTCTGAACTGAAACTAAAATACTTTATGGGGAGAATGAGTTGAATTGTTTCTAAGGCCTAGTTAAGAAATTGTAATTTCTTAACTAGGCCCTGTGTCCTTTCTCTGTTTGGGATTGCAGTCTTTCTCTGTAGAAGTTATGTTGATTCAACTTGGCCACTTCGGCAGACGATGTGATCAACTGGTAGAAGTGGAAGAGCTTGTAATGTCCCTATTGACACAAAGGGCCATACTGATATTCTGAGCCATTCATGTCTGAGCAATAGTAGGGTAATACTCTGGATCCTACAGCGTCGTTTCCACTGCTCAGTCCAGGAGAGCTTCAACATATTCACTTTCTTCCAACAAGGACCTTCTCAAGTGTTGGAAAATGGGCCGTACAAAATCTGGAACTGTCAGGGCATTAACAAGTTAATCTCCGAAAATGGAGCTTAAAAACAAAAGCTATGGGTCAAGTAAGCTCAGAAGGATGAGCCTGTTTTATACTGGCCAAGTTTCTGTCCCTGGAATATGTTCAAACATAAGGCTTGAATCACCTTTCTTGGTATTTGTATAAATGTGTGCTCTTTCTCGATGCAGAAAAGAAAACAGAAAGGTCTCTGTAATGCAAATGAATACCAGTGATGGATGAATACAGCTCAATGTTCACTTGTTTTATCCAGCCTTTTTTTAATGGGTGCTGTGAAGAAGGACAACAGACACACACAGTGCGTACTGAACCAGACAAGGCAGTTGCCAATCACTGTATTTCATTCTCATTTGCCATGCAAGTTCCCCAAGCTTCTTTGAGGCAAAGAAGAAGGTTTCTGGAACAGGAGAGGACTTCTTCAGATCAGGAGAGGCTTGCTGCACTCCTCTTTGACTGGACATGATTTTACAGAATACAGGCGTTGACTTAGAAAGCAGAATAATACTACAATGAGGCTGGTTTTGTTTGTATTCTGAAACCCCTCCCCATGTTGAAAATCTGCACCGAATGACATTGAGCACTTGGGCTACTTAAGATTTGACAGACTGGTTTTGTAAGAATGACATCAACTATCAGGTGAAAAAAAAATGTCATAAAGACTAGGGCTTTGGTCCACAACCTGTTGCTAGAGTAGGCAGGTTTAGATTTCAGGACAAAAACCTGACACTAGGGACAGATCTTGATGGCATCTGAGAGAGACAACAAACTAAGGCTTGTGGGGAGTTGGGGAAATTTATGTCCAGGTTTTGCACTGCTGTTGGCAAGCTTGTGCAGCAAAGAAGGTTCATAAGTCATGATGCTGGTTCTCTATTTCCTCCCTACTCGGTTCATATATGTGCTCCATATTTTCATTCAGAATAACACAGAGACACCTTCCCACTCAAGCAATGAGCCCTGACACCTGCATGGGTGCATACCTGAGATTTATGTCCCCATCTGAAGGCTCAGAAAAACTTCATACAGTGTCCTGAGATCTGGCCCCCTAATTGCAAGGGTTTCCCACTAATTATTATTATGAAAAACAAGGCCACTGCGTGTTTGTATATATGTGCAGGTTTTTTTAAGAGTTGAAAATTTGGGTACTGACATTATAGAACTACTCAAATGCATGTGTCTGAAAAAATGGATTCAAGCCAAAAAAGAGTTGAGCCGTGTGGCTGTCACAAAACACAATTGCAAAAATAGGTTACCTTCATAGGCCATGGATTTTAAGAACATCATCTAACTAATGACATTAAAAGTAACCTCCTGGTGAAGAACATCTTTCACCATGTCTGAACGTCTGGGGCCTGCTTTGAAGAAGGGCGATTGACTGCACTCGAAAGCTTGCAATGTTCCTTTTTTATTTTTAATAGCGTCCTATGAAGGTAGTGCCTGTAACCTATTTTTGAAAAAATGGATTGTAATCCACAGATGATCATGGTGCAATAAACTTGCAGGTCTCAAAAGTATACCACTTTGGTTTTTGTTGCTGCTGACTCATCTGCCTTTCTTTAAAAATTGTTGACATGAAGACATTCTGGAGAGATCTGACACATTAAAAGCAACTTTTCACTATGGGCTGCCATCACCAGTTACAAATCAAACCAAATTCCTCATTGGTCTAGGCAGATAGACATTTCTTTTCTCATCTCCTTGCAAACATGTCTACCAGGAGCTTTGTGGTGCCACAGTTAAACTACAGTACTGCAGCCAACAGCCGTGCTCACAATCCACTTTCAATCCCAAGTAGGCAACTGAAGGTTCACTCCATCTTCCATCCTTCTGAGGTTTGGTACCAAGCTTGCTGGGGGGAGTGGGGGGAACCCATGTGTAAACTGCCTAGAGAGTGTTTTAAGTGCCATGGGGGTCATATAAGCAGCATACTTTGCTTTTTTATTTACTCCCTCTTTCTCTCCTGTCGGTAAAACCTACCCAAGTTGCTATTCATTTAGCTTGGGTATTTGGACATGTGTTTCTTGTATCAAGGTTTCCCACAGTGCAAGGGCCCATTTTCGTTAGTATTGGCAGCTAAACTGTTCCCAGGGCCTGTGTCAGGGATGTCCAAACTTTGTCCCTCCTGATGTTTTGGACCACAACTCCCAGAATTCCAAGCCTGTATTGCCAGTGACAAAGGACTGTGGGAGTTGTGGTCCAAAACATATGGAGGGCCGAAGTTTGGTCATCCATGGCCTACATACTCCTAGCACAGGAGGAAGCTTCCTACTCAGCCCTCTGAAAAGCCCAGTTGCCTAGAGGAAACCAAATGTTTCACAAATACCACCCCATTCTTCTGAATCCTCTTTCCAGGGGTTACCATTTGCTGCCCTTTTCACTGAGGGCCCGAACTTCAGAGGCCAAAGAATTCCCTGTCTGGAACATTCCACAAACAGCATTCTGGCTGCTCTTGAAGTTGACATTGATTAAAAGACACCACCACTCCTAAATCTATGACATCTGCCAAGTTCAAATATTTCCTTCAATCTGGCTAGCCCATTAAAGGCAATTCTCTGCATATTTTAATGTGAGGATTAAGCCAGGCTCCTTTAATGTTACATTCAAGCATGTTTCATCTAGCAAATATATATATATATATATACAGTATATAAATATAGATAGGCTAGCTTAAAATCATCGAAATAATAAGGTGATTTATAAAAATCTCCTGAGAGTAATAAAAGGTGGTTGCTTTAGGAAAGGAGGGGGGAATCAAATGATGGGCAGCAGCCCTTCTGTTAGTACTTATCTTGCTAATGTGTCTTCCAAATGGCTGCGGCAAAGTGCTTGTGATCTTACAAAGATTTTGTCGTGCAGTTCCCCATATGTTTTTTCCATACACCTTCCTTTATTAGGATCTGGGGGGCTACAAAGTCACAAGGCATCCCCGGCTAGATTACTTTGGCATTCAGTATCCATCTTGCAATCCCTTCTGTGGTGATAGAAAAAGAAGAAACTCCTAGTGTTGCAGTCTCTTCCAGAGGTTCTGCTCCCTTTTCTTCTTTGCACACAGCTGAGATCAGCACTTAGAAAACAGTACTTTGGGGGACCATTGTTTTTGACTTGCTAGGGGATGTTTTTGGCTGGCAGAACTACCCTAAATATGAGAGAGAGAGAATGAGAGAGAGAGAGAGAGAGAGAGAGAGATCACATATTTTAAAAATACTGTACCACTGTAATTAAAGGAAAACATTTCCTTTAATTGCTTAACAGAATCGCCTATAGGTCAAATCTGTACAACAGAAAAACAGTCGCAATTAGGGTTTAATCCGTTTTCAATGCATTCCTATGGGAAATCTGTTTAAAAGAAAATTTGCTTAACAGAATTTCATTTGGAATGAATTAATTCCTTTATACAAGGTATCACTATACACACACACACACACACACACACATACAGTGGTACCTCTGCTTACAAATTTAATCCGTTCCGAATGCATGCTCTTAAGTCGAACAACTCTTAAGTAGAGGTACCATATTTTAAAAATTGAAAACAAAATCAAATAATCAAATAATAATAATGGTAAACATTTGTAAGTAGAGCAGAGCGCATCTAAAATTTATAAGGTGGCAGTTAAAACTCCAACAGTTTTCCGCTCTTAAGTCAAATTGCTCTTAAGTAGAGCCGCTCATAAGTAGAGGTACCACTGTTTGTGTGTATAGAAATGGAGGTTTCCAAACACTATTCAAAAGCAACTTCATGTGAAGCACAATCCAGTAATTCAAATAAGATATAACCAAGGCATGTCTTAGCATGGCCAGATTCGACAGCTCACATCCTGCCTATGAACTTCCACAGTATTGGCACTTACCCCTTTGTCCCACCAAGAAGGAAATCTATCAGCTCTGGTTTCTCCTACATTAACTTTTGTGTTTTTTTTTAAAAAAAAAACCTTTTCACCCAAAATATGAGGATATTAGCAACATTTCGTTTGCTTTCCAAAATTCTTCAAAAACGAACTTCCCAATTTCCCACTGATCAAATATAATAGGTATAATTGCTTTCTACACTGAGAGCTCCATGTTGCCTCTGTCTGCCAGACAACTGTTAAAGATGAAAATCTTGGAAGAAAGAGGAGTGGGATGTTTCTAACATAAGGCAAATCTTTAAAATGTGCGCCAGGAAACTGGCAGACAGCATAACATCCCATTTTGTTAGCATGTTAGGAAGCATCACTAAAAGGGTGAAAACATTTCTGATTGCCACATCACACACACACACACACACACACAGAGAGAGAGAGAGAGAGAGAGAGAGAGAGAGAGAGAGAGAATACCTGGGCAGCTGGAAGAGGTACAGAAAAGTGGAACCAAAATAATCAGGGCATTTGGAACCCCTACTTACCAAAGTCTAAAATCCTGGATGCATTTTACTTTTAAAAATTGGGCAACTAAGAGCAGACACGATATAGGTTTATGCAATTATGCATGATATGATGAAAATAGCTACAGAAAAGCTTTGCTCCCTCTCTCATAACAGTAGGATGAGAGGGGGGCATTGTCACCCAATGCAATTTACTGCAGTAGATTTGGGCCTGATAAAAGAAATTACTTCTGAAAAGAATACATAATTGATTTATGGTAATCACTGCTGAAAGGTGTTGTAATGGCCCGACGCTGAGATACCTTTAAAAGGGAATGGGACAATTTTGTGCTGTGTGGATTTATCAGAATCTGTTGCTTATGGGGAAGCCACGATTATCAGAGGCAATGAGACTGAAGCTGCTTTTACACGACCCCTAAAATCCGCTGCAAAATGCTCACAGATGCAGAGCATAAAATTGTTTTCCTACCAGCAGCGGACTTTTAAAAAAATAAAGTACGACCACACCCATTTAAGCGCACCCCAGTGCATTTTACAAGTACCTGGTCTGGAGGTACTTGTAAACCTTGCTTTTCCTTGTTGCTGTTTTAAAGCATTGCATGCATGCCCCTCCTCCGCTTTTTGTTTGTTTTTGTTGGGTTCCCCCTCTTTTTAACAGACAGGAATCCTAACGAGCTGGAACAATTAGCTGCTGCCAGCAGGTGGAAGTGAGCCTGCATTTTTTTCCTCTCTCCCCTCACCGCAGACAGAAGCAATAGAATCAGAGTGCAGGAGGTGGGAACACAGAAAGCAGAACAAAAACCATGTTAGGGGGATCTGCATTTAAGTTGCCAGTGGATTTTAGGGGTCCTGCAAAAGCAGCCTAAGGAATCAGTTGATGAGGAACAATACTTTTAGGTTTGGGGAGGTTGCCTTCAGATCCCTAATAATAATCATCATACTCTTAGAACTGCAGAACTGGAATGGACTCTATGTATGAGTCCAGCCCCTCTCAAGGAGGCATGGTGGAAAAATGAACTCCCAGCCTCTGGTTCCACAGCCAGATGCCTAAGCCACTGGCCTATCCAGCAATTATGGTGGGCTTCCCTTGTGAGTGCTGTTGATCACAGGGAGAAAGAGAATGCTAGATTAGATGGACTTTTGGCCTGGTTCTTCAGGGTCCCGTTTAGGTTCCTGTATTTAGTGTCTGAGTGCAGAATTTATTTGAAGACAAGCTGGGAGGCAAGGTCTAATACACTAATATGACTTTCCCTAACTGCCTCTTCAATTTCTCAATCACATTCTTTACCAACCCATTTCCTGCCTAAATTCCATTTCCTTCCCGCATCCTCTATTCAGTTAATCAACATTTACCCCAGTGAATGAATCCCCCTATAACCGTCTACTACTCAGTGCAGTGGTGACAATCCAATGAGTGGAAGGTTCAAGCCAAGGAAACCTCTTTGCAGCCCAGATTGCTTGTTTCCCTACCTCTAACTTGGAAAAAAGGAAGCCTTGGAGAGCAAAGCTCAAGGTTGAGAAAACCATGTTTCTACACCCAACCACATACAGTGGTACCTTGTATAACAGATAGCTTGTATAACATAAAATTTGTACAACATAAAAAATTCCGGAGATAGGGGAAATTTGCTTAACATAATTGCCTATGGGGAAAATCCGTACAACATAAAAATGGGATTACTCTGCTTTCAATGCAATCCTATGGGAATTTGTATAAAGGAAAATTTGCTTAACATAATTTTATTTGGAACGAATTAATTCCTTTATACAAGGTACCACTGTAGTTATCAGTGTTGTGTTGGAGAAGCCATCACCCAAACCTTTTCTAAGCATTGCTGAATTTTGATATAACAACAGTGTGTGGGGGGCTGGGATTTAGTTTGTGATGGTTTGATTGACCATTTCTGTCTAGATGCATGCATTTTCTTTTTTGTATAATACATCAGAAATATGAATAAAATAAGGTTTAATATCAGAATATGGTACTTGAGATTCAACAATTCATGTTTCCTTACCCCCACTTTAAAGTTGAAATTAGTTTGAATACAGTGAAATAAAATAGGTCATTACCCCAAATTCAACCACATTGCCCTGTCCCTTGATAAACAGTACAGTATTCCCTCACCACAATGCGGTTCATATATTACGGTCTGAGTATATCACATTTTTTTTCTTGAGAGAAGCAGGCTTCCAAAGAGAGGGTTTTAACCCCCTCCTGGCAACTCAGCAAAGAGACCTTGAGCTCCTGGTAGCAGGGTTTGCTGATATATTGCTCTATTCATATTAAGTGTGAAAATTATTATGGAAGGATGATAGGAATCTCTGTGTTCTGTTATACAAGTAGGGCATTAAGACCCCTTTTTCTCCCCCCATTTGTCTGATAATGTAAATATAGGCACTATCTCTTGGGATTTTAGCCAAGTTAGAGCAAGATTGTGGCTGTTGACTTAAAATACATCTACATAGCAAGTTCAGTAGCATTCACCCCTTGCAAAGTTGCACTGGGGAATTCAGATCTATTTGGTTTATATAGGAGGCCCAGTTCAAAGGAACTTCTTTAATTTGGAGAAATCCTTTCCACCTGTCATTTCTTTCTTTCTTTCTTTCTTTCTTTCTTTCTTTCTTTCTTTCTTTCTTTCTTTCTTTCTTTCTTTCTTTCTTTCTTTCTTTCTTTCTTTCTTTCTTTCTTAAATACACTGTTAGACAGCTGCCATTTCCAGAGGCACTTGCTTTTTCATGGCATGATCCCTGCCAATCAGATATTATGTGATCCACATGCTCTTATTTTCTATCCTTGCCTTGAACAGCAGTGAATATTAAACTGTTGCTCAAACTTAAACTTCAGATGATATCTTGTGTCATGAATGTGAACCTAGCCATTCCTTCCTATGCCCAGTCTTCGAGGGAGGATATCACATTTAAATACAGTTTCCGGCTTTTCTCCCATTGACAAGGGGCAGTGCTCAACACTGGTGTCTGAAAGCAGGAGATGGTTTCATAGATATGCTCCACAAGCTTTATGATGACATCTCCATACTCACAAAATGTGAAATGAAGAATTACACATACCTGTGCAGTTTCTTAGTCTTCGGAAATATAATGAATATGGGGCAGGGAAACAGAAGCTTCCCCCTCCCCCAACTCTCACGGATTTGGGCGAGAGATCAAATCATCTACTGAATCTCTGTGATTGAAATGTTATGAGTAATTGAACAACACTCGGAACATTGTGTAGCTTTCCCACCACCCTGCATCTCAAGACCCTACATTCATCATCCTCATCCCCAACAAATTATTTCACAACAACAAAAAAAGCAAAAAAGTGTTCTGCTTATATAATGCCCCATACCACTTCAAGTAGCCTCTGGGATGTTTACAGTTTTAATTACAGTATGCAAGCTACACATTGCCCACCCCCAGCAAGCTAGGTACTCATTTTACTGACCTCGGAAGGATGGAAGGCTGAGTCAACCATGAGCCTGCTACCTGGGATCGAACCCCAGGTCGTGAGCACAGTTTTACTTGCAGTACAGACATTTAACCACTGCACCACAAGGCTCCTACAACATATGATAAGATCAATTGCCAAAGCCACTCCAGATTAAAACATTTAATGAAATGCATCTGATTGTGTATCTCTTTTTGAAAAAAAAAGAGTCAGGATGAAGGTGGAGAGTTCTGTCAAGACAGAATGAGGTACGTATTTCACAGGAAGCCACAATAATTTGGAACGTGTGAATAGGTCAGTGGTTTAGGTACCTGGCTGTGGGGCTATCGCTTGTTTGTAACTTGTAGCACAATGTGTAAGTCCTTGCGAGGAAGATGTATTTCTTTAACCAAACAAGCCTAGGCATGTAATCATAATCCGTCTCAAAGTCTTCGCTGAAACCACCACTTAGGTAAGCGCAAAGAGGAGGCTAGATGGGCCTTTTATGAGGAACTAGTAATGACATACAGATTCTTCAATTTCTAGGTCACTAGTTCAAATTCCTGCCTATTAGTCAGGGAGGCTATCTGACGGTTACCACTGCCATTTGATCTGCCCCTCTTCCCTGTCATTTATCAGCAGGGAGAGCCTCTAATGAACAAGCAGCGAAGGACCCCCCACTGCAACGTGCTCTATTATGTGCCTGGAAGGGAGCAAACGAGTATGCCCTGAATGAAAATGTGTTTTGCTGCAGTTAGGAGACAGAGGGCATTCTCCTGCCTCCTCCAAACAAGGGCCATTTTATCTCAACCTTTTATGGAAGTTGGGTTTTGAACACCTTGAGGAAAACAAAGTGAATTTCCTCTTGCTCTTTATTTTGTCGCAAGTCCAAAGAAGAGCTGCCTCTTCGCTAGAGCCTGAGATTGCACCGACTAAAGCCAGTGGCCCAGTTTTTATCAAAGAGCCCACCTGTTGACCGTGCCTTCAATGGGGGGGGGGGTATTTCTCTTTTTTTCCTGCACAGAAAAGCATGCCAGATGGTGTTCAGGCAGCTATGCTGTGACAGTAGCACACACCGAAGCACTCCACTATAGGAAAATGCAGCCCAGACAGAAATCATTGTAGCTTATTCAAAGGAACAAATGTATGGAAGGATCACTGCAGAGCTGACATGAATTTCAGTCTCCTCATTCTGACCCTAACATTCCCATTTACTGTGGGCCTAAACCCAGCACATCAATTTGAACAAGCGCAATCTCATATTTAGAGTTTAGGGCATGATGCAGTGGTTGAGGGGCAGATTTAGGTTTAAGTACAGATCTGGCTATAATATTCAACTTTTCTTAAAAAAAAAAACCCTAAAATTAATTCTGTTACAAATACAGTGGTACCTTGTATAAAGGCATTAATTCGTTCCAAATGAAATTCTGTTAAGCAAATTTTTCTTTATGCAAATTTCCCATAGGAATATGTTGAAAATGGAGTGATCCCTAATTGTGACTATTTATATGTTGTACGGATTCGCCCATAGGCGATTCTGTTAAGCAAATTTCTCCTGTCTCCATAACTTTTTATGTTGTACAGATTTTATGTTATACAAACTCTTTGTTATACGAGGGTCCACTGTATATAAAAATCTGAAACCAATATGCTATTCATGGAATGAGCAAATATGTAAGCAACAGTATATGTTTGGAAATTGTGGCTAAAGTAACAAAGTCTTATGGATTCTTCAAGGCAGAGAGCAAATTAACAAATCAGCCCCTACTGCCAAGGACACTTGGGTGATTAGAGAGAGCAGTTTGCATAGCTGTACAAATGGAACCACCCCAGGCCAGCTTGCTGGGTTTATGATGACTGAAATGGTGTTATTATTCATGCCACAGCCCTCAAGAGACTGCAGCCTGATGTGGAGAGAGGCCTGCAGCTGACACTGTCTGTGAAGCACCAGTGATTATTGCAACCTGCCTGCAATGACAGTTTGGTGCTTTGATAGAGATTTCTCATTACTTACCAATCAGGTAAAAAAGATTTTTAAAAAAAATCAAATAGTTTTTAGATGTTGGTGGGTGGAGCATGACAGGGAAGGCCATTTTATTCCCGTTCACTTTCCCGAAATGTTTTATTGTTGCAACAAAGAAATGTATGTATACATGGTGAATATGGCTCTGCTTTCTCTCCAGGAGCGACTCTGCAGCATCCTCTGAAACAGTTTCAGAAGGCTGGATCATCTGCTAGGGAGAGGGCAGTGTTGGTGAACCAATGGCACAGGTGCCAAAGGTAGCACTTGGAGCCCTTTCTGTGGGCACCCGGCATCGCTCCTCCACAGCCACCTGTATTCAGGTTAAATAGCTGTATTGGCATTTTATGAAAAATTAGTGGGTTTTGAAACGCGGTTTGGGCACTCAGTCTCTAAAAGGTTCACCATCACTGATAAAGGGGATCTCCAGTTTCTCAATTGCAAGAGTGTAGATCTAGGTCAATCTCTTTTCTCTAGAGTACTATACAGTTCTCTTGGACAACAGGGCCCATGGCTGCCCCATATAGCATGGGTCCAATCAATGATTGCCAAGGATGACAATGGACAGGGCAGACATACGAGAAAGTTGGTGCCAATGGCTGCACAGATAAGCAGTGAGAATACATCTTCGCTCTCATCAAGATTAATGGGGATGGTGACCTGTATTCAGCCAGCAGATTGTATGTGGAATAGAGGCCTCAGTCTGGAACCATGAATAAGTCCAAGCAGACCAAGAGTTCTTGCCTGACAAGCAATTTCAAGAGGAAGATGCCTGCTGGTGACCTAAGATGACTCTTCCATCCTCCCAGAATGCCTGCAATGACAACCTGATAAAGCCAGGAAAATAGGTAGCAAGATTGCAGCACTATACTTATCATGAGAAGGACCTTCATTCAGCAGCAGACAAGCCAGGTCTGGCAGAGCCAAGCTGGTTTTCTTTGCTCATGTGCACTCTCAGTGTGTTTTCATATGTGCACGTGCACATGCGCGCGCGCACACACACACACAAAAGAGGAAACCATCTGCACAGTTAAGCCAGTATCAGAACTGAAAGAGGCAAACATATTAGGTATGAGGGAGTGATAACAACCTATATACCATATTTTTCTGTCTATAAGATGCCCCATGTATAAGATGAGTCCCAATTTTCCAGCCCAAAGTAACAGTTTTTCTACTGTGTGTTTCCCTCATTGGTTAACTTCCATGTATAAGATGACCCTAAAATTTTAGTCTAACAATTCCAGTAAAAAAATAGTCTTATACATGGAAAAATACAGGAAATAATAATTGTGTGCTGTCAACTCGATTCCAACTTATGGTGACCCTTTCCAGGGTTTTCTCGGTGAATAACACACAGAAGTGACTTACCTTTCCCTTCTTCTGGGGGAGTGCTCCTTGGACTGTGCACCTTGCCCATGGCTACACAGGCTGTCTCTTGTTCTGGAAAGCACCATGAGCAATCAAACTCACAACTAGAGGTAGGCACAAAAACAAACAAACCCCAAAACCCAAACTGCTGCTTTGTCATTTTGTTGTGTAATAAAATGGTAAGACATGTTTGGTCATGAAACTAAATGAAACACCATTTTTCCCTCTAGAAATGGAATGATTTGTCTTAGAGGAACCAAAATGGTAGGGGAGCTTCCTCAAACCATTTCCTCAACCCAATTCAATTAGAAAATCATTCTAATTGAATTGGGAAACCGCAATCGCCGCCCCCCCCCCCCGCAGGAGAGCAATTAGCGGCTTGGCTTCCTTCAATTAGAATGAGTTTTTCCTAGGGGCACCACCATCAGAGAGTAATAATTCAGCCTCCTGAACCCCCCCCCAAAATTTGGGGGGCTTACATGGAAGAGTCCAATGAAGCTGCACGGTGATTTCCATGCCAATTCACGACTGTGAACCCTATTTTTGAGTACAAAATGTTTTTATGTACTTGAAAATAGAGTTTGCAGCCATGTATCAGCACAACAATAGCTGGGGAGCTTCATTGGACTTTTTCCTGTAAGCCCCCCAAATTTGGAGAGGTTTGGACATCAGGAGGCTGAGTTATTAAGCCCCAAAGGGAAAAACCCCTAGGAAAAATCATTCTAATTCCAGGAAGCCAAGCTGTTAATCACTCGCCCATGGGTGGGTGGAGGGGCCTACTGTGGTTACCTGATTCATTTAGATTTTTTTTTCTAGGGACAACCCGTTGGAGTTTAATAACTCAGCTCTCTTGACCCCCCCCCCAAACATTGACATGTCTCATTTTGTTTTGTTACAATAATGAAACAAAACAAAACCAAATGAAATGACATGCTATATTTCCGTTCGTGTCCATGTCTACTCACAACCTATGGCTCTGCAGCCAAACACCTAAACCACTGAGCTATCCAGCTAACTAATGGCACAGGCAGAGTAACAGAAATAACTGAGGAGAAATGAGCAGCATATACTGTCTCCCATTCTTTAACTTGGTCAGGATTTGGAATGCTTGAATAAGAATGGATACTGTCCATATACAATATACATCAATTTATGGGAGTCCTGGCTTGGGGTTCTCTGTGTGTGCACCTGTGACAGTGTGTTCATTGCCTTTGTATTTAATTGAAGGTATGTTTGCTTTTTGCCTGTGATGCTTAGTTCCACTATGGCAGATGTACATTATGTGAACTGTGGCCTGGATTCATTGTCTGGAGTTACTTGCTCCAAATGGCTCTTGAATTCTCTCCCACAGATTCACTTATTATTCTTGACTTTACAGATACTCAAGTCCATCCCTGACTATACTCTTGCCATTGACTCTGGTTTGGTAGCAGAATTTGTCTTTGAAATATTGGCATCTGTAATACTAAAGCATTGTAAAATAAAACTCTTCAACAAAAGAACAAAAGCTATTGGCAATACTAAAATTCAAAAATCTAATATTGCTAATCAAGACATCCAGCACTTACACTAAAAGCTACTTTGAATATCTTAAGTGTCCCTAAGAGATAACTGCTTATAAAAAGCAAACAGCTTCTTTGGAATGCATTTTTCTTGCAACACAGCATGGATGTGAAATGCAAAAGCTACAGATTAGGTAGGAAATAAAAGACAAGTCTTTCTGGGTTATGAGCTTTATGGTCTGATCCATTCCTGCATATGCTTATTGAGTTGAATCCCAAGAGTTCAACAGACTAACTGTGATGGGAAAAATGCATAGGATTGCAGCATTACTCAGTTTGTAATTGCTGGGTTCATTAACTAGTGCTTTTGCTGATTAACTGGTAGGGTATAATTTTAATTGATGAGAGAAAAGCCATCTATTTGGTCTCACATTAAGGATCTGTGTGTGTGCATGCACGTGCATGGTTGTGTATTCTGCCTTTAGTTACTGTAATAAGGAATGAAGATGGAAATATCAAAGAGAGACTCTGTGTACCAGTGGTAGCTTCTTTATTAAATACCAGCTTTAATTCTTCAATTTCTCCAATAGATCTTTGTTACCAACAACTTAATATTTTGATTTCTTTAAATTTAAAGAATGAATTTATAAAGTAATTAGCGGAATCAGTTTATATGCCTGTTTCTTTGTTTTACCCTGGCCGTTAGAAGAAGCATTGTTGTACACAATACCAACATGTATAAAAATATAGCACATAAGAATGAAATACCCAGTGTTCATGTAGATTTGGCGAGACAACACCTACCTGTTAGCAAAATTCTTGCTTGGGGATACTTTGCTAAAATTGAAATTCTGCCACTGGAATTTCTCACCCCCATACATCTCAGCTTCTCTGTCTGTGTGTGCCGTCATACAAAGGACTATCACCTCATAAACCCCTTCACTAAGCTTGCGGTTGCTGTTCATAGAATCATGTTCAAACTTGGGAACAAGGACTCCTTCTCTTGGATGATCCCTCTCACCAACCCGAGCAGTCAGAATTCTCTTTTGCACGACTACTTTAACACTACCACGGCTAAGGACTGAGTTCAGACAGCCTTTTTTTAAAAATATTGGTGAAAGACAGCGTTGTTTATTTTGGTGAGACTATATAAACCATGTAACATCATACTGCCCAGTTGTGTATGGGAGTATAAAATCTTGTGACTGGTATCCGTAAAAATGATAAGCACGGCTGGTAAACCAAACTGAGTTTTACTTTAAAAGAACAACAAAAGAATTTAGTAAATCGGGTAAAAGTAAAATACAAAAACAATGCTCCAAATGGTCAGTTTATTTTTCATTTTGGAAATGTGAAAAAATGTGAAATAAAACGATTTGACTATGAAAATAACAACAAAAAGTTTCTTATAGAATCATAGAATCATTGTAAGGTTGGATGGGACCTTGGAGGTCTTCTAGTCCAACACCCTGCCCAAGGCAAGAGACCTCATACCATCCTGGGCAGATGGCTGTTCAATACTTTCTTGAAAACCTCCAGTGATGGGGTGCTCACAACATGAACAGGAGGCAAGCTGTTCCAGTATTTAATGGCTCACAATGTCAGGAAATTTCTCATTACTTCTAGGTTGGCTCTCCATGTAATAAAAAATGTTCTTCTTATATACCTCCCCATACCACTTCAAGTAGTCTCTGGGAGGTTTACAGTTTAATTACAGTAATGCAGGCTACACATTGCCCCCCCCCAGCAAGCTGAGTACTCATTTTACTGACCTCGGAAGGATGGAAGGCTGAGTCAACTATGAGCTGGCTACTTGGGATTGAACCCCAGGTCGTGAGCACAGTTTTAGCTGCAGTGCAGGCATTTAACCACTGCACCATGAGGCTTTCCACCCATTTGGTTCTTGTCATACCCTCACGTGCAACTGAGAATAAATCAATGCCTTCTTTCCTGTGGCAACCTTTCAGGTGTTGGAAGACAGCTATCATGTCTCCCCTCAGTCTTTGTCAGGCTAAACATGCCTAGTACTTTCTGCAATAATTTTACACATTTTGTGTTCCATAGATAGATAGATAGATAGATAGATAGATAGATAGATAGATAGATAGATTCTTACATACATCACTCCATATGTCTTTCAGTCAACCCCCGTCACTTACTACGTATGACAATACATGTCTATACAAAATCACCACAGAAATAAATTGGAGACCTTTAAATAACATGTGCAAAATGCTTCTTTGTTCTGCAATTTGCTTCTTAGAATCTAGTAAGGGCTGATTTCAGCACTAAAAATAGTGGATATGAACGGCTGTTGGCCAAGCGTTTTAAAATTGCCTTTGGTCTAGCTTCACTTAAATACACTACTTCAGTTCCTGTGTATATTGGACCATTCAATTATATATTTTCTGGGTGGCCAACTGACAGCCTCAAAGTGCCCCTGAATAAAACTCTGTTTGGCCTTTGGCAGACGTTCAGTTTTAATCAAGGTCTGGTACTGAAATTTGCTTTCCAGGCATAAGGAAATGAAAAATAACACTTCCAAATTCTATGAAATTGCCCAAACCATGTCTCCCTTCAGATATTTTATGGTTCATCTCAACACAGTGTGACACAGCATTGGCCTCAATAATGGTGTAGGTCTTACTGCTAGTGTTTAAATATCCTGAATTGTCATGAAGGAGTCTGTTTAGTGCATGAGGGATCTAGGAGACTCAGATCATTTGCTACTAGAATATGCTGAAATCCCCCCTTTTCTTCATGTCCAAGAGTTGACAGGAATCTGAGACTGTAGAAATGTAGGATAATCCCGAAGAGGCAGAATCATCACTCTGAGATGAGTATCTCCCTTTGAGTTTGGATCTGAACATAAATTCATTAAAGCAAAAACAAAGCAAAGTGTTCTGCTTATATATTGCCCTATAGCGCTTAAGTGATACTCCCTCTCCCCACCACCCACCAATGGGCAAAGTCCTGTTGGTTTGATATACTGGCATAAACTGGATCCAAGAACTGGAAATAATTAACTGAAATTACTATATTTTTTCACTCCATAAGACACACTGGACCATAAGATGCACCTAGTTTTAGAGGTATATATGTGTGGAAAAACTATTCACACGTACATACTGCGGTCCTGGTACATCTCCAGCCCAATTTACTCTCCAGACATGCTGCTCTTGGGAGGCCAGGAGTGGGATGGCTGGAGAGAAAAATGTGAAGACAAGCCACCACCACCCTGCCTGGCTTTCCATGCTGGGAAGCCTCCGGCCTTGCAGAGGCCTCTGGACCTGGTGCAGGTCCCAGTCCCAGCTGCAGTATGATGCAATGGTTAGAGAGCCAGATTCAGAACACGAAGACCTAAGATGAAATCCTTGCTCACAGAGTTTGCTTGATGTATTTGGGTCAGTTGGTGCTTCTCGGTCTAATCAACCTTACAGGGTGGTTTGGAGGACAAAATGGGGAATGGAACTATGCAAAACAGCAAAGTCTATTGCTGGTGCCCAACGATAAAGAAATAATGACAATTTTTACTGATGGCCAACTTCTTCTTACAAATCTATAAGGATACTGCAGGAATCCCTTATTATGAGTAGCACACTCTTATCTGACTTGTAAGGGGAAAAGGCAAGACAAAACAAGGGGAAGTAGGCAGAAAACAAGGACAAAATAAGGTATGAGTTTCATCAAAGACTGATGGTTTAATTATACTGTAACTGGGAAATTTCCCTGTTTGATTTACTTAACATGTTCAACTTTTCAGTTCTGTAACCAAAATCCTACAGGGCAGTCCTGCACAAACTGTCAACCGTGGGCGACTGTTCGCCCGTGGGGCTCTCACAGGTCACTTGCTAGGTCCCCATTCACCTCCTGGCCTGCCGCCATTTTCAGGGGGAATTTTTTTTATTCCCATGTGGGACTTGGTGGGGAAGCACCAACTGACCCAAATACATCAAGCAGCTTGAGGACAGGCCGTCTTCATTACACTTGTGGACATAAATAACAGGATTTGGGCATGTGTGTCAAAACAAGTGTTAATCCAATGTGGCACCTCTATATTTTGCTTCTCAATATCAATCTATCCTAAACCTCTGTCTGCAGCTGTTTGGTTTCACTGCTATTGACTACACTATACTGTAATTGTGAATGAGATTCACAGAAGAGCTTTGATAACTTCCTCATTGACCATACTGGCTGGGATATTCTGGGAGCTGCGCTTAAAATAAGGAATTTTGCTTATTACTCCATCCTAATATGCACAGATATGTCATACATTTATTTATTTATTTATTTATTTATACAGTTTATATGCCACCCACTACCCAAAGGTCTCTGGGTGGCTTACATTTAAAATGAACAATTCAAACAATTCAAACACTAAAATACCAAAAAACAATCTATGCATAGTAACAGAAATGTAAGACCTATCTCACTTAAGACCTGTATTGGAGCAATACCTTCAAGGAGCCATACCAAAGAAAATACATGGGCTAGATTCCTGTTGGAAATGCAGATAATAATAATCTGAGTGCTCTGCACCCTAGGGACCTTTGTTTTGTAGTTTTTATACACCAAAAATGGCTCCATTGAAGGCAGCAGATATTTGGGTTGGGCCTTTTTTTTTTTTAGGTTTCCATGAAAGACTGCAAACATGAAAGAATCTCTCTTTTGTACAATTCATGTTCATTTGCTGATTGCCTAAAGACAGGCATGGCTCATTTTTAAGAAAGAGGGGGTGAAAGAAAGTTTCATGTTTCTTTCATATTCCCTCTTTTGTGTAACTTTTCAGGGCCTTTCTTTCACCCTGTTTGTCAACTTACCTGATAATTTTTTCATCCAGTAGAGATCATGAAGGCTGTCATATTCACTTTATTGGGGGGGGGGGGATCTCTTACGTTTCCTGAATCTTTTCCATTGCATAGTTAGAGGTTTTTAAGCCATAAAATTTCACACCCTGCCGAGGCAGCTGAAAGACTTTCCCCACTCCTCACAATTCTTTTGTGCACATGAATCAACACTTATCAAGTGGGACACTAGCAATAAGGGGGAAAAGATCATAAACGGAAATCCTATTTTCATTTTGGGGGCAGGAGGGAACTAAAATAGACTATTGAAGACAGTGGTACAGGCGCTGGTCATGTCGAGGCTGGACTATTGCAACACTCTCTACATGGGGCTCCCCTTGAACCTTGTTCGGCAATTGCAGCGGGTCCAGACTGCGGCGGCCAGGCTGGTGACTGGTGCACGTCATTATGACCGCGCCACCCCCATCCTGGCCCGCCTACACTGGCTGCCTGTTGCCTCCCGGATAAGGTTCAAGGTGTTGGTTTTGGTTTACAAAACCCTCCATGGCTTGGCCCCTGCTTATTTGGCGGAGCGTCTCCCCCGACAACTAGATCCGGCCTGACCCAGCCGATCCTCTTTGGCCTTCTCGCTCCGGACCGTCACTCTGAGGGAGGCCCGCAAAACAAGCACACGTGGACAGTCCTTCTCGGTGGCAGCGCCAACTCTTTGGAACAAGCTTCCGAGCAAGCTATAGCAGGCTCCGTCGCTGGCGTCATTTAAGAAAAATTTAAAGACCCTACTTTTTCAGGACACCTTCGGCATTGACTAGGGACTCAGTTCCTTTTTTTTTTTTTTTTTTTTTTTTTTGCCTGGGCCGCCTGTTCGCCTTGCTAACCCGAGTCTTGGATCCTGTTGTTTTTAGCTGTTTTAGCTGTTTTATCTCTCCTTGTTGTAAACCACCCTGAGTCCCCTATGAGGGAAATAGGCGCAGTATATAAATGTGAAAATAAATAAATAAATAAATAAATATTGGTAACATTTAAGAGACTAACGGGGAGCTGACAGGTAATTAATCAGTCAATCAGGAAGGTGGTGGCAAGGAAAAGAACTTTGGAAGGAACACAATCGGGAAGAGAAGAAAGAAAGAAAAAGAAGAAGAAAAGAAGAAAATATGAAATGGAACATTAAGAAGTACTAAAAAGCACACATTATGATGTTAATAGATGAGTAAAACAGGACAAAGGAGGGAATAGTTATCCTATTATTTATTTGTTCAATGTGGATGCTTCTAAAGTTGTAAACTTATGAATTCATTACCGAGAACATAGTAACTATCTCACTTCTTAATATAACCACTATCAAAATACTGGAATAGGAAAAGTAATTAACCTTGGAATTAGTGTTGAGAATTAATTAACTGCTTTTGTGATAAGCCTTTGTGACCAGCTCCTAAAAATCTATTAAAAAGGATCAGTCTGAAAGAATTTTTCAATTGGTGTTAAGAACAATATAAATGATTAACAACCAAGAACAATATAAATGATTTAATTGGTTAGAATAGGGGGTAATATATATATATACATATAGATTGATTAAGAAGATTAATTGCTATTAGATTGGTTTTTTTCTTTCTTTGATGCTGTATGACATTGTTATCAACCAAATTCTAAAGGTTATATATATCTGACGATCATGACTCAGTGTAAGCAACAGATGTAAGTTTTTTTTGGACTTAAAGTAAGTGCTTAAAACAATAGTTGAAAGTTGGAAATATGGCTAGTAAGGGACCAAAAAAGTTGGGTTCCGCTCCCTCTTGTACAAATTCTAGCCCGGCACAATCTAGAACCATTCTTGATATAATGGGGAAAGAAACTCTAAAAGACTTGACTAAAGAACAATCAAGTAAGGATATGGAAACAATCATGGCCATGTTTCTAGAGTTGAAGGCAGAGATTAAAAGTAACCAACAAAAAATAGAGGAACAGATAGATAAATTACATGATAAAATAGAGGAAACAGTGAAAAATCTGGAAATACAAGTGAGAGATCTGAATCAACATCTAGCTGAGTCCAAGCAAGACATACTCAAGAGTAGTAACAAAATAGATGAGCTAGATAAACACTCCAATGATATTGAAGAAAAATTGAATAAACAAATAAAACTAAATAGAGAGCTACAAGAAACAATATCAGAATATTCAGATTCTATATTAAAGACAGAAATGGAAAAATCAGCCCATATGTTTAGAATAAGAGGAGTGGAAGAAACAAAAGAACAAGACCTCTTAGTTACAATAATTCATCCTCTAGCGGAAAGAATGGGTTTGGAAGCAAAAGAACTAGAAAAGGAGATAGAATATATACATAGGACCAACTCAAGGTTCGCAAAAATAAATAAGTTACCAAGAGATGTGAGAGTAACATTTGTAAGGCGAGAAATGAAAGAGAGGGTAATGAAGGTAATGAATGAAAAACCCTTGATGATTTTAGGGAAAGAGGTAGTGATTCTAAAAGAAACCCCACGACGAATAAAGGAGATGAGAAAGAACTATAGATTTCTAACTGAAGAACTAAATAAAGATAATATAAGATTTAGGTGGCTGTTCCCAGAGGGTATGATACTCAATTGGCAAGCAAAAAATATAAGATTAGAGACACTACAGGAAGCAAGGGAATTTTACAAACAAAACTTTAAAGAAACTGAGAGACACCAGGCAACTGAGGCAGACGAAGATAAAATAGGAACATCCAGAAACAAAAACCAGAGACAGTATTACAAGAAATTAGAAATAAATTCAGACCAAGAGGTAAGAGCACGGTTGGAGTCCCAAATTAATACAAGGAAAAAGAAAAGAACTTAAATTGGTAGATCAACTAAAGGGAAATATATATAAATGAAAACCAATATAATTTCAGTAAATATCAAAGGATTAAATATACCCAAGAAGAGAAGGAACGTATTTAGTAAATTAATAAAGGAAAATGCGGACATCATTTGTGTCCAGGAGACACACATTAAAGAGAAAGACTCTAAATTACTAGAATGTCTGAAACTTGGGAACTTATTTTACTCTGCGGATTCAGAAAAGAAAAAAAGAGGAATTGCACTGTATGTTCAACCTAGAGTAGAGGCAAAATTCATAAAGGCAGATTCAGAGGGTAGAGCGCTAACGGTTGAACTTAAAAAAGAAACTAGAGTAATCCTCTTAGTGGCAATATACGCTCCAAATAAAAATCAAAGAAGTTTCTATCGAAATCTGTATAATGAGAAGATAATAAGAAAGTATGAACATATTTTACTACTGGGTGATTTTAATGCAGTGGTATGTAAACAAAGGGATTATATGGCCGGAAAAAATAAAAAGAAAGGTAATAAAAGGACACTACCGAATTTTTTTTTCAATGGGTAGATGAGCTATGTTTAGCAGGTGTTTGGAGGGAAAACATATTGGGGAAAAACAATATACCTTTTATTCGATGGCACAGAAATCATGGTCTAGGATTGATATGGTGTGGTCACCACCGACCAACCTTAGGAAAGAAAGCTTGGAGGTTAATATTGAACCCAATACCTATGCTGACCACAATCCAATAACAATATCATGGATAATACAGAAAAAGAGACCGGGCAGATGGCTCTTCGATAGGGAGATATTGACAGATAAAAAATTTCAACATAATTTAAGTAAAGAGATGGAATATTTTTTTAAGGAAAATACCACCGCAGACACAGAACCACAAGCTATATGGGACACAGCTAAAGCAGTGCTCAGGGGTAATAGAATTGCCTATGTGGCAAAAAAAAAAGATAAAAAAAGAAGACTTAGAGAGCTAAAATCAAAACTTGGTATGCTAGAAAAGCAGTTAATAGGAAAGTGTGAGCAGAGATCAAGAATAAAAAGGGAATTAAATTTAGTTAAACATCAAATAAATACGTTGGAAGCAGAAGATTTAGCCAAACAGATCAAGAGGTGTAAGCAAAATTATTTTGAAAATGCAAATAAACCGGGGAAATGGTTAGCTTATAAAATAAGGATGAAAATAGAAACTAGATACATAAGAGGACTTAGAGACGAAATAGGCAATCTATGTGTGGAACAAGAACGTTTGCAGGAAATCGTCTCTGACTTTTATACAAGCCTATATAAATCCAAAAGAATAGCTATAGAGGATATAACCCAATATCTTAATCAAGCAAATATCCCCAAAGCAACCAAGGAGATAAGGGAATTGTTAAATCGAGAAATAACAATTGAAGAGTTACAAGAAGCATTAGATAAACAAAAGACGGGCAAGGCACCCAGTCCAGATGGTCTCCCAGCTGAAATTTATAAATGTATCAGAGAAGTAATATTAGATCCAACGTTGAAAACCTACAATGAAATTCTGAATAAAGCTAAAATACCTCCCTCATGGGAAGAAGCTATAATAACTATCATTCCTAAAGAAAATTTGGATACCTTTTGATAGCAAATTACAGGCCGATCTCTTTGCTAAACTGTGATTATAAGACTATTATAGCAAATAGGTTTAGAAAATTCCTAATTGATTTTATACATCACGATCAGGATGGATTCCTACCTGGAAGACAAATTAGAAATAACATACAGCTGATTTTAGATGTTTTGGAGTATTATGAAGCCCACTCAGACAAAGAAATGGCAATACTTTTTTAGATGCACAAAAAGCTTTTGACAATGTAAATTAGGATTTTCTGCTCAACCAACTACAAACGATGGAACTCGAAGATAAGTTCATGAGATTAGTGGGGGAAATCTATTCTAAGCAAAGGGCAAAAATAGTAATCAATGGAGAGTTAACAAAGGACATTCAGATACACCAGGGAACAAGACAGGGATGCCCTTTATCCCCGCTATTATTTATATTGGTCATAGACATTTTAAACAGACAAATAAGGGAGAATAAAGAGATAACAGGGCTAAAAATTAAGCAAGAGGAATATAAAGTCCAAGCATTTGCTGATGATCTGGCTTTATTTTAGAAAATCCCATTGATTCAGCACCTAAAGTGATTGAAGAAATTGAAAAATTCGGGAAGGTGGCAGGTTTGAGGATAAATAGAGATAAGACTAAATTTCTTACGAAAAACATCATAAGCCAACGGAAACTTAAATTGGAAGAAATAACAGGAATACAGATAACAAAGAAAATTAAATATCTAGGAATTCAACTGACGGCAAGATGTACATCTTTGAAGGAGGACAATTATAGGAGATTATTAAACCAAATAGAAGAGGAGTTTTAAAAAATGGGATCGACTACACCTGTCAATTTTAGGAAGAATAGCGATAGTAAAGATGAATGTGCTTCCAAAATTACTTTTTTTATTTCAAACTATCCCTATTAATTTAGGGCAGAAGTTTTTTGGAGAATTGAATAAAATAACAAATAAATTCATTTGGACAGAGAAGAAACCAAGGATTAAACTCAAATTAATGCAGGAGTGTAAGGACAGAGGAGGTTGGGGAGTACCCAATTGGCGCCTTTACCACCAAGCATGTGTACTGACTTGGTTAAAGGCTTGGATCTCATTGTGAGACAACAGATTATTAAATTTAGAGGGTTTTAACCTCCAGAGGGGCTGGCATTATCATCTATGGCATAGAGGAGTTAAAAGTAAGATATTCAATAGTCACTTTCTTAGACGTTCCCTCGCTCAAAGCTGGAATGAGATTAAAAGGAGATACTATATGAAAATACCCAGATGGTTCTTGCCTCTAGAGGCAATTATGCACCCAAATTTAATAGAGCGAGGAACACTACCCACATAAAAGCACTTACTAGACGGAAAGGGGCAGTTAAAATCATACGAACAATTACTCGCATCGGGTCTGCCGTACCATCATGGCTGCCGTACCATCAAATTAATGCGAGATACAAACTAGATAGAATGGAAACTGAGATTGAAAATCAGGAATCAGCATTCGATAAGCTACTATTAGGAATGGAGGTTAAGCTCATTAGTAAACTGTACACATTCATGTTGGACTGGGAGTTAAAGGATGAGGAGGTAAAAGACGTTATGATTAAATGGGCGAGAAACATCCGTCAAGAAATATGTCTACAGCAGTGGGGAAGGTTATGGAAGACCAATTATAAAGCAACTATTGCTACATCTTATAAAGAAAATCTATTGAAGATGTTCCATAGATGGCACATAACTCCTGAGAGGCTGCATAAAATTAATCCACAAATTTCTGATAAATGCTGGAAATGTAAACAAAAGAAGGGAACTTTCTTCCACTGTTGGTGGATGTGCAAAAAAGCAAAAAAAATTGGATTAAAATACACAAATGGTTACAGGAAATAACAAAAAGAATAATAAGGTTTAAGCCACAATATCTTTTTACTAGGACTGACTATAGGTGAGCAACCCAAAGAAATAAATTACCTAATAATACATATTCTAACAGCCGCAAGGTTAGCTTGGGCCCAAAAATGGAAACTGAAAAAAACGCCCAAGGACAAAGAAATAATCTCTAAAATTCTGGAATGTGCGGAGATGAATAAATTAACAAATATGATAAATAACAAAGAAGATAATGTCTATGCACAAACCTGGCAACTATTCTACGAATGGGTAGATAAGAGACTTAATAAGAAAAATTAGAGGGAGTACTGTTAGCAAGATAATTTTCATTTGATGAAGCACAAGACATTGAAGACCGCATAATGTAGGGGGCGGTGGTAAAATATAAAAACGCACAAAGATAGACTAGGTGGGAGTAACTGCACAGATGTAGGTTGATGTCGAAATGAATCATAGACATTTTTTGATAATTCTGGAATGTGAAGGCATAAATTGTGACTCTAATATTGTATTTTTTTGTCCTTTCCTTTACCTTCGTCTTTCCTTTCCTTTTTTACTTCGTAACAATACCAACTACAATAAAAATATTCATCCAGAAATTTCACACCCTGCCAAGATGTCTGCAAAGATTCTCAGTCATCAAGTGAGGTTATCCTGAAGTTGAGTCATTGCGACTTGACTTCTCCCTCTCCGTCTCTGTCTCTGTCTCTGTCTCTCTGTTTTGCTATTCATTCAAGTAGCTTCTTCAGTCTAAGGAAGGTTGGTAGGAGACCTCCAATTTATCCTTCACGTTGTTTCCAATCCACCCTTGTCTAAATAGGCCTGGTAGATGGATAATGGCCATGTGTGTGTGAAAGTAACACTTCTGCAGCCCCATTCAACACTCATTAACCATGGGTAGTCAGCAGTGACCTTCCTGGTGGAGGTGTGAAGTGGTCCAGATATTTTTGGGGAAAATTGTACCATTTCATCTATCCCCAGAAAAAAACTCTGCCAAGACGTTTTAATTAATACAGTAGTACCTCATAAGACAAATGCCCCTTAAGACGAAAAACTTGTAAGACGAATAAAATTTCCAGGAATAGGAAAACCTCGTAAGATGAATTTTTTTCCTATGGGATGCTTCGCAAGATGAATTCAATGCATTCCTATGGGGACCATATTAAATTGTATTTTAAACCATGTTTCATAGGATGCATTTTTCAGAAAACGAATTGACCCATAGAACAAATTAAATTCGTCTTAAGAGGCATAAGATTGTATAAGACCGGTTGGGCTCTGCTGCTGGCTGACAATACAAGGAAGGGGCAGTTGGGGTGAGTAGTATTTGATCCAGCTTTTTATCTCTGTATTATGCAGGCGGTGACTGATTCACACTGAGCTGGTGTGGAGTTGGCCCAAACGGATTTGCTCTTAGGTTTGTGCAGGTATTTGTAGAAAGATAAAACTTCTTATAGTCAATGATCAATATTCACAATGCAAATAAACCATAAATACATAAAATATGTCACTCCAAGGATCTGCATTACTGTCGCTCTAAAGACATAAAAATGAATTAACTAAAAATCTCCTAGCCACAGAATTAGTACTGCATTTATTTGCAGATATTTCTATCTTTCCAGACTATAGGAAGCTGCAAATGGGGTCAGCAAAGGGATGCAACATGGGACGGATGGAAGACCCTTAATAACATATACTTGTGGAATAAGGTGGACCTTCAGTGCAGGTGAAACATCTAGGAACTTTTCTCCAGATCTTGTCCTCAACCCTCATTGAAATCCTGTGGAATCTCCCAACATTTCTCTGTCACTTTGCATTGCAAGGTATGAATTGTTGATAACCAGCAACTTTGCAATGGATGACCTAGTGCTACTTCCTATCACAGCATCACTGAGGGCTGGGAGAATGAGAACAGACAATAGAAATTTTTTTTAGCCAGCCTGTTGTTAGTCTGTGGAACTCCTTGCCACAGGATGTGGTAATGGTATCTAGCCTGGATGCCTTCAAAAGGGGATTGGACAGAGTCCTGGAGGAAAAGTCCATCGCAAGTTACAAACCATGATGGAGATGTGCAATCTCCAGGCTTAAAACTGGGGTACTTCAAGGACCAAATGCAGGGGAGAGGTATCAAGAGACAGGTATCTAGTCTCATGCGCTCCCAGAGGCATCTGGTGGGGCCACTGTGAGATACAGGAAGCTGGACTAAATGGGCCTTTGGCCTGATCCAGCATGGCTCTTCTTATGTTCTTATGTTCTTAAGCTTCCAGAAGACTTCAGGATACTAAAGAACATGCCTTAGACACCATTGCAAAACCCTGGGGCTGCAGTTGTCTCTAAAGCATGCATTTTTCAAGCTTTTTTTTTTTTTTTTTTTTGCCTGGAGAAGCACAAATATTAAGGGGGAAAATGTATTTTGGTTCACATATCAATTTGGGAAATGTGAAGGAACCATGAAGTGAACTGAATGAGATCCTTCTCCATCCCAAAGAAGCACCTTGCTATTTTAGGCACATTCAGAACAATAATGAATAATGATAATGTGGGAAATATATTAACATTGTGGGAAACAATCCTTCTCGGAAACTTTCACACTTGGAGGCCCTTTGGAGTAAAGCCAGGAATGAACCGTACACTGAGAAATTCAAAATATTGTTCTTGAGTTCTGACAGCATTGCCAATTAGAAAAACACCTGCCCTCTTTCTCAAGAGCAATGCAGGCAGACTTTCCCCCCAAAGCAACTTATTGCATTAGCAAAAGGGACTCTTACTCTTTCAAAAGTTGGTTCAACAACTTAATTAGATCTGCATGGGTATAAATGTACTTGTGCTGATTTAATGCATGTCTCCAACTGCCCCATCCAGGCTCAATAAAAAGGAATGTTCTCCTATAAGCTGCCTGGACCTCTAATCACAAGGTATATATGAGATGTAAATTAGCAGGTACATCATTAAACCGATCATAAAAAGACGGCCTGGCATAATATGACTATCTGGTTACATTAACACACTGCCTAGCAGACTTTAGGAAATTAAAGGAAACATTAACCTGTAAAGGGGGGGGGGACATTACTATAGTTTCAGTGTATCATACCATGCTTTCACTTATCATATGCTCCCCTGTTTTATGGCTGTTTTGTCACTTTGACAAGGTAAAAAAGTCTCCAGTTAGTGAAAGACCAGGTATATTGTATAAGTTTCAAAGCAGGTGTCTTTAATTTAAATGGTGAAGGCCCCAAGTTTCAGGTGGCAGGTGAGAGTGGACACACAAAGCATGTCCCTATAAATGATTTTCACATACAACTTGCTAGTGTTTCATTTTGTTTCATTACTCATTGTGTTTTGTTCCATTTTGTTACTAATGGATTTTCATAGAATTTTCATAGCTAAACGAAATGAGCAACGAAACAATTCGGAAGCTGCAGCCACCCAGCTGGGGTTTTCCTGACAGGTTGGGCTGTGGGGAGGGGGGCCTCCCCACAGCCCGACCTGTCAAAAAAACACCAGCTGGGTGGTGGTGGCGGCAAAGGACAACATAGCAGTAAGTGGTAAATTCAAACCCTGCTCCATTCTCCCTTATCACCCCTGCCCCCGCCACCCAGCTGGTGTTTTTTTGACAGGTCGGCCTGTGGGGAGTGGGGGCAGTCCCTCCCCGCAGCCTAACCTTTTTAAAAAAACCACCTGGGAGGCAGGGATGGCAAGGGAGAATGAATCATATATATGGGGGGTCATTATAGTTTATGGTTCATGGGTTGTGGGTACCCAAATTCCATTAACTACCACAAACTACCAGTTTTCTGCTTTGCACCCATCTCTAATTCTGACACATTCTCTATGTAACTAAGGTGATTTTGTCTTTTATTGCTTTTAATACGCTACTTTGGGAGTTAATTCCTATTGCCTCAGGTCTCGTGTCCCCTTCTATGACTCTTACGGGGACGTACTGTTAAAAGCCAGCTCTCTCACAATGGTGCTGGTCTGTCCACCCACAGAAATAGGGTGAACTGCTGAAGATAAAACCAGGTTCTTCTAGTTCCAGACTAGATTCTGTGGATCCTCTTCAGAAAATTGATAACAGTTTAGACATGTGTTTGGGACATGGCTTGAGCAACCATGATACTAGTGTGCCAGTGGTATGTTGAGTCTTGAGGTAGGGACAAATTAAAAAAAAGGCAAAAAAAAGGATCATGATATTCAACAAATATTGGCAAATTGTTAAATATTTATCCTTTGATACTTGTTGGGTCCTGAGAAGGACCAGATGATTATGGACAAATATTTCATTGTTTTTATTTTTCCTTTCCTCTTCCTCTCTCTTCTTAAAAGACAATCCATGCATACATATAGGCAGGCACATATACATACACGCAACCTCCCCACCCACCCTATTCCCACCACCCTGCTCTTACTTTGTCCCCCTCTGCTCTGTCCGCACATGTAGTTTTTGCCAGTCTAGGCCCACCTGGCAATATCTGGATGTCCCCACCAGCCCCTGGGCTAGCAAAACAAAACAGAGGAGAAGGGTTGTGGATTTTATTTTGTTTTTACACTTTGTCCCACTGAGGCCAGATGGAAGCTGTGTGGTGGCCTTGATTGTGACAGCAGTGGAGTCAGTGGACAAGATAGTGATGGAAGAATGGGAATGGTTCAGGTGTGTGTGTGTGTGTGTGTGTGTTCGTTCATGCATTTAAGCCCCTACAAACCAACAAACTGATTTGCGGTTCGTCAGTTGGCAGGGGACAAAATTTGTGGTTCATCACCATTGATGAACCACAAATCGTGATGAATTGCCATTTTGGCAGCTGATCCCCATCTCTAATTGGGACTTAGAATGGCTGAACACCACAGTCCCCACAAATTGTTTAGCCACTTGCTAAAATGCACTCGCTCTTTACATCTGCAGGCAATTTTCTGTTTCCCGTTCCTCAGTTCAAGTAGGGTTCCAGGTTCCAGCTGGGCTGCATGCTACACCAGGAGGAGATTACACAGCAATTCTGTAACACTTAATTCCAAGTAAATTCCACTAGATGCAGTGGGGGTTACTTCTGAGTAGACATATTGAAGATTGCACTGCCACTTTGTTGCTCTGCATTTTGGTTTCAAATAAATTTAATCGTTGTTATAATCAGTTTTGTTTCAGCTGCTTCGCTGGTGGGGCCAGCTTTTATTCAGCAATGACACTTTTTTGATTGATTAGCAAATTTAACCAATTTAAACTTAGTTACACTTTGTGGAGGCAGATGGGACATTTTAATACCCCAGAAGTTATGCCACCTGTCATACATATTTTTAAACTGGCAAAATGGCTTCATCCCAGAAAATTTATTGTCCCAGCAAATCTATTATATTAGGCTATTGAAGTACTTTTTGTGTCCAGGGCAATGTAAAATTTTAGGAGAAAAAAATGTCCTTGAATTTTGTGGTTCATGTATGCTGCAAAGAATGTGGTGTGAGTGCTTGGATAAGAAACAACCCCTTCCGTTGCCCAAAGAGAGAAAAACTAGAAGACTACTGGAATCTGAAACCTCATTACCTGAACGAATATGGATTATAATTATCCACGGTGTACAAAGATATTCAAGTTTCAGGCTTATAAGGATGAAAATATGCAATCAATAACTTTGCAACCAGACATGCAGAGTCCTTTAGAAATTCATTGAAAAATAAATGTGTGCACTCTGTTCTGGTTGAGGAGCTAGCAACAATAACCGTGTGTTGATATGTCTGTATCTCCAAATTATTTTGCTGTGGTCTAAGTGGGATGTATAGGAATGTGAAATACCATCCCACCTTCCAGTTGCTTCATGGGAAAAGTGAGTTGCACCAACCAAGACCATCACTGAACTGGTGGCCAATACTTGTGAAAAATGGGCTAAGATTCTCCAGGAATGCTGGCAGAAGCTGCTGTTTTGAGGATGTTTGGCACAAAAAGGGCCTTCAAAGGAGGACATTTTGCTCAGTAGTCCTTATTTTGTTAGTTGGATAGAAAACTGTCTCACAGAGCCATTAACACTTGGCCTGCCTGCAAATAAACAATAACAGTTGTTCTCCTTTGGGTTTTCAAAGCAATGGGAGTTCAAAGTAACGTTTTGAATTGGAATAACAGTATTTTAAGACACATAAAATGGAAGTTACACTTTTCATTTTTTTAAAAAAAGGGGGGGTTGACAACAGGTCAAAACAAACATTTTAGTCCATGGGATCTTGTGTTTTCTGGAATGTGTTTTTGGATATTATGGCACATCCCTACTTCTGTATCTGTGAACACTCCTGAAGACACAGGGCATTTTATTCCCATGGGGTTACAATTCCCATGGGCTCATAATATGCCCCAAAAGTAACTTTATGCAGATTTTCTTTTTTAAAATACACCAGCAGGAGGATTAAAGCAATGTGTGCATTTAAAAAAAAGAACAATGTTTTAGTTCTGATGCGTTTAAAAGAAAATATTTAAGTTTTCCTCTCCTTTCAGCGATGAGTGGTAGCTTTAATTTGCTAAATTATAACTTCTCACTTCCTCAACTCTCTCAACAGGGCACATATTGTTATTATGCAAATTCATTTCAATGCAATCTTTAATTTATCAGCTAAAAGGCAGATGATTAACCAACTAAGAATTCCTTGGTTCATGGATCCTCTCTCAGCTGCCTCCCCTGCCCCCACCCCACTATCTTCTGCATATATTCCTCATTTCTTAGGAAAACAATGTACACCTTCTGCTGGGTATAAAGAGATGTAATATTATGAAGTCAAATGAGCCCAGACTGTCTCAGTGGATTTGATTGTTATTAAGTACCTGAGAGAGTAAAATCCAGGTTCTAATTTAATTCCACTGCTGATACAAACCACCTCTCCTACAATGGCTTCTTGGGAGGTGTTTCGCACACGCTATTTCTGGAAAAGTTAAGAGCCAGCCACCATGAGAGTCACTCCATGCAGGATGAAACAAGGCCCTCTGCACCATCCCCACAACTCCATCTCTTCCTCAAGATGCCTGGAACTAATAGTCTAGTTCAGTGGTGGTGAACCTTTGGCACTCCAGATGTTTTGGACCACAACTCCCACAGACATTTGTCATTGGCAGTCTAGGCTCGGAATTCTGGGAGTTGTGGTCCAAAACATCTGGAGTACCGAAGGTTTGCCAACACTGGTCTAGTTCATTGATGGCGAACCTTTTAGAGACCGAGTGCCCAAACTGTAATTCAAAACCCACTAATTTTTTGCAAAGTGCCAATACTGCAATTTAACCTGAATACAGGTGGCTGTGAAAGGGTGATGTAGGGTGCCCACAGAAAGGGCTCCAAGTGCCACTTTCGGCACCCATACCATAGATTTGCCAACACTGGTCTAGTTCTTGTCGATTCGTAGGTCATTTAAACAAAGCAGGGCAGCTGCTTCAGGCAATAGATTGTGGATGTCACAAAAGGGCAACATATTCTTCCCCCCACTGTTATTTTACTGCTGGAGAAGGGGAGATGGGCATCTGGTCTTGGATGCAGAGAAAGGACCTGCTACAGTCAGCAAAATCTCTTTCTATGGCCCAGCATTTAAATGACACATTTAAATTATGCTGAAGTGTTTTTTGTGGGGGGAGGGGGGCTGAAATGCCATGTCAGAATCCTGTTTGATGCAGTGTGTTTTGAATTGTTCTCTGTTCCACACTGCCTAATGTTATGTCATGTTTTTGTATGACTTCTTAAAAATGCCATATGAATATCTATCTATCTATCTATCTATCTATCTATCTATCTATCTATCTAT
>JAHTLZ010003518.1:33853867-33865452 GCA_023846285.1 Phrynocephalus versicolor | reverse complement strand
ATCTATCTATCTATCTATCTATCTATCTATCTATCTATCTATCTATCCATCCATCATTGAAAGCAATGGTAACAATAACAGCTAAAATTTCAAGATAGAAACCAAGATTGACAATATTTACATTAATATATATATTTTTTTAAATGAAGTTTATCATATGAAGTGATAAACATGTTTGGAATTGGGTGGTTTTATACTGAGGAAGTGAGGAGACTCGTGTTACTCCAGGAGAAAAGAAGCCAGCTCATGAAGTTGGAAAGTGACCAAGACTAGTCTCTTTCTTCTTTCTGGCATGACATTTCCTGTGTATAGAGAGGATGGAAACTATTTCTTCTTTTATTAACATACAGTGGACATTCAGGGATATGAACAGACCCTTTTAATGTGACGGTCTGAGGAGGTGGCTGTATCTAGGTAGCCTCTGCATGTGAGTCATAACCCAAAATTTGGACAGTAACCTCCCCCTCCTCAGAGAGCTATCTTTCTATGGTTAAAACAATGACTGAAGAGAGCAAGGAGATAGACCACTTACAGGTACTTAGATGATGCATGTGGACCCCTCATGTTCAAAGCTTAGCTGCAAAAAATCCAGGATCAGACTATTTGTGGATTTAAGAGCAGAGGGTGTGTGGTTAGGTCTAGGCAAATTAAAAGTGTTGGTGATCTACAGAGAGGAGCTGACCCCTTTAACTGTCAATGAGAGGGATTTTTTGTGGGGTGTGGGAAAAGGAGCCCAGGAAAATATGCAGTTTTGGTAATGTTTGGAGGAGCTAACTTCCATGTTAGGGGATGGGGGCAGTAAACATGAGTGAGTCCCTCCTCCCTCCTGTCAGAATAAGAGGAGGTTAACTAGGATGGGGTATGTTTAACACCTGTTCTCAATTTGACCCATGTCTCTTCCATTTCTTAAGAAATAAAACCAAGACCCCTTGAGAGGCAGATTGTACAGCTTCCTGTACCCAGCATCGTCAAGATTTTACCTTTTGCAAAGGATGAATCTGACGCATTCTCATTGAAGAGGGACAGGATGCCAGTCCTCTGTAGTAGGCCCAGCTGTCATGAGATGAGTGGATGCTTGAGGGCAACCCTTGTGCACTCATTCTGAAAGCAAGAGCCAATGGAAGGACATATCCTCATTGGTAGAGAGGGGATAATTTTCATTCATTCATTCATTCATTCATTCTCCCCCACCCACTTAATTTCTGCCAATCACTTGGCACAAATGAAGGCGTTACAAACAATGACACTACTTTAATGTACATTTATAAAATGCTACTTCACCTCTATAGTTACAGATTGCAATATTAGCAATAGGCCTATCATAATGACAAGTGGAGTGTGTGCAAACATAGGACAGATACGCTGCAAGGACAAATGGAGAATGTATTCTACCTTCCTTCAGCCCTGACTTCACTTCAGGCTCACTTGAGAGTCTTTGAAAGGAGGGACTTGTAGCTTCAGTGCATTTCTTTATAAATGCAATTTACCATCTCTAGCTCTGTATCTATTCTAAAGTGTGATGCCATTGGCTTTTATGTCAGAGAGGTTAATTTCAGCTGTATCATGCATCACCAAAGAACACAGCAGAACAAAATATATATATATGAAAAACCAAAGAACAGAAACATTTACTTAACTGTATTAAATGTCTTCATTATACAGATCCATGGAAACAGGCCATCCGCCTTCTTGGAATTATATCAGTGAACCAATCCATCCTCCTACTGAAAGGTAGATATTAGACATTTGAAAGGGCGCAGAGAAAAATGACTAGTGAGTTGACCCCAAGAGCAAAAGTTATGACAATAAAGATAGTGTAGTTTTGTTAATCCATATTATCTGGAGTGGAAGGGGAGACAGGATTAGGGGAAGTATTAATTGAAACATACCTGGTTTTTAACATCTAGATGGTATTGGATAAGTCATGAAAGGAAAATAATTCATTGCCTAATATGAGAATTCATGTACCGTTGAACAATAATAGCTTGAGTGTGGTTATACTGAGTTTGGCAGCCCGATAGGATGGTGGCCATGCTAGTTGGGGGATCATCATCATCATCATCATCATCATCATCATCATCATCATCATCAGCAGCAGCAGCAGCAGCAGCAGCAGCAGCAAAATGCAGAGTTTGAAGGCACCCCATGGATCATCAAGTCCAGCCGCGATCAAGGAGGTCCTATGGGAAATCAAACTCCCAACCTTTGACTCCACAGCCAGGGATCTAAATGCCAGAGATCTTGGAAATCTGCACCAAACATAATCACTTCTCCAAGCTCTGAGTCTTGGTTTTTATTAGGGATGTGCATTAGCACTAGAGATGGGCACGACTCAGAAAAAATTTTCATTTTTGTTTTTGTTTTCATCTAGGGGTCCGTTTCGTTTCGTTTCTGTTTTCGTGATCTAATTTTCAAATTTTTTTGTTTTCGTTTTGTTACATAACGAAAACAAAAAACGAAAGCGAAAATGAAAATTTTTTCGTTTCTTCCCATTTAGCTCTATTAAGTGCTTTTCCAGTAACGAAAAATGAAAAACGGCTCAAAATTAGTCATTTCGTTTCCGTTTTCGTTCCATTTTTGAACCGTTTTTTGTTTTTCGTTTTGTTACGTAATGAAAACGAAAAACGAAAATGGAAACAAAAATTTTGCTAAGTCGTGCCCATCTCTAATTAGCACGCTGACTTGGTTCCTGACTAAACTGGCACATGCAGATGACTGCCCAACTTGCCCTCTGCCCTTCTGGAGGCACTCGGAATCTATCATTGTCCGAGTCCATGATGATATTTACGCATTTCCAGTTCTCTCCAGAAATCCCCTTTTCCCTTGAAAGGGAGAGGCAAACAGCAAAGCTATGTCATAGATTGTAGGACAAAGGCAGGACATTGTTTTAATTTTATTCCCCTTCCTCATTACTTTTTCTCAGGTGATGGGGTCTTCTATGCTCCCTGGAGTAGTGGTTCATCACTAGATGGGCAGGATATGTTCAATAAATAAATAAATACATAAGTACGCGTATATACTCAAGTATATGTTGACCCGAGTATAAGCCGAGGCCCCTAATTTAACCCCCCAAAACTGGGGAAACTTATTCACTCAAGTTTAAGTTTAGGGTGGGAAATGCAGCAGGGCCTAGCAGCTCCTCCTTTGTGAGCTGGGGGAGCAGTGTGTGATGTTTAAAATGACTTCTAGCTACTGAGGCAAGCACTTGCCTCGATGGCCAAATGTCATTTTAAACATCACACACCGCTCCCCGTGATGCAGAGTAGGGTCAGGAGAAGTGGCGTGAAATGTTTAAAATGACTTTGAGCCACTGAGGCAAGTGTTTGGGTCGGTGGCTCAAAGTCATTTTAAACATTGCACACCGCTTCCCCATAATGCAGGGGGGTCAGGAGAAGCAGCGCACAATGTTTAAAATGACTTTTAGCCACCAACCTAAGCACTTGCCTCAGCGGCTAAAAGTATTGACCCGAATATAAGTCGAGGGGCCCTTTTTTCAGCCCAAAACTATATTCGAGTATATACAGTAAATACATAAATAGACGTGATCTACAGTACAATCAGTTTGTCTGTCTTGCTGGAAGTCCATGGTATCTGCAAAGCATTTTCCACATTTCAAATGAATTGATACATTTTTCTGTCAACTTTCTTCACTGTCTACTTGTGAAGTACTTGGTGCGTCTCCTCTTATTATATGTCTGCACAGCTTAGCAGCAATCAAGTCAAACTCAGTTCACGGCTCCCATATGACAGGTTGGTAACAACCTGACAGCTCCCTTTTTTTTCCGGGGGAATACCTGCAAAAACATTTGGTGAGCACTTGGTGACTGCCATTCATGACTTACGAGTTACTTCTGAGGTTGATTGGTCACATTATTTTGCAGATTAAGAATAATAGTTTCAGTTCATCGTATCTGATTCTCATTCTGTAACCCAAAGTGTGATTAAATATTTATATTTTCACTTTTCAGAATTTTAAAGTGCCATGTTACACAGCACAAGCAGAAATGTGCACTAGCAAGGGAAAAATGCATACTTTTGTGAAAATTATGTACAGTAACATATTATTTTGAGGGAAGACAGTTGTAAAAATTCTGTTCTCAGAGAAAAAGTGATTACAGAATTTCAGGAGGAATGCTTTACAAGTGTATGCATATTAGGAGAAATGCTCATAAATGTGTGTGCACAGTTGTTTGTAAGTCACCAAGTGATCTGAAATTGAGAAGAAATAAGCTTCCTATTTATTGGTTTAAAAATAGAAAAACAGGAGTTTTCAAGTATCATCATCACTGCAGTTACACAGTTTTTAGCCCCAACAGTCTAGTGGAATACTTTATTCCAGATGTCAGATGTGACGTGCCCAGGAACATGAGAGATGTGAGATGCAGAAAATCTAAGTACACTCACCAAGCTGAGAGAGAAACACTGGAAGTTCCTGCTTTAATCATCCTTCTTCTTATAGAGGGCTCTGTGTCTAATGAGGGAATGAGTCACTAAGGTGGACTCTTTCCTCATGAAAATGAAGGGACAACTCATGGAGAGTCTGCAAAGACCATGAGGAATCTCTGCTTCAGACTTCTTACTCTAGACATGTGAGGAAATAACCACCCACCCACCCCAAATAGGGGGATGTTCTCCATTGGCTACAGTACTATGTCCATACAGAGATTTTTAATGAACGAAGAGACTTTGTGTGTGTGCGCAGGCACGGGCCAAAGAGAGGTATTTGAACATGAGGGAATGCCATCTTTACAAAAGTTGTCTGATATGGCTTCCTTGGGTCCCAGTCCTAGATGCTACCTCCAGAAAGAGCCAGTCACTTCATAAAGCACATGCATTTAATACCAACCACCTGATCTCTCTCTCTCTCTCTCTCTCTCTCTCTCTCTCTGGAAAAAGAAAAGAAACCACCAACAAAAACTCTGACCCCCTTACAAGTGTGCACACAATACAGTCACTCATGCATTTACAGCCATAAACCCCCAAAGGTCGTTTCCATGACAACCCCAGGGTCCTTAATGACCCTGACAGTTCAATGATTATGTTTTGTTTGAAAGTGAAGGAATAATAAGTCTTCACCGGTCTCTCTCTCTCTCTCTCTCTCTCTCTCTCTCTCTCTCTCACACACACACACACACACACACACACACACACACACACACACACACACACACACACACACAAACAAACACACTGTCCATCCCCCCCCAGCAATCCCCACCACTACCCACCCGACAGGCTGTTCATTATCTGATCCAAGGATCAGCCCTGGAGACATAGCAGCAGCCCCGCTCAGGAAGACAAGAGCCCGGGCTGCAGACAAAGAATGGCAAAAGGAACTGAGCGTGCTCAGCATACTGGTGTGGTGGCGGCGGCAGCCTCATTAATTCCGTCACTAGCCCGATGAATTTAAGCAAGCGCCAGGGGTATTACAATGGTTTGTAGCAATATGTTGCATAAGTGAGCCCCAAATCGCTGTGCAGTTATTTAGAAAGTACATCTCGCGTACAACTAACAGGAATGCTTTTATTAATGATGTACACCCGAAATGCCGCTAAGACATTGGCGGCAGCGACTCTGCAGCAAGGCCTATAATTTTAATGATGTGATGAATAAGGCAATTAATGTACTTCACTCTATTTCCCACATGCATCATATTTAACTTGGAAAAGCTAACGAGATTTCTGGGAGGGGAGCACATGCATTGTTCAGTGGAAAACTCTAACCCCCCCCCTCCACTCCCCGGCCTTTGAATGCTGCCTGCCTACATTGGCTGAGCTGCCATGCCTGCTTTCGTTAGTGCCAAACCAGCCAGAGGCACCTGTAGAGAGTTGCTTCTTGTGTTAATATATAAGGGCTGTCAGCCAATTACAGAACGTTCAGTTGATTAATAATCTGCCTTTCAGCTGTTGAATGGGTTGCATTTAGATCCATTTGCATCTCCCCACCGCCGCAGCATAATGTGCAACAGTTTAATTGAAGGAAACATGCACTGTAATTTACAAATCTAATAATTAAATCTGAGCTGCTACCCACTGCTAGATACAGTGGACATCCTTCATTTCCCTCCCCCATCCTCTAAAATAGGAACTGACACTGCAGAATCCAAATTTCCTCAGAAAACAAACAACCAAAACAAAACAAAAACCCACCTCATCGTATCCCAAACCCACATACAGTATAAGGGTCTTACCTCTCATTTCCACTGCATGAATTTGCCTTCCTTGATTCAGATGGCCTCCCTGCCAATTAAGCAACTGGCAGTTTGTATTGATTTACCCACCAATTACATTCATACATCAATAATCTGAGAGATAACTAGATTTACAGACGCCTATTGTACTGGGTGCTTGTGTGCTTGCACAAACAACAGGACGGATTTCACTGGCAGTTTTTCATGACTACCATTGCCTTCTAGTTGTGTGAACGAACATGCATCTGGTTGCATGGCCATTCATGCATATGAAAACCAATGAATTACAGAAATGATACAATTAGATCCATGATATTTTGCAACATGATTTTGCCTATAGAGACTACTTCTTATAGCCCAACAATTGCGGATGATCTGATAATGCTGCACAATGCCATGCACGGAATGCCTATGCTTTCTTTAATGGAAATGATAGCCTATTATCATTTCATTCATTCATGGACAAATGTAGCCATTATTATTGAAATTGTTTCAACTTATATACCAACCATGGTGGTAGTGCACTCTCTGGGAGGTTTATAATGTAATTATACAATGAATACTTTGCTCCCCAGTGAGCTGGGAAATTTCACTGGCTTTGGAAGGATGGAAGGTTGAGTCAACTTTGAGCTGGCCACCTGATTCTACCCAGGGCATAAGCAGAGACAGTACTGCTATCTAACCACTGAACCATGGACTTTGCAGTGCTCTCTCTGTTGCCATTTCTATGCAAGTGATAGCTGAAAGTGATTACACTGGAGAGTGGGAGTAACAAGGGTAGGGGAGAATGGTAAGTACTGGGAAACTGAGAAGGATTACAGTCCTTCTGCTTCATCTCCCTCTCTTGCAAATAGCTGATGCTTGTTGCTGCTCTGCAGCTGGTTCCTCCTGCAACTATTAACAGAAAGTCATCTAAAGGACTACGGTACCTTGTTCTGAAAAGATGGGAGGTGAATTAGACACAACAGATGAGCCACGAGCATTCAGTGTCTGGTGGCGGCACATCCCCTCTCTTGACTACCATCAGATGGGTCTTATCAAAGGTGGCTATTCATCCCTTGTTCAGACTATGAGCTCCTCCTCTGAATAGCTCATCAAGGTACATGCCGGACCAGGAGGAGAGCTGAGGCAGCAGAATGAGCTCGAGAACAAATATATCTGGGCAACTGAGGGTGTGTCCATACTGGAGGAAATGGGGAAAATGCTATGGTTTTGGGGAGTGCTGATTCACAATCCTTTCCAATGATCACATGATGCAAAGGGAAATGTGAATCAGCCTGTAACCACCACCACCACCCTATCTATCTATCTATATATTTTGCTCTGCCACTGGAGCAGTTCACATTGGTTCGGGCATGGGATGAGCAAGTTGGGTACTCATTTTACTGACCTCGGAAGGTTGACTCAGCCTTCCATCCTTCCGAGGTTGGTAAAATGAGTACCCAGCTTGCTGGGGGAGGACAATGTGTAGCCTGCATACTGTAATTAAACTGTAAAACCGCCCAGAGACTACTTGAAGTGGTATGGGGTGGTATATAAGCAGAACACTATTTAAACCAGCCACTGCATCTTGGAAGAACTTTCCCCCCCCCCCCCCCGTCCCCACTAAAGGTGATCAAAGTTGTGGTGGTGGTTTTACAGCTTAGAACCAGATTGCAAAGTTGGCAAGATTTTTATGCAAAAAAAAAAAAAAACCCAAAGAGAATCAGAGGAGGAATTGTATTTCTACAATTTACATACACAGTACAAAATGGTGGTGGTGGTGGTGGTGGTGGTGTTGCCGCAGGAATGATGTTTATATTATTGTTGTTGTGCTTCAGACTAGAGATGGGCACGAATCCAAAAAATGACATTTCGGTTTTTTGTTTTTCGTCGCGAGTCCGTTTTGGTTCGTTTTTGTTTATCATGAATTTTTTGAAAATTTTTTATTTCATTTTTCATTTTTTCATTTTTCGTTTTTACCCGCTTTTTGTGTGACTCAAAGCATTTCCACGTGCGGATGTCCCCCAATGACCCAGACCAGAGGGAGAACACTAAAAAAATGATGCTGGCAGAGACACAGTATAGACTAGGTATGCAGGGAGGCTGCAAAGGCAGTGGCGGGCATTGCCCAGGGCGTAAGACAGCCACAGAGTGACTGCACTGCAGGGCAGGGGAGGGTACTCACCGAGAGGTACGCACGCACACAGGAAGGATGCAAGAGAAATCTCTTCTTTCTCTCCCCTAAGAGCCAGGCTACAGCCAGCAGGAACACAGAGACACACACCTGCCTGGCTGGCCTAAAGACAGCAATCACACCCTAACTCCCACCGGAGACTGCAAGGAGGATGGGGGCTGCCAAAGCTTTTATGCCCTCTGTAGCTGCCACACCTACCCAGTCTGCAACCTGGGCATGCTATTGGTTGAAATTGTCCAAGTATTTACATGATCCCATCATTTGGCTTTCATCCATCTTGTGGCTGGAATCCATTTTGTGTCATCCTTAAAGGGAAAAGAAAAAATACATCGCGATGGGAGAAAGACAAAACAAACATTTTAAGGACTGCAACCCCCTGGTAGGTAATAATTTCAAATAATTATCACTGTGTTTTTACGGATGTCCAGGGCATTTTAATACCCAAGAAATCAATATTAGGCATCTGCGAGCCATTTTGGGTCAATGTCCCCTAACTCCCCTTAAAGGAAAAAAAAATACAGTGATCTGAGAAAAGACATAAATGCATGTTTTAAGGACCCCAACCCCCCTGGTAGGTATTATCAGGCAGAATAAATAATTATCACTGGGTTTTTTACGGATATTCAGGACATTTTTGAACATTTAAAAGCAGCTCATTTCATTGTGCATTGTCATTAACAAAAACAAAACGTAACGAACCTAATTTTCGTGGTTCTGTTCGGTTCGTTCCAATTTCATCACAATTTTTGTTATTCGTTTTGTTACAAAATGAAATGAATAATGAATAACAGAACGAATTTTTTTTCATTATGTGCCCATCTCTACTTCAGACACAAGTCCATGCATACAGGCACAAGCAATACTTCACGTGTGGCTAAGTAATGCTGGTGGCCGGCACGCTGATAACATGGGGTGCTTTTACACGACTCCTAAGATCCGCTGGTCCCTTAAATTCAGACCAGAGATCTTAGGGGCTTGTCGCTCTTCCTGTGTCCCCACCCTGGCTGCTGGCTGCGTGAGGGGAGGGAGGAAAAAAAGGAAGAAAAGATCGTGGTTCACCTTTGTTCTGCCTCTGTTCTTGCACGGCAACATTCCTGTCTCGTAAAGTAGCTCTTAAAGGGGCGGGAGCCAAAAAAACAACAAACAGAAGCGAGGAGAGCCCCACACTCACTATCCTTACACCGCATCAAACAATTTTCACCAGGGAACAGCAGGTACAAGAAAAGTGCACTGGGTCGCGCTTAGGTGGGTGGGGTCGTACTTAATTTCCTCTAAACTCCGGAGCTGGTGGGGAAACATTTTAAAGCTCCGGAGCTTGCAGCCATTTGCTGCGAAGTTTAGGGGTCGTGTATAAACGCCCATAGATACATGCCTACTATACCACATAGGTGGTATGTTGCAGGGGTTACATGTAAACTTTATTGTTATTTTTGACCATAGATTATAGTTAATGTTAGACTGGATGCATGATGTGCCACAAGTATAGCAGGAATGAAGGCCTCAGGTTTAGGGTGTTGGATCTGCTCCTCTTTGACATGTCTGGCCTCACCAGTTCTGGGGTCTTAGGACTGGCTGCCCGAGAGTCTTCTCCAGTAACTCCTCAGACACTGAGTTTGTGCTCTAGACTGTAGGTGGATTCGTGAAGTCTGATTGCTGAGTGAATAGCCCCCTTGTGTGTAAACACCAAAATAGGCCGCAGGACACTTTGATTACAAAAAACCACACCTCTCTCTGAAGGAGATATTGATGGCCATCTCTGTTATAAGGAAGAATTAGGGAACTGCCTCATGCAGTGGCAGGGGGTTGGAATAGCAGGGGTGGCAATGAGATTTTTTTTTTCAGAGATGGAACTATGTGCACAACCTCTCCCCTCTGTGCTAGCTTGTTGTCCTGAAGTGCGATGGAGGTCATTTCTCTCTCAGTGCTGTGGAAGCGAGAGTCACCTGCCAGTCTGTTTTGTCTCTGTAGGTGAAAGGGGTGGGTGTCTCCTAGACCAAAGACCCAATGTCTCAGGTTGGCTCTAATAACTTGGGCTAGATAGTTTCTTTCTTTTCTGCAGCCGGAATTTATACCTCGTTTTCTAACATCCCCCCTTGCTTCTCTCTGATACATAAACACGTGTGTGTGTGTGTGTGTGTGTGTGTGTGTGTGTGTAGGACATAAATGCTGGATTTACAACAAAACAATGCTTGACTCGATGTGTCTTCCCCTTTGATGAGAGATACTTCGACGTAGCCTGATTGAATCAAAGGTGGAAGGGAGACACACGATATAGGGCAAGTAGGATTAAAGACATAAATGAAAGGTAATTACATCAGAGCCAGACAAATTGACAAGTCGGCAGGAATATAGGCAAGGCTAAATAGCATTTAATTCTCACTATGAATTAATTTGGTTTCTTCCTTTGAATAAGACTTGACACACTGGGTCATTGTCAGAACATTAAGGGCTGGCAAGCTCTTGAGAATTATGGCACACGCCGGCCTGATAAAAATGAGGGAAACAGTCGGCGGGGGTCACTGCCGTGTAGGTACCGTGTGAATGTTCTTGAAAATATTTATAGCAAATAGGATGAAAGAATACAAATTTATTTCCATATGGTGCGTGTAACGAATCCAGAGTTTTGCTAATTTTTTTTCAACTAAAAATCGTTTTGAAATGGGGGGGGGGCTCTGTCTGCAGTGGCCAGAAAGGTGATTCTATAGAAGGCCAAAGGCTAGCAATTTCCAGTCACGGCTACAGCAATGTAAGCTCTATAAGAGGTTTCTGGTTTCCCAATCACTGGGGATACTGCCAGAGGATGTAAAGGCCAGGATAGGTGATATAGCTTTATGGACCGCTAAAGACTGTATACAGCCTGCAAGCTTTAACCAACCAGGTCCCATTGTATCAGGCTTGCAACAGTGTCTGGTCATTATTGCAAATAACTTATCCAAAAAGTTCCTGGCAGATGGATTTTGCCAGGTGTTTTTCATAGAAGTGTCTTAAGAATAGATGTAGGCTACGCTGGAGTTATGGTTTTAAAGTTATGACAAAGGAAGCTGTTTATAGGGCACCTCACCCTAGTTCTTCAAAACAAAGAAGTACGGTCGGGTATTGTGCTTAATACCTTCCCATTTGGCCTTCCTTTGATGCTATAAGTTTTTTTTAAAATTTGGCTGGGGAATGGGGTCACACACACACACACACACACACACACACACACACACACACACACAC
>JAHTLZ010003518.1:33806261-33830969 GCA_023846285.1 Phrynocephalus versicolor | reverse complement strand
TATTTATTTATTTTATACTTTACAGCACCAACCATGCGACTCCTGGGCCAGGTCAGCACTTTTAAAATTTAATTTAATTTTTTATTTAAGCCCCGATTGAGGGGGATTTTTTTCCCCCACAGCTGAGAGGCGCTTGCTTCCCCAGGCCTGGGTGGTGCCATTTTGTTATTTTTATTTATTTTTATTTTTTGCATTTTCCTGCACTGACGCTGGGTCGGCAATGCTTTTATGTTTTTTTTTATTGTATTATTTATTTTTTTATGCCAACCATGTGGCTCCCGGGCTGGATTGGTGCTTGTTTTTATTTATTTTTATTTTTTATTTTTTAAAATCCCCAATGCCAGAGGCGTTTTTCTTTTTCTTTTCATAGCTGAGAGGCACTGGCTTCCCAGCGCCCAGGAATTCCAGCAGAAGAGAAGGGGAACTCCGGGATGACGCCACTCGGGACTCAAGGTAAGTGCCAGGACCGAAAAAACGAAATGAATGAAACAGAAATTTATCTTTCACTTCATTTTTCTTTGATGGGTTGGTTTGTTATTCATTTCGTTAGCTAATGAAATAAATAACGAATAATGAAACAAATTAAAAATTAAAAATTCATTTCATGCCCATCTCTAACAGCTACTACTAATGGGGAGAAATCAACACAACACACACACCCCTTCAACATATGCAGACGTATGTTGTAGTCACACATGGCCCACTCTAAGTGCACTCAGGCTGCCATTACATGTTTGTGATAAACCAGGCATAGCGTAGTTGCTGTAGGATAGCTTCCAACAGATGTGACCCTGCTTGTAACACACATCCAAATGACAGTTCCTTCCCCTCCCTCTTTGTTTTAATCCATGCTCAAAGCCATTGGGTGTGTGACAGAGGCTGAGTGTGACATCACATCATGGGAACATTGTGTCCTGCTCCCACCCACCCCTTTTTTATATATCCAAAAAAAAAAAAAAAAAGCTGTTTGTGCACAACTTTGTATAGGAGATTTTAATTGCACCTTAATGAAAAAGGAATCACACATCTGCATGCATGAACAGAGATGCAAAGGAGGGTGGGGGAGTGAGGCAATGACAGTGGCTGAGGGGGCGGGCAAGGAAGGATTGGGAAGGGACAGGCAGACAACTGGTGGGAGAAAGAAGCTGTCTTGCGCTGCCTGGTGCTGCAGTGTGTATCCATGAAAACTGGAGATAAAGTAAAGCAAAGCAAAGTGTTCTGCTTATATACCACCCCATACCACTTCAAGTAGTCTCTGGGCGGTTTAGAGTTTAATTACAGTACGCAGGCTACACAATCCCCCCCCCCCCGCAAGCTGGGTACTCATTTTACCAACCTCGGAAGGATGGAAGGCTGAGTCAACCATGAGCTGGCTACCTAGGATTGAACCCCAGGTTGTGGGCATAGTTTTACTTGCAGTATAGGCATTTAACCAATGTGCCACGGGGCTCCAATTTTGTGCCTTTTTGAAGCATAACAGAGCTTGATATCAGGTGATACAACAGGAGTTACTGCGGATTTGATCCCATTTCTCCAGAGCATGTAGTTTCAGCCTCAGTAAATAATAAATCTCTATAGAATACTTTGGCTAGGGAAACTCTCTTCATCTCAGGTTTGAGTTCTCCCATTTGGAAGTCATCCATTGGAACACAGGCTTGGGGTCAAGCCAGCAACAAGCAGCAGCAAAAGCATCTGGCACTGCAATGATCCCACTTTCCATGCTTTCTTGTGTGCTCTCTTCCTTCTCTTCGATTCCCCCACCCTACCCCATGCCTGTCATGCTGCATTTCCTCTCCCATCACAACCCATTTGTTCAGTCTTTTTCTCTGCTCCCCTCCTGCACACCATTGCCTGAGAGTAGAACTTTTACCTTTTTAATGTTCACCCTCTTCCAGCCATTTCAAAGGGTTTGGTGGCACCTTCCAGAGATGAGTGAGAAGGAATGTGACTCACTGTGCATACATTGTGATGTCTATGTTGCTATTATTTAATGTCCTTATTGTCCTACTTTGTTGTAAACAACCCAAAGCGGCCTTTGTAGCCAGATGGGCAGCATAATAAACAAATAAATGAAAACATAAACACATAAATAACATGAGGCTGTGAGCAGCCATGTGTAAGAGAGTGTGATGTCCAATAGAGAAGAAAATGCAAGCACATGCATATGGAAAAGAGGGAGTAGATGTAATTATACCCACGAGAGAGTGAAAGAGTGTGCATGGGAAGAAACATTTCATCCTCACACACACAATCTTATTCTTTCTTATCCACATGTTCTTTCTGTTGACACGTATCCCCCCCTCTCTGTGTGTGTGTGTGTGTGTGTGTGTGTGTGTGTGTGTGCTGCATGCATCCCCTCACTCTCAGTCTTTCTTGTACCAAATTGCTTGCTGTCCCTTCCCTCCCCCCCTATGAAGACTAAAGGCTAAGTTAGGAGATTTTAGAAGTCGTATTTTGGGGTACATAGAATAAGCAATACCCATAAAATATATATTCCATATCAGTGTCTAAAATCTATAACTAGCATGTGGTGACTTAACAGGACAGCAGAAGGATCTATAGGCTGGCCTTACACTGGAAATGGATCTGCAAACACTGAAGACTTCTGTATGAACCCAAAGCAATAAAAACAGCATTACAAATTTACAAAATCTGTATCACCCACAGCTCCACGTGACACGGGTTACTCATCCAGGAGAGATTCAGCATGAGATGTTCCCTGGAAGGCTGAGTGCTTTGTAAGATTTATTTATTGAAATTGCTAACCTCCAACTGTGTTCACTTCTTCCTAAAGGTGGAGGGAGGGGTACTTGAAAAGCTTTGGTGGCAAGAACAGATACTGGGATCTCATGGGATCAGATTTCTCCAACTACTGGCTAGAGATGGGCACGACTTAGCGCAATTTTCGTTTCCGTTTCCGTTTTTTGTTTTCGTTATGCAACGAACCGAAAAACAAAAATTGGCTCCAAAATGGAATGAAAACGGAAACGAAACGACTAATTTTGAGCCAATTTTCGTTTTTCGTTACGGCAAAAGCATTTAATGGCACTAAATGGGGAAAAACAAAAAATTTTTCGTTTTCGTTTTCATTTTTCGTTTTCGTTACGAAACGAAACGAAAACGAAAAATTTTGAAAATTAGCTCACAAAAATGGAAACGAGCCGAAACGGACCCCTAAACGAAAAATGAAAAACGAAAAACCATTTTTCCTGAGTCGTGCCCATCTCTACTACTGGCATTTGGAAGAGAGTACTTCTGCCCCAAAGCCCTGTCCTTTTCATCTATATAATTCTAGAAGCATTTGTGCTGACATCATTTCACTTCAATGCAGCAATGAAGATTCTCTAGCTTGGTCTTCTTGTCTGGGAGTCTGTGAACAATCATGGAAGAAGGAAACGAGGAACTCGTATAGAAAATGAAAAACCAGAAAGAGGAGCAGGACTGCCTAGACCCCCCAAAACATATTTCCCAAAGCTTGAAGTGTTATTTTCTATTCACAGATATCACTGAATGAACACCGAGAAAAGCCACTCAGTGATCATAAAAGCATTAATTGTTGGTAACTCCATGTTAACTGTGCTAAGAACTTGCAATCGGAAAGAAATCCTTGCTTCTTAATGAAACCCCAAGTACCGTAAGCAGAATCAAACTACAGTGGTCCCCCACCCATTCACAGTTCATACACTGCGGTCCCACTATATTGCGGGACCGCAGTATATGAGAAAAGCCCCCATGGGATAAGGGGGGAAAGGCCTGTTTCAGGCTCCCATTACTTACCCCATGACTGGTCCTGCCCTGAACAGGCCTGTGAGGGCCTTCCTGGGCCTTCTGGAGGCCTGAAAATGGCTTCCTTGTGAACCGGAAGTCACTTCCAGTTCACAGAAAATCATTTTTGAGGCCCTCAAGGGCCTTTCTAGGCCTTTTGGGGGCCTCAGAAATGATCTTTGGCAACCCGGAAGTCACTTCTGGTTTACCAGAAGTCTCTTCTGGTTTGCAGGGAGGGGCCCGGGAAGGCCCTTTCAGGCCTGTCCTGGGCAGTGCCAGGCTGGGGGTAAGTACAAGGGCCCCCAGTTAGGCTCCCCAGGCCCGACCAGACCTGCATCTGCATATTGTGGATTTTCAATTATTGCAGGTCGGGTCTCTAACCCCCATGATAGGCGGGGAGTCAGTGTAATACAAAGTTTGGAGATTCCATATGAATAGTTCCCATCCAAGTGTCTTTATCAAATAATAATGACTTGCACATGTAAGCAGCTGTCTCCTGGCCGAGAGACTGGAATAATATCCTATTATTTTTCTGGGTGTTATTTTACAGAGGTCAAAAGAGGTGTCCTTTATTTGTTTACTTACCTAGAGTGGCCTCTTTGTTTCCGTAAAGAGCAAGGGAGGCCACTGATGGCAGGTGGTGCTATATATCACATTTTATGATGGTGGATAGCTGTGTGAACTCCCTGTTTGTGACGCTAGGGAGGTGAATCTCAGAGAACTGTTCTTGTAGAACACAACCTAAGGGCGAAAAATAATCACTTGCTTCTTCCCAGGGTGAGATTTCTCTGCAGAAATATCCCTCCCCCCCCCCCCCCGGAAAGATCTCAAACGACTTTCCAGATATGTTGTGGTCTTTTTTTCTGGAAGAAATTCCAAACTTTGTGGGGTTGCTACAATTCCATGACAGAATGACATTTTTCATGTAAAGGATTCACTGGAAAGAGCATTAAGCAGCATTTGGCAGTCTTCTGAGCAGAACAAGGAAATCCCCCCATACAAGCCAACAAATAAATAAAAGAGAAGAGGAGACTGGAGCCTTGTTTCCATGAGAAGATGGTAAATACCATTAATGCAAAGGGGTTTCATGGTGGTGAGCCTCAGCATAATCAAAGTTGGGGGGCGTGGCATGCTTGGCTGAGAGGGAAGACGCGTCTCTGCTGAGCGCCTGGTGAAATGTGAAAAAGATAAATAAACTTCTTCCTTTTGATGATAAGGTTGGAAAAATAACAAAGCCCTGATAAGTTTATGACCTGGTCTGCTTGGGAGGAGGAGAAAGCGTCTTGAATACTGATAAGAGTTGGAGTAAGAGAAATATTTGCTTCTGTGTGCTGCTTGGAAGTGAAAGCAATGGCAGCTACAGACTCGGAGGCTGAAAGTGAGATGGAGGTAATTAACCCTAAGGACTTTCAAAAAGAAATTTAAAAAGCTGTGGGAGAAGCAAAAAACAGTATTACTAAAGGCAATTACAAATGTTGTTGAAGACAAACTTTCTAAGTTAGCCAATACAGTGGAACTTATGGCAGAGACTGTTAATGCTACCTGGGAAATAGCACAGGCTAATGAACAGAAAATTAAGGCATTGCAAAAGCAGACCAGGAAATTGGAAATACACAATAAGTATGTTACTGATAAGTTAATGGACTTAGAAAATAGAATATATGTTTAAAAAATGTTCCAGAGTCAGAAGATATGGACAAAGTCATTGAGTGGATGGCTAAGTTGTTGCCGGAGCTGGGAATTTCCAAAGACTCCCTTTACCGTATACATAGAGTTGGGAAGCAAAGAACTGAGGCAACTTGGCCAAGAGATGTTGTTATGTGCTTTGGAAGATATACACAGAGAGAGCAGGTTTTCAAAGCACTGAAAGCTTTGGATAGACTTGATCAATTGGTGTATAATGGCAAGAAAGTGATGGTTTATGATTAGAGATGGGCATGACTCAGTGAAATTTTCGTTTTCATTTTCATTTTTTTCGTTTCGTTGCGTAACAAAAATGAAAACGAAAATTTTTCAAAAACAAAACGGAAATGGAAACGAAATGAAAAATTTTGCTGTGTTTTTCGTTTTCGCTGCGGCAAATGCATTGAACTGAAAAGAATGCTAACAAAACAGCTATTTTTCGTTTTCGTTTTCATTTTTTGTCTCATTATGAAACAAAAACAAAAATGAAAAATTTGTGAAAAACCCAACGAAAACGAAAACAAACCGAAACGGACCCCTAAATGACCAAACGACAAACAAAACACCATTTTTTTGAGTCGTGCCCATCTCTATTCATGATGACCTGTCTCAGGAAACAATTAAAAGGAAAAAGAATATACGGGCATTTACTAAGGTGCTGCAAGAGAAGGACATTAAATACAATTGGAGAATAGCACCATTTGCTTTAAGAATGCAGTATAAAAGAGAGACATTGATTGCCAAAGATCAACAGCAGATGGTGGTCTTATTTAACCATGTGGGATTGCAGTTGCCAAAGGATTTTAAGGAGACTCCTAACTCCGAGGAATGAACAAGTCCAGGAGCAGAAGAAAAAGAAGAAAGAAAAACAGATTGAGAAAAAATCCTGGGACCTTAGAGACAGGGCTAAATATAAGAAGTGAAGAAGTAAAGAAGAAGGAAAATAGAAAGAAGGAGAACTGGAGCAGCTCAGCTGGGCTGTTTTTTCTTTCTTTCCTCAGGTTAAGGGGAACTTGCAAGCTCCCTTCCATCTTACCCCCGCCAATATGGGAGTGAGTGTTGGTTGGATGAGTGATTGTGGAAAAGTTTTGGTGTGGTATGTTATGTTGTTGGGGGTGAGTAGGGGAGTGAGTGGGGGTGAATGGAGAGCAATGAATATGTTTAGGGTGTGTTGTGTGTGTGTGGATATGGATGGTCTGAAAGTAGTGAGAAGACAGAGGAGAGGAGCGGTTGGAGGAATAAGTGTGAGAATGTATGGAAGCATGTTGGGTTGTGCTCCAGGTGCAAGAGGTATGCCCATTAATGTGGCATACACTTATTCTCTTGTTCTTTTTGCCTGGACTTCTGTGTTGGGATGGAAGCGTAGGGTTCACAGTAGAGTTGATTGGGAAGGTGGTTGGGGTTGGGTTCATCTCCAGGCTGGTATGGTACAAATGGAGGGAAACAGAGAAGTGAGATGCTTGGAAAACATATAATGAAGAATGTGAATATTATTTGTACAACTCTTAATGTTAGAGGTTTGGGTAATCAGGCGAAGCGAGTGAGAATTGGGAAGTATATTCAAGAACTGAAGGCTGATGTTGTTTTTCTGTAAGAATCATATAATGGAGGGGGGGAGGGGGAGGTAAATTTTCCTGGCTTTGGGAAAGGGAAAAAGATTATGGCTCCCGGAACGTCAAAAAGTAGAGGGGTGGGAATAGTAATTAACTCCAAGGTGGACTTTGCTGAGAATAAAGTGTTAAGAGATAAGAACAGAAGGTTTGTTTTTGTTCAAGGTTGCTTGGAGGGAGAGCCGGTAGAATTAGCATCAATTTACCTCCCAAACAAGCACCTGCTGGATTTTCTTTATAAGTGTTTACAGAAGCTTGAGAAATTCTCGCCTTATACAAAAGTTGTTGGGGGAGATTTTAATGTTAATCTGCAGGGGGGGAACAGTCCCAAAAAGAATAAGGTTGTGAAGTTTAAAAAACTATGTGGGAAATTTGGATTATTGGAACTATGGATGGAGTTGTTCCCTAAGGATTATTCATATTCATTTTATTCTAGCTGGCATGGAACATTTTCAAGATTGCATGGTATCTTAATATCGCAAGAGGCTAGGAATTGGGTGAAGGGGATGGATATTGGAATGATTAAAATCACTTACCATGCCCCCATATCTGCTTATCTTTAAATAGGTCATATTAATAGGTCTTACTCCTGGAGGTTTAACCCTTGGTTGGTTGCAGATGAGCAGAGTAAGTTAAAAATTAAAACAGCAGTAGAAAGGTATTTTGAGGAGCATCAAGACCCAGATATCCCATTAATAGAGATGGGCACGACTCAGAAAAATTGTTCATTTTCGTTTTCGGCTAGGGGTCCGTTTCGGCTCGTTTCCGTTTTCGTGAGCTAATTTCAAAATTTTTCATTTTCGTTTCATTACGTAACGAAAACGAAGAAATGAAAACGAAAATGAAAAATTTTTCATTTCTTCCCATTTAGCTCCATTATGTGTTTGTCCAGTAATGAAAAACGAAAATTGGCTCGAAATTAGTCGTTTCGTTTCCGTTTTCGTTCCAGTTCTGAGCCGTTTTTCATTTTTCATTTCATTACGTAACGGAAATGAAAAACGAAAACGAAAATGAAAATACCGCTAAGTCGTGCCCATCTCTACCCATTAACAATAAAATGGGAAGCAATGAAGGCTGTGATTAGGGGAGAATGCATTCAGAGTCTGGCTATTTTAAGAAAAAGAAAAAATGGGAGGATTAAGGAGGTAGAAAAAGAAGTTAGGTTATTGGAAGAAAAATTCAGGAAATCTAAGCAAAAGATGGATAGGGAAAAATTAGACCAAAAAAGAGAAGAGTTGAAAGTTTTAGATATTAGTAGAACCACATTAAAGATGTGGTATAGCAAACAAAAATATTATGAATTTGAAGGAAAAGGAGGGAAATTACTGGCAAATAAAATTAGGAATTATCAGGTGAGGAAAAATATTAGGGCTATTAGAGATAATAAGGGGGGATTGGAAACAGATCCTAAGAAGATATTGGAGACCTTCTTAGGATGTTATAACAGACTGTATGCAAATAAAGGAATTAAGGAAGAACAGGTTGATTGATTTTGTGAGGGATTGGAGCTCCCCAAAATAAGTGAAGAAAATAGAAGGGAACTAGATAAGGATATAACAGAGGAGGAAGTTAGGTCAGCAATTGATTCTATGAATGTGCAATCGACACCCGGACTGGATGGGTTTAATGCGGTGTATTATAAGCATTTTAAGGCTATATTGGCACCACATATGACTGTACTGTACCAAAGTATTTTGAATGGAGCTTCAACTCCACCTACCTGGTTGGAATCAAGGTTGGTAGAATATTTGCTAAAGTTATGGCAACAAGGTTAAAAAATGTATTGCACAATTAGTGGGAGAAGATCAATATGGGTTTATACCCCAGAAGTACTTGGTGGATGCAGTTAGGAAGGTGATGGGTATGGTATATTTAGGAAAAAATAAGGATTTGCCTCTTACTCTCCTGTCATTGGATATTTATAAAGCATTTGATTTGGTGGATTGGAATTATTTGAAATATATGTTTAAAAAGTATAAATTTGGAGAAAAATTTCAAAATATAATTGAGGTAATAAATACAGAGTCCAAAGCAATGATAGGAATTGGTGGGTCGGAAAGGGTGTGTGCCCAAGTGTTAAGTGGTACAAAGCAAGGTTGTCCACTTTCTCCCATGCTCTTTATCTTAGCATTAGAACCATTAGCAATTAAACTCAAAAAGAATAGTGAGATTAAAGGACTTGAAACACCAGGGAAAGGGAGAGCAGAAGGGGAGCTTCTGACAATGTATGCAGATGATATGATGGGGACAGTTAAGGACCTGGGGACTGCAATTGCGCTATTAAAAGAAATTTTTCAAGGATTTGAAAAAGTATCAGGGTTAAAAGTTAATTTTTCTAAATCATCAATGATGTGCTTAAATGTGAAACCTAAAACTCAGTTAGAAGCCTCTAAATCATTGGGTATTCCTATAGCAAATAATTAGGTAATGATAACTAAAAATGTAAAGAAAATATTTGAATATAATTATAAAAAATTTGGAGTAGTATTCAATCAAAGCTGAGAACAAGGGAAAAAAGGAAGGACTCAATCAGCACAATAATTGCTTTAGTTAAAATGTTTCTGCTACCCAGATTAACTTACCTTTTTTATGTATTGCCTTGGCACATACCGGAACAGATTCTGAAGGGGTGGCAAAGGTCAATAGATAGATTTGTTTTTGCATCCAAGAAACCAAGGACAGCTGGTAGATATAGCTACCATAGGATCCAAGATGGAGGATGGGGGATTCCCAATTTGATTTTATATTATGAAACTTATCAGGTGAGACATCTTATGATTTGGTTGGAGGGAGAACAGGGGGAAGATTTGGAATGTATAGAGCAGGAGAATTTGGAAGCAGTAGGAGGGAAAATAAGAATCTTCGAAAGGAGGATAAAGAAAAGAAAAGAAGAAAAATTATTAACATTTACGGGGCCTCTTTGGGTATGGAAGAAGTGGGGGGGAAAGCTTTTTCCTGACCTCTCTCCACTTACAAAAATATGGTATTATGATAAATTTGCCCCATTAAGGAAGCTCATCCCAACAGAGGTAGGGGATAAATTAAAGGAGATTTCAATCCAGAATATGGATAAAATTTGGGAAACAGAAAATATGATGGAAGAGGAAAGTGGAATTTGGAATAAGATTAATTGGTTACAAAAAAAAAAAAAAACAAATCTTCTCCTTGTTGAACGAGAAAGAAGTTTAAAATTGTGGTAAAAGAATTATTAACCCCTTCGAGGAATTAGTGAAAGGATACAGGATAGATAGGACCAAAATAGTTTCAAAATAGTACAAGGTTTTATTAAATATAGGGAAATCACTAAAGGAAAGCTTAAAAGAATATTGGGAGCTATATATTCAGGAACAAATTTTAGATGAAGATTGGGATAGAATCTTTCAGCAACCCCCCTTTGTTACGACCTCTAGGATAATCCAGGAGCAGGGGTTGAAGCTGATACAAAAATGGTATTACACACCAATAAGGTTGTATCATATTACAAAGTTAGGAAGTGTGGAGTAATGGGAACGTACAGTCATATGTGGTGGGATTGTCCTCTAGTTAAAAATTTTTGGAAACAGATTGGTAGAGAAATATCGAAAATTGTGGGAAGGAAAGTGGAAATATCTAAATTAATGGTTCTCATTAGCCTGGGTAGCACAGAGTTAAAAACAAAAGAGGAATGTAAATGGGTAAATCTGATGGTAATTGCAGCCAGACAGGTCATAGCAAGTAACTGGAAAAATGCAGAAGAGCTAGCAGGGAACCAATGGAGGAAAAAATTAAATAATATTATAATTTTAGAATACCTAACTATGAAGATATGCAGAATGAAAGGGTTTAAGGTCAATGAGAAAGAGGAGGAATGGTTTGAGAAGCTACTGAATTATATGATTATGTTTGACCAATTTGAGGTAATTAATACGTTAAAAGCTAAGTAAACTTTGCGGATTGTTAATTGTTAATTTATATAGAATTGTACATATTGTTAATTTGAATTTGTCTTATTATTAATGTATATCCAATGTATCGGATGCCTGGGGGTCACTGTTTTTGTCTGGGGTGTTGGCGATTGGTTTTATAATAAAATTTACTTTATTTTTTAAAAAAATCAAAGTTGGGAAATGGCCAAGTTTAGAAAATGTGTAAAATACTTGTTGCATGATACTAGGTTTATTATTGATAAGTGAAGAAGAGGAGGCAGGCAAATGTTTTTTTTTTAAATAATAATAATGATATGTAGTCTGAATTGATATGTTGACCCAATTAAGATCTAGACTTTTTTCCAAGGTCTAGTTTAGGGTTTTGAATCTAGGTCCCTGGTCCTGTAACTTTCTACAGGACGTTGTTAACTTTTTTCCCTTCCTTTGGGATTTTCTCACCAGCAAAGTGTCTCAGTTTCTTCCTGTGAAATCTTGTACACAATTCTGTACAATTCATTGTCTGTGCTTTAGTTACTGCTTGGGAATCAAAACCATATATGATGACATCCCAGGTTCAACAAATTCCTTTCCACTCAGCCACACTTCTTTCTTGATCAGGAGTGGCTGAGTCCAAAGAGTCAAATGAAAAGTACCTGATCTACCTAATGCACACACATTAATGTATTGTAAGCGCATCCCTCCCAACAGAGCATGAAACAGGGGTGCCCAAACTTTTTGTAAGGTAGGCCAGATTTGGTGGCTGAGAATGTGTCAATGGGCCGGTTACTCCCCGACCGTGCCACCCCACTGCAAGCCCCACCCACTTTCTTTAAAAAAAACATGGGGTGAAGGAGGGGGAGGGAGGCGTGGGCCAGCCAGCCGCGGGCCACTCAGAGTGGCCTGACGGACTGGATTTGGCCCCTGGGCCAGACTTTGGGCAGGCCTGGCATAAGAGGACAGCAACTGAGCATGGGATCTCTTAAGAGGTAAGATAAGTCTTCTGAAACCCCTTTTATACATTAAGCATCCTATACTGGATCCTTCAAGGTGATCTTTCAATTAGGCTTGAATGTCCACAAAGGCAAGAGTACAGTACTTTCTGCCCCATTTCATTCAAGCAGATGAAGTCATTTTCCAGGTAGCACAGTACTGACTTATCTTGAAGGCCTCACTTCTTCTTCTTCAAGTGCCATTTCCTCATAGACCGCTGGTGATCAGTAGCCTGAACTGAACTGATTTCCATCTAAAGCTATTCTAAACAGAGCAGCATTGCTTACTGCGGACCATTGATTTGAAGGATAACTTGCAGCAGATGGTATTATGTGTCCGAAATACTGCAGTTTTCTTCTTTTTACAGTATTGAGGATTTCTAACTTTATATTCATGCACAGTAATGCAGCCACATTAGTGACTCTGGCTGTCCAAGGTATCTTCAGAATTCGTCTATACATCCACATTTCGAATGCTTCCACCTTCCTGCATAATGTGTCTGTAAGGGTTCAAGTTTCAACACCATAGAGAAGTATGGTATGCTGAATACATAGGATCAAAGAAAAGTCTGAAAGATAAGTCCCAGTTTGCCAAGTCTTTCCTCACTTTCTGGAAGGAATTTCTAGCTTGTTCAATTCTATAATGAGTTTCACATGAATGGTCACAGTTAACTTTGACAAAGCATCCCAAGTATTTATAAAATGATAATCTCTGAATTATATCACTGCCAATCTTGAGAAGCGTTTGTGAACCATTTTGTTTTTTACTGATAAACATCCATTTTGTCTTCTTCACATTAAGTCGCAATCCCATGGCACTGCTTTCTGCAGCAACAGAATCCAAAAATCCTTGCAAATCTGCCAGTGTTGTTGCAAGCAGGAAAGGTCCCAAGCCATGGAGGGTTTTGTAAACCAAAACCAATACCATGAACCTTATTCAGGATGCAACGGGTAACCAATGCAGGCGAGACAGAATTGGTGTGATGTGGGCAAATCTACCCACACCAACCATCAATCTGGCCACCACATTCTGCACCCACTGCAGTCAATGAACAAGGGTCAAGGGAAGCCCCATGTAAAGAGTGTTACAGTGATCTTTCCTCGATATGACCAGTGCCCGCACAACAGTCCTCAGGGAGTCCCCATCAAGGTACAGGCAAATCTGGATGATAAGCCTAAGTTGGTAGAAGGTCGACCTAGTCACAGATGCCACCTGAGACTCCAAAGGCCACACCAGATCCAGGACAACACCCAGACTCCTCACTCATTCAGCCAGCTGGAGGACAGTCCCACCTAGACTGGGAAGAGGTCCACTGTACCCATCTGCCCCCCCCCCGAAGAACAGAACCTCAGTCTTCTCAGGGTTGACCCTGAGCCTGTTTGTCCTGGGTCATTCCAGAACCACAGCCAGGCAGCGATGAAGGGTCTGGACAGCCTCAATTGCAAAAGTGGAAAAAGGAGAAATAGAGCTGTGTGTCATCAGCGTACTGATGACAGCGATCCCCATAACTCCTGATGATTTCAGCCAGCAGCCATATATAGATGTTACAGAGCACTGGGGGGGGGATATGGCCAACCCTTGAGGCACCCCACAAGAGAGTGTCCAGGGAGAAGGCAATTCCCCCTCAGACTCACTCATTGAGCTCAGCCTTCAATGACGTAGCAGAGCCAGCCAAAGGCTAGGCCCCAATCCCCACCTCAGACAGCTGGACCAGGAGGATACCATGGTCGATGGTATCAAAGGCTGTTAACAGACCGAGAAGGACCAAGAAGGTAGAGCAACCCCTGTTGGCCCCCCTCAAAAGGTCATCCTGCAATGCGACCAGGGCAGTCTCAGTCCGATGATGTGGCATTAACCCAGACTGGAAGGGGTCCAGGACAAGATCTTCCTCCAGGAATGACTGGAGCCACTCGGCAGCAACCCTCTCCACCACCTTGCCCAGAAAAGGGAAAGAAAGAAAAGACTGGTGTTTTTTTTTCAGAACAGCCCTGTGTTCTCTAGTTTATCAGTTTCTTCATGTTCCTGCCCTCTCGGGTCCTAATCACCAGTAATATATACTTCTTACCTTGTGCTCTCTGAACAATATTAAGTTTGTCATCCTCTGCTGCTTCTGTCTTAAACATTATCCTTTCTAGCATTTTTCTACCTATTTATTGGCTGTGGTCAATTTCAGGCTCTTTCATCATTCAGTTTCAAATTTTCGTGTCTCGTCCCATGAATGCATGTTGCCATTTGGGATTGACCCAAGTAAGTATGCGAAATTGATATCAGCAACAAAGAAGTAGGTAAAAGTGTCAGGGGACATGCCAGACATAATCTTGTACAGAAAACTGAGAGTGGGGGCACAGTAATTAGCATTGTTCCCCACTGCGATTCCAGGAAATCTCCCAGTCTCTCTGGGGATTTCAAGAGGGATTCCCCATAATTACCACAATCTTTGGTGTATGTCTCTAGTTTAGCCACTTTTAAAATGTCTTCATAGGTAGCTCATTATTAGAATTTTAAATAGAAAGGTTGCCATCCTATATGCACTTACATGGAGAAAAGTCCAATGGAAAAGAATGGAATTTACCTCCGAGTAGACATGCGCAAAATTGTACTGTTGATTAATCCTATGGCAGTACAGCTGTCACAGTCTCACAGACTGTCACAGTAACACACCCTTCTCCTGACCTGATTAGAGTTGCTCATCTACATATCTGTGGCATAGAATAGAATATCCATATCAAATAGAAAGTGCCTTTCCCTCAACTTATTGCTTAGATGAACACACCTATCAACATGCCATTGGTGATAGAGAATGACAGAGCCTTAACTACTGTGAGACAACCAGGATGTTGAAATGTTGAAAGAATCTTCACAGACACTCAAGAGTCTTGAGGGATGTACTCTGGTGTCATTTTGTGGGGTGAAGAAATGGGATAGTCCATGAGGACACACCACCTTTCTCAACCCAATTGTTTTCAACCCGGAATACCCCCTCCCAGATAATAGTAGTATTATGGGATTTGTAATCCATCTGGAAAAAAATACCAGAAACTTTGAAGGTGTGCCTGTGGTGTCCAGTCTATCACATGGGGCAGATTTTAGAATTCTTTTGGAAGCTTCTCAGAGTCCACTGAGAGAGAATGAAAGGGCATCGCTTCCCCTGAGCTGCTCCATTTGTGCCCTACGTTCCCTCTGTATTGGAGAGAAGAATGACATTGGAGCGTCTTCTCTTGGTAGCCACATACCTTCTCTATGAAGTGCCAGCAGGGCTTTCCTCTGGGAAGCACCTCCCTGAGGAAGTACCCGTGCACCTTCTTCAGGTGGCATCTCATCCCGGAAGCATGAGTCGGAAGCTCTTTCAGGAAGTGCAGTCACTCATCACAAGCTGGGTTACTCTCTGATGACTACCGTTCATCTGATTGGTCAGCATACTGCCTGATGTTTAGGTCCTCACCCTACACAGCGCCAGGGTACTGCATCTGCAAGTCATGGCCATTGGTATATCCCAAATTCTGTGCGCTAGTTATGATTTTTTCCTTTGGGGATGGGTGGGGATGTGAGGTCCCTCCATCAGTGGTGGGCACGCAGAAGGGTCTGAAAGATAATTTATTTTAAATAACAGAACCTCCTCCACCATGTATAGCCACAGCAGGGATTTTTGATATTTCTCTATTACAAATTCTGATTACACATCGGATGACAGTGAGGCTCAACAGTATGCTGTGCATACCAAATACATACTCACAAACATTGCCCATCTGCAGTACGCAGAAGTCTTATCCTGTGGTAGATGGGCCAGGCGTCTTTGGCAGACGTCAATATGGGAAGTGTTCCCTGAATACCGGATTCTGAAAAATTACTATGATATACCACCATGTAATAGCATGCCAACTATCAAATGCTGCAAAATATCAGCTGTCAAATATCCAGGGCTGAAACCAAATACCACTGGGCATCAAAAACAGACATCAAATGTTTGATGAATATGCTGAGCTTTCATGGAGCGGCTCCCTAATGTTTGACATCACAATTTGCATGGAGGAATTTTGAGCGGTTTTTAAGAGCCCGTTAATTTCAGCTCTGCCGTTTGGGCCGATTCAGTTTGTCAAGCACATTTAGGCTCTGCTTTCCTCACACACTAGCACACAGCTTCAGCGCCATCCCATAGGAAATCTGTTTCCTGACCAGAAGAGAAGCAAATTGATGGAAAATAAAAAAATGTAGCAGTGCAATTTTCCCCCCTGAAAGGGAGAGGCCAAGCTCTGCCTAAAAGGCCCTGCATTTACACGAGCAGGTAATTTCATGAAAAATTATTAGATGGAAATCCTAACAATTACCATGCTTATCAGGAGGCCAAGCATGGGAAATATGAAAGAGTTCTCAAATATAAAAGGGACAGATTACCATGCACTTAGCTATTTACATGGCAAGAATAGGTGGTTTCACAAATTGTAGCTGGATGTTACTGCCTGGGCTGCTTTAGATGCTGCATTTCTGCAGCTGCTTCCTACTGGTATGGTTCTTAAGGGACCGTGAGCTTATTTGGTTGATCGATCCACAAAACTTTGCATTGATTAATTGGCGGAAAACCCATTTTAGCTTTAAAAGATTGGTTTCAGTAGTGGAATGGAAATTTAAGGGCATATCGTTGTTGTGTTTAAGGCAGCTGGTTTAAGGCCTGAAGAAGAAACGAGGAGAGATGGCTTCCCCTGCAGTGACAAGTGGTCACTTTTTATTCTTGTTAAATTGGAAGTTGCTGTGAATTGAATTGCTCCTCAAGACACAATTCTTCCATGAAATTTTGGGTCAGCTCAACACTTCTCACCAGCAATCAGACTGAATGCTGAGGAGCATCCAGCTGTGTTGGTGCATATACAGTGCATCTCCTTAGCCTGTGGCTCTTTGTCCTTCTTTGCTGCCATAGATTGGCCAGATGAATACCAGAAACTTCGTCTGAAGCTTTGCTGAAATCTGGTTTCACTACATTCGCATCATCCATTTTGTCTACCAAGTTTGTTATTCTCTCCAAAAGAAAGATCAGATGAGTCTGGGATGACTTGCTTTTAAGAGACAGTGCTGATGCATGGTGATCACTGTACAGTGGTACCTCAATATACGAACGTCTCGAGTTATGAAAAACTTGAGATACGAAAGAAAATCCTTTGGGGAAAAGAATTGCACTCAATGGGGGGGGGGAATCAGACATGGAGTTCCATTCGTAACCAGCCATACTGAAGGAGCCCCCCGATGGCTCCTTCAGCTTCATGAGGGGGAGGGCTTTGAAAGACAAATTCAGGATGCTTGTGAGGTATTGTTTTCAAAGCCCTGCACCTCACCAAGTCTTCCCCCAGCCGTGGTGCCTTCGGCTATGAAAAGGAGGCAGTTGGCATGGATCGGCATCACGGCAGGGGGAGGCTTGTTGGTTTTGCTTCAGCCAGCTAGCTCCTTTGCCACCAGTTACCTGCCTTTGCTCCCCACGGTGGTGGCTAGCAAAGGCTGGTTGCAGGTTGCAAAGGAGCCAGCTGGCTGAAGCAAAACCAACAAGCCCCCCCCACACACACACACACTATGTTTCCTTCAGCTTCAAAGCACCCCAAAAGGAGATTGGTGACACGGAGCCAAATGCACCACAACAGGGATCCCAAAATGCAGTTTCCTGTAAGAATGCATTGAAAACCAATTAATCCATTCCCCTTGCTTGACTGTTTTCTGACGTCCAGAACAGATTAACTGGTTTCCAATGCATTCCTGTGGGAAACCGTGCTCCTAGATACAAAATCTTTGAGATACAAAGGGTCCCTTGGAACCAATCAATTTCATATCTAGAGGCACCACTGTATTGATTTCAATCTGTTTATAAATTGGTTGATTATTTATTCTAGAACTAAGTTTGGTATTGATATTAGTCTATCAATAATCTCCTGGATCCTCCTTGTTATAAAGATGAGGACACTGTTCATCCATCTCCTGTGTTCAGGGGCTTTCTGTGTCTTCCAAGAATTAACAAAGACTGTAGAAAAATATTTAGATAACATCTGAAAAAATACTTTAGTGTCCTTTGGGGGAGTTAATGCAACCCTGGGGATATGGCTTCATTTAAACTAGAGTGGTGCTCTCACAGCACCTCTCTCCCCAGCTTAGGCGGAAGTCCTCTCATTGCCCCCTTTGTCATATATTTGTTACATTGACAGCGTTTTCCTTTTCAGAGAAGATGGAGGCTATGTAGATGCTGAGCAGTTCCACATCTCTCTGTCAACCACTAGTACTTCTCTGTCCTCTACAGGTGGGGACATAACTGCTTTATTGTTCTTTCTTTTGATCCTTGCATTGCCAGGTTGGCTGGGGACCTTTTTTTTTTGTTACTTTTACCCTTTTGACCTTGATGTTAGAAATCCTGGCTACCTGTTTGTACTCTTCCTTGTTGATGTGGCCTCTGTATCCAATATAAGCCCCCCTTTAAAGCTCAGCTCATCTGAAAGCTCCTTATGGAGCCATTTAGATTCCTTCAAAAGCATCCCTCTTACCTTTGAAAGAACTGCCCATGGTTTTTATTTTAATTTGTCACCTCCGAGACACTTTGCTCCTTCTCTTTGAATATTTTAGATCATGGGATCTCATTCAATATTCCCTTTAGCTTAGTGAAATAAGATGTCTGGGTATCCAGTGCATGTGTCCTTTTACTTCGATTTGTAAAATTAATCTCAAGAGGGCATGATCACTTCCACCCAAGGTTCCCACTATTTTCATCTTGATGACAGTTCTTCTCTATTGTTGAAGAACAGATCCAGGACATCTTTGCTTCTTCTAACTTCAGAAATGTGAAATTGTCAGCAGTAGAAGTAAGGAAACTTTGTTCCTTACATTCTTGGCATAGTTGGGCTTCCAAATGAAACAAAAATAGTTGGAATCTCCAACTAGTACTATACCTCCCGTTTTTGAATGTTGAGTAATTTCTTTTAGGAATGCAAATCTCCAGTCTCCCTTGGAGGTTTGTAGCTGATTCCCACAGTGATATCACTGTTCTTTTCATCTTGTTTCATTTCTGCCAATTTCTGCCCCCTTCCTTGCTTCAGGTGCCCTGTACGTGTACAGATTCTTTATACTAGTGCCACACCTTTTTTGCTTTTTAGTATATTGTAGAGATGGGCACGACTCAATAAAATGGTGTTTTGTTTGTCATTTGTCGTTTAGGGGGTCAATTTCGGTTCGTTTTCATTTTTCGTGAGTTTTTGCAAAAAATATTCATTTTTGTTTCATTATGTAATGAAACGAAAAAATGAAAACGAAAATGAAAAGTTGCTGTTTCGTTAGCATTCATTACAGTTCAATGTATTTGCCACAACAAAAACGAAACGCACGACAAAATCTCTGGTGTTTCGTTTCGTTTCGTTTCATTTTGGAGGCAAAAGTCATTTTTGTTTCGTTACATAATGAAATGAAAAAACGAAAATGAAAATGAAAAATTGCTCGTTTCGTGCCCATCTCTAGTATATTGTTTTGAATAAGGTATACCTTCTAATGGCTTCAGGACAGTAATGGGTCTTGATCACAATGCCTATTAAATCTTATTTGCCTCACTTTAATAACAATTTAAGTTCATTTTGTTTGCTTTCCATGTTCTGTCTGAAAACATTGATAATTCCTTTCGGAAGCTTTCTTGCTGCTTTCCCACTTCCACTGATAGGTTCTTCTATCACCACCACCTCAGTAAATGGTGCATCATTGATGTTCTTGTCATCTGGAATACATCTCTTTCCCTAGCAGGAATCATTTGAAATTCTTTCTGATCAGATTTCTAGGAATGAGGAATATTAGTTTTGTTGTTGTCGTTTAGGGTGTTTTTTTAAATAGCAATCCTAGAATGGCAGCGTAAGCACAGCGTGGCTGTATCTCTAAAGCAGTGGTTCTCAACCTGTGGGTCCCCAGATGTTCCTGGACTGCAACTCCCAAAAATCCTGGCCAGCTCACCTAGTGATGAAGACTTCTGGGAGTTGCAGTCCAGGAACATCTGGGGACCCACAGATTGAGAACCACTGCTCTAAAGTATCACTAGAGGTTCTTGTTTTCATGTTGAAAAATGAATCTCATAAGAATTCAGTAAGTATCAATCAGTTGATGTGATGATGATGATGATGATGATATAGCAGGAGGGAGTCTCCTATTATAATATTTACAGCGGCTTATTTCCTGCCCTACCCCTTGATTCTCTCCCTTCCCTCACTCCTGCCATCTATATCCAGGTACTCATTCAATCTGTACTAAAGCAAGAAACCCATTCACCCCACCCAGATCTTGTGTTCTATCCCCCTTCTTCACCACATCAATATTATTTTCCATTCTGGCCATCTCTGGTACCCACAAAGCTCTCCTCCAGCACCACATAACAACCAAATCATTTTCTCCCCTGTCAGCTTTCTTATCTGTCCAGCTTCCTCACCCACATTACATACCATATTACATGTCACACCAAAAGATTACTTGCAATAATTGTGTGCAAAAATGTGCTTCCATCGATTAGTTTTAAAGGCTGTTCCTTTTCACATTTCCACTCTGATGCCCATTTTTTTTCTAGAAAAAGAGCCAGTAGGAGCAGGACTTTACTTGGGGGTGGCATTACCAACCACAACAAGTCATATAAACATGTTTTTGTTTTTGTTTTTGTTTTTGTTGTTTTGTTACAGTCATGACCGACTCTTCATGACCCCATGTCTATGGGGTTTTCTTGGCAGGAAACTTCTTGACTTGCCAGTTCCTACTCCAGGCGCCTACCGCACCGGGTATACCCCAGTGAGGGCCCATCCAAGTACTAGCCAGGCCTGACCCTGCTTAGCTTCCAAGATCAGGTGAGATTGGATGTGCTCAGGGCATCAGAGGGCTAGCCCATCTTCTCTCCCTCAGGCTACAGCTGTCCCAGGATTAAGTGAATGGCTCCTTTTATTGCTGAACACAGTAATGTATGCAGCTCCACTGACCTGACGTGACCTATCCAAAGTAAGAACAGTTTTTAATGGCCGGTGGGACTTGCAGGTTATGTTCCTTTGCTGCACTGGAGTGTTAAAGAAACTTCTGTCACGATTTTTCCCCCCTTGCCTTGCAGCTGATTACATTGTGTTCTGCAATAAAGTGCCCTGTGGGGTGCCATTTCAATTATAACCCCTAGACAATCAAGGTTTGATTCTAGTGTAGTCGTATTGTTTTACTTCATCAGGTCGTTGCATAAGACTCCAGCTAAATCTTGCCAAGCACAGAATGTCATACATACTGTGCATCACTGGGAGTGCAAATGGAGGTCCAGCCAGGACTCATTTCGTTTTATTTTTTCCCCCACTGATGCAGGGGCACAGAGTGCCAGATTATGTACTCATGGGGTGCCACTTTGAGTCATCAGCTCATGGTGTGGCTGAAAGTGACCCATCATCTCATTATTTTACTCGTGACTAACACATCTTGCTCATTTCAATGGATCTCCTCTAAATGGGGTTAACATGGGACACAGCCCCTCAATCTGACTCTCTGGTTTAGAAGATGAAGTGCACCAGGCAGTTTCACACCTTAAGCTTAATGAAGTGGCTGCCAGAATAACTTCTCAAGTGCATATTGAACGGAGCTCTTTGAAAGAGGGGGAAGATGTCCGCCTTAAAATAAATTGGTAATATAATACGAGAGGAGAGGACTGTTTTATATCATTGTTATGCTAGATGCAAATACATTAATCCATTCAGTCATGGTGCACAAAAATATCCCCCAGAGGCAGCAAAAGCTTTCATTCAGATACTCCTGCCTTACAAGTATCAGAGAACATCTGAGTTACAGAATTAATGGCAGAAAAAAAGTAAAGACAAACCTGTTCTTAGATATGGATAGCTCATGAGTTTAGGTCTCTGGCTGTGGAGCTAGGAGTTGGAAGTTCAGTTCCTCACTGTGCCTCCTTGACTAGAGTTGATGGTTGTTATTGTTATTGCTATTGCTATTGTATAAGAGGTAGGTATCAAACCAAGTAGTACACACTTGATATTCAAGCAGTACATGATTTGATGATTCACTCAAAAAATTCAACGGTGAGTGAGAACTAGGAGGACAGATCAATTTATTTCGAGGTTTCATGAAGAAACTGTCTTGCTATGACTATGAACTAGACATGGGCACGAAGCCGCAAAATTGTCGTTTCCATTTTTGGTTTTCGTTTCCGTTACGTAACGGAAACAGTAACAATAATTATGCCGCTACAGCTCAAACCCGACCCGAAAAAAGAGAAATTGGGTCGAGTTTTTCGTTGTCGTTAATCGCATCGCGGCGATCGCGTGATGCCATTGCCAACCAGCACAGAAAAAAAGTTTTAAAAAGTAAAAAAAAACAAAAAAACGACTCCTGGCCAAAAAAAGCAGGCGAAAATATGCCTGCCTGAGGACACCTACCAGAGGGGTGGTTTCTGGGGGGGGGGGGTCCCCGGCCTCCCCCCCTCTCCTGTCCTGGGCTGCTTGCACCAGGCTGGGGGGGGGGTCATCCTCGTCGTCTCCATGCCATGCGGTGGGGGGATCCAAAATGGTGACCGCAATATTTATTTTTAAATCGTGGTCCAAAAACCCACCAAAGCACAACAGAAACATGTGAAAATTAAGTATTTTAAATGCCTGAATTTTTATAGTAGCAGCAGTGGGTTTTTTATAGCAGTAAAAGGTCGCACTGATTTTATTTTATTTTATTTTATTTTTTATTTTTTTAGACCTGCCCATGTGGGCTGGGCATAGGATGGGACCATGCAATTTTTTGAACCATTCCACCAAAGGCATGGCCAGGTTTTGACTGACACTTCTGGATGTGCCAGAGGGCATAAAAAGCCGAGGCACCTTCCAGAAGTCGCAGTTGGGTCTGGATGTGGAGGAGGGTGGAGGGCTGTGGGGCTGGCTGCTGCTGGCTATTTGAATTTGGAGGGAGGCTGGAGGCTTTAGATTTAAGTTAGGCAGGCAGGGAGGGAATTGAATTTAGAAAATAATTTCTTTGATTCCCTGCAGTTTTGTCTGCTGAAGGGAATAGCAGTTTATTCTTTATTTCTTCTCTGGCAGTTTGTGAGGATTTTTTTTCTGATATTGGATAAAGGGGGAGGTTCGACTGGGAGTGGGAGGTGTGGATTTATTGTAAAAATATATTATATACTTCCATTTATTTTCTATTTTCCCAACTTCAATTTGCTTGCACACACACACATTTGGGGTGAAAGCCAAGAACAGAACCTCTACCCTAAGTGATATCCTAACTCGCCCACCCGCCTTCGCCACCACCCGCCTGTGGCCCCCGCCGCCGCCCGCCCGCTCACCCGCCCGTGCCTCCCCCTGCCACTGTCGCTGCCCACCCATGTCCCCCCCCCCCCCCGCCCGCCTGCCCCCTGCCTCCCACCCCCTACCCCGCCCGCCGCCTAGGGCGCAAAAAGGACCTAGCGCCGGCCCTGATTGTGGGACGCCCCTATGCTCTGGGAAGTCAAATTGCGCTACATCACGGTGGAAATGACAAACGACAAATGACAAACGAAACGACAATTTTTTGAAAAATTTCACGACAAACAGAAACGACCTGAAACGGACCCGTTCCGACAAACGAAAACTCAAAACGTCATTTTTTCTGGTCGTGCCCATGTCTACTATGAACTGTGATGACTCCAAAGCACCTCCATGTTCATTGGCAGCTTACAGTGACCGTTTTTTTAGGGGAAACCCATAGAAAATGGCACTAACGTGTCCATGGATGAAAAACAGTTTTGTTAGATTCAAAAGTCTCAAGGAGTGCTATTTTTGTGCTTTTTTAAAAAAGAAGACGACTCATTTCACTTCACAAATTTGCACTTTTGTGCGATTTGGATGCATTTTGGCAGGGTGGGGAATGACAGGTGAATAAAACAATGCATTTGTTTCTATACACAAATGGTGAAAATATGCACAGTTGAAAAGATATTCACTCATTTTACTCAATTGGAGAAAATGCATACGTTGGACAAGGAAATGTGCCCCCTAAGCAAAAATTCAGAAAACGGAAACAAAATACCTGGCTTACTAATTTCAATGTAGGCATGAAAAAGAGAACTGTCAATACCTGCTATCCTTGGCCTAACACTCCTGGAAGCGTTCACCACTAGCTGTGCTGGTCACGATTTCTAGATGATTCTATAGCAGTGGTGGCGAACCTTTAGCACCCCAGATGTTTTGGACCACAACTCCCAGAATTCTAAGCCAGTATTGCCAGTGACAAAGGACTGTGGGAGTGTGGTCCAAAACATCTGGAGTGCTGAACATTTGTTACCACTACTAGAACATCTGGGGACCCCCCATCTGTGGTACATGTGTCCCACAATCCTTCTCAGCCCCTCATGCTCAGTCAGTTTGTGACTGAGTGTGAGGACTGCCTCATCTCTGTTATTCTTCCAGAAACAGGCAAAGAGCTTTCACTTCAGGCAAGCTTTCCCTGAATAATGGAATACCATGTGCATTTTTAACCTTGTAGGTTTAATGTAATTGATGTCCCTCAATTCCTTGTTCTCAAATACTTGAACATCTCTTAATTGTACTGGACTGTATATTATCCCTCATTACTGTAAGCTGCCTTGGGTCCTTTTCCAAGGGAAAAGGTGGGGTAAAATACTCTAAAATAAATAAATAAATAAAATTATTTCAAAAGACTTTGATCAGTGTAGCTGCATGACGTTTTGATGTGTCTGCAGCCAATAGCTGATCCAACTGCTGGCACACACACAAGGGAGAATACCATCACAATGTGTG
>JAHTLZ010003518.1:33793536-33806251 GCA_023846285.1 Phrynocephalus versicolor | reverse complement strand
GGGGGGGGGGGAGAGGGAATTGCTCGCCTTCCTCATAAATTTATGAGGCCAGTTTTGAGACCCTGCCCTTCCCTCTCCCTTAAAACCACATTTTTCTCTCCACATGAATGGCCAAATGCATAAAAAAGCATTTCTCTCCCTCCCCCCAGAGCAGCTTCCTCCTGACACTTTCCTCAGGTTGCTTGCATCACTGAGTTATTTTTATATATTGATTTGGGGGAGGGGGGCAGAGGAAGAGTATTGACTGCTTGTTTCAATCCTGGTCCAGCGCAGCTGGATGTAACAATTTAACTCTGTTAAGGCAGAGACGGGCAAACTCCCACTGTGACAGCCAGCCATTGATTAACATCAAATACTCACAGCCTTTAATGCCATTCAGGACCCAGCCTCCTACGTTATTAGCCGGTGTATGGCTCAGGAAACACAAGGATATAAATCCAATTCTGCTTTTGACCTCCCTGGGTGAAATATACCACAATCTGTCTGCAGCTGAGGCTTTAAGATGTGCCATTGTCGAGAGAGCAATTTCTTAATGCAGTTTGTTGAGCCACCCTCTGTGGAGCTCGCTTTCATTTCGTCGATCGCCATGCAAATGGCGGAGCACAAGCCGCTGCGGCCCCGGCTCTCTCCACTAACGGAGCAGAATTGGTAGCATTACTGGAGAGGCACTCGGCTCCCCCCCCCCCCGGCAAGCCTGATAATCATAAGGGAATTTCCATCCCATTTTCTTTTCATGAGATTATGCCCTGGGATAAATGCAACCCCATTAGGAAATAAAAAGGGAGAGGGCTAACCTTCTGTTGCAGGCAGAGAAAGAACGGGAAAAAGGAACTTGGCTGGGCTTCATGTTTTGCCTACATCTGTTTTGAAACAAATGGTCTGATGCTGATGCTGATGCTGATGATAGGTCACAAAATATATAGCTATGACACAATTCTTGGCTACTTGGGGGGATACTTTTTGCATTAATTTAATGACAAGTTCTCCCACTCCCATCATCCTCATTACTTATCCGGATGTTCTTTGGTTGCCTCTTCCTCCAATAGGGATCTTATGGATAATCATTGACATTAAGAACATAAGAACATAAGAAGAGCCATGCTGTATAAGGCCAAAGGCCCATCTAGTCCAGCTTCCTGTATCTCACAGTGGCCCCACCAAATCCCTAGACCAGATATCTGCCTCCTGATACCACTCCCCTGTATCTGGTCCTTGAAGTACCCCGGTTTTAAGCCTGGAGATGACACATCTCCATCATGGTTTGTAACCTGTGATGGACTTTTCCTCCAGGAATCTGTCCAATCCCCTTTTGAAGGCATCCAGGCCAGATGCCATCACCACATCCTGTGGCAGGGAGTTCCACAGACTAACAACACACTGGTTAAAAAAAAGTAGTTCATTTTGTCTGTTCTCATTCTCCCAACCCTCAGTTTGAGTGGATGTCCCCTAGTTCTGGTATTTGGTGAGAGGGAGAAGAGCATCCCTCTATCCACATTACTCATGCATTGAAGCTGTACAGGCTTGGATTTCACCCCCAAAGTCATGGGTTGAAGGTGCTTGGTGGCAGCTTGTCCCCTGGCATATAAGGAGCTCAAATGAGAACTTGATGGCAAAGTATGGAATTGGTGTGAGTGGGCTGTTGCTTTCTGTCATCTGTTAAAGGAGAAATCTCATCATGACATAAAAACATCCAGTGGCACACACCCTTTCTCCTCCCAGCAGGAGGGAAAGCAGCTTACTCCTTTCAGCACATCAAAACCAATGGTTTGGCTCTGAAACTCTGGAGGCTTATGGGATTCTCACCAGGGAGACCCTGGTCCAACTTCATCTCTAGGCATTTTGAGAAGGATGCGCTGCAGCACATCGGAACTTGTGACATGCCCTGCTCACAATGCCTGACTGTGAAGAAGGCCCTTCTTTCAAGACTCAGGGGTAGAGATGGGTACGACTTAGCGAAATTTTTGTTTCCGTTTTTGTTTTTCGTTTTTGTTACGTAACAAAACGAAAACAAAAAACGGTTCAAAAATGGACCGAAAACGGAAACGAAACGACTAATTTTGAGCCAATTTTCATTTTTCGTTACTGGAAAAGCACTTAATGGAGCTAAATGGGAAGAAACGAAAAAAAATTTGTTTTCGATTTCGTTTTTCGTTTTCGTTACGTAACGAAACGAAAATGAAAAATTTTGAAAATTAGCTCACGAAAACGGAAACGAGCCGAAACGGACCCCTAGACGAAAACGAAAATGAAAAAAAAATTCTGAGTCATGCCCATCTCTACTCAGAGGGCTTGGCTGGCTCTGTGCACACACACACACACACACACACACACACACCGGCCCCTGCCCCAATGCCTGATCTAACAGGAATCTGAGCGCCACCCATTCTAAGGGAGGTGTGAGGCCCACTTGTAAGGGGAACTCCCTCTTCTCTCATGCAGAGGTCCAGTTCCGAGTGTCGTTCTGATGGTTATATAATGGCCTCCACACAGCAGAGCTTGGAAAAGTTGTGGTTTCATCTATAGCTCCCCAAAGGCTCCTTGCAATTTCTTGGCCCGAACTCTTCCAAATCTTCAAGACCCAGAGATACATGTGACTCATATTTCCTGATTCTCCAGTTTTCTTGGTCATATCCCAATGAAACTCTCATGATTTTCCTTTGCAGGTTCATTGGAAACTTGTGCATTTTATTAAGTCCAGAGAAAATGCAACCATTCCAGTTTGAGCATTGCGAAAATAATTCATAATTTGTATTCTCCTCATGTTATATGTTATCCAAATTGAGGTGTGTACAAAGACTGTTTATTTCAATTGGATTCAAATGTTTGCCATGTAAATTTCGACCAGCACACTCCAATTGGAATGATTTGTAGTTGGTCTTAGGTTTAATAGATGTGTATATGCAGTTGTATCTTTCTAGAGCAGATGGGAAAGCCACTGAAAATGTGGGAAATAAAGGAGATATAACCTGGGATAGTGGTGGTTACATAGAGCCATAAACGTTGGGAATTTGGACATAAGAACATAAGATGATCCCTGCTGGATCAGGTCAATAGCCCATCTAGTCCATCTTTTTGTATCTCACAGTGGCCCCACACAAAGCAAATAGATATCTGTCTGCTGGTATCCCCACCCCCACCCCCGTGACTGACATTTTGAGGTACCCTCCTTTTAAACCTGAAGATAACATGTGTTCTCATCATCTTATAGACTTTTCCTCCAGAACTATGTCAAATTCCCTTTTAAAGGCATCTACGTAGGTCAGAGCCTGTCACCACATCCTGTGACAAGGAATTGGTGATGGACCTTCAGTTTACAGGCAAAGCTCCTTCCAGTTTTCTCCCTTGCTTCTCACTGCCCCCCGCTACCCCTGGGAGATATACTCAAGAGGAAATTGTGTTGTGGTTGCAGAAGATGTCTCCTGATCTCCAATCAGTAGGATATCTTGCCCAAGTTAGATCACTCATTACCTAGGCTGGATCAGTGACATGTTTAGCTGCCTGTACAGGAATATAGACCGACACTCTCACACACACACCCTTGGTGTCGGTATCATTGGAGAAGTTACCCCATACCATGGACTAGAGCAGCAAGCAGATAAGTTCTGGCACGCATTTGTTCTGTGGCACTCCTGCAGGGCACCAAATATTGTGAGTAATGAGTAGCAGACAGATCATAATTTGGGGCTGAGAATGCTGTTCCTCCATGTCACCAGTCAGTAGTCTGGCTTGTACTAAGTCTGCCAACTCACAGTCTAGCTTAATGAGAGTGCTGCATGGTGACACTCATCCACTATAGGAAATATACAGGTACCTGTAGCCAGCACAAGTAATGGCATGCTGATGACTGGTCAACTCTAACGTGTGCAATGGTTAATTATAAGGCATTTCCCAAAGCTCCCAAAGGGCATAGTAGGAATTGTGATTAACCACAGACATGATTTAGAAAATGGAGCCCACAGAAACAAAAACAGAAATGTTGATGGTTAGGAGCTGCCTGGATTGCCCAAACTCTTTTCCCAATTTTAGATTTCAGATACCAGATTCCCAAAGAGTAGACAGAGAGATTCCCATGTGCAAGTCAATGGTGGAGTTCTGAAAGGTCATAATGTACTGTACAGTTTATCACAGAAATGAGCACACACACCCTCATATTTTGTAAATATTTTGTATATCTTTTCATGTGACAACAGTGAAGAAATGACACTTGGCTACAATGTAAAGCAGTGAGGATACAGCTTGTAAGACAGTGTAAATGTGCTGTCCCTTCAAAATAACGCAACACACAGCCATTGTCAGTCATTGCTAGGACTTCCTATCTATTCTTGGAAAGTAAAAAACAAGTGGGGGGGGAACAGTGTTAGCAAAAATGATTAAATCTAATGTATTACCTTTTTTATTTGTACAGGATATCTCACCTATAGTCTAAACCAATCCAGTTCTCTTCGCCACATTTGGATATCTTTGTGATGCTAGTACAAAGGTAGACTAAGTTAGACCCACTGGAACGTTTTCAGGACTGGCTTTCATTAATTTGAGTCAATCTGACACAAAAGGCCAGGGATCTCCAGAAACTGTAGATGACTGTTTATACATTGGAATGTGAAGAAGACTCATGAAATTCCTCATTCTTACTGTTTCAAGGTGATGAAGTTTCCCAGCGAGAAACATCTGAGCACTGCAAGAACCTTTGCCTCCAGAATGAGACCAAGCCAAGAAATATCTTGTTTCTTGTCAAAATATCACAATTCCCCCACATTCTATTCAACAAAGCAGTGATGCATTCAGTCTTATACTACGTGCTGCTTAAAGCAGGCAAGCTACACAATGTGCACAAAATTTGTTGAGTCACCAGAAAATGCGACACTTTTTTAGCAAAAAAAAAAGTTTTGTAGTTCTTTCAAAGGATCGCCTCCTCAACTTCAAGCAGCCACTCACCAGGCCCAGTTTGCTAGCTGCAGTCAATTTCACAATTGATTTTCCACTCCCGGCTAAATTTCAGGCTTCTCCACACTACTTTTTTTGTCTAAGTCAGCCCTAAGCACATCCGATCTCGCCTGATTTCGGAAGCTAAGCAGGGTCGGCCCTGGTTAGTACTTGGGTGGGAGACCACCAGGGAATACCAGGTGTTGTAGGCGCCTGGTAGGAACTGGCAAACCACTCCAGTATTCCTGCCAAGAAAACTCCATGGACATGGGGTCACGAAGAGTCGGCCGCGACTGTAACGACACATGGGCATGGAGTTTGGCTCCAAGGTTTGTTTATTGTGTTCTCAAACCACATATACTTCCTTTGCTCTGTTTTTCTTCTCTCCTGTTAAATGAAAAGAACCCAGAAACAAACCATACAAGAGAAACAGCTAGCATCCAGACAATGCAATAAGCAAACCATGGAGAAAACTTCATAGTTGGCTTACTTCATGGTGGTCTTACTTATAAGGAACCACATGGTACAGTGGTTAAATTGCAGTACCGCAGCCAAGACTTTGCTCGTGACCTGAATTCACTGCCGGCCCACCACTTGAGAGGTGGTGGAACAGGCAGGACTTACCCTCTGCCACCCTCCCCAAGACAGCTGAGTGATGGTGGAGAACAATGGAGGCAGTGGCGAGAGTGCTCCTCACGGGACCCTGCCTTCTGCCCCCCTCCCCAAGCCATCCGAGTGCTTGGGAGGCAGTGGAACAGGCAGGACTAGCCCTCTGCTGCCTTCCCCAAGCCAGCTACTGTATTCACTGGAATATAAGCTGAGGGCATTTTTTTTTCCCAGCCAAAAATAAAGGACTGAAAAACTCAACTTATATTGAGCCATGGAATATTCAGCATCAGTAAAATTCTACTCAGCCATGCTTTAAATATGTGGAGGCCACAATGTACTGAAGGGAGCATGTTGGCCCCACCTTTTTCATCACCATGACTATTTCACATGGCTATCTGAAATGGTGGGGAGAGGCTGCCATACCTAGATAGCATTTCTATGTGAGTCATCTCACTACCATCACTGCAGCCTATCCAAGGGAACCGAAAAAGCTCTCATTCTCTTAGGTTGACAACACACGGAAATCCTTGCCATCATAACATAGGACTGCTGCTATATTGACAAGCAGGCATCACTGTGGACCAAACAAATGACCAATGACAAAGGACTGTGGGAGATGTGATCCAAAACATCTGGAGTGCTGAAGGTTCACCACCACTACAGTAGACAGTATGAAGATTATGAGGCCCTCCCGGACTTGATGGTCTGCCCACTGATTTCTGGAAATTACAGGAACTCTAAGAAATAAGGATAAGTTGGATGACAGAGTTCGTCAGTGCCATAATGAACAGTGGCAGCCACATGGGTAACCAAAATGGAGAAGAGAGGACACTGTGAATAAGGAAATGCAAATCATCAGCCTCCACTGTGAAATGAAAATGAAAGAAGCATTCTCTGAAAGAAACCAAAACAAACATTTTCACAGTGCACATCCGGACAAGCACACTCCCACTCTTCAGACATTAAAATTGAGGGGTGGGGCTAGCGCTCTCTCTCTTCGGCATACATGTGCTTCCCATGCCATGATTCAACTTCCAGATAAACTCACCTGGATGACTAAGAATCTTCACAGACATATTTCCCAGGCTTTAAGTATCCCCTAAATAGAGTGCCGGAAAAGAAAACTGGAAGCAAAGAGAGAAGCACATGAACTGGCCTGCTTGGAGGTGTAGAACTCATACCCTGCTAAAGGAAGGCACAGAGGATCAGGACTTTGCTAGGTGATGATAATCCAAACTGTAAGACTGCATTCAAGGCCCAGTTTTTATTTTCCTCTTAAGAAATCTTCTTCCCTACTCCAAACCCTTCAGTCTGAAGAACAGATAATTTGGCTTTGTTTTCAACGCTGCAAGAAACTTGGAGATGTACATATAAAATAATGAAGTCCCCAAGGATGAAGATAGTGCTTGGTTTTTCCTCATGCCTCACAAGGACCTCAGGGTGTTGTTGCCTCCTGATAATAACCTCCTGTCATCTTCAATTATTTAATGAAGTCTGCTATGTTGTCTCCAAGCTCTGCCTTGTGGTCATTGTGAAGAATTATCACAAATATCTGGAGCTGCTGCAATTAAGTTGGCAACTTCACTTGGTTTTTAAAAACCCAGATCAGATATCCAGTTTTTCTAAGCTGTGGCCACAGTGCGGTCTGAGCCATGTGTCTGTATTAGCACACAACTAAATAGCAGAGAACCTCTTCTTTAGTGGGCATTAGATTTTGTCGGCACAATTGGGCAGATTCAGGATGAGTGACAGGAAAAAAAATCCTACAAGTCCGTAAAACAAATGCACCTCAATAGGGAATATGTAATTATTAATAATGAGTAGAGATGGGCACGACTCAAAAAAATGGTGTTTCGTTTGTCATTTGGTCGTTGAGGGGTCCGTTTCGGTTCGTTTTCGTTTTTGTTGGGTTTTTTGCAAATTTTTCATTTTCGTTTTCGTTGCGTAATGAAACGAAAAATGAAAACGAAAACAAAAAATTTCTGTTTCGTTAGCATTCTTTTCAGTTCAATGTATTTGCCACAATGAAAACGAAAAACACAGCAAAATTTTTCGCTTCCGTTTCCGTTTCCGTTTTGTTTTGAAAAATTTTTGTTTTCATTTTCGTTGCATAATGAAACGAAAAAACAAAAATGAAAACGAAAATTTCGCTGAGTCGTGCCCATGTCTAATAATGAGTTGGAAGGATAAAGTACAGATTTGGCTTGAGGGCAGAAGTTATACAGTAATACCTTGGTTTAAGAGTAGAGTAACCCCCCGCCTATTGTGGGGGTTAGGGACACAACCTGACCTGCGATAATTGAAAATCCGTGATATGTGGATGCAGGGGGGCTTTCTGGTCACTTCCAGTTCACTGAAAAGCATTTCTGAGGCCTCTGACATTCCTAGACAGGCCCTTGGAGGCCCCCAAAGTGCTTTCTAGTGATCTGGAGGCCACATCCGGTTTTCTGGAAATCACGTCCGTTCAGAACAGCGCCAGGCCTGGGGTAAGTACAGGAAGCAGGATACAGCCTCTCTGGCTTACCCCAGGGGGGCTTTTTCCATATACTATGGTCCCACAATATACTGGGACCACAGTATATGAACCATGAAAGAGCAGGGGGTTACTGTACCTTGGTTTAAGAGCATTTTGCAAGACAAGCAAACATTTCTTCTAAATTTTGCTTTGAACAACGTGCAATGTCTTGCAATACAAGCACTGGAGCAGGTCACATAAACACACGTGATCCAATGGTGGCTCTGTCTCCCTCCCACTGCTGGCTTGTGGGTGATTGTCTGGAATGTTCTGTCCAGGTAGCCTTCAAAGCAGAGGGAAGAGAGAGGAATAGAGGTTTCCCTTGTACCTCCCAGGAACGTTTTCAAAGGGGAGTGCAAGTTAGGGCTTTATATAATTTTTATTAAAGTTGTTTTCAACACGCTTTCTTATTTTTCAAACCATTTCAAGTCCTGGGGCAGCTAGTCAAGTGTGTATAGGGCTGCAAATTACACTTCATTATTGTCAATTTGTCATGTTGAGAACACTGAGTAAAATCCAGTTGTTAGTCCCAAGCAGAGTAGATTGTGCAGCTAGGTACCTAAACCATGGTGTGCACATGGACTTCTAGCCAACTTCTTTTGTGAGCTTTGGCATTTTGTGTGTACAGTATGTGGTCTATGGGAATCCAGAAGGAATATCTGAGTTTTCATTATTTCTTATGGGGAAATTTGCTTTAACATAAGAGTGTTTTGATTTACAAGCATGTTTCTGGAACGAATTATGCTCATAAACCAAGGTATTACTGCTATTCAGGATTTTGTTATGAGAAACACTTGGATGATAGACGTAATAGCCCTTCATTCCTTGTTTGGGATACAGGCCTAGATCTCATTTCGCTTAAGCTGAATGAAAATCCTTACTAGTACATTTGCACTTGAGTTGCAGCAATTGTCCATAAGATTGTGCCAGTTTGTGTAACCCTTGCAGAACCACTGTCATGATATTTTTTAAAAAAAAATTCTGTTGGGTATCCCTGAGACACTAACTCTGGAAATGTGTTGTGATGGTACACTGACACTGCTGGATAGAGGCCATGGCTTTCTTGGCCTGTTTTATAGGCTGCTTTTTTCCAGATAAGGAGGCCCTAAGACAGTGTTGGCAAACCTATGGCATGGGTGCCAAATATGGTACTCGGAGCCCTTTCTGTGGGCACCCGTCATCACCCCTTCACAGCCACCTATATTCAAGTTAAAATGCTGTATTGGCACTTTGCGAACAATTACTGGGTTTTGAATCACAGTTTGGGCATTCAGTCTCTAAAAGGTTCGCCCTCACTGCCCTAAGCTGCTCACAATAGCTTTCCTCTGGCTGTTGCTCATTTATACCATTTTGCTTCCCCCCCCCCCCACACACACACATGCCACATCATCATTCATCCTCATTCTTCATTCATCAACACAGATCTTCCCACCAAATCACCCATCAGCCAATGAGTAGGATCACTGCCAGAGTGACACCAATGGGACTTGGCTCTATGGTGGCACATTTCCGGATGATCTGTGAGAACAATGTTAAGCACAACCAGATGAAGGTGACACCCTGCAAGTGACTGGGGTACCATTCTTTGCAAGCAATGCCACAAAATCACCCCACTGAGTAGTTTTAGTTTAGCTGTGAGGTTTTTTGGGCTGTTTGGCCATGTTCTGGAAGTTTTTCTTCCTGACGTTTCACCAGACTCTGTAGCCGGCATCTTCAGAGGGCAAGGAGCTCAGGGAACTGTCTCTCTGTGCTGTTCTCTCTATTTTAGTTTTATTTGTACATTATGAACTGGATTACTGGTCTTTCGGCATCCCAAAGCACTTTCCTGTTCCCCAGTCTCCTGTGGCTGATCTAGAGAGGGGATGGCAACGATTTACCCTACTTTCTGAAGTGCTGCAAGCATGTTCTTGGAAATGTTTTCCGACATATCAATTTCTTTGACATCTGTCATATATTTTAAATCAAATTTCCATTGCACCCCATGTCTGAGGGAGAAAGAGAGTCATGCCGTAAACATTCTTTCACTTCTCATAGCTCATGTCAAAAAGAATCATAAACTTCCTGCAAGAAGCCTAACTCTACATATTTTATCAACGCTAGCATTTCACACAAATCTTCTATCACCAATTGTTTATAAAAATCTCTAATAGAGCTTTTAATGCCCCAAGTTATTTAAAGCCTGATTTAAATGATGAAACTAGTTCTCACTTAACTTTTATTTTTCTCATAAAGACCTCTAAGAGGGTCTCATTATATTATACTATTTAACATATCAAGGATGCAATTCTATACCCACGTACTTAGAAGTAAGCTCCACTAAATGCAATAGGACTTACCTCTGAGTCAGCACAATTAGCAGGATCACACTGTGAGTAACAAAATGTGCATACATATGACAATTGCAAGAACCTCAATCTGAACTTGGAAGTGCTGCAGCAAATAATTTCGCTCTTTTTCCTAATAATTGAAGTGTAACTGAGAGATGACAAATCTCAGTTAATGAGGGTTAACTTGAATTGTTTTACAGGGGAACTGTAACTTTTAAATTGTCGTTACAGTTACTGTGTGGCCTTATTAAACAGTGGAAGAGTAGTGCACATGGTTTAAGTGTCAATTAGTGTGGTTGTTCTTATTCCCTGCTTTGAGTATTCGAATAACAGGAAGTCCCAAACATCATTTGTTGCAATTTCAAACACAGGTTCAGATTGGGGAAACCTACTGAATGGAAGTTAGAATCAGGTCTCATCTTTGAGAATTGATTGGTGCAAGCTAAATGGGATCACCTGAGATCAGGAAGAAGTCTAGGATGCCATTTGGTGTGATGATCAAATTCAAATGTTATACTGGACCTCAGTTCATCATGTGTTGCTCCTTCTGCTGGGTATTGTCAATATCATGAAGTGGGCTGATGTCCTTTCCAGACTCAGGTGAAAGCTTAAAATATAATTTACTGTATAATTAGCTGCTGCTGCTACTACTACTAGTAGTACTACCGTTTAATAGTCAAAGATGCCAGTTATTTATTTATTTATCTATCTATCTATTTATTATAAAAAAAGTTTGAGCTGATTAATACTGATTTACCTCATAAAATTGGAATTCTCCTCATAAGAAGTTTATCTTGAAATTATTCATTCTGTGCTAACACAGGCCGCTGTGAGATACAGGAAGCTGGACTAGATGGGCCTTTGGCCTGATCCAGCATGGCTCTTCTTATGTTATGTCTCTGAAATCATAGAATCATAGAATCATAGAGTTGGAAGAGACCTCAAGGGCCATCTAGTCCAACCCCCTGCCATGCAGGAACCCCATCACAATATTTTAGACAGATGGCCATCCAGCCTCTGCTTAAAAACCTCGAAAGAAGGAGACTCCACCACGCTCCGTGGCAGCATATTCCACTGCCGAACAGCTCTAACCGTCATGAAGTTCTTCCTAATGTTCAAATGGAATCTCTTTTCCTGTAGTTTGAAACCATTGCCCCGAGCCCTAGTCTCTGAAGCCATAGAAAACAAACCTGTTCCCTCTTCAATATGACATCCTTTCAAATATTTAAACATAGCTATCATATCCCCCCCCCAGCCTTCTTTTCAAAGAAATGATTCTTTGAATGATCTGTACCGACTATATTACTCTAGTCTTAATCCAAACATCAGCAATTTAAACTATATGCTCCTCAGCAATTATTAAAGCTGAGCTAAAACCTTTGTAAACTTTCCCGATGGAAAAAGAGTGATTACAAGAGGAAGGGGAAAGTCACTTCTCAACCTTTTGCAATTGGCAGCATTCATCAATGTAAAGAAAGTGAAAGTAATAATGGCCACTGTTTCAACAACATACTTCCACTATGTCATTACTCTTCAGGAATGTCAGCAAATCAGGGATCAGCTATTGGCTGCAGACACATCAAAATGTCATGCAGCTACACTGACCAAAGTATTTTGAAATCATTTTATTTATTTATTTTATTTTAGAGTATTTTTACCCCATCTTTCTCCTTGGAAAAGGACGTAGGCGGCTTACAGTAATGAGGGGATAATATACAGTGTAGTACAATTAAGACATGTTCAAGCATTGAGAACAAGGAATTGAGGGGCATATTACAGTATTAATAGACAACATTACATTAAAGCTACAAGGTTATAAGTAGTAATAAACACCAACTCCATGTGAACCTATAGATGGTCTGAATAGATGCATTAGATGGACAACAGCCTGGGGTGTGTGAAAGTCCTATCTATGCAACTCTTCCCAACTCCCATTAAGTATGGGTCGTTAGTTCTGACCTTGCTGGTGGGGGTGTGAAGTTCTTCTGATATTTCAGGTTTGTTCAACGATCCAATAACATTGTTGCAATTCAGTTTGGATCACTTCAGTTTTCCCAGAAACACTGCAGCCACACTCCCAATTATCTGCCAGTAGTAGCCATTATTACTTTTATTTCTTTTTTTCTTACATTTTTTCTTTTCTATACAGAAAATGAATAATGCGCTCTGTCTTTCCAAACAATTAAAAATTCTCTTCTATTCTGATGACCTGATCAGTTTTGGTTACAGCTATTTTCACAAGCTCTGATAAGAATGCTTTTTTGCCTAGTCTATTGTGTTTAAATATTTAACTGTACTTTTGAAAAGACAGCCATTTAAAATAAACTCATCAATTTTTTTC
>JAHTLZ010003518.1:33652658-33750935 GCA_023846285.1 Phrynocephalus versicolor | reverse complement strand
ATAATAATAATAATAATAATAATAATAATAATAATAATAATAATAATGAAGCACTGTAGGGAGGGGGGAGATGACAGATGCTCAGATGAAACAAATGATGCAGTTGTAACTCATTCTTGCAACTGTCCATTTGCATCAGATCAGGCAATCACACCAGGGCAAAAAGCAGAGAAAAGCAATGCCAGCCCAACTGGAGCAAAGTAAAACCACCCCTGTGAGTGGAACAAAAAAAAAAGGCAATTCCCCACTGGGCTCCCCCACACTTAGATTTATGACATCTAGTCACCAGATTTTAATTCAAATTCATTTGTGCCAAATCCAGTACAAGAGTAAATGGCTGCTGTAGTTGCCCTCTAATTCAAGACTGAGAGGTTTAAAAGTACTCTAGTCTCTGTTTCCCCTTTGGTGATATTTCAGCAATTTAATTGATCCATGCTACTGGTTTAGATTCTGTTTTGCTTTATGTTTTGCAGTTTTTGTTTTAATTTTATTGCTCTCTTTTCAGACTGTACATAACCTCCCTTAAAAGCCACTTGAGGGAGGGGAACACTTCAAGAAGAGACTGTAGGGTTTGAAATAGATAAATAAATGCAAGCATAGATCTGAAATAATGCTCAAAATCCAGATGTTTCTTCTCTAACTCCTCCTTTGCATCAGTAGCTCGGAGAAATCATTACTAGTTCCTGCTCTCTGTGGTTAAAGATGAGTTACTGCAAGGTTTTGGTTAATGGAGGCATACTCCTCTGAGACATAAGTCCATGCTAGTTTTAGAGAAGGAGCCCTGTACTTTATTATGGCGTATGACTGATTTCTGCACTGCTTTATCATCTGCCAGCGTGTGCACACAAAACTAATCAGCTATTCACTGCTTTTTGCCCCCCAAGGGCACCTTTCAATGAGGGAGACTATTGATTTCTTTTAGCATCAGACACACAAACTGTGAGCTGTTCCATGCATTATGTGATCCCCAGTGGTGCATTCTGCAGGGAAACCAGTCATTTCAGTTCATCACATGCCCACCATGCAGGCAGACTCACTTGAAATACGGTGCTTTGGACATCCACTTGTTTACATTGGGCCTCCCCGCTCCAGGAAAGAGGCATTTTCTCCTAACTTAGTTAGAAGCCTTCCCCAAGGGTCTTCAATCTTTTTTTTAATGGTGATAAGAAAATACAGTAGAATGTAGAGCTGCCACTTAGGAGTAAGACAGCAAATAGTCAAACTGCACAATTAATGCATTTCCACACTTCTAACTCTCCATGGCATTATCTCACCAATCATAGACCTAGCCAGTCATTACTAAACTGTGTATATTCCACACATGGCAAGATAACTGTGCTGGTTCCACCCCTTCTTTTTTTGTCTTCCTCGGGCAAGAGCAGATAGTCTGAAGAAGGAAAAGATGTACTGTCTCGGTGGGCTCCCCACATGAGCCAGAACTTAATTTTTTTGTTCTGTTTCATTTGGCATTCAGACTCTCATGGGCCTACATGGTTAAAATGGTTGGAGTTTTTGCCTTTGGTACTAGAGATGGGCATGACTCAAAAAAAATGGTGTTTCGTTTGTCATTTGTCGTTTAGGGGGTCCGTTTCGGTTCGTTTTCATTTTTTGTGAATTTTTTGCAAAAAAAATCATTTTCGTTTTGTTACGTAATGAAACGAAAAAACGAAAACGAAAATGAAAAATTGCTGTTTCGTTACCATTTATTACAGTTCAATGGATTTGCCGTAATGAAAACGAAACGGATGACAAAATTTCTGGTGTTTCGGTTCGTTTCATTTCATTTTGGAGACAAAATCCATTTTTCGTTTCGTTACATTACGTAACGAAAAAACGAAAACAAAAATGAAAAATTGCTCATTTCATGCCCATCTCTATTTGGTACCTTTGGTGGGTTGGGCTACGAGGGACCTTTCTGGGCTGGGCTGACTGTCAATCTATCTAGCACTAACAAATTGTTCCCTCTTGTCTCTGAATTCAAAGAGAGCGCCGCCTCTCTGCTCTGTGTTCTTCTTTCCCTCTCGAGTCTGTTGAACCATGTCTATCAGTTTGCTGTTGGATCTGTTCAATGGTAAGTAATCAAACATTTTTTATTCTTTCTCTTACTAATGTCTCAGAATGAGTTATGGAGACTGTAAGTGCCTGCTCAATGGGAAAAGAGGCAAACGACTCTGGGAAACATGAAGCGATCCAGGTCTGTGAATCCCTCCACTTCTGCTGTGAAGCTAAAGAAACCCAAAACTCTGCAATAGAAATGGGCACGTAACAAAAATATAGCATTTCATTTTGTTTCTTTAGTAGTTTTGTTTTGTTTCATTAGTAACAATTCTTTTTTAAAAAATGAAACAAAATGAAATGAAACAATTCAGAACTCTATGAGGAGACGCTTCCTTGGACTCTTCCCTAGAAGCTCCTCAGATTTGGAATGGTTTGAGTTTCAGTGTTTCAGATGGTAAGGTGGTGGGCTGCAGCGAGATCCATCAGCTGGAGTAAAGATGCCCCACCACCACTGCCACCCAGTTGGTTTTGACAGCTCGGGCTGTGGGGAGGGGCCCCGCAGCTTTACTCCAGCAGATGGATCTCGCTGCAGCCCAGCACCTTTCCCATTACCATTTGAAACACTGATTCCCCAAACCGCTCCAAATTTAGGGAGCTTCCAGGGAAGAGTCCAAGGAAGGTTCCCCCAGTTCGGTTTGTTGAAATGAAAAAAGAGGTTTGGTTCATTTCAGGCCAAAATGGTTTCTTTCATTTTGTTTTGTAATGAAACGATTTGTTACGTATCGAAAAGATGAAACAGTGTTTTGTCTTTCATCTGGAGCCCATCTCTACTCTGTAACCTTTCTCTTATTGCCTTCATAAGAGGAAAGTAACAATAGAGGTAGTGAGGCTATTGTTTCCCCTCATCTCACATGGAGTACACATGTTTTAGTAATAACAGAATAGGGCTGCTGTAGATCATCACAAATATTATTCTGCCTTCAGGATTCATCATTTAAACCCTCTTCTAGCTTCTTTTCTCACAGAATTTATTACCATAAAATGAGCATTTGTATTTTGGAAAACTCTTTAAGCGATTTCCAAATTTTAATTAGGCTAACAATTTCCTTCTGCTCTCCTACTCCAAATCAGTATGAGTTGATAATAAATGCAATCATTATTAATTCCTCCAGCACTGGCAGTAATAATGCTAATCAGTACAAACTCTTTGGATAATCATTTGTTTGTAATAGTTTGTTCCAGTGCCTGTTAAAGCTGATTTTAAATTAATTTATAAATATTGTATATCTATGACATAACTTACTGAAATCCCAACAATAAGACTTGGTAATAATTATACAAAGGGTTTTTTAAATCACCACCATGCCATGATTTGCTTCAAAGCAATCCTAAGGAAAGATGTAACACATCATGCATTAATTACATAACTCTGTCTCTAAATGTTGTAATGACAGTGATTGGGGCTGATTTCAGGCAGCTGAAATAGCTTTAGCCTCCCTCTACCACCCCCATCAAATGATTTCAGTGGAATCCTAGCTTTATAATTTGTGTACGGCACCCACTTTCCTGTGTTAGCTTGCTCTCCACAGGAAGAAGTAGCACATTTTGCAAACAAGTGCACCTCTTCAGTGGCAATGAAAGTGTGATTCTGAAGTCAGTTGTTGTTCTTTTGGGCCATTGTTCTCCCAAGCCAGTTTGGCATCAGTAAGGGACTTCATTTTACTGGTGCTACAGAATTGCACACCTATGTTATTTATTCATCTATTCGTCCAAGAATAGTCCAGAAGATGGGATTAATAAGTATGGTAATGCTCAGCAAAGAGCTGCAATCTCCGTTTAAGTTCAAAATGAAATTAGAGGACTCGGTGGCTGGAATTTGGGACTCTTAGCTGCTTAGACATATAGTTTTAATAATTTATGAAATAATTTATGGAGGGATAGCACCATGGGGGAGGAGATTTTGGAACGGAGACTTAAACAAGACCCTGATTCACAACTGAAATTCCACCTTCACATCTCTTTCTCTTTATAAAATCAAAGCCAGCTGTGGATAATCTTCTAGGCCATTGATTATTAGGGAGGGAGAAGGATTTCAGAACAGTTGGGTGAGAGTAGGAACAAATTCACCCGGTTTGGAAATCCCCTAGCCAATGTGGGCTGAACCCAACCCCTCTAAACAATTTGCCTTGGCTCATAATGCATAGCACAATTCTTTCCATCTCAGTCTCCTTCCCCTTGCCTTCTTTATGCTTTCCAAAATCTATGAGGAGACATGGAAAAAGAAAAACAACTGCTACAATAAATACTAAACTTCTCAAGATTCCTTCTAAGATGGTTTGTACACTTGATATTTGGGGAAATCTTGTTTTTATTCATTTATCAGGAGTAATAAAGAAAACAGCCTGGAATTTCTATGCTTAAGGCAAGGACTCTTTCCTCTGAATAGTTTCTCTCTCTATGCAAATGGTTCCCAACCTTGGCTCCCCAGATGTTCTTGGACCGCAACTCCCAGAAACCCTGGTCAGCACAGCTAGTAGTGAAGGCTTCTGGGAGTTTTAGTCCAAGAACATCTGGGGACCACTGCTCTGTACTGAAAACTTGGAGAAAGTTAGAAGCTCCCTTTGCTTTCTGAAGTAAAAACTGTGATTCCCAAATTCCTGGTGGACACTGGGATAGGTCAACTGTAAAACTGGGCCATGTAATTCCTAAGACTGATGAGGCTGAAGCCACAGGAATTAGGGCCTATCAATCAGGCTGGCTAGGGACCCAGGATCAGGCTGTCAGCTGTAGTGGGGCAAAAGACTGATGTGCTGGAGGGCTTCTGAAATACCTGAAGGCCTAGGGCCCTGGCCATGGGTTAATACAGCCCTGAGGTAGCCAGAACCAATAACTGCCACTATGGTAATTTAGGCAGAGCTCTAATAATCATAATCGTCGTTAGAGATGAGCATGACCAGAAAAAATGATGTTTTGAGTTGTCGTTTGTCTGGACAGGCCCATTTCGGGTCGTTTCCGTTTGTCGCGGAAATTTTCAAAAAATTGTCATTTCCGTTTCCGTTTGTCATTTGGGATGGGGTTGGGGTAAGTGGGCTCTGGGAGGCACCTCTCTGGGTGCCTCTGAGTTGACCCACTAAGAAGGGAAGGGAAGCGTAACGCGTAGCCACCGCGTACCATACAGTATGTTAGGGTTGGGGGGTAAGTGGCAGAGGCACCTCTCTCGGCACTTCTCTGACTCACTAAGAAGAAAAGCATACTGGCGTACTGGCGTACAGGTTAGGCTTAGGGAGGGAGTGGGTCTGGAGTTGGAGGCACCTCTCTGGGTGCATCACTCTGACCCACTAAGAAGGGAAGTGTACTTGCGTACGGATCTGGGTTAGGGTTGGGGTTAGGGTAAGGGCTAGGCTTAGGGTAACGGTTAAGGTTAGGGTGGGTTAGTGGGCTGCACCTCTGGGTGCCTCTGGCCCACTAAGAAGGACAGTGTACTGGCGTATGGGTTAGGGTTAGGGTTAGGCTTAGGGTTAGGGTTGGTGGGCTTTTTATGCCCTCTCTGGCACATCCAGAAGTCTCAGTCAAAACCTGGCCATGTGATTGGTGGAATGGCTCCAAAAAATTGCATGGGCCCATCCCATGGCCAGCCCATCATTGCGCGTGCACAGGTGTAAAAAAATAAAAATAAAAATAAAATAAAATCAATGGAGACGTTTTATTGCAAGAAAAACCCACTGCTGCTACTATAAAAATTCAAGCAGTTAGAATACCTAATTTTCACATGCTTCTGTTGTGCTTTGGTGGGTTTTTGGACCACGATTTAAAAATAAATATTGCGGTCGCCATTTTGGATCTCCCCCCCCCACACACCGCATGGCATAGACTGAGACGACGACGAGGATGACCCCCCCCCAGCCTGGTGCAAGCAGCCCAGGAAAGGAGAGGGGGGGAGGCCGGGGACCCCCCCCCAGAAACCACCCCTCTGGTAGGTGCCCTCACTTAGGCAGGCATATTTTCGCCTGCTTTTTTTGGCCGGGAATGGGCTTGTTATTTTTAAAACTTTTTTTCTGTGCTGCTTGGCATCGCGTGATCGCCGCGCGATGCCATGAACGACAACAACAAATCAGACCAAATTTATCTTTATCAGGTCGGGTTCGAGCTGGAGCGGAGTAATTCACGTTACCGTTACCCGTTACGTAACGGAAACGACAAACGGTAACGGAAACAAGAATTTCGCTGCTCCGTGCCCATGTCTATTCGTCATTTTAGAACTGCAGAGGTGGAACATACCCTATAGATCACTGAGTAATGAGAAGCACAGTGGGACATCAAATTCCCAACTTCTGGCTCTGTATCCAGAGACCTAAACCCATGGAGCTATCCAGCAGTTGGCTTCCGGCAACTCTTCCTGACAGCTGCCTGTTATTTAACAACTGAACCTATTGTGGACTTGACTGGACTCAGTGTGATGCCATGGTGGAACATGTTCCAGCCCTGCTGAAGCTTTTAAAGTGCTTTTAGTTCAGTCATGTCACTTTATCTTAATGTTTATTTTATTTTTATTATATTACTGTATTTAATGGTTATTTTGTGTGAATTATTTAGTTTATTTGCAGTGTTTGTATACCTTAATTTGTTTTAAACTGCCCAGAGTGACCATACTGTCAGATAGGTGGTATAGAAATCCAATAAATAAATAAATAAATAAATGAATGAATAAAATCATCTGGCAGGTAAAAAGTGCAACAATATTTCAGGTAAAAGAGAGAGTTTTGGTGGGGGCAGGAGTTGAGAAAACATTGTTCTAAGTTGCACTCCTCAGATGTTTGTATGATGTAAAGACAACCATGGCTCTGCCATTGATCTACAGATGTGTGTTCTCACCCAAACTGAGTTTTGGGCAAGCAAATTCTAAGTGGGAAAGTTTAACATCCAGATATGCTGCAGATCCATCTGAAAAGATGCATGCTGGCTGTGCAATTTTACAATACTGCATAGGTTATTTTAAGAGGACCTGAACCAGGGTGGTGTGAAACCAAGGTGGAAGATAAATTGGAAGGTTCGCATGAACTTTCCTCAGAAGCTACTTGGATGAGTATTGGAATGTTTTGGTTGCCACAACCCAACTTCCGGAGAACATTCCTGATGAGTTTTCTGCAATTTAAAGTGGCATTCATCCCCCTCACACACACACACAAACAAGAAACTTAAATGACTAGTCATATAGTTGTAACTAGCCATTGTGATGTCCAAACTTTATAGCCTTGCTGGATAGTCATGGGTCACGTGAAATTGACAGAAGCAAGGGGAGGATGGAGAAATGAGGAGGGATGTTGTGAAGCAAATGCTGGCCATATGGATTCTGTGCTTAGCTGGCCAATTTTGTATTTCTCTCTTCCTAGTGAGCTTTTGATTGGCTGATTCATGCTTATCCCTTTAGCATATATCTGTACCCTCCAAATTTCCATGCCTTGGCTCGAAGCCCCAGTTGTTTTACCCTAGTTACTGCCTTGTTTATCTGCAACTTTTTCATAGGGTATTTTCAAACCTAGGTTTGACGCAATAATTTTAGAGGATTCTCTACTCCTTTAGGCCTGTTTAATGGCTGCCATGGTAACTGTTTCTCTGTGTTATGATTAGGAAAGATGAGATCTTCAGAGATGACTGGGAGAAATTGTAAGGAATCTAACACTCATACATACTGAGACTCCAAAGGTCTGATTAGATTGTTTGCTGGGTCCAGGGATAATCCTTCCAAGTACTTCAAGCCCTGCAAGCAGAGCAATAAGGCATCAACATCTGATGTGACCTCACTAGTTTACAAGTTGTTTCTTGGACAGCATATATTGTCATCTTGGCCATGGCTGTTCCAAACCTGCAACAATTTTGAGGGCTCTTTTCCTCAGAGGATTCCTAAGTAGCTTGTAAATGCTTGTGAGAGGAATTCCCAGGTTCTATCTCTCATTCCCATCCCCAGATCGAGCATTTAGATAAATCAGTGGACAGCAACATATTTAATCATTCTTTTTTTTCATTTTGCAAGGGTTGGGAAAACCCCTCCCCAAAAGGAAAATATACATTTAAATAACTAATTACAAAATAATCTGGTAACCCACATGTTCATTGTTTAAGCAAATCACTGTGTAGCAAGGGATCAAAAAAGAACCTGGGAATGGGTAAAAAAAACAGGCAGCAAGGACTAAAAACAGGCATAAAATAAACAAATAATCAAAAAGGTGAGGGATCAGGTACTTATTTTGCAGAAACTGAATATTGGTCCAAAACATCTGGAGTGCCGATCAGTCCATCTCTTCTGCCTTTCTCAGCCATCAAATACCTTTATTTATTTATTTATTTATTTATTTATTAAGCTTATATACTGCCCATCTTCCCGAAGGAACTCCGGACGGTTTACAACAGAGAAAAATACAAATGAAAACAATATTAAATAGTTAAATAAAACAATTTAAAAAAAACAAGAGACAATCAAAAAACCAAAACAGCTGGTAGATAACAGATGGCGGGGTGGAGGGGAAGGAAAAAAAATAATTTTAGTCACCAAACGCCTCTCGGAAAAGGAAGGTTTTTAATGCATTCCGAAAGGCTGGCAGGGACTCTGCAAGGCGCACTTCGCTGGGGAGGTGGTTCCACAGAGTAGGGCCAGCCACAGAGAAGGCTCGTGTATGGGTGGATGTTTTTCGAGCCTCCCTGGGTGTGGCCACCCACAGCATGTGCGCCCGTGACAACCTAGTTGATCAGCCGATGTTGACCTCTGGTGAATCTGCTCTGCCAGGTAGTCGGGTCCCAGGCCATGGAGGGTTTTATAAATTAAAACCAAGACCTTGAATCTGATTCAGGATGCAACAGGCAACCAATACAGACGAGCCAGGACTGGGGTGATGTGGTCGAACTGGAGCACACCCACCACCAGTCTGGCTGCCGCATTTTGTACCCGCTGCAGTCACCAAAGGAGAGTCAAGGGCAGCCCCATGTAGAACGCGTTGCAATAGTCTAGTCTCGAGATCACCAGCGCTTGCACGACAGTCCTTTCCCATTTCTCAGCCATATTTGTTTGTTCCTTTTTAATATTTATATTTAGTGTCCTTAGCTTTAATTATTATATTTTAACGATGTACACCACTTTTGTCTTTTCCAGTGAATCTTGCCTCCTCACAATGTGCCCATATTAGAACAGCCTCAGTTTCAACATTTTTGCCTCCAGAAATAGTTCAGGCTTGATTTGATCTAGGACCCCCTTGTTTGTCTTCTGGCAGTCCAAGGTATCTACAAATCTCGAGGACTAAATACAGATACAAGGCACCCAGTATTCCCAGGCTACCTATATTTCAGCACCTTCTGTCCTAAATAGTTAATTTATAAGGTGTCTGGAATTGTCCTCAGTTTTCCTGTGAAGGCCCAATCATGTATTTGATGCATGTCAAGTCAGCTCAGCCATGTGTTTTAAGAATGTGCATTTTTTTTAAGTCCTGGAAGCACTGAAGAATGGCAACATACATCCGTAGATGTATCCTATCTCAAACACCAAGGAAGCTATTGGACAGCCTAGCTTTCCCTGAAAGTGATGAGCTGTCCCAAAATTATAAAATGGTAAACACATCCACTTGCAGTCAGTTTGGATTGGGACCATTTGTTTAGGACTATCATGCCCATCTGTGGGCAGGAATTTTAATTTCTTCCATCCTGGTCCAATTTCTCAATGTAAAATCACTGCCCATGACCTGCTGTCACCCTGCAGGAAAGTGCACAAGTATCCCACGGCCTCATCCAACACCGAAGTAAAAACAATGTATTTGTTTCTTCTGGGGGTATCCCAGGACTGTGCAGTGTGCCCAAAGCCACATAGGCTGGCTCTTCTGGGAGGCACAGTGGTGAATCGAATTCCCAACCTCTAGCTCCACAGCCAGATTCCTACTCACTGAGCTATCCAGCCAGCTGGGTAAACATAGGTTTAATTTGCAAGTATGATTAATGAACTTGGTCCCTATAAAAACCATACTGTGAGAGGAATAACAGTCTCTCAGCTTTTGAATGCAAGGTGAGTATTTTGTCTAATTTACTCCCAAGCAAGCCTAGATGCCCTGAGCACATCTGATCTTGCCTGATTTCGGAAGCTAAGCAGGGTCGGACCTGTTTAGTACTTGGATGGGAGACCACCAGAGAATACCAGGCACTGTAGGCACCTGGAGTAGGAACTGGCAAACCACTCCAGTATTCCTGCCAAGAAAACTCAATGGACGTGGGGTCACGAAGAGTCGGTCACGACTGTAACGACACAACACACACACTTGTCCCCAGGAACGTCATCAGGCTCCTAAATATAGTGTTCAGCTTTCTCTTTCTATTTCTATTTCATCCTCCCAGCTAAAGGCCTCAAGTTTCTTAGATTACCAGAAGAGTCTGACTGTTTAATTTTAATTTCTGTCAAAACTAAAACATTTTTCCTATTAGTAATGTACTTTAATTTTTCACAGGATCACCAAATTTAACTAGTCCAGGAAAGAGATATTCAAGACATGGACAAAGAAGAACAAAATTGCACCAAACTACCAGTAAGAAAACATGAATACCAAACAGGGTATTGAAATATTCATTCAATCTAACACCTCAAGCCTACCCTGCTTTCTCAAAAGCAAGCTTCAGTAATTTCAATAGAATTCACCTCTTCATGCATAGGATTGGAGCTTAAATCTTTTTGGGAGGAAGGCAAATTCCAACTCTACTTAGCTTCAAACTGCAATGGACAGTATAAAATAATCAGATGATTGTTTGTTGATGTCCACTCATATATATTAGGCTGAAGGGGTTCCATTATTCCGTCAAAGAAGCAAAACCAGGAAAATCTGTTAGTTAAGAAGCAGGATTTGTGATTAAGATGAGATCTCACATAATAGCTGAATCATGCTAATTCTTGTCTTCTCCTGTGCAGTTGTTCTTGCATAACAAGTACTTTTCTTTCTCCTTTTCCTTTCCCTAACCGTTTATTTCCAGGATCCTCTAATGAAGTACATCTTGAGTTTCCCTTTCATGGCTAATGAGGAGACAACAAGAATTTGACTAATACTAGTACAATTACTGAAGCAGTGAAGCATGCATCCCTGATTAGATGTGATAATTTGCAAGGCTGGGCTCTTCACATTAAGTTTGCAAACAGTTTAAAAATCACTTTCCCTTATTTATCCAGCTAATCTCTGTTAATGACTCCCAACCCCCCAAAAAGGAAAGAGAAAATGTCTTGAAATTCCTATATTTCATTCAGGAAACTTGCAAATGGAAGAGAAGTGGAACTGGTAGGAATTGCTCTCCTGAGGATTCTCCATATTTAAAGAAGCTTTTATTATTACCCTTTATATTGCTAGCCATGCGTTCCTCAAAATCTTTCTTTGCCTCCCTTATCATCTTCTTACATTTCTTTTGCCAGAGTTTGTGGAAAATAAAAAGGACCACAAACTCTGGCAAAAGAAATGTAAGAAGATGATAAGGGAGGCAAAGAAAGATTTTGAGGAACGCATGGCTATCCTTTCTGTAACAACTATTAGTGCAGATTTTGTTTGGGAGAAGTAGGTTTTTATTATTTTGCTCACTAAAGATCCTGTAATCTTGCAAGAGCTTTCTTCCACTGCCCTCTCTCATACTTGCCTAATGGTATTGCTGTAGAAATGTCAGTTCAAAAACCCCAGGTCAAGTTAAATGCTAATTAAATTGCCCAGCTATATTAGAAAATGTCCAACTTAATAGATAGTGACAGGTTTTTTTAAAAATATATATTCATTGTATATTGTGGTTTTTAGTGTATGACATGTAATTATGCCTTTGATGGGCTGTGAACCACAAAGCAATCCTAGTTTAACAGGAAAACCACCAGTTTTTCTGACTGTTCTAAAGGTGCATGGTAATCTTAATCTTCTTTTAATTAAAAGATTAAAATTAGTTTATTTGCCAATGACGCCTTGTTAACAATAAAAAAATCCGTTAGAAAATATACCAAGAATAATATCACATTTAAAGGAATTTGCCGAAACAACCGGATTATGTGTAAACTGGCAAAAATCAGAAATTATGCTCTTCAATCATGATAACTGAGATACGGAGGAGATCTCCAACTATGGATTGAAAGTTTGCAAATATATGAAATATTTAGGGATACTTCTAGACAAAGACATGCGTAAGACCAAAGAACGGAACTTCATCAAAATAAAGGAAGAGATTAGAAATAAATTACAAAATTATTCCAAATTAAATTTATCATGGTTTGGTAGAATAGCAATGGTAAAAATGAAAATACTTCCTAAAATTAACTTCCTTTTTAGAATGCTACCCATTCAGTACACAGAAGCTGAAATTAAAGCTTATCAAGATCTTATAAATAGATACTGTAATGGTGGTAAAAAAGCAAGAATAAGTAAAAGCTTTTGGTATAGATCTCAAAAGGATGGAGGTATAGGCATACCTAATCTTCGAATCTATTATACAGCTAACCAGCTTAGTTGTGTGGGGGAAGTATTATTTAAACCCGAAAAAGTAATATGGTGGGAACTTGAATCAGACGAGTTAAGTGAAGATATAAACAAATATTTGCTTACCCTCCCCCCAAAAAGATATCCAATTAAAAACCTGCTCCTGAGTTCCCTATTACTCACTTGGAAAAAGTACGGAAGGAAACTGGTACCGGAAGGTTCCCCTCTTGGTTTGGTGATAGATCAGATAAATTTCCCCACGAATATGAAGAAATATGGAGAATTATTTAAAACAATGAAAGTGGCAAGATTAAAAGATTGGATTAAAAAGATGAGAACAAAGCAGGAAATTAAACGCATACTGCAAGCTAAGGATTTATCTTGGTTGAATTATACTCAATTAGAAAGTTGGACAAAAGAATCGACAAGGAGAAATATACAACTCAGAGAATATACAAAGTTTGATCAATTCCTGTTAACATATGAACCAGAGAAAGGAAATATAGGGAAAGGAGCAGTAGGTAAAATATACAAAATAATCCAGGATTCACTTGAGAATAGGGAGCTGGGTACAATAAGAGAGGTCTGGAAACAAGACATAGATAAAGAAATAAATAATGATGAATGGAAAAGAATTTGGAATTTCAGGATTTTATGATCATTATCAGTTAGAATAAAAGAAAACTACTTCAAACTAGTTTTAAGATGGTATATGACACCAGTCAGACTGAACAGAATGAACCCAAGATATTCCAAATTCTGCTGGAAATGTGAAAAAAAGATAGGCACCTATATTCATCTGTGGTGGGAATGTGAAATAGTTCAAAAGTTTTGGCAACAGATTTTCGGTGAGATAAGAGAAATACTACAAACTGATATTAAATGTGAACCGGAAACTGCATTGTTATCACTACCACCTATTAATGAATATGATATGAAAACAAAAGAATTAATTGCAAATCTTATGACAGCAGCAAGATTGATTATAGCTGAAAAATGGAAATTGAAATTAGATCTTAAAATTGCTGACTGGTATAAGGAAGTGTGGGATATAACTTTAAATGATAAATTATCTTGTAATATAAAAGTTTTGCGAGGGGAAATGAAAAAGGATATTTTTTATGATATTTGGGGGAAATTTATAGAGTATGTACTACTAAAAGGGAAAGGGATACAACCGACTAGAGATGGGCACGACCAGGGAAAATGACGTTTTTAAGTTGTCGTGTGTCGGAGCCGGGCCGTTTCGGCTCGTTTCCGTTTTTTGTGAAATTTTTCAAAAATTTGTCGTTTCATTTGTCGTTTTTCGTCTGTCGTTAGTACTGGTTTGGGGGGGAGCGGGCTCCTGGAGGCACCTCCCTGGGGTGGGTGCCTCCTCTGGCCCACTATGAAGGGAAAGCGGGCTCCTGGAGGCACCTCTGTGGGTGGGTGCCTCCTCTGGCCCGCTACAAAATGGCATGCATAGCCAATTGGATATGCATACCAAGTTGAGTGGCAGAGGCACCTCTCTTTTGGGTGCCTCTCTGTAGACCACAGGCCCACTGCTGATATTGCATCTGGGCGCTCTGTGGTCCACTAAGAAGGGAACTGTACTTGCGTGTGTATAGTGCAATGCAAGTACAGATTTGGCTTAGGGTTAGGGTTAGCGCAAGGGCTAGGCTTAGGGTTACGGGTAAGGTTAGGGTGAGTTCGTGGGGTGAACCTCTGGGTGCGTCTCTGACCCACTGAGAAGGACAGTGTACTGGCGTATGGGTTAGGCTTAGGGTTAGGGTTAGGGTTCAGGCTACGGTTAGTGGGCTTTTCATGCCCGAATGGCACATCCCAGAAGTCTCTGTCAAAACCTGGTCAAGTGGTCATGCAATTGGTGGATGGCTCCAAAAATTTGCATGGTCCACTCCCAGGGCCAGCCCATCATTGCGCACGGTGCAGGTGTAAAAAAATAAAAATAAAAATAAAGTAAAATAAAATCAATGGAATTGGAGACGTTTTGTTGCAAGAAAAACCCACTGCTGCTACTGTAAAAATGCAGGCAGTTTTAAAATAGCTATTTTCGCATGTTTCTGTGGTGCTTTGGTGTGTTTTTGGACCACAACGATTTCAAAATAAATATTGCTTGTGGTCGCCCCATTTTGGATCCCCCGCCCACACCGCATGGCATGGCGAGTTGGCGAGACGACGAGGATGCGCAGCCCAGGAGAGGAGAGGGAGGGAGGCCGGGACCCCCCCCCAGAAACCACCCCTCTGGTAGGTGCCCTCACTCAGGCAGGCATATTTTCGCCTGCTTTTTTGGCCGGGAATCGTTTTTTTTTTTTTTTTTTACTTTTTAAAACTTTTTTTCTGTGCCGCTTGGCATCACGCGATCGCTGTGATGCCAGGAACGACAACACGTCAAATCAGACCCAATTTTTCTTTAGTCGGTTCGAGTTCGCGTTCTGGCGGAGTAATTGTCGTTCTTCGTTCCGTTACGTAACGGAAACGAGGAACGGAAACGGAAACAAGGATTTCGCCGAGTCGTGCCCATGTCTACAACCGACCTATAATTCATCACAGTTCTGGAGAAAAGGACCTTAAGAAGCTAACTAGAACAAAAAGAAGATGAAGAAGGAAGAGAAGATTCAAGAATACTGGATGGTCCCGGGGGGTGGGGGGCACTTTGTAGTGTTTGATGATATTATTGTCCATTATTGTTTATTATTGTTTATTGTATGTTTGTATGTCTGTAAAATAAAAATATATTTTAAAAAATAAAGGTGCATGGTACCCTCCCTCTTGGTCTACTCTAACACTACTTTCTGTTCACTCCAGCAAATATGTTCCCAATAATAAACCAAAGTTTGCTTCCTTCTTATCCTATCACAACACTATTGTTATTTCAGTTATAAAGTAATCAGACACCCTTAACCATCTTCATGGATGCTGGCAAGTCTTGGAACACGAGTCCCAATTCTGAGTACAAGTCATTGGTAACAAGTCCAAAGTCTCAAGCCTCAAGTCTGAGTCTCAAGTCACTTGTTCCACCCCTGCATTTCTGGGCATGTGCCGGCCTATTGGTGTGGGCAGAAGTAGCCAGCCAGCTCCAGGAAGTAAAACCAGCCCACTGGGTCTAAACATGGCGACGGCCGGTGGCAGGTGGGCAGATAGCAGAGGGGGCAGCGGCAGGCAACACAGCAGAGGGACCTTAGGGACTTGACAATGTGACTCAGACAAATGGATACAAGTGCAAGTTGAGTCCCAGGTCGTTCCCCCTCCCCCACCCAAAAAAAACCCAAGTCAAGTCTGAATCAAGTCACCAGTGTGACTTAAGTCAGACTTGACAGGGTCTCACAAGTCACAAGTCCCCATTCCTGATCATCTTAGTTTAATGGATAAATGCTGACATGTATGTCAGCTTTTAAAGTCTATAAACTATTTGAGATAAGTGCTTTAGAGCAGATCCTCTAACACAGGCCTGCCCAAAGTCCGGCCCGGGGGGGGGCAAATCTGGCCCGTCAGGCCATTCTGAGTGGCCCGCAGCTGGCTGGCCCGCCCCTCCCTCCCCCTCCTTCGCCCCATGTTGTTTTAAACAGGCTCCCTGTGTTTCCTTTGGTCCCCACCTTCCTTCCTTCCTCCCTTCCTTGTTCCCCACCTCCCTCCCTCCCTCCCTTGGTCCCTGCCTTCCTTCCTGCGGGTGGGGTTGCAAGGGGACAGTGGGTGGGGCTTATGGGTCAGTGGGTGGGGCTTGCAGTGGGGTGGCAAGGTCGGGGAGGAGCCGGCCCCTGACACATTCTCAGCCACCAAATCTGGCCCTCCATACAAAAAGTTTGGGCACCCCTGCTCTAACACTCCCAAGAATAAGAAAAATGAACCTCCATTTAAGAGCTCTTTCTTTGCACAGTGCTATCAATGGGCCCAGATACAGATTAAATCTTTTATTTTGCAAATGTGTAGGAATTACATAGAGTATCTTCAGAGAAGTATATCAGTGGAATTTTATACTTCATCAATTGGTATTACAAATTATTCTGATTAATTAAATTATTTTGACAAATACGGTATATATCCAATACGTTTATTGGATATTGAAGTATGTCAGTGCCCAGCTAATGTTTTATGGTCTTGAGGCTGCATGAAAGAAACCAACCAATTAGAATGTAATCTAATAATGCACTGATTCTGGAATATGACAGCATAGAAAACCCCAGTTCATATTATCTTTCCTAGTTTCATAAATCTCTCCCTTTCTTTGGACACTGATTCCATTCCCAACTTGCATTGATCCTGAATTTCCCTTTACATTTTGAGCAAGAAATTCTACTTTAAATTTGATGTGATCCTAGTTTCCTATCCTGATCAGAAAGCTGAAACTTCCCTCCCCCGCCCCCCTCATCTGAGTGGGCAGCCACCAGAGAAAATGGAGGCGAGAGATGTGCTGCTGGTGCCTGTGAGTGGCTGCCATCAGAGGAGGTGGAGGAGGGAATCATAGTGCCATCTGTGATTGGGCAACTATATGAAGAAGGTGGGGAGGAAGCGTGTGATGCCCATAGAACACCTGTGCAGGTGCTGGACCAAACTGGGCCAAATCACCCAAGCGCAGTTTGTGTCCATCTCTAGGTAACTGTATTGTCCGTCTCTCACTGGCATTATCAATTGCATATTGTGCACACAAGAAGGATGGAGTTGAGTGATACAATGCATCAGAAGTTTTCTTGGCAACTGTTAAACACTGTTCCTAACCTATTAGCAGGAGAAGAGCTGGTTGCCAATACCATCCAATTTTTTGTGTGATACTACCTGGCTCAGCTTCTCCCAGTACTTAAGGAATGTTTCTGGGATTACACCAAATTCCTTGCAGGGTTTTGTCCCAATAAATACAGTGCTTTTCAAACCAAATGCAAAGCCAGTTCTGTTTCTTCCAAAATGCAATCAATCTGGAGTTGGGAGGATGCTTTGGGGTTCCCTGTGTCAATATTCTACAGTAGCTTTCCTACCACATCCCTTTTTTTTTTATTTTGCATTCAAGTCATAAATGAAGCTTGGCTGGAACTCACAAACTAGCACTCATGTTTCTAGACTTCCTGTAACTCATCTGCAGGCATCTCATTGATGGCTCCCTCCATCGTCTCCTGCAAGGCTTAAGGCCTTTATGTTTTGACAAGTGTTTGGCTTCTATCTTGGGTTTTTTACCCACTGATTTATTGTGATCTTTTAGTTTGATCGTTGTGTTGAAGAAGAAGAAGAAGAAGAAGAAGAAGAAGAAGAAGAAGAAGAAGAAGTGTAGATACAGCGCCTGTTCACAAAGGAAAAAATAAGAAACTAAAGGTTTGAGTATCAGAAGGCAAGGAGAAGCATGCATTTGGGAATGCTAGAAAAGTATATGAAAAGATGGAATGAAATGAAAGATGTTTTACAGATCTGCAGCACTATCGTATGGATTGTTTTTGAAGTCTCATGGTGCACAATAGGATCTACTCTTGCATTGTGTGTGAATAGTATTACACCCTCCTTCAGGCTAGAACTGTGGTTCTCCTGAAAGTTTTGGCAAATGTGCTCTTATTAAAGGACTAAGTGTTTAAAATACTTCCTTAGTTTGTCTAGGAATAGCGCATGTAGCCTGACATGCCTAGTTAACACCGCCAACAGTCTGCCATGATTTCTCACAGATTCCCAGATTGTGAGAGCCGGAAAATATCCTCCAATATATGTATTTGTATAAACCTATAGCCAGACACTATGCATTCCAGTGCTGATAAGCTAACACCTTGAACTTGAACTTTCTTTTGTCATTTTCCTGCTAGCTGTTCCTCAGCATTCATCTAAATAGACAACAACCATTCAGCCTTTTGAAATCCAAGCTATGTGATTCCACATTTGAAGACTTTTGAATTTTGGCTTTAAAAAAACCCACCCACTTCTGGCTACAAGTTTTCCCAGAGCAGGGCACACTTTTTCTTTCATCAATTGGCACTTATAATCCCAATATCTCACTCTAAAACACTGATAAGATAAATAATAAAAAGGTTTCATTTGATCACAGTTCCAAACAGATCAAAAACAGTGTACGGTACACATAAAGAGCTGGTTCCACCAAGAGGCCTCAACAGACTATTCTGCTTCCATTAGACTCCTGCAGACTACATTGACATAAATTCAGACAAACGTCATAATAGTAACTGCCAGCAAATTAAAAGAGAGGAGGAGAAAGACACTTAAACTGAATGACGTGGCTGTCTTTAAATCAGATACAGAGAACAACAATTGGTTACTACTGGACTGATTAGTCACTCTAGCCCAGGATAGTCCCTCCCAGCCAAACTTACTAAAGGCAGCATGCAAGTTAAAATAACTCCAACACACACACATATTTAGCTTGGCATGATATTTGTTTAAAGCACAGTGACTGGAAGTAAAGTAATCAGAAAATAATGAACCAAGGATGCTAACTTTGATAAATTTGTATTTTAATTACCAAAAGGGATGATAAGAGATGTATAAAATTGAAGACTTAAACACATAAGTTGTTATATGATGGGCTGTATATGCATGAGTAAATATATGTGCCTTTAGCAGGTTGGGGGAGGGATAAATTGACCACAAGGGTTTTTTTTTTTCTTTGCCCTTGGCCCCACAGGGAACCAACAGGGCTCAGCTCTAGGGCTGGAAGTTTAACATGCCTCTCTACCATTATTTGGGTTTTTGGGGTAGTAGTGGGGAGCGAGGAGGGAGGGGGAGAGAAAGAGGAGAATGAGAAAGGGATGGAAGTGGGTGGGGGGAAGAGGGAAAGAGTAAAACTAAAATCAAACAACCTTACTGTATTAACTTTGGAGATATGGAGATAGTAGTTATTAAATATAAATGTAAATATAAGAAAAGAAGCAAAGCAAATAAGATAGTTAATGCTGGATAATTTGAGTATAATTTCATATAACACAAATGGTTTGGGATCAGCACCCAAAGGACATAGAGTCATGAAAACTATTCAAAACATGGGGTATGATGTGATATTGTTGCAGGAAACACATTTGAAAAAGCATGCACAATATGTTATTAAACATCCAGCTTTGGGTGAACAATACATGGCAAATGGAACAAATAAATCAAGAGGAGTAGCCATCATTTTTAAGAGAAATTCTAAATGTGAAGTAATGGATCAAATGAAAGACTCAGAAGGCAGATATTTAGTTGTGAGAGGGAAATTAGAAAATAGATTGTTAACTATTGGCTCTTATTATGCCCCTAATACTGGGCAAGGCATATTTATGGCAAAATTATTGAAGAAAGTTAAACAATTTGCATGGGGAGAAATCATATTAGGGCAGGCCTGCCCAAAGTCTGGCCCGGGGACCAAATCCGGCCCTTCAGGCCATTCTGAGTGGCCCATGGCTGGCCGGCCCGCCCCTCCCTTCCCCTCCTTCACCCCATTTTTTTTAAAAAAAATCTTCTGCCAACACTGACACTGCCGAGAAGCTTGAGGGGCTGGGCATGCCCGCCGGCCGGTGAGCAGAAGCTTGTGGGGCTGGGTGGGCAGGCAAGGGGGTGGGCCACCACCACCAGCACCGCCGGGAAGCTTGTGGGGCTGGGTGTGTGCACGGGGTGGGCCACCGCCACCAGCATCACCGGGAACCTTGTGAAGCTAGGTGCCTGCCTTCCTTCCTGCAGGTGGGGTTGCAAGGGGTCAGTGGGTGGGGCTTATGGGTCAGTGGGTGGGGCTTGCAGTGGGGTGGCAGGGTCAGCAAGCAACCAGCCCCTGACACATTCTCAGCCACCAAATCTGGCCCTCCTTACAAAAAGTGTGGGCACCCCTGTATTAGGGAGTGACACAAATTGTATTTTAAATCAAAAAACTGACACAACTTCTAAAACTAGAAAAATATCAAGAGAGGGTATAAAAATTGGAAAATTACTGAAAAATGAAGGTCTAATTGATGGGTGGAAATAATTAAATCCTAAAGAGAAAGACTATACTTATTTTTCTAAGAAATGTGCAACTTATTCAAGAATAGACCATATATTAATGTCCGATTCATTAATACAACAATTATATAGAATAGATTTTGGTCCAATTATAACGGATCACGCACCCATAAAAGTGGTATGGAATGAAAATGTCTTAAACACCAAACCAAAGATTTGGAGGATAGGATCTAGTATGTTTACCAACCCACAAATTATTAAAAGAATTACAAAGGACATAACAAATTTTTATGAAATTAATGATACTGAAACTGTGGGTCCAGCATTACTATGGGATACCTTTAAATGTTATATAAGAGGTAGATTTATAATGGAAGGAGCAAAACTGAAAAAGGAAAAAGAAAAAATACAAAATCAATTAGAGGAAAAAATTAAGAAATTGTTAGAAGCACACAAAAGGACAGGATCGAATAGGATATTGATGGAGCTAACAAATTAGATATAAATAAAACGCAGATAGCAATGAATTATCTGAAAAGAGATTATTATGAATATGGAGATAAAAACTCAAAATTGTTATCTAAAGCTATAAAAAACAGAGCTATAAAGAAAACAATCGTGAAAATTAAAACTAAAAAAGGGGAAATGGTAACAACGCAACACCAGATTGTAGCAACATTTAGGGAATATTATAAAGAATTATATGAAACAGAAATAACACCGGAAGCAGATATTAAAACTTATGTTAATTCATTAAATATTAGCCCTATTATAGAAGGACATAAAGACCAACTTAATTCACCAATAAAGATTGAAGAAATAAAAGCAGTTATTAAAAGAATAAGGAAAGGGAAGTCTCCAGGATGTGACGGTTTTACATTCCAGTTTTACAAAACATGGCAAGATGAGGTAGCTAAACATCTTTTGAAATTATATAATTCAATATTGAATGGGGGGAAATACCTGAAACATGGAAGCTAGCAAGAACAATAGCAATCCCAAAACTAGAAAAAGATAATATACTTCCATCAGATTTTAGGCCAATAACACTACAAAATCAGGATCAAAAAAACTCTCATCCATATTAGCACAAAGAATTAATAATTTTATCACAAACTATATTCATACCAATCAGTATGGCTTCATGCCTGGGGGACAAATGTCTGATGCAATCCGCCGCGTGTTAAATGTTATAAATACAGCTAATAAGAATAAAAATAAAATGATAATAATATCACTTGATGCTCTTAAAGCATTTGATTGTGTAGAATGGTGGTATTTATACGATCTACTGGAGAAAATGAATATGGGTGAGAATTTTATTAAAATTTTGAGAAATCTATATGAAGGAGCTAAGGCTACAGTCATGATAAATGGAATAGACTCAGAGAGATTTGAGTTACATAGGGGAACAAGACAAGGAGACCCCTTGTCTCCATTAATATTTGCTATGGCCATTGAACCACTGGCAACAAAGATTAGAGAAAATAGCAATATTACAGGTATGTCATTAAATAATAAGCAACACAAAATTAATCTATATGCAAAAGACATGCTTTTATTTTTGGAAAATCCATTGAAAAGTATAGAAACACTAAGGCAGATTCTAGATGAGTTTAATCAATATACAGGATTAAGAATTAATTATCAAAAATCTAAATTGTTATGTATTAACACTCCCACAACAGAACAGAAGGAAATAAAGGCAATCTCAAAGTTGGACTTATGTTACTCTAGTTTTAAATATTTAGGGATATGGTTGACAAAAAGTATAAATCAATTAGTATATAGAAACTATAAAATTACACTGAAAAATATGAAAGAAAAAATTAAAAAATTGGAGAAATTAAATCTATCATTATTAGCGAGAATAGCAACAATTAAGGCTTACATTCTACCAAAATTTTCATTTTTATTTCAAAATATACCCCTGCAACTAGAAAAGAAAAAGATACAATTATGGCAGAAAAAAAATGGAAACATTTATTGCAGGAAAGGGAAGATCTATTAGATTTATAAAGTCTGTAAAATACCAGCCAAATTCAAAAGGAGGATTAGGAATACCACATCTACTGGGATATTATGAAGCTTTTCAAATAGCACAAGTGACTAATTTTATAAAAGAGGAGAATACTCCAGAATGGGCTAAAATGGAAATGGAAAGGAAAATGAATTTAATCAATCTACACTTATTTACACCTAGGTTGGTAAAAAAAAAATATTCAAATACAAAACCCTTTTACTGAGGAAGCTATGAGAATATGGAGGAAACATATGAAAATATTTGCTCCACCAATATCCCCTTTATGTCCTTGTTCAGAACATCCACAATTAAAACCTAAGAATCAAAATCTTCAAATAGAACGTTGGAAGAGCATTGGAATCTATAGAATAAAGGATCTGTTTGTACAAGGAAAACCAATTACAACTAAAGAGATACAAGAAAGAAATAAAGGAAGAACAGAAAATTGGTTGCTAGCTTTCCAAATAGGAAACATTGCAAACAAATTATATAAGAAATTAGAATTTAATAGACCACTAACAAATTTTGAAAACTATTGCAAAGGTAGTAACAAAGAGAAAAGGGGGTTAGTTTCACTAATTTATAAAAATATTTTGGAGGAAAATTATGATAGTAATGCAGGATCTAGGATAGTTTGGGAAACAAACCTAAAAATCAAAATACCAGAAAACATATGGGAAAAAATATGGTCCACTCAACCATATAAATCAATATCTGCAAAATCTAAGGAGAGGGTGTTAAAGGTAGTATATAGATGGCATTTATGTCCTAACAAGTTGCACAGAATTAATAGAGAAATATCAAAATTATGCTGGAGAAAATGTGGACATAAAGGAACATTAGAACATATGTGGTTATCTTGCCCCAAAGTTCAGAGATTCTGGTTTGAAGTGATTAGTTGGCTGGAAAAAATAACAAAACAGAAAATAATCCCAAATGAAATGCTATTATTGTTCTCACTTTTCACTGGAGAGAATGAAAAACTATTGAATCAAGAAATGGTGGCAACCCTCATAGGTGTAGCTAGGAATGAAATAGCCCGATGCTGGAAATCAGCACAAAATTTAAATATGGAAAAATATATGACCAAAGTATGGGCAATGTAATGGAAAAATTGACTTATCATGTTAGATTGTATAAAGGGGAAATTAAACAGGATCGCATTATGGAAATGTGGCACCCACTGTTAAATTCAGATACTGAAACTACTGATAGATTAAGCAAGATGGAAAATGGATTATACAATGGGTTGTTATAAACTGTTATAAATTGTACTAGCAGAAATTATAAGGAAAATAATGTACTATATTGTGTTACAGTAAGGTTGTTAATAAAAACTGTAAAATAAAATATTAAATTTAAAAAAGGATGCTAATATTCATTGAGTAATATATACAGAGGGCCTCATGCCAAAGCTTAGTGATTAGAAGTTTAATTGTTGTGAATACAATGCAGTGAGGGGATACATTCACACATAGAGATGGGCACGACCAGAAAAAAAATGATGTTTCGAGTTGTCATTTGTTGGGACAGGTCCGTTTCGGGTCGTTGCCGTTTGTCGCAATAATTTTCAAAAATTTGTCGTTTCCATTTGTCGTTTGGGTTGGGGTGGGGGTTGGGGTTGGGGGTGGAGTGGGGTAAATGGGCTCTGGGAGGCACCTCTCTGGGTGCCTCTGACGTCTGACTCACTAAGAAGGGAAGGGAAGCGTTTCACGGAGCCGCCGCATACCATACATTATGTTAGGGTGGGGGGTAAGTGGCAGAGGCACCTCTCTCTGGGTGCCTCTGACTCACTAAGAAGGGAAGCGTAGTAGCGTACTGGCGTACAGGTTAGGTAATGGGATAGGGGTAGGGGATAGTGGGCTCTGCGAGGCACCTCTCTCGGTGCCTCACTTTGACCCACTAAGAAGGGAAGTGTACTTGCGTACGGATCTGGGTTAGGGTTGGGGTTAGGGTAAGGGCTAGGCTTAGGGTTATGGTTAAGGTTAGGGTGGGTTAGTGGGCTGCACCTCTGGGTGCCTCTGACCCACTAAGAAGAACACCATACTGGCGTATGGGTTAGGGTTAGGTTTAGGGTTTGTGGGCTTTTAATGCCCTCTCTGGCACATCCAGAATTCTCAGTCAAAACCTGGCCATGCGATTGGTGGAATGGCTCCAAAAATTTGCATGGTCCCATCCCATGGCCAGCCCATCATTGCACATGCGCAGGTATAAAAAAATAAACATAAAAATAAAAATAAAAATAAAATCAATGGAGACGTTTTATTGTAAGAAAAACCCACTGCTGCTACTATAAAAAATCAGGCATTTAAAATACCTAATTTTCAAATGTTTCTGCGGTGCTTTGGTGGGTTTTTGGACCACAATTTAAAAATAAATATTGCAGCCGCCATTTTGGATCCCCACCACCACATGGCAAATGGAGACAACGAGGATGCCCCCCCCCCAGCCTGGTACCAGTCCAGCAGCCCAGGACAGGAGAGGGGGGAAGGCCGGGGACCCCCCCGCCCAGAAACCACCCCTCTCTGGTAGGTGCCCTCACTGAGGCAGGCACATTTTCGCCTGCTTTTATGGCTGGGAATCAGGTTTTTTTTATTTTTAAAACTTTTTTTCTGTGCTGCTTGGCATCGCGCGATCACCGCGATGCCATGAATGACAACAACAAACCCGACTAAATTTGTCTTTTATCAGATCGGGTTCGAGCTGGAGCGGAGTAATTCCCGTTACCGTTCTCATTACGTAACGAGAACGACAACCGAAAACGGAAACGAGGATTTTGCCGAGTCGTGCCCATGTCTATTCACACATCCTCTCATACCATGATTTGGGTTGGAGATATCTGTTTCAGGGTTCTTTCACCGACCCAACTCTAATTTTGCAACAAATACTATAAGCCTTTATTTGGAAATACTGTTTGAGAGTCATCGGTATAATAAAATTTTAATTAACACAGCCACTAGTTTTCAGGTTCCAAGAGATCATTTGGAGATTTATAGGTGTGACAAACATCATCTTATTGCAGGTAAAAAAAAAAAACCTCTTATCATCCTACTTTATTATTTCTATCAGGGAATGACTTGCCTACATCTGGGCTTGTAGTCGGGCTTTAACAAATTAGTTTTTGGCTGACATTCATCCATTTATTTATTTATTTGATTTATATGCCCACTAAAGATGGGCACGACTAGGGAAAATGACGTTTTCGAGTTGTCGTGTGTCGGAGGTGGCCCGTGTCGGCTCGTTTCCTTTTTTCGCGAAACTTCGCAAAAAAATAGTCATTTCGTTTTTTGTTTTTTGTCTGTCGTTATACTGGTTTGGGGGGGTAGCGGGCTCCTGGAGGCACCTCTGTGGGGTGGGTGCCTCATCTGGCCCACTATGAAGGGAAAGCGTGCTCCTGAAGGTACCTCTTTTTTGGGGGGGTGCCTCCTCTCCTCACCCGCTAGAAAGGAAAAGCAAGCTCCTGGAGACTCCTCATGGCATGGGGGTCTCCTCTCCGCACCTGCTGCAAAAGGGCATGCATAGCCATATGGATATGCATACCAAGTTGCATGCAGAGACACAGCAGACTGGCAGAGGTACCCCTCTTTTTGGGGTGCCTTCCCTGCATCAGTCAGGCCTCAGGGGCATGGTTTGCATGTCACACATGCTGCCGAGCCAAGCCTGCAGGAGTCACCCAGAGCCAGACTGGCGGACTCTCTGCACCTGCTGTGTCTCACTAAGAAGGGAATTGTACTTACATGTAGTTCAATGCAAGTACAGATCTGGCTTAGGCAACAGGGTTAGCGCAAGGGCTAGGGTTAGGCTAGTTACTGGTGAGGTTAGGGTGAGTATTGGGGTGCACCTCTGGGTGCCTCTCTGACCCACTAAGAGGACAGTGTACTGTGGCGTATGGGTAAGGGACTAAGGGTTAGGCTTAGGGTTAGGGCTAGGGCAGGGTTTAGTGGGCTTTTTGGCACATCCCAGAAGTCTCAGTGGCCAAGTGGCCATGCGATTGGTGGAATGGCTCCAAAAATTTGCATGGTCCACTCCCATGGCCACTTGGCCAGCCCATCATTGCACAGGTGTAAATAAAATAAAATAAAATAAAATAAAATAAAATCAATGGAGAGAGGACAGAGGAGACATTTTGTTGCAAGAAAAACCCACTGCTACTGTAAAAATTCTGGCAGTTTTAAAATAGCAATTTTTGCATGTTTCTGTGTGGTGCTTGTGTGTTTTTGGACCACGATTTCAAAAAAAATATTGCGGTCGCCGCCCCATTTTGGATCCCCCCCGCCTGCACCGTATGGCATGGCGAGTCCGGCTTGTTGCTTGCAGTCCCCACCAGAACAGCCCAGAACAGGAGAAGGGGAGAGGCCGGGGACACCCCCCCCAGAAACCACCCCTCTGGTAGGTGCCCTGAGGCAGGCATATTTTTGCCTGCTTTTTGGCCCGGGAATCGGGGGTTTTTTTACTTTTAAAAACTTTTTTTTCTGTGCTGCTTGAATGGCGGAGAGCCGGCGAGCCAGCGACTTTGGCGGGACAACGAGGATGCCCGCCCCAGCACAGCCCAGGTGGGACAGGAGGAGAGGGGGGCGGGGACCCCCCCAGAAACCACCCCTCTGGTAGGTGCCCTGAGCCCTCACTCAGGCAGGCATATTTTCGCCTGCTTTTTGGCCAGGAATCATTTTTTTTTTTAAAACTTTTTTCTGTGCCGCTTGGCATCGCGGGATCGCCGCGATGCCAGGAACGACAACGATAAATCAGACCCAATTATTCGTTCATCGGTTCGAGTTCGAGTTCTGGTGGAGTAATTCGCGTTACCGTTTCCGTTGCGTAACGGAAACGGAAACGGGAATTCCGCTAAGTCGTGCCCATGTCTAATGCCCACATTCTTCTGAACATGGGTTTTTAGTTAGCTGAAAGCAAAATGGAACAAAAATGGAATGCAACTAAAACATTTTTAAAAATTCAAACTCAAAAAGGTAAATCAGTATCTATTTGAAACACACTAATATAAGAAAGGCAGGCTGGATAGTTCAGTGAGTTGGAGTATCTGCCTGCAGAACCAGGGGTCAGTAGCTTGATATCCCACAATGCCTCCTGATTGAAGAGCCAGCCTATGTAGCAGTTGGCAAACAACACAGGCTGTAGTGTCCACTGTTGAAAAGACTGGAAAGCAACCAAATGGCATAACACAGGAGGGAAGAAGTGTTGTGAGAAACTCCTCTCTAGCATCTGCACTAGATATGGGCATGAAATGAAAAACAAAATGCTGTTTTGTCATTTTGTTAGGTAACAAAATACTTTGGAATTAATTTGGAAGCCAAGCTGCGGGCGAACAATTAGCAGCTCCACAGCTTGGCTTCTGTTCCAAACCCAATTAGAAAGAATTTTTCCAAGGGGCACCCCCTTTGGGTCTTCAGCCCCCTGACCCCCAAAACTTTCCAAATTTCAGGGGCTTGCAGGGAAGAGCTTGAGGAAGCTCTCCTGCCATTTTGGTCCTTTAGGACACAGGGGAGCATGGTGTTTCATTTCATTTTGTTTCGTTTCACTTCATAACAAAACTACTTTAGAAAGTTGTTTCAAACTAAACAAAATGAAATGACTAAAGAAACAAAATGAAACAAAACTCTATTTTTCCATTTCATGCCCATCTCTAGTCTGCACCAAATCAGAACATTGAAATTTATTTGGGAAATAGTCCTCCCCCCAAAACCCAGGGAGGATGAGGCCACATTGAGCCATGGGATAAAATAAAACTCCCAAATCCACACATGGGCAATAACATTATTGGTATCAACTGTAAATGCATGCTGGAAAAGTGCCATCTTTGGAATTATACAGAATTCCTCTTTAAGCTAGCTGGTTAAAACTTGGCCAGATATTTCAAGTTATGGTTCTTTTTTTTTCATACAAGAAGCACCAACAAATCATACTGACCAATAAACATACACTACTAAGCAAAATATAAATAGGTGATAAAATTATTACATATAAAAAGATATATAAAATGAATTTTTCAAAAAAACTTAATGACGTTATTCCAGCACCAAGACACTTCAGCTACATTCCCTCTTTCCAACATGACATTTTCCACTGTGCATGTTGAAGGGCATCCTAACATGTGTAAGATGCTTTGTTCTCCACATTCACAGAAAATGTCTTCTATAGGGAAGCCCCATTTCCCCCGATCCCAATGTGCAGTCTGTATAAGGCTTTTGCATACAGGCCAAGGCTGTTCTTGGCCAAATGGTGGAGAGTCACGTGGTTCCGCCCAGTTACCTGGTAGCTTCTTCCTCGCTTTCCATAGTTCTAGGCTGATCTGTGAAAGCTGCCTCTCTCACCTGTTGGGAGGGGGATATGCTTTGAGGACACTAAACACTGATTTCAGTCTTGATGTTGGTGGTTGAAGACCAAATAACAATGTCTTTTTGAGGATGTTTTTTTGACCCAATCTTTCTGTACAGCATTGTCCTGGTGGAATGCCAGGTAGGTAGTGCATCTATTGTACTAGGGTTGATTTAAAACACCCTGTGACCCACTGCACTGTTTCATTTAACACCACGTCCAACTGTTGTGTGTGTGTTGATCTATACCACACAGGGCTAGCATATTCTCCTACAGAGTAACATAGGGCTAGTACAGAAGTTCTCAATGTGTGTAGTTGGACACCCCATTCATAGGTTGGCTATCAGGCCAGCATCAGCAGCGATGGTAGGAAATAAAATCTGCTGCTGGCCAGACACTCTCTGGAGGGGTGAGGTGGGGACTTTGAATTTCCCTCTCAGGTCCAAGGCAGTGGATCGGAAGCTTGAGCGGAAAGTTCAAAACTTCTGATCTGCCGCCTGGGTCCCGACTCGGAATTTCAGCTGGGTGGCTGTAGTGAGGGGGAGGAGGGCAGCAGGCATCAGCGTGATAAGATTTATTTTTAATTTTCTCCCATTCTCACTGCTGCCACTGGTCAACCAGAAACCCCCGGGTGGCTGGTTTGTCCGCAGCGGCAGCGGCAACAAGGAGGGAATAAAGTCCCCCCCTTCCTTGCTACAGCCAAACGGCAAGGAGAAAGGGGGGAAACTTCCTTCCTTCTTTGCGATTTGGGGGGTGTTGGGGGTGAAAGCTTTTACCCTAAACCTCCCACCCCTTCCACCACCATTATCCTCAAATAAGAGCATTTGTTCTTATCTGCGGATTTGACTATCTGCAGGGGGGTCCCTGAATCAATCCCCCATGGATACAGTGGTCCTACTGTATGTTAAACAGTATAGGGGCTCCATGCTGCCCTATGGGAGTCTGTTTCTTTGTTTTCTCCATTGACTGTGTTGTCCCTAGAAGTTAACATATGGTTTTCCAGTAGACACCCTGTTTTTTGCAAATTTGAAATCCTTTGTCATGTGCTAGACTTTCTTCAGCCGGTGTTCTACTACTGCAATCAGTCAGTTCAGAATTAGATGTTCAAATATATTGTATAAGTGGCTGAGAAGGGGTATGGGTCTATAACTTTTGGGGTCTTCTGCTGGTTTGCCTAGTTTAAGAATAGCTATCTCATGACCCTTCCTCCATATACTGCATTTGGTATCCAAGTGATGTTCAAGCATTTATTGTAGAGGGTTAATAATCATCTTTTTGTCCAAAATGTTTTATCAGGTTGACCTGAATCTCATCACTGATGACTGCTTTGCAGTGTTTACTCCTGCCTATCACCTCTTCTAGCTCTCCAATAATAAAGGGGTTGTCAGGTTGCTTATCTTCTGTTCCTTGTTCCTTCCTATCCTCTGTTTGTGTTTCTGTAGGTTGGAATCTGATTTCCAATTACGTAGTAGCTGTTGGGCAATTGGGTTAGTTGAGATGTTGGCATGTAATAGTCTTTTTGCTGCATCTTTATTAAGGTGGTTAAGTAGTCTCCATGCTTTTTGGCTGCTCCAGATTATGTCTGTTTCCTCGGTGAGTTTGATCCACTTTTCCCTTTTGTGCTCCAGTTCACTGCCTGCCTGCTTTAATGGTATCTTCACTAAGTGGATTTGCTGCAAAAAGGGTGAAGTATTCATTTAGTAGATCAGTACTTTCATGTGTCAAGCCATTGTGAACTGAAGTCTAACCAAAAACCCATCTTGGAAAATAGGGCTTTGTGAGCCAGAGAATCAGGTTGGTATAACATAATTGAAATGTAACTATAAGTATTTGGTTACTGTTTCATACCCTTCGAACTCTGAGTAACTATTGCAAAGTCCAGAGAAAGCAAGCTACCTGCACATGTAGCTTATGCCTACTCCAGTGACATGGTAAGTTAATAGATTTGTTCCTTCTCAAAGAGGTAGATTATCCCTTCCAACTTTTTTGTTCATTATGGGTTTGCTGTGTCGTGTTCACAGAGGCTGATGCCTAGAGGGACAGATTCCTCTTCAAACCACGGAAAATGTCAGAGTGTGTGCCTTGAGTGCAAAGCCGAGGTCCCGCCATGTTTGCTTTTTTTTATAAAGCTGCATAAATTAATAGCAGGGTAAACACATTTGACAAGTCACTAACTAAGCTGTTCTTTAAATGTTCTATGCTAGTTTGTTTTCTGGTTGCTTAGCATGTGGGGAATCTGAGGTAAATCCCATGAAGCCTACAGTTCAATCTCCTCCTTCAGAAAACACTACAGCTTGGGGGTTTATTTCCAAATTCAAAAGTTAAAAACAATTAACTCATTCATGGGAAAGGATGTTAAAACTGAGCTCATTGGAGACAAACCCACCTCCCAAATACAAGAGTGTTATTCATAAATGAGCTTGTTTTCCATCCAAATACTGGGCTGATTGAAACCAAAAGCTGAGGAAAAACCTTCCTCTCAACCTTAATGTCCTTCTGGCTAGTGGAAGTGGGTGTGATACCAAAAAACGCATCTCCCCCTGACCTTTCAAATGTGTGCCTTACATAGACTAAAGAGTCTTCCCTGCCTTTTCTAAGTAAGCACTTGGCTGGTTATTTATTTATTTATCTATTTATTTATTTATTTATTTATTTATTTATTTATTTATTTAATAATGCTAGGCTTGTTTGTTCAGACAGTGAGATTCATACTCTGCTGTAAAACAGTCCCCCCCCACCGCCCTTGGTGCCTAGACTTTGACAGATATGAAGAAAAATATCACCCATTTCCTCTGGTTGTCCTTACCTCATCTTAAGGAGAATGTTTGCAGCTGTCGCCGCTGTTGTTCAAAGCAGTATTTCTTCCCAGGATGCAGGCCAAGGCCTAAAAACCTGCTGACACAGATACTTGCTTTTGATGGTGCCTTCACTTCTAGACAGGCATGTTTAATTTGTGTATTGGCCTCATTTAAAGACCACTATTTCTTTTTATAGAGTTTCACAGACCAAATAGATGGCAGGATAGAATTTGATAAGCCATAAAGGGCACACATGCAGAAGTGTCTATGTTGTCACAAGTGCAATTGTTTGTCGGGGTCCAAAGAAGTTAGCAGTGCCAGCTGAATTTGTTTTTACAATCTGAACAAAACACTGATGGCAGCGTTATACTTACAGGATCAACACTTTTAAAAGTCTATCCACATCATTTGGGCTTTAGTTCCTGCTCTCCTTTATTCTTGTCCTACATGGAGCGGCCTGGAGCATGTTGCTTTGCTCATTTGATGGCAATAGTGGGCCTGGGAATGGGGCAGCATATTGTATGGGTTCCTAAACTGTATAGCAAACCTCTCGATGAAGAAGATGCACAGTATTGAAAAAAAGTAACAACTTCCCAAACCAAAGAAACAAGACATTTATTTTCTGTACTAGAACTTCAAATATCTCACAGCTAGCATTGCTGTTCACTTCATGGTTCCCCATTTGTATTTTCTGGCACTATGTGTGTGTTGTGTCGTTACAGTCATGACCAACTCTTCGTGACCCCATGTCCATGGAGTTTTCTTGGCAGGAATACTGGAGTGGTTTGCCAGTTCCTACTCCAGGCGCCTACAGCACCCGGTATTCCCTGGTGGTGTCCCATCCAAGTACTAATCAGGGCCGACCCTGCTTAGCTTCCAAAATCAGCCGAGATCGGATATGCTTAGGGAATCCCTAAACACTCCCTAAAAACTACTCCAAAAAAGGAGAGAAGCCAGACAACCGAGAATCAGTTTATTCCAAAAGCAGGCAACAGTACAACCAACAACCACTACCCACGCAGCCCAGTGCCTCATTTGCACTGTCAAAACATCCACCTACAGATGCAAATAAACAGTCTCTGAAAAACCTACTGAAGACACACTTTTAAAAGAATAAATACACACCAATTTAGCCAAATAATATTAAAGAATCAGTCAACACACCCTCCCCGCACATGGGTGGGTAACAAAATAAGACACACAAACAGACACTTGTCTCTCCACCAAAAAAAGAGATATAGGCAATCAAATAAAAGCAAAAAAAAAAAAAACACAAATTCTTTTAATCAGTCTATCACCATTAAGCAAAATAGGTGAGTGCTTAGGGCATCAACAAGGGCAGGGTGCACTGTGGAGAACCATGTGGATTGGGTGGCTTCGCTGCCTGAGTGCCATCTGCCCCCTCCTCAGAATGGCTTGCAAGCTGCAAACAGTCTAAGAAAGACACGGTGGGAAGTGGAGAAAACAAGGATATGGTTGGAGAGGGCCCAAGCAGGACAGCCTGAAGTGGAAAAGGCAACACAATAGTTTAAGGATGCGGAGCTAGAAGGGGGTGGGATGGAATAGAAAAAAAGAGCGGGAAAGGAACTGCCAGGGATTGGATGGGAGGAAGGCAAAGAGAAGGGATAACAAGAATCAAGCCCTGGCTGCAACATCACCTAGCCATGGACTGTAAGAACAACATCTAAGGACTTTAAAAGTAAACTCCTGGTAAAGCACATATTTTACCATGTCTGAACTTCTGGGACCTGCTTTGAAGAAGGGTGATTGTCTGCACTCGAAAGCTTGCAATGTTCTTTTTATTTTTAATAGTTGCCTATAAAGGTATCGCCTGTAACCTATTTTTGCAATTGTGTTTTGTGATGGCCACGCGGCTCACCCCCCTTTTATTTGCAAAGAGGATTCAGAAGCCCAAGAGACAGTGGATAAAGGGATACCAAGGATATTACCTCCAGGCTGGCAATGTTTCTGGACTCACAAGTGGGAACTGTTAATGATGCCCAGGGATGAGGCTGATAGCAGGCAATGGAAAGTGAAAAGAGAATGGGCATTGTACTGGGGTGGAAAAGAGACTTTCCGTTTTTCAGTTTACAGATTCTGACAAAACCTGTCTACATTAATCAAAGCATGAAAGCAAAATATTTGTCTGGAAGCCGGTAATTTGATAGTATGTGCAATTTTGTATACAATATGTGGTTCGTTTTTTGCCGCATGTTATACAATTGACTTAGCATTATTTCATGCATATTTCTCTATTATATGTTTTTTCAAGCAATGGGAGCCACTGTCCGTCATACTTGTAGGGGGCATCATAATCTTTTCAGTGCTTAGGGCCTCTAAAAGTCTTAATCTGGCCCTGCAAGTCTATTAGAATATGAGGAAATTTCTCACCCTCCATCAGCTGATCTCCTTATAAGTCTAGGAAGGAGGTCAGGCAAGGAGCAACAAAAAATAAACCACAGAAATGTGGCTTCATAAAAAATAAAGGCAAAAATTTGGTGGGAGGGAACCAAGATGGAGGCATTGAGGTAGATAGGCAGCAGAAGCCAAGATGGAGGACACTTATCAGCACACATTAGTCCCACCCACAAGGAAGCAAATAATACTTCTCACTGGTTTCCAGACCCTTTTAAAGGTTCAAAACTGTTGTTCCCCTCAGATTCCTTACAGTGCTACTGGATGAAAAAACAAAAAACCCAGGCTATTTGGCAGGAAAAGGATAAAACTAAGGTTACATGAAGGAACTATGAAACTTTCGTGTAGTCCCCCTTCCAAACACGGATGATCTGTAATATTTCAGAGCCTATTTTTGGTAATTAATGAAGTAAAAAAAACATGAATGTGACATTCTGTTCCATGTTTTAGGCCTCCTTTTAAAACATAAAAGGCCTTTCTCTATGGCAGGATTGAGAGAAGGGGCTCTTCTGATGACCTTAGCACCCAAGTCTGTTCATACTGTGAGATTCAATCTTTGAGGTAGCTAGGACCAGGTCATACAGTGCTTTGTAGGTCAATATCAGCAAGTTTCTCATTGGCATTTCTGGAGTCACATTTTTCTGGAAATGTCTTTCTCTCTCTTGAACTCCTAATTAGTATGTTTAAAATCCAGGATTCCAGAGGGATGCTCTGTCTGCAGTCATACATTATTTTTGATTTTCACTTGCTGTTCTTGTTTGCCAAGGGCAGATCCTGTCCTGCCCAGTCTCAAGTTACTAAGGCTGGCTGTTGGCTGTTTTGCTTTTATGTAGAATAGTAGCTCCACACTAACGGGGCTGAACATGGAAAAGACAACAACGGAATATTCAGACTATTTGGAAGGAGCTTTACTCACTGACTATTTGTTTCTCACTACCAACACTCCTCTGCAAAGGCTTTCGTTTGCTTGCATTTTTGCAGACATTTATTTCTTGCTTCTGACACATTTTGTTTTGCTTCTGTTATATTAGGATCATTTGATTGCGAAATCTATTTGAGGGTTATTTTTTCCTTGTTTCTAACTACTTTTGTTTTAGGGTTTGCTTCTGTTTTACAGTACTCCCCCCATTTATTGTGGGAGTTAGGTGCCTGATCCACCCGCAATAAAGGAAAATCCACGAAATGCAGACACCTCAGTAAACTGACCTTGGGCTGCTCCTGCTGGCTGTGTTTCCAAAGAGAGGTTTTTAACCCCCTCGTGACACCTCAGCAAACTTTGCTGCCAGGAGATCATGGTCTGTTTGCTGAGGTGTCAGGAGGGGGTTAAAAACTTTTCTTTGGAAACAGCAGCCCAGCAGCCCAATGTCTGTTTGCTGAGTTGTCAGGAGGGAATTAAAACCTCTCTTTGCAAGTGTAGCCATCAGGAGCAGCCCCGGCTCTTTTTGCTGAGGTGTCAGGAGGGGGTCAAAAACTTCTCTTTGGAAGCGAAGTGCAGATGCCTCAGCAAACAGACCTGGGGCTGCTTCTGCCAGCTGCGCTTGCAAAGAGAGGTTTTTAACCCCTTCCTGACACCTCAGCAAACCTTGCTGCCAGGAAGTTCAGGTCAGTTTGCTGAGGTGTCAGAAGAGGATTAAAAACATCTCTTTGCAAGCACAGCCAGCAGGAGCAACCCCAGGTCTGTTTACTGAGGTGCCAGGAGAGGGTTAAAAACCTCTCTTTGGAAGCTGCTTCTCTCAAGAAAAAAATGTGATATACTGAGACTGTAATATATGAACCGAGTTGTGGTGGGGGACTACTGTATTAGGATTCTGGTATTTTTTAACCTGTAGTTAGTTTTCAAATCTATACATTTTTGTCCTGTACATGTATCTTTCAAATAAAACGGGAAAACAGACTGATGGGTCAGAAAGGCCCACACTAATCATTCAGCCACACTGCTCAGAGTTTCCTGCTGTGAATAAGATCCAGGAGAGCCAAATACAGGGAGTACCAAAAAAAAGGGGGGGGTTCAGCTGATTCGTCATACATGCAAGGTAAAAACACCAAAAATAGCCACAAAATGCACAGGCCCAGAGTAGATCATTAAAACAAAGCCTGGTTTTAGATGCTACTAACTCTGTTTGTCCAAAATGAACAAACAATTATAAAATTTTATTTTGTTTTTATTAAAAGGCATAAAAATGTCAAAAAAGCAAATCTTTTAGAAATTTGCTAAAATTACAGAAACAGCCAATAGACAGTGCAGCAAATAAAACTTTAAAAAGATTTGTGGCAAAAACCATTTCAGAACAATTCCACAAGAAAACAAGAAAGCTATTAGGCCTAAGCTAATACTCATGTTCTGGCAGAATGCTAGCATCATTTCAGAGCATATGAAGAGTGAAAGTCACACAGTAGGGCAGCAGATGAACATAGTGTTCTCCTAAGAGATAACTAGGCTAAACTAGGTAACTCCTCTCCCAATTTTTATATCCAACACCCCAATTTCTAAGCCCTTGGGGGGAATCTGCAAATCAGGAATCAAGTTGCCTTAAATTTTCTCAAAGAGAATAACTCCTTCCCCCTCCCTTCAAATGAAACATTTTTTTCTATTTAGCTCTGTATCAAGGAACTAAGCTTTCATTCTCACAGAGATAATGTGCAAGTAATGCTGTTTTCCAATTGCAGTGAATACTATCTTCTCTTTGTCAAAGCTTATTCAAGACATGAACAAGAGGACAACCAAAAACATGATCTCCGATTTTTCCCATTTCTTGCCACTTACAATCCTTAAAACTGTGCTGTTACTGTTCAGTTTTCAAAATCAGTGTGCTCACTAAACAGCAGATTGTAATCTGTAATTTACAAAGACAGGAGGCTTAAAGTCTAGCATTTTCCTTTCACTTACACAAAACATATAGTTTCCAGCCCAGTTCATTTTACTGAAGTAAAGAGAGGAACAAACTAGTTACTGTGACAGCTTAACATTGCTTTAACCAACTTGTTACATTAGACTTGTTGCACTACAACTTCTATCCTCCCCAAGCAGATAAGCCAATGGGCAGGCTTTCTAGAATGACATCGGTTCTAATACATCACATCCAGAAAGAGCCAGATTAGGAAAGCCTGATTTAACAAAACCTCTTTTCTGAGTGAAATCCTACACTGCAGTTCATAGGACTAGAGCTTGTTCATTTCCAGCAGTATCACTGTGTCATGTGCCTGTTATTTTTCTTAGACTCATGCTCATTTTATGGATGTGCCTCAATTCAGAAAGAATTTGTAGGCCATGACCATTTGTAAATCAGCATAGACTGTACACATTGGCTCATCATGATATATTGGTCACTGTATGATCAGCATGCCATCTGGCCACCTACTCAGATTCCTGTAATGTTTCTGCTTTTGTGAAGAGTGGATTGAGTGGAGCAAGACCTTGACTAAAGCAAGCAGCAAGCCATCAAGAAAAAAATATTTAACAGATTTAACAGATCCAGAACTTGTAGACCTCTTTTATTCTTTGAATGACTAGCCATATCTTCTATTAGCTTTGGTAAGTGGTGCTAAATCATGGAAAGTAGAAGGAAAAACTAGCCAATGACCTCCCCACCAACTATCCCCATGACCACCCAATGACTGGAGCATCTAGAGCAGTGGTTCTCAACCGGTGGGTCCCCAGATGTTCCTGGACTGCAACTCCCAGAAGTCCTGGCCAGCTCAGCTAGTGATGAAGAATTCTGGGAGTTGCAGTCCAGGAACATCTGGGGACCAACAGGTTGAGAACCACTGATCTAGAGCAATCTGAAGTGGAGGAAAAGTAGGTGCACATTAATGTTTTTCAGGGATCTGTAGTCTGCTTTCTCCTACTGTGGAACTTCTGAAACCAACATTACATGTTCCATCTTCATAAACAATGGTTGCTATATTGGAAATGAGTCATTAATCGCTTTCTTTGAGACCTGGAGTAATCTGTGTAATTGGGCTTTTCTAGGGAATTTAGACTTATTAAATGTATTTGGCAACATACAGGATTGTGTGAGCCATCATCATCTGGTCTAATGATTCTCTTTTCTCAGCTTAGTGGTAGGATGAAGTAGCTTTACATCTACAGAATGCCTCAACATGGTGTTGCCTCCTGCCTGGGAGATGTCAGATAGAGATGTCTACCAGCATCCTTTCTTCAGTTCTGTCTATATTTGGGCTCCCACTGTTTGATGCCATACTGTATCCTCATCCTTTCAGAGAAGAGTATCCACCATGTTGTCTTCTTCTCAGTTGGCTATGCTTGATATCCTACAATATTGTAAACTTATAAATGGGCCATCAAACCAACATCTTCAGACACAGCATAATCATAGGCCATCTAGCCAGAAAGGAGGGTTGAAGGAAGATCCCCACACCTCTTTCTTTATTTTCTCTCCTATCAGTTCTGGAATTAATTATGGGAAATATGAGGTATTTGAATTATAGCTAATCCTAGTAATATTTCCCATCTGTGGACTTGGGATTTTGTTTTTTATCACATGTAAAATGACCACCTTCATATTTGTAGTTTTTTGTCCCTGCTTCTAGGATTTTTCCACTGTTTAGCAATTGTGGACATCATTAATCGAGGGGAGCATTTCTCTTTCTGCTCTTTTGATGGTGGGGGTAAAAAAAATCCCACCCTGCCTCCAGAAACTTACAGTCTAAGTTGGAAGAAGAACACAACATGACAACATACAAGAAATCACAAATTATCCAGAGCACATTCCATACCCAGTACAGATTGTTTTGATCTAAGGTTAAGGTGACTTTGTTTGTTTGGGGATTTTTAGTTGGATTGGAGCTATTGGAACCAGATCACTTGGGGTTGAGTCACTTTATAGGAGGTCATATGTAATGAAGCAACCCTTTCCAGAACAATTCAAAGAGATCCTGGGAGCTCAGGTATATCACAGAAAGGTATATTGTCCCTCCCGCCACCCCAAAGAAGCACTGATTTGTTAGGGGAAAGAACTTGGTTAGTGACTCTTGTCGTCCTTCGGAAGAAAGTCAAAATGCACCTTTACAAAAAAAAGGGGGGTATTTCAATTTAGCAAGACAACTGCACCAGTTCTTGATGAAAATCATATACAGTATATCTCACCTATGCGATTCTCAAACACTCTCAGTTTGAAATGCTCAGGTCCAATAATGAATACTTCCGCTGCATACACTTTAACAGTATTAAAATGTGGCATATAAAACTTTCTTCCTCGTTACTTTCAGACAACAGTAATTTTATTTATTTATGTAATAGATTTATGTGCTGCCCTACAGTATAAATATTTCAGTAATAATTCTTCTAGTCTAGCATGACATTTTGACAACAAATACATCGAGATGCCTACCGTAGAGCATCTATGGGTCAAATTGTGTTTAGCATACAATTAGAAAAGGTGCTCTGCAATTAGCACTCTTTCTCTTCAGGCAGCACAATTTGTCAGAGATGTATACTTCACATTTACAAAATTAAGCATGTGTTAATCATTTGACGATCAACCAAAACAAAAAACAAAAAAACCCACACAAAGCTTGCTTGGAGTACAAGATACATTGGTGAGAAAAAGTGCTGGATTATGCAGCTACAACCCAGAATGTGTTTATGTGTATATATGTGTATATGTATGTACGGGCAAGACTGGTGTTATGTGTACAGTGCCGCATTCTGGCCTATTAAATTTTGTCTGGTATTAGCCAATAGATGTAAAAGGGTTAACTGCCAGATAGATAAAACAAGTGACATTTATATTATTCAGTTAGTTGTCAGTCAGATAATCTAGTGATAGTCTAGAAGTTGTTACAGAGATGTCTGTTAGAAGTAATTACTATGCCTGCTAAAGAAAATAATATATGCTAGTATAAGACTGTCAAACAGAAGTCTATGTATCAAGTACAAATGTAGTTTATTCTACATATGTATTTTACTGTAAATATTCTTAAAGTTTAACAAAGACCAAGTGCATGTTATTTCAACTACTGACACACACAAGGGAAGAGAATACCATTTATAATCTTTGTGGGGGTTTTAATGCTACACTTAAACCGATATGTATAAACTCCCATACATTTCAACAAAAAGCTCATGCTTGAAGAAACACCTTTCACCACTTATGGACACTTCTAAACACAAACTAAGTTTATGGTTTGGTTGCTTCCATAGCAATGGCCACCTCATGTTCTTCTAGCTGGCACAGTGGTTAAATGCCTGTACTGCAGGTAAAACTGTGCTCACGACCTGGGGTTCAATCCCAGGTAGCAGGCTCATGGATGACTCAGTTTTCCATCCTTCTGAGGTGGGTAAAATGAGTACCCAGTTTGCTAGGGGGTAGCAATGTATAGCCTGCATACTGTAATTAAAAACTGTAAACCTCCCAGAGACTACTTGAAGTAGTATGGGGCAGTATATAAGCAGAACACGTTTTTTGCTTTTTTCATTTCTACTGCCTCACTTCACAGCAGCTGTATTTGACAATAGATTAATAGTAGTAATTAATTATTATTATTATTTAAAAAAAAGAGCCCAATCATTCAGCAAGATAACTCTGGAGTAAGGCCATAAAAAGACTTGTGAAAAGACCCAGGTTTTAACTTGTTTCCTAAAACCAAGGAAGGAAGGGGCTAATCATACCTCATGAGGTGCAGGTGGGATGGGTAGCAGTGTTGAGGAAGAGGCATTCAGACAGTCAATTGTAATGACATCATTTTCTTTTAAAACAATGATAAGTGAATGCTAAAAGTTATCTTAAAGTACATTTACTGATTTCAAATATTTTAACATTGCTTTTTAGGCCTTGCCCTCACAGTAATGGATAAAGAATGAAATAGAGGGTACGATTGGAAATCAGTCATATCAAAAGACCCATAATTTATTTATTTATTTATTTATTGTTATATTTATATCCCGCTTATCTTCCTTGCGGAACTCTAAGCGGCGCACAGTGGGCGACAAGCGCCAATCGAACAGTGAGAAATACAGCGACAATTAATAAACAAAGCATAACAACAAAATATAAGACAGTTAATGTGTTTGTTCCAAAGAAGAAAGCAGTGCAATGTGAAAAAAAGTGATGCAGGATAGACACCAGCACAGTGGCCATAGGAAGGTCTAGTGAAGAACAAATAGGTTGGCTGCACTCAAGATGCACAACCCCACAGCACCTGGGTCAAAGTCCAAATGATTTGTTGTGTCCCACAGAACATATGCACTACCTAGCTTTAGAAAGAATGATTTAGTGCACTTTTTTATATCCTTGTCTGGCAGTTCCACAACAGAAAGTTTTGCTTGCCTCAGGGAAAATAGGTCTTCTTCTTCTCTTTCTGGCTGACCTTTTTGGTCTCTTACACTGAGAACTGCTTCTCCTTTAATTTCAGACCAGGCATTCAGTGTGCACCATGATACAAATCATCACTGCCTTTGCTCAGAGTCAGGAATATCAGCTGTCCTCCCTCACAGCAGCTCTTATACCTCCATCTTCTTGTTGTTCTGTACTTCAGAGATTTGTTTCTGCCAAGGAAGGCTCATGGTATATTTGCAATACAACTGGACAAACAATTAACAGTACAATTAATTATAATACTGAACAAACATTATTAAATATCAAAAGTAGTGAGTAGAAAAGGTATATAATATTTTAAAAGCCCATTTTAAATTATAACATCTGCCAGCAATGTAGCAGATATTTTCCTCATTCAACTTATCACAGGCAACTGGTCAGCCTCCGTAAGCTGCCCAGAGTTCCTATGGGAAGATGGGTGGGGTATAAATTCAATAATAAATAAATAAATAAATAAATAAATAAATAAATAAATACCAGGCCATCTATTTAAGTGAAGCACTGTGTGCCATGACTACGGCTGGTGCTCTGACTGACAGGGTTTTTTTTCCATTTCTGGTTACCTGATCCTTTTCTTCTCTGGGAATACTGGTGGGTACAGACTATAAGAATATTCTGTGTACAAAAATATGTGTCGCCTATGTGAGCCTCATCTGTCACCTGTGTACATATGTATATTTTGTTTAATTTTTTGTATTTATGTATCACCCACCTAGTAGCAAGCCACTACTTTGGTTGATTTAAAAGCATTCAAAGGTTGCCTACACCACACATAAAAAGACACAGATAACAATAGCAAAACAAAACATAAACATATTATATCCCACCCAATGGCATTAGCTAAATCTAATAAAGTTACACATATAGGGTCAAGGAATCCCTCCCAAAAACATCTTGAATTCTGAAAGATAGAAGGGAGGAGGCTTGGTGTATATCAACAGGCAGTGAGTACCACGGTGTGGCAGTAACCACCGAGAAGGCCTAACTCCCAATTAGAGATGGGCACGACTTAGCGGTATTTTCGTTTTCGTTTTTGTTTTTTCGTTTTCGTTACGTAACGAAACAAAAACGAAAAACGGTTCAAAAATGGACTGAAAACGGAAACGAAACGACTAATTTTGAGCCAATTTTCGTTTTTCGTTACTGGAAAAACACATAATGGAGCTAAATGGGGAGAAACAAAAAATATTTCATTTTCGTTTTCGTTTTTTCGTTTTCGTTACGTAATGAAACGAAAACGAAAAATGTTGAAATTAGCTCACGAAAACGGAAACGAAATGAAACGGACCCTAGCCGAAAATGAAAACGAAAACGAAAAAAATTTTCTGAGTCGTGCCCATCTCTACTCCCAATAGTCATTTTCTAGGCCTCCCTCAGGATAGACACCTAAAATAAATACAGGTCAGGGTCAAGACTTTCTAACTTTGACCGAAACCTTATGTATTATGGGGTCCATCAACATCACTGCTGCCCTTCTGGTTTGTCTTGATGCTAGATAGAATAAGCTGCTGGGGGGGGGACAGATCTATGAAAGAGCAACCCTTCATTCAGTTCAAACCCAAGTCTCTGTCATGCATGCCAGATCAGCCTTTTAACATGGTAGCAGTTTGACTTCTGGCTCTTCTTGGCCTAATGGATGTGACATCTGTATTCTGAGAGTCCTGGGCAGCATGGAACCTTCACAAACAAGGGTTCAAGGGTTCAACTGTTCAAAACCAAATGGAAACATCATGTTGGTGTCCGTTTTAGGACCTGTACCACCAAAGCAGGCAGTTTGAATGAAAATAGGCTCTAAGAGGAAGGAAAACAAAAGGAAGTGTGGCAAATACAAATACAAGGGGTATTTGGTTATGGGGTAGCCAAATAGGAAGAACAATAGGGTACTGAGAAAAAGTTGGCCTAATGCCTATGGACCAGATGCTGCATATTGTTCCTGGATAAAATGCTATTGGACAGAGTGCTCCTGATCATAATACTTCCACTCACGGTTGAATGTCATCAACACGTTTCATGAGCATAGCATCTAGTGTGCAAATCAAGGGAAATAACAGAAACAGTAATAGCACCATTCTGTTTTGTTGGGTTGGATATCACCTGGAATAATCTGAACAGTTCTGCACGTTACACTTAGAGAAGGAGATTAACAGGCTGGAGAGTACCCAGAGAAATGCAATCAAGAAAGGGATAGTTCTGGAAAGCAAGATTTGTCAAGAATGATTATAGGAATCAGGTATGTCGTGCCTATAATAGAGAAAGCTAAAAGGAGATACAATTGTATTCAAATATTTGAAGTGATGTCACATGGAAGATGAATCAATTTTCTTTTCTCTGGCTCTGGAGGGTGGGACTAGAACCAATGGATTCAAATCACAAGAAGGTGGATTTCAAGTCAATATTAGGCAGAACATCCTAACAAGATGTTTGGCAAGGGAACTTACTACAGCAATACCTTGGTTTATGAGCATAATCCGTTCTGGAAACATGTTTGTAAACTAAAATACTCTTATATCAATCAAATTTCCCACAATAAATAATGGAAACTCAGATGATTTGTTCTGGGATTCCATAGACAACATACTGTACACACAAAATGTAAAAACTCACAAAATAAACTCACTAGAAGTCTACGTTCACACCATGGTTTAAGTACCTAGCTGTAGAATCTGTTCTGCTTGGGACTAACAACTGGATTTTACTCTGTATTTTTAATGCAACAATAATAAAGTGCAATTTGTAGCCCTATAAACACTTGACTATTTGCTCCATGAGTAGAAATGGTTTGAAAAAATAAGAAGGAATGTTGAAAACAAATATAAATATCAAGAAAAATAAAACCCTAACCTGCAAAAAACCCTAACCAAATACTCCTTGTATTTGTCTTTGCCACACTTCCTTTTGTTTTCCTTCTTCTTGGCAAAATAACAATATAACATAAACAGATTTCTTCAGCATTCCTTCTTGCAGTCACAGAGTTCTTCAGCAGAGACATATAGCAGCATGGATCATCATCAGGAGATTGGGATGAAGTGATCAAGTGTTACCCACACTTGCTAACCACTATATACTCAGTTGATTACACATTACAGTCAGCTGATCCCTGACTGGTTTACTACAGTTACAAACTCTTAAGCAACTTACTTACAATTGTTAGTTACTTTACTGTTATACCCTAACACTGTACAACAATGCAGCTCAATGTCTGAATTCTTCCAAGGTCCCTCTCAGTAGCCAGAGACTAAAACTTCAAATCCAGAAATGGAATGATTATAAATGATTTTAATTTCTTGCTCTCTTTATTGGTATTGTCTGGCTGTTATATTTTTGCCTCTCTCTTTGTTCTCTTCTATGAAGTTTATGAGCTAATAAACCATAATGACATAAAAGTACTCTAATAATTTGCCAGTTTCTTTTGTCATTCCAAGTAACAATAAGTAATTTGTAGTTGACTGTAGTGTTAATGACAGTTTCACCTCCATCAATTGATCATCAAAGGTCCAATGATCTATTTTTCACGAGACAGTAGGATCATTCATTTGTAATTATTAATGAATTTAGGAGCATGTTAACAAAATGCCTTTGCGCTCACATAGGAATTTGGAACATAACCATGCAGTGTCACTAGATTTTTTAAAAGCTTGCATTTATGTTAATTCTCAGTTAGTCTTCAGCAACATAATACATATCCCCAAGAGCAACTTCGAACAATATTAAAGAGGTACTGCCAGGCAAATGGACAGTCATGTTTCTTGCAAAGTTTGCAGGGGGCGTCTCATATTTCCCCCGGCCATACATGCAAACTACTTGTGCAGGGACACCTTGATGCGTATGAGTTTTCTAGACTGATATACAGCCAGTATAGAATTAAATAAAATGTCTGACAGCCCAGTGTCACTTTTCCCTAGCTATATATTAATGTACAGTGGACCCTTGTATAACAAACAATTTGTATAACATAAAAATTGTAGAACATAAAATTTGTACAACATAAAAAATTCTGGATATGGGGGAAATTTGCTTAACAGAATCGCCTGTGGGGCAAATCTGTACAACATAAAAATGGGATCACTCTGTTTTCAATGCATTCCTATGGGGAATTTGTATAAAGGAAAATTTGCTTAACATGAATTCATTTAGAATGAATTAATTCCTTTATACAAGGTACCACTGTATATTAGTTTTAAAATTGGAAATGCAAAGGAAGGAAGGAAGGAAGGAAGGAAGGAAATCCAAATGTATTATGAGGAACAGACTTATATACTAACATAAGTTGGTGATATTTTTTAAAAAAATACTTAACAGCATTTGGAGCCTGTAGACTTGTTTATGTCTGACTAAAGCAAAATATCTTCTGACCACCAAATATTGGTATTCCAACTTTTGAGTACAAGTGTTTACTTATGGGAAGGGCACACAGAAGCAGACCACATTGAAAATCTCTTCAGCTCCAGGTCAAAGGAATATAATTAAAATAAAGCTAATTTAGTGCTTACAAACAGTGAAGCATTTTCAAAGCAAAATTACTGTAATTAGCTAATACATGCACACATGGGTGGGGGTGGGGGGGAGAGAGATAGGAGCCAGAAGTACCTGTACTCATATTATATGCCACAAGGAAGCATTATCTCTATTTCAGCACCAACATGTAGTTGAAATGGCCAACTTCATTCTAAAATGACAGTGGAGTAAGCCCATCTTTCTACAAAGACACAGCTGTATATATCTGGAAATGATTTTTGTAAAACCAAACCAAGCAATTTATATCTAAAGAAATTTCAGATCTACACTGTCACTTGAGAAATGCTTGTGGTTTAAATTTTTCTGCAAATATAGATGTTGATTTTCATTGATTTCATTAAATAGGTGCAATGACAGCATGAGTGATCTGGAAGAAATCTCGGCAGTTATCCAGTCCAACTCCTTCCTGCACATTGCAGGGTCTATAATTGAGGATAATGCTTAAGGATCCCTTAAAGTCGGCCTTCACCCATGGAAGTGGGTAGTGGAATCAGCCTTATTTCAGTATCCCTTAAGCAGTCTGTGTAAAGACACTGGCATGATTAGGGAGGGGTGGAAGAGTGCATTTGCCCAGGGGGTGCAGCAATCTACGGGCACCTGAATGGGGAGCAGGAGAAGGAAGCCATGCACCATTCTGCCAGCAGTCTTCCTTTCTTGGTGATCCTTAATCGTGGGAAAGGAAGAGAGGTAAGCAGGCTATTTTTTTCCCAAGCAGCACCTCCGTCAATTGCGTTTTTTTCCTGCTTTGCGCAATTTAATCCATTTGACAATGCGCGGGCAGGGAAAAAAGTACAAAAAATTAAAAAAAAAAACGACGTTGACAACTGCACAAACTGGACTGGCAGCATCCTCATCCTTATCATCTACATCATCCACATCATCTTCAATCATCACATCATTCATCACATCATCCTTACTGGGCGGTGGTAGCGGCGGCGGTGCAATCCTGGCCCCTGTGGCAGGGGCTTTTTGCAGCGCTGGCTTGGGGCCAGCACCTTGTGTTTTGTTTTGTTTTTCAAGCACCGACTGCACGGCCCCTGGGGCCGGGTCGGCACTGGTTTTTTTAAATATATACAGTGTTTTCTTTATTTTAGGGCACCAACCTGTCCACCCCTGGGGCTGGGTTGGCACTCCTTTTTTATTTTATTTTTTATTTATTTTTTTCAAGCGACAACCATGCGGTCCCTGGGGCCGGGTCAGCACTGGTTTTATTTTTTATATTTTTTTATCTTTATTTTAGGGTGCCAACCTGGCCACCCCTGGGGCTGGGTTGGCGCTCCTTTTTAAAATTATTTTTGTTTATTTATTTATTTATTTTTATTGTGTGTGTATTTTTTTACTGCCACCCACGTGGCCTGCATTACAGTTGTAGTGTGGGCCAGTCAGCTATTTTTAAAAAAAACTTTTGCCAGTCGTGGGCTGGTTCCATGGCTCGTGGGATATTCCATGGCTCAACAAAATGAACCTTTTTTTTTGTTTTGTTTTGTTCAGTTCGGTTCATTCTAAATCCACTCTGAGGTTCATTATTCATTTCATTCCATAACAAAATGAATAACGAATAACAAAATGAACTAAAAGTTTGTTTCATGCCCATCTCTACTCTCTGACCTTAATAATGCTCCTGCTTTATACCTGTGTCCCTTAAGAGTACAAGTGAAACCCCTAGGGTGGAGGTTATGTCCTGAATAAAACTCAAGGAGTCAAAGGTGTCTAGCACCTCCTTTGCTTTGGTAATGACTGTTGCTATTTCACCCCTGGCTTTACTGAGCTCTCTGCCCCCATGTCAAGCTTTTTCCATTGTAAGTAGCCTTCCAACAAGGAAACTATTACTTAGCATGCTTTCCAAAATCTTAGGATAGCAGGGGATCAAAATCTACTCAGTGAATGGTTCAGTGAACAAGATGATGATAATTCCCCACCACCACCACCACCAAAAGGGCAAAAATCCTCTTGTTCTGTTCCCAGCATAATGCAAACGATGCAAATGGGCAAATTGCCTTAAGTTAATATGTCATTTAATGTTGCTTGCTGAGTTGTTTGACTTGATGGGCCATTGCAAGTGTCTCTGCTGGTGTCTTAACTTAGGAAAATTCACTAACAAGATTTGCACTGAACATGAGGTGCTGGTGTAAAACCCCAGTTGGATTTTGGCCAGTTGAAGCATTATACTCAATATATTCAGCAACAAAGCAGCAATGATTTGCGGCAGCTCAATACATGGTCCTTACTGATTATGTGTTCTTCACTGTAATTAATTTTTAATAGAAGAAATATGAAGTATATGTTTATATCCTTCGTAAGAATGAGCATGGAAGACTTTACATAATAATCAATTGAATAAATATTAAAAGAAAATAAGGAAGCTCACTTTAACGTAGCCCTTTAACGTATAATTATAAATTAACAGTCCTGTTTTCTACTGTTTTCAAATGACGCCTTTAACTTAAGTCTGATTTTTGCAATGTTAATATAAACACATAGTGGTATGCTTATTTGGCTAATTTGTAATTTAAATGTTAATTTCCACAAGATACGGTATGTAAATGTCTCTCCTGTTACTATATACTCTCCACAATTTCTCTACCCTTTTGCCACTTTTATTGGGCATGAGAGTTACCAATCATCATCATGCACCATCCTTTGCCCAGCCACAGCTTGTGGGTTGCCAATGACAAAAGCTGTAATTGACGGGGTTTGGAAAGGAACAATATTTGCGCCTAACACATCTATTCAACAGTATAGATTGTTTCTATGGCTCTATGTTTGTGCTTCGCTTTCGGTGATCTGATATCAGAGATGGAAAAGCAACCTGTGAAATTGAATAAATAAACACGTTCATAGAAAAAAAAATGTGATTAAGCTACTCAGCGTGAAGCCCACGCAACCCAGAGCCAAGTACGACCTCATAACATGGCTTGTGGAGCTTTCCAAAAACACACGGGGTGTTTCCACACATGGCTCATGATCATCCAACTGTGTCGCTTATTACTGGAGTCAATTCCAGCCCCGTTGGGTGAAAGCTATCTTTTTATGCTTGAAATGCCTGTGCTTAGATTTATATTTTGGGTGGCTCTTTGCCTTTTCCTGAGATGTAAAGAAGAGGAAGAAATAAAGCTCAGCCTCATTCTGGGAAAGCAGCTACGGGTTGATAGCAAAAATATGTGAGGCTTCAGCTGTCAAAAATTAATCCCAACCTCTCCCCACCGACAACCCACGCTTCTGGCTGCTTTCTCTGTGAGTAGCAAACAAGTTTCTATGGTATTTTGTTCTCTGCTCTAATCACGATAGGAGCTTCTTCAATAATTACATCGTGTCAGTATGGTCTAAAGGTGAATACAAATGCTCATTTTTATTTTATTTTTTTATTTTTGGAAAGAGTATTGCTCATGGGGGGACAGAACTCACTATCCATATCAGAAACAGTAGTAAAACAGAAAGCCATCTGGCCAATTTACCTGCTAATGCACAAGCAACCATCCCCAGGCCAGCTGGAGCTGGGCTGGCTGATGCTCTAGAAGTCCACACACACACACACACACACACACACACACACACACACACACACACACACACACACACACACACACAGGGCAAAGAATAATGGCCAGATGTTTCTGAAAAGCTCAACCCCATCACCAGCCTCTCTTCTGCGCCCACCCCTTTTGTCATGGATGCTGTTGCCTTTGGAGGTTGGCTGTCATGTCAACACGGTTGTATATTCTCTCCCCGCATTTCATTGGGTATTTTTCCCTTTGACCAGAAATACTAACCAAAGCCAAAAACAAAAACACAAGCCCAATCAAAAAGAGCTTGCAGAGTTGCATGGAAAGCCATATTAATTAGAATCCTTGGAAATGGGTAGAAAATTTCAAAGTACAGTGGTCTGAATTTCGTTGTATGTGTATCCTGTGTATATACACACAATGACAATGAATTATTATTATTATTACCTCTACTTACGAGTGGCTCAACTTAAGAGCAATTCAACTTAAGAGAAAAAAAAGTTGGTGTTTTAACTGCTGCCTTCCAAATTTAGATGCAGTCTGCTCTACTTACAATTGTTTAATTTTTTATTTTTTTATTTTTTAGATAGGACTGCTCTACTTAGAGGAGTTGTTTGACTTATGAGCATGCATTCGGAACAGATTAAACTCGTAAGTAGTGGTATTGTACCACTGTACTCTGAATTATTGCCAAGTTGCCTTCTACTGGACCCGACACTTGGTCCACCAAGCACAGAACCACCAGTATTGGACTAGCAGCAGCTCTCCAGGAATACAGCAGGATTTTTTTTTAAGTGCCTGGATTTACCAGGTAGTCTCCCTTCCAAATCAATAACCAGGTCTTTCCCTGCTTAGTTTATTAAATGAGACAAGATTAGATGCTAACTGACTACTTTAGTCTGTGAATGTTCCTAGACTAAATAGTGGACAGAAGATATGAAAAGGGAAGTATAAAATATGCAGAAAGAAAAGAAACAGAAAATTAAGTTCATGTAAATGGAGATCCTTCGCAAAAACTCTCTAAAGTATGGGTACCTATTACCTACCTCTACCCATTCTGGTAACTCATCTAAACCGGCAATTAAGATCAAGCCAGGGGGCCCTCTTGAAAAAGCCATCCCTCAAGGAGGTAAGAGGGATGGCTTGCAGACACAGGGCCTTCTCGGCAGCTACCCCCAAGCTATGGAATGCCCTCCCAAGTGAGATCTGCCTGGCGCCAACACTGATGACATTTCGGTGCCAGGTAAAAACCTTCCTGTTCCAGAAGTTTTTTAATTGATACAATTTAGATTGTGGGTCTTCTGATGGCAATTTTAGTGTGATGATTTTAGTATAAGGTTTTTATTGTTGTTTTAATTATTTATTGTTGTTTGATGTTTTTAACTGTTTTAATTCCTTGATTGGAAGCCGCCCAGAGACCTTTGGGTAGTGGGTGGCATATCAGTTGTAAAAATAAATAAATAAATAAATAAATAAATAAATAAATAAATAAATAAATAAATAAACACAAACAAACAAACAAACACACACACACACACACACACACACACACACACACACACACACACAAAGAATGGGAAGGGAAACCAGAAAGAATATAGGTTATCAGCATACAAGCCCAGATTTAATCTAACAAATAAGGGGCCAAACTGTGCAAAATTGGTTAGGATGTAGATGGAAGCAGAGGAGGAAGTGATAGGCTGTCAGTTAGGCATGGCAGAAGTTGGCATTCACTGTCCTTTCAATCCACAATATTAGTTGCCTAAATAACAGGATTTGATTGACTTCACCAATAAAATCTTCCCTGAAACAGCAATTTCTGATGTTCTCCTTTTTCTGTAATACCAAAAGAAATCTCCATTTCCTGTTTCCACCATTTTGAACATTCCTTACGATAAAGTTACAGTATAATGCAGTAAAATGGGCATGTTTAACCTGGAGGAAAAAATACAGGAGATGATATAACACATTTAAAATGCTTGAAAGGTGGACTTAGAGAGGAGGGCAGGACCTGTTCTCAGTCATCCCAAAGTGAAGGTCACATAAAATGGACTAGTTTTAATTGTGCAAATGCACTTCTGGCCACTGCTGAGACCTGAGCATTCCAGTATGTCCTGTTAGCAAATGGGTGAATGGACAAGGAGGTGGGGTGGATACATTTTCTGCATCATCTCCTACAGAAATATTATTCTGTGCACCTTGATGCTCTCCCTTTGCTCCTGGCTTTTTAATGCACTAGCACTGTATAGACAGAAAACATGGGCAAATATCTTTGCACGGAGCATGCTAGGAGTGGAGCGGGCATGGGTGGTTCAGGATTTACAGCTATTTTGCATGCCAGGATCCATCATTTGCCTCTTCCGGCACTGCTCCCTTGGAGACCTATCTCCAAAATAACTCTTTTGATGCCATCCTATTCATTGATCAGGCTTGGTCAACATGTGGCAAATCCGATGGCCAACAACGGGGCTGACATTGGCTGCACCCAGACAAATGTATGGAAAATATCTGAGGAAAACTCTCTGCTTCTCTTTTGCCAATGAGAAAGTCACCAGCTTTTCACTGAGCTTGGTGATTGTTTTTCAAAAAGTTACATTTTACCATGGCATCGGTAGAGAGTTTTTCCTCTAATGATGGCGGTGAACACACAGGGAAGGAAGGTGAATGAGCATCAAGCAAAGATGAATGCCAAAGTTCCCTTTCATGCACTTTTCCCCCAGGAAGCTGGAAGAGGTAGCAGCTTCAACAAGAGATCATTCCCAAAGGCCCCAAACACATTTAGACTTGTAAAAAAAACAACAAAAAGCAACAACCATACTCTGTGAACAGCCACAGCTGTATCTCCCTTCTAGGTTATGAAGCCCCAGTGAATATAATGGAATGTTTGTTAGCACAGAATTGTGTGCTTCACAACCCAAGGGAAGCTGATATTATCCTGCTCTCCCTAACTCAAGGCTTGTTTGTAATCCTGCTGAGGCCACTGGGAGCTTTGTCTGACATCAGTGCCATGGGGACTAGCTCCTTAGTGGCCTCTCTATTTATAGCAGCAGCCACTAAATCCAAAAGCAGAGCCATGGTCAAGAAAACCATCACAGCAATCCCCGGGGCCGTAGAAATGGGCAAAATGAATGGCTGAAGATATATGAAGTAATTCTTCCTGGGAGTCAAAAGCTGGGAAATATATATTTTTAGACTACATTTCCTAAAATCCAAAGTTGTCTTGCTGACTGACCAATTCGGGAGTCTGAGTCCAAAAAGATTTGGAGGGCATCCATCTGCAAGCTATTTTGAATTCTCTACAGAAGAAGACTTCACAGTAAGTCACAAGTATTATTTGATCTGTGATGAGGAGCTGACTCTAGACTTCACTAGTACAGCAGGAAAGAATATATTAGAAAAAAAAATTCTATGAACCTGTAAACCTGTGGTAACAGAGAAACATAACACTCTGTACATCTTTGTATCTCTATATTTCATTTATGAGCCATCTGGACAGCCTATAGAGGTAGACATCTTGCAGAAGATAGGGTTTGAACACTAGATTCCTTGCTGTGCATCCTAAGAGTAGAGCCAGCCTGTATAACCTTGGGCAAGATTGCCAGTCCCAGAGTGCCCCCCAGAAGAAGAGAATGGTAACCACATCTGAGTACTCACTACCCAGAAAACCCTAGAAAGAGTCACCATAAAGTGAAATTAACTTGATTGCGATGTCCCTTCTATGGCATGAAGCTGGGATGAACATTGCAATCCTGTGTTTAACGTAATCAATTGGGTGACAGACCGATAGGCATCCATGGTGGCAAATATATTCTGTCCAACTTCATCTTTGCAAGTAACTAGGCATTGTTCACTTCCCTCCTTTGGTCAGTTCCCCAACCCCAGGTTCAAGGAAACAGTTGTTGTTTACTTCTGCAATAAACAAATGGCCAAAAAGATGCCTCCATGTTGTATCATCTTTGAAGACATGGAGAAATCACACAGTTCATACAGGATCATTCAAACTCCACCAGATGATCAACCCTGAGCTCTGATGAATGACCCACAACGCTCTCTCTCCAATATGCACTTTCAGCTTCTATACTGGAAAGAAAAGTAGAAAAACAAATCCTAGTGGAAATCATTATCAGAAAAGCTATCTGAATAAAAAGCACATGAGGTGACTACAAAATAGAGATGGGCACGACTCAGAAAAAAAGTTTCGTTTTCGTTTTCGGTTTCGGCTAGGGTCTGAGTCGTTTCGTTTCCGTTTTCGTGGGCTAATTTCAAAATTTTTCGTTTTCGTTTCGTTACGTAACGAAAACGAAAAAACGAAAACGAAAACGAAAAATTTTTCGTTTCTCCCCATTTAGCTCAATTGAGTGCTTTTCCAGTAACGAAAAACGAAAATTGGCTCGAAATTAGTCGTTTCGTTTCCGTTTTCGGTCCAGGTTGGTGCCGATTTTCGTTTTCTTTTCGTTTCCGTAACGAAAACGAAAAACGAAAACGAAAACGAAAATACCGCTAAGTCGTGCCCATCTCTACTACAAAACAAAATGAGGAGTCACTGGCAGAAGTTGATCGAGATGTATCAACCCCAGAATTCTTGCTGCTGACAAAATTCTAGGATCCCAAATGATGGAGTTTTCTCCTAGATAATTGGGATATGCAAAAGGTAGCCTAGGGACTACTCAGGGCCCCCACGACCTTCAGTGTGTTCTTAAACCCATCCAAAAATTGTATCCCCAAGACAAGCGCTCCTGATCATACTCTGACAGCAAGTATTTATGTTGACTCTACCAGTTTCATGTTGTTTTTCAGTTTTTTTTTAATTTCTCCCAATTTATGTTCTAATTTGTTTCTTCATTTAAAAGTACTTCAAAGGTGGAACAGGAAAATCCAGATGTAATGCGGTTTATTTCTTTATTAACTAAACAGCTTCTACAGTGTGGGGGGTTTGTTTCCCCCTTCTAATTGTGTTTAATACATTGAAAGCACTAACTATTTCAGGAAAACCTCAACGTGATTCACAGCATGAAAATCTACCTTAAAAATAATTCTGAAATTGCAAAAACCAGCACCAATAAAATATTTGTACACAAAGAGTCAGTCTTTCATCTAGCTGTTGACTAGATCTGAACCATACAAGAGCAGTTGCTATAGCATCCATTTCAAACTACTGTGAACTCTTCTCTTTCGGATCCGAAAGACTATCATAAGGTTTTGCAGGACTTCTTTCCTAGGTCAGAAGCAGGTTGCAGAGCTTTCCTTGCATGCTGGAAACTCCTCAAAGGGCCCACAATAAACATAACTGTACACCCCATAGTGCTCCATATTTCCTAAAACAAGACACATGTCCAAGACACTAAGAGGGATTTGTTTCCTTCAGATTGCTTCCTTTGTGGGATCTTGACAGCATCTTTTATTACTTTCATGTGACTTTCAAATTCGTACACCAGGCATCTGGAAAACACCAAACTCTTAAGGAAGAAAGCTGAGCAACAGCATAGATTCTCGCTGTTATCAAACCTGCTTTGGGTATAATGACCACATCCCTCCCATAGTCCCTCTGTCAGTCTCCTAATCTGCTCCCCAATGTCGTAGTTTACACTGCAAAGCTTTATACAGTATAGAGATGTAACATTTCCAGAAATTTTGAAGCTCAGAGAAAAGGGGTTTTTTTGGGTGGGGGGGACAGATTTTTTTGGGGGGGGGGGTGAAACAATGTTACATTAGCACACACACACCTTTACAGCTTGAAAGTCATTATGTCACTTAAGGAATATAAAATATGACTGTGGACAATTTGACTTGGCATAACATTATCACAACTAGCATAGTAAAATATAGTGTATCCAAACAATTATGACAAACAGAATTTGCTTTTTAAATAATATGTATTTGTAAAAGTAAGTAGCAAATAGAGTAACACTCTCCTGAACTGTTTACTAGTTTAGGTGGAACAAAAAACCCTCTACAAAACAATGTATTCTCGAAGACTTTCATGGCCGGGACCTGATAGTTGTTGTGAGGTTTTCAGGCTGTTTGGCCGTGTTCTGGAAGTTTTTCTTCCTGACAATACAGTGACTAACACGTATTTTCCTGCATAGGACATGTTTGCTCTTTCCCACAACTATAAAAACCCCGGTCTCACTCACTTTATAACCCAGAGTACAGAGAGAACTCCTAATTCCCTGAGCTCCTTGCCCTCTGAAGATGCCAGCCACAGAGTCTGGTGAAACGTCAGGAAGAAAAACTTCCAGAACACAGCCAAAAAAATCCACAACTATCTACAAAACAATGTTTAATAATCTAGAATTAACAATTATTTGTGTTTCCTCTCCACAGTATTAAATAAAAATATAATAAAAACCTCATTCTCATAAAAAGAATTGAACAGGGGAAAATGTATAGAAGGGAGTAGGACTAAGTTTCAATGAATGGACATATTTAATCAGGATCATTTTTGTTGCTCTGTATTTTCTTCCAGTGCTCTGAGGCCTAATGAAGAGGACAGAAGAGAACCAAACATAACCACCCACATGGAAAAACAAAAGTGAAACCTTTTTTCTTTTTCTTGTGACAACAGCAGCACCTCCTAAAGGAAGACATGCATCTTGTTCTTGCATTGGAGAGTTCAGTTTGTAACCTAGGACTTGCTTGTATGACACAGAAATTAGAATAATTTGATACTATGCATATTTTTTAGCAATGATTTGGAAAATATTTCAGCACCCTGTCTTAAAATGTGTTATTCATCATGGTAAAATAAAACATTCCATAATCATTTTTTCTTTTCTTTTTTCTAGTTTTTCCTATTTTGGGGGGGGGGGCAAAAAGGCTTCAGGGGGAAAACTGGAAAAAGCACATTTTCCCCAAATTTTTCCATCCCCCCCCCGAGGCCTTCACAACTCTAATACGGTACTAGAAGTAGGCAATGTGATGATGTTGGACTACAGTTTCCATCATTTCTTACTTATGGCTAAAGAGAATGTTGGAATGGGACTTGGGAATTCCAGATTCTCATTTGCCACTAAGCCATAAAACATACTGGGTGATTTGGGGTTTATAATCTCTCACTTTGGACGAAAACCCGAATAGAAATTTAAATTACCTATTTGTCATGAGTCATCAATCATCACAGATAGCGCAGGCTTTCCATTCTTGTAAATCAAGGTGGGAACCATTTGTCTGGGAAGAATGCCAACAATTGTGTAGTTGTTAGTATGTACCAGCAACGTGCATGGCTGCTTTACATGATTCTCCACTCCATTTTTATCCTGAAAACAATTTGTACTCTGAGGCAGGGCTAAGTCAAAGGACACCAAGGAAGCTCTGTAATTAAGCAGAGTTTGAACATAGGTCTTTCAGCTCCAAAACCTTCACACAGACCCTTGTATTTCGTACCAAATTTCAAAGTGTACTTGACCCAAAGCCCACTTCTGTGAGTTCTTCACAAAAACATCCCTACCTTGGAAAAAAATGGAATCTCTTGTTGTCTCATGGAAAGAAAACCTTTCTCTTTTTTTTTAATTGTCATATGGGAGAACAAAATAAGCAAGGATTTAAATTCAGAATTCTATCACAGCTTCACCTGGAGAAAGGGAGGGTGATGAGCATGCCACATCCAAGAAGAACAGCAAGCTTCAGTGACCGGCAGTTCCCAGTCAGCTAGCTTATGGGCCTCTGTTGTCCATTATTGCCAACTCCCTCCTGATACACTTGCCATTCGGGATGCACAAACCGGCAAGCGGACTGGTATGTCCTCAGAATGCTATGCATGATAAAGATGGCCATTTTAATGAATGCCAACAGCGATCTCCACTAGTGGAGCCTCTAGTGCGCTTTCAGCGTTTAAACACAGTTGGGGAAGGTTACCAGGTAACCAGCTGCACACAAAGCAATAATAACACCTGGCAGCTCAGAACAGGAAGCCCTTGTGCTTGCAAATTGAAAGCCTGCCTGCATACACAAGCAGTGCGGAGAAACACCCTGACCAGAGAGTTACCGTGTGATTCTAATTAAAGTCAGCTGGTCTGTTTTGCTCGTTGTTTGTGTTTGTTTTAAAGAGGTGCCTTGTAAATGGACTGTCAGTTCACAAAGCGAGCATCTGCAGGAAGCACAAACCAAAAACGGAAGAAGAAAAACATTTTTTTTCAGCTGTGCAGGGAAACCTAATTACAGGCCAGTTAGCAAACTGAATATCAAATACTTACCACAAAGGTTGTTCCCAGGCTTGGTATTAATACCATGAGGGGCATCAAAGAACTGCATTTCTGTCATTTATTTTGAAACTATTCCATTCCCAATTGTCACCTACAGCACCCATTGCCAGGTGTGCTTGAGAGTATCCTGCCGTTCTTTCTCTTGCCCATCTGTTTCTTGGATGCACGCTCTAAGCCACTGGGTGTTTTCTCCCCCAGAGTTTTTTTCTTACTCAGGACTGCCCATTGTTTGGACCTTTCTACTGACCGCTTCCTCATCAGTCCCTATCTGGAAAAAGAAGACACAAAGCTTGGTTCCCACATTCTAATCAGGATCATCTCAAGGAAAGTGTTGAGTCCACAGTAGGCTATTCCTACTGTACGCTGCTGGATTCCCCAAGGTCCAATAAAGAAATACAACACAGAGAGGTCCAGAAAAAAATACCGGTTTATTAGGCCTAATAAAGGACAGTAAGGCCAACTAACCCACAGCAAGGCAGTGCAGGATGGTCGGCCCAGAAGAAAGAGTGCACCCAGGTTTTATACCTCCCTCCCCCCTCCCCTGGGCCGGGCAAGAGGTAGTCCTCAGGGGACATCCAATGGGTACAGTCCAGAGGGTTTCTTGGGTGAGGTCTTGAGGGGTTCCCAACTCCTGAAACAGGATTCCAGATTAACCTGTTTGCCAGGTGTGGCCAGGCCTTCTATGTTCTTTGATGGGCCATTCGAAGTGTGAGAATAGGGGAAGGGGAGAAAGCATTGTTCAAGAGTCCATGCCATTATCAACTCAATAGGTGACTTGGAGAGTCAACAAAGGAATCTTGAGCTGTGAGACGGAACTTCCTGGTGAATGTGGAGGCGAGACAGTGGAAGCCTTCTGGCTGGAGATAATCTGTGTACGATGGTTGGAGTTCTTTCTGGAAGGCACAACCATCCTCAGGAGTCGCCATTTTCTCATTCTCCTTATGCCATGATCCTGTGCCCAAGATGGTGGCCCAAGGGGGAGGTAGGGCAGTGTAGGAACATGTTCTCAAGCAAACCCAGGAAGAGTGGTTTGGGGTGAGAGAAAGAAAGAAAGCGAGACAGATAGAGAAAGAGAGAGAGAGCAGGGGGGAAGGGGGGTTAGGCCCAGGGGCCTGCCTTGGCATGAAAGCCATAAATATGCCCTAGACGTGGAGGGTGTCTCTGAGTGTAAGGATGGCCATCCATGAGTGCAGACTGTGACCCAAGGGGAGTTATACCTAGAGCATGTGACTGGCTGTTTTAAATGTCCGGAAAATGAATATTTGTCTGGCCAGGTAAGGGTTGACCCAGTCCGAATTGTCAGAGACCTGGTCATGCTGCAGTGAGAGCGAAAAGTGAATTTACAGAGGCTTTTCCCCCCTCAAAAGCGGAGCCTCCTGGCTGTGAAGCAAGCCACAAAGGTGTTTTTTCTAATATCTCCAGAATGGAATGGTCTTTTTGGATCGGGTTTCTTGCGTTCTGCTTATGATAGTGTACGGCGATCATTGGTGGCCTTGGGGAGCCCCGGAACCTGTTCAATATTATAATTCTATGTTTTTCATTTCCATTGTGACTCATCAAAAGGATGGAGGGAAGATACCTGTGTTTCTCCAGAGGCTGCAACTGAACAATGTGTGACATTGCCATTCTGAATGGCTGAACTCACAGAAAGGCCCTGGGGAACATAGTCATGTAAGGACACCATCTGATAGTAGGCAATTGGCAACCAGTACAGCCAAGCCCCTGGAAGGACAGCCCTTTGCCTTGAGCATCTGTGCTGGGAGCAAATATGAAGTGTATCCTTCTAGTTGGACAGAATGAATTGACCAAGTTTCTTGCAGTAAGATGATGTGAAATCCTTGAAGAAAGTCTGTGCTCTCAGATAAACAGAGAAAGAAGATGTGTAAAGAAGCAAGGTTGAAGACATAATCCATTTTTTCAGTGAAATTACCATCTATATTACCCTGCCCTTTTCAGTTAGAGAAAAAATAATAATGGTGTTTCTTTCTTCCATGTTATCTACGGTTAGGACACAGATTATACCTTTTCTGTATGACACCTCATGACTCACTAATCCAAGGGTCTGGTCCACATGTTACAATAAGGATGTTTCCAAATATCCTCCGCAGTTCTTCTTTGCACATAGTGTCCATTTGAAGGTGCATACCTGGACCTGCTCCGAGTGAACCAAAGTGTTGGTATGTACTAACTGATGGCTGCAACAAAACCATGGGCCATCCATCTCTTGTTTGATCAGCATGATGTCATAACCCAGCAGGACCCAACATTCTGGCTTTTCACACAAGCCAGGGCTCATAGTTTATTTAGACATATTTGCCCCTAGTGACAACATGTCTGTGGAGATTCTCAGTCCTCCAGGTGAGGTTATCTGGGAGTTGAGTCATGGCAACTGGACTTCTTTTCTTGTGGGATCAAAATTTTTCACTACTCGAGACTTCTGGTTCCGGCTACGCCGCAGCGAGAAAACTTGATAAGTTCTGTGATTTATCAGGTTGAATTTGCCCAGATTGGACCTCTTAGAAAAGAGGCAAGTCTCCTTGGAGAGATAGTGCCTCTCCTTGAAGAGAGGCACTACCTGTTTGACCACAGAGAAAGCGGCAGCTTTATATATATAGTTTCAGAAACTATATACATTGAAATCCAAAATGTCTAAAAATCGACCATCTGCCCTTCCTAGTTAGAGGATATGCACCACCTTCCTCTTTCTGTCCCCACCATTACATTTCCTACAAAACAGGTGTCCCTTTGATTCCCGGTTGTTGACGCTTCTTGAGATGCCAGGAGTTGGCATTGCCACCACTTAGATAAGGGTAGCCAACAAAAGCCATGTTGGATTTTTACTCTCTAGTTTGATCTTCTTCCTGGCCTACTTGCCTATTGTGCATTCAAATCTTGAATGATTTCTGTTGCAAATCCTGTGGACAGGACAGCCGAAAATTGCAGTGAAAGCAAGGTTTATATTCCAGGCCTGGTATTACCTTGAGCTTTAAGACTAATTCCATCTCTCCTCTTGAACTTTACAGGTGTGTATTGAAATGCATATTCATTATTTTTAGACATGTAGCAGGTTATGAAAAAAACATGCTTGTTAGTATCCGCAGGATTATATTTAGCAAATCTGCTGGGATGGATTTTTAAAACCCTAAACGCACCTGATGTGACTTCTGTTCCTCGTTTCTTCAGTGTTGCACTGACAAAGTTGCCCTCATGGGCGCATAAAATCCTGCTAGTTCTTGACTTCTTGTTAACGGAACAATGAATATGTATGACCACACTCACCAAACTTCTACGTCCAAATGTATCTTTCTCATATGCTCACACGTCCCACAGGGCTACCTTTGTGGTGTATTACATTAGCAATTTAGAATAAGGGGCTCCTGTTCCTTTGATGGCTTTTTCAAGAGGAAACATGAATGACTGATGATCTTTCTTTTCCCCACAAGATGAACATAAGAAAGTTATTTGATTGTACAAAAATGTTGCAAATCAACTTCAATCAGAGCATAAAGGCACATGTGTCTTTTCGGTGCTCTATAAATATGCATATTATTTCCCCGTTTTTTATACAGCCTGTACTTTGCCCCCTTGAGAAACTCCCCTTGATTTACTTTGTCTCATGTTATACTTTAGAAGTGGCATAGTGGCTGCCATGTCTTTAAGATGAAGTCTTGTTTCATAGAAACCTTTTCCAGTTTTTCAAGCTCATGGTTCTGCTTCATCCCACAATCAGATTAAATTTTTTGATTCAAATTTAGGTCAACCAAATTAGCAAAAATACAGTGATTAGTGAACTTAACTGAACATTAACTCCGACTCATTGAGTCAAAAATTATGTCCAGGTAACAATAACAAATTAAAAGATATACACCCATAGTTCTGGAAGTAGCATCTTTATTCTTTCTTTGGATGAATTTAGTTTCAGTATTCACATGATGGTAGCGCACTTAGAGGACAGGGATGCTGCCAATTTGAGTCCCAAATCTGAGTCCGGGTCTTTGGTACCAAGTCCTGAGGCCCAAGACCTGACTCTAAGTCCCTACTCCCTATTAAAAACAAGCTGCCCCTCCCCCAGAAAAAAGTAAATGATGGATAGGTTCTTCTGAGTCATGAGTCAAATCCAAGTTATTGGGGTGGGGGGACTGAATCAACCCTGAGTTGAGTCACAGCATGACTTAGATCTGACTTAATAGCGATTCGCCCCACTAGAGCTGGGGTGGGCAGATATCAAGTTGGCAGGATATACTTTGCTTTTTATTTGGACATCCAGACCAGAGCAGAACCATTGTGGCCATCCATGTTTTGTTCAACTGCATCTTCCAACATCTTTCACCACTAATTATGTTTATTATTATTATTATTATTTATTTGTTACATTTATACCCCGCTTATCTACATCGTGTACTCTAAGCGGCTTACAAGGCTTCAATAGCCACACAAATTACAATAAATGCACAGACAAAACAGATAATAATAACACTAGACAAAAGTTAAAACCTTATGGCACCTCAATAACTAAACAATGGTAGGTAAAAATAGGTTGCGATGGCGGAGAAAAAAAAACTCAGTTAAGAATTGCCAAAGGCCTCCCGGAAAAGATAGCTGAGGCTGAAATCAGTTGCAACCCAAGAGCCTCTTGAGGGCCACTCATTTCTATCCCTTACCCTAGAAACCACCTACCTGGCATCTGACAGAAAACCCAATAGATTTATAGTTAAAGAATTAAGAGCTTATTACTCCCCCTTGAGTACTAGTACACAATAGGCACACAGTCCATACACTTTTAGTCTAATCACGTCAAGATACCTTCAATTTAGAGAAAATTTGTGGGTGTTTTCTTGCTGCTATCTTTATTAAAAGGCAACTATTAATAAATCAAACATCTCTGTCAATCTGTTGCAAATGACTCTGAGATCCATCTTTTGCACGCGCCATCACCAGAGGTGTTGGCTAACTTGTCCTGAATGAGGCTCGAAAAGTAACATTGGGAGCTCAGAAGAAAAGATAGGAGAATAACTCCAGAGACTTTACTCCCTCTCCTTCAAACAAAAAACAAACAAGCAAGCAAACACCCTGCATCACCCAGTATATACCTGCACATGCTAAGATGAACGAGTCATAGGTGTTACTTTTCTAACATGTTGGCTAAAGGCCACCAGTTGACATAACTGTCAGGAAAGATAATCCGAGATAATCTTTGGAAATCTAGGTTTACAGTTTCCTTCCTCAGAACTCCTGCCATAAAATATACCAGCTTAATTTCAGATTGGAGAGAGTAAAATATCATTACTCAGAAAGACTCTTCTTTGTGGGAGGCCTCCTGGACCTCTGGGGGGGGGGACTTCTGGCGGCACAGGGCCTAAGGGCCATGATGAATCATCCACCAGGGCAGGGCTTAACAGTTTCACCACAGGATACGCAACCTTACTACTTCCAAATGCACTGAAAAACAGATAAGGAACAAATTTATGCTTTAAAAAAGCGCTATTCTCCACCTCTACACTACCAGCGTGTACGCTTTTACAATGCCTGTTAAAAATCCATGAAATTGAAATACAATTTTGAAAAACTGCTTTGACGTTTTTAATCACTGGCAACTTCACAAATGCAATGGCATTAAGGAAGCAGGCCTAGGAGCACCCAACTCCAATGTTTGGTGGCAGTACCACTTTTAAACTCCCCCTCCCATCAGAAAAAGATCTGCCTTTCCCATAGTCTAAGTTAGTGGTCCCCAAAATGGATAGAAGGAAGCTCTTCTCCCTCTCACAAAATACCAGAATTAGGGGACATCCACTCAAATTGAGGGCTGGGAGAGTGAGAACAGACAAAAGAAAATATTTTTCTTTTACCCAGCACATTGTTAATCTGGGGAACTCCCTGCCACAAGATGTGGTGATGGCATCTAGCCTGGATGCCTTCAAAAGGGGATTGGACAGATTCCTGGAGGAAAAGTCCACCGCAGGTTACAAACCATGATGGAGAGATGTGTAATCTCGAGGCTTAAAACCAGGGTACTTCAAGGATCAGATGCAGGGGAGAGGTATCAAGAGACATATCTAGTCTCGTGCGCTCCCTGATGCATTTGGTGGGGCCACTGTGAGGTACAGGAAGCTGGACTAGATGGGCCTTTGGCCTGAACCAGCATGGCTCTTCTTATGTTCTTATGTTCTTATTTGAGTCCTAATCCCCAAGTAACCTGTGACCAATGATCCCTCCAATTTTCTGTCCCAGTGCATGGGAGCCTCTCTCTGTGCATGCAGGTGTGAGCAGGGCTTTGTTCCAAAGAGGAAGTAAACAAACCAGCTGCTGGCTGCCCATGTGCACCCCCAAAGAAATTCTGGGCAAGAGCAAGCTCACACGGTTTTGAGGGAACCTTGCCTATGACAGCCCTTCACTGTACATCTCTTCTTACACCAGAAGTTTTTCTTTCTTTTTCAATAATCAGATAAATCAAGATGGCCAGCTGGTACTTTGGAACCAAAAACTATGTCCTCCCCTTCCAGCCAAGTTGAGTGTGAGATCAGTGTTTTGTGTGCGATAGCAAAGTACAAAACAAACAAAGATTAATTTGGCAGTTGTGCGTGTAGCTTAAAAAAGAAAAAGCGGTATATGTTTGTACCGGTGGCTGAAAAGGTTTTTGTTTACATTTTAGTACACTTTCATCCACTCAGAAATATTGAGATGGACCAATCAGAAATTGTATTTGAGAATCACAATGGCAGACATGTAAACAGCATTACTGCTTCCTGCCTTCCTTCACTGTGTTTTTATCATAGTATGTACATATCCTTTGAGACAGCAATGGGTAGCTCCGAAAGTGTGCATGGACTCTTGCAGGCATAAAGCAAGGATGCAAAAACTTCAGCCCTCTGCAGATTTTGGATAACAGCTCTCAGGAGCCCTAGTCAAAAGGACTAGAGGTACGGGGCTGTAAAGGGGATGTAGACAACCTCCACATAACTCAAACAGACATACAGTATATCAGAAAACACTGCAAGGCTTGGCTGCAATGTCACATCCCAAGAAATCTTATCTTGAACAGGATGCTCTTGAAATGGAATATCATCTTAAAAGGGGCTGATATGTTTTGTTATTTGCCATAAAGCTGCTTCTAACTTAATCATTGGCTGCTTGTAAAACTATGGTCTGTTGCGCCATAACAAGCTCCCAAGGGCCACCACTCTCTTCCTTCCTAGAAAAGTTGGAAAGGAGCACACCTCTGTTTGATGTCATGAAGTCACACTGTAGTGGTGCACATTTCAAAGCCTACTGAATTCCACACTCCGTTTCAGCAAAGGGCTAGTCTGCTTGAAGAGAACTAACTACAAGTACGTAGTTCCATATAACCAGTTAATTTGAAGTTAACATGGTTGGAACTATCAAAAATAGCATGGCTTTCAGGACAAAGTTGTCTTTGAGTCAATGAACATGTTTCAGTTCAGTAAAAAGTTACTGAAGAATTCAAAGGTGGTTTAAAAGCAATATTTCTATTTTTTGGTGACATCCTTTAGCAGTCCTAAAGAGCAAGAGAAATATTGCGTTGTCTCTTGTTTTATACTTATTGTAACAGTTTTTAAACATATTATGGGAGTGGGCTGCTGGAGATTATTCCTTTATATTTTACTGGACTGTTGGTAATAACACACAGGACAGTGAATTTACTTCTGTGAGTGGACGGACAATAATGATGTGGTTTCCAGGAACCCAGGAGTGACATTATGAGTTGCATTAAGAAGAAAAAAATCCAAAACTTTTGAATATCAGTACTCATTAGGGCATTTTGGTTAGTTAAGGGCTACTTTGGTTTTAAGCTCTGCTGTATCATGCAAGAATGTCCTTGCTACTTCCATCCTGAACTTGGAGTAGCATCAGTAAACTCAGTCCTGCTTGGTATTGCGGGCAAATTCTCATTCCATCTATTTCAAGAAAGCAATGAACAGAGACGGAGGTCTTCAGATTCTGTTCACATTTAAATTTTGATCACAAAAATAAGCAAGTTTATTTATATAATGCATATACAATTAGTGGACTCCCAGAGCTCTTTTGCTGTTCTTTATATCTTCTGCTGCTATCTTTCAAGCAGCAAAAAAAAGGAGAGAAGAGTCCCACCAAAACTAAAAAGAAAGAATAGGCAACATGATTTTTGGATCAAACAAGAATCACCTTTATCAGAGAGGGGGGAAATATAGGCATTAATTACGCATACTATTTAAAATAGCATGTGTAGCATCGTTCAGAACTGAACTACAAAGCTAGTCGTCAAATGTTCTTATTCCATTATTCCATTTGCCTTAAGGATTATTTGATTTTCCTAATTCCTATCCAAATGTAATTAGTGTGCACTGAATATGTTATTTCTGACAGCTTGTTTACTAAAGAACGCACCAGCTTTCATAAGAACATGAAAACTAGCATTTTGTTTAAGAACAGTTATGCACAGTGTTATCACACCATTGCCTACACAGTTGGGAAATTTTTGATAACAAAAGAGCCTTGGGAAAAGTCCGTCTCCTTGCATTGCATACTTACGTCTCTCTCTCAAAAATACTTTTATCTGCGTAGTGTGGGAAGGGAAGAAGACTGCTAGGAGCAAAATTCCAACCTGATAATACTTAATCTTTGCCTTTTATTCCAGCAGTATTCATATAACTTTATTCAAGACTTCCAAAAAGTGGGGAAGGGGCATTGTTTAAGATCTCTGCTTAAATTGAAAATAATTTCTGCTTCTTTGAGAATCTTACATTGTAGAGATTTATTAGTCTACTGCAGCAAAAGCTGCAGTATGCCGCAGAGTACCATGATGGTTCATCGGACCCCTTTGTGTCCAGAAGCAATGAACTTTTGCTTTCAAAGGCTCATGTAACAACCTACAAGTTGGCCCTAAGATGCCAACAGAACTGTTGTTATTTAAGATATGGAAAGCTAAATCACATCCACATGTTTATAACTCAATGTTTACAATATCTAGGGATGACGGGCAATACAGCAGGACCACAGTACATGAACCGCGAATGGGTTTATGTTGGTAAATGAGTACCCCTGGGGCAGGTTGGGTTCACCTATAGTTAGATACCTTTTAAAAAATGGAGAGGAAATGAGGAACTACTGGACCCGCACATTGAGGTTTGTGATGCAGAAAGAGTATTAGTTATGGCTCAAATTGGTATGGTGCCTTTGTACTGGCGAGAGAGCCTTGGAGCAACCATGCTTGAAAAGTGTAGTCCATCCCCAAATGTCACCCTATTTAACTGTACCTTCAGGAAACACAGTTTAGTGACAAGTAGAGATGGGCACGAAATGAATTTTTTGTTTCATTTCAGAACAAAACAAAAAATGAAATGATTTTAAAAGAAAAATGAAACAAAACAAACTGGAAATTTTCCATTTGTTCCCTTCCATTTTTCGTTAGGTTTCCCATAGGAATGCGTTGAGAGCAATGGCTGCAGGGAGGTCTTTTCGCCTTCTGCAAAACACAGGAACGCATTATTGTGAATGTGAGGGAGAACAGGTCTGTGAAATGGGAAAGGGAAAAAAAGGTAACTTCAGTATGGACATTGTTTAAAATTTATTTGCTTTATAGCATGAAGTTGTAGAGGCCATACATTCTTCAAAGTGTCTTTTCAACTGCTCTGAAGGGGAAGGTTCAAAACACGGCCAGCCCTTTGCCTCACAAAATTGGGAGGAGCAATTTAATCAATATCATCAGAGTGGGATCCTGCCACCTCTAAGTAACTTGCACAGCCTACATTTTGGGGATTTTGTGTAAGCCAAGGAGCCTGGCCCGAGGACCCCTCATTTTTGCAATATCTAGGCTGAGGAAGGGTCCAGTGAGACTCATATGAATACTGAGATCCCTGAAGTGCATAGTTACCTATTTCAGAGTATGAATTTGTTCAGCCTGTTGAGCTCATTGGTATCACCAATGGGGTATCATTTTTTTTTAAAAAAAAAAGATTAACATAAAATATCAGCTGCAATAGATGCTCAATTGCTCTTCAGCATTTCTTTCTTTTCTTTTTAAAATTCACATCCTGGGTCTTAACTGCTGCTGAGACACAATACAGACTTCTGAGAACCGCGCAGCATCTGGGCAGAAAAAGCCATTTAGGAAGACTTCCAAAGCTTTGCAAATGTGTCTCATAGGGAATCCACTGTAGTCCCTGTGTATGCTTGAATACGTTTGCTAAAGCTTCACAACCAAAAATGTTAACCCAGTTAAGAAGGGTTCCTTTATATACTTTGGATTAAACATTTTCCTTTCTACATATGACAAGACGATTGTTAAAGGAGACTCATGATGCAATGCTCAACTGCTGTATTCCAGCCAAAATTTTGCTCATGACCTGAGTTTAATTCCAGATAGCCAGCTCAATGTTCACTCAAACTTCCATCCTTCTGAGGTTCGTCAATTGAATACCCAGCTTGCTAGGAAGGTGGTGGTGGAGAGGCAATATGCAGCTTGCATAATTAAATTGTAAACTGTCCAGAGAGTGCTTTATATGCAATAGATTGGAATATAAGCAACACACTTTCCCTTTTGCTTTTTAAAGGTAGAGCTTTGTGATGTCACCACTTCTCACATGGTGACTATGAGAATCTGGGGAGCTGTAATTTTTAAAAAATCAGAGCAAGGGGCATGGCTAAAGCTGGACTCTTATTAGTAGTGATGGGGAACTGTATCCACTCTGCTTTCTCACACTTTCTTGTTTTATGAGCATCAGGCTTTTCCCATCCCTAGTACAGAAACATCTTTCAGGTTTCTGCCATCCTGTGCCGGCCTGGAATTAAACCACACAGCTCTCCAGAGGATTAAGTAGAGAAAGTTTTTATAATTCCATACTGTAAGGTGCTAATGATGAGGAAAGTTTGAGAACAAACAGCTGGCAATCCTAATCCAGTGTTAATATGGTTAATACAGGGACTCCAAGCTCAACTTTTTAAGGTCTCCAAGGGACTGGTAGCTAAGGACTCAAAACCCTCAGTATGGTTGGACATATTGTCAGTATCTATCACATGGCTAGTCTTTTTCATCTCAACTTGTTTTCATCCTGAATACGAACCAAATTGTAGGGTGCATTTTTCATAAATTGTTAACAAAAATTAACTGGAACTTTTTTTTTTACCCATCCCTATTGACCAGTCACATAGACAGATAAACTTTCCTGCTGCAGAATTTCACTGCAATCCTTTGATGTAGAAAATCCATGATCGGTTTCTAAGGGACTTGATGTAAACAATTTCATCGCTTTCTTCCTGTGATTTTGGCTTACCTGTGGACTATTCACCCATCTCACCACACCTGCACACATGTTTCTACATAGCCCTAGAATGCATTGCAAAGGAGGAGATAATATGAAATATGTCTGAAATTGTGTGAAGCCTTGGCACACATGCACACGCACACACACGCACACATGAACACACACACACACACACACACAATATGTGGACTCAAATATCACATTTATACTGCCCTTTCCATGTACTGTGCTGGATTTGAAAGGGTTTCAGCCCTCGACACAGCAGGACTTTGCCTTTTAGCTGATGTCATGCATGGCAAGGTCCATCGACTACCACTTCACCCCAAGCAAAGCTGCAGCAAAGGTTGTTGATCCAGTTGAAATGTGCTAAATGACTCACATGAGCCAAAACGCCCATCTGTTTGAAGAAGGTTTAGCTGCATGCATTGGAACAAAACACAATAGCTAGCGGGAAATCAGTAGTTCTGTATCAGTTACCTTCGAAGCATGTTCAGCTCTAGATATTCCTCTAGAAGAGCGGAGCATGTGTGATATAAGCAGAAAAGAAGCAGGAGTATGAACTGGTTTGTGGGGAGGGAGAGAAAAAATCTGATTTAAATCCTCAAACACAAATTCACAGGACAATCCTAGTATATGGTTCAGTTTTAGTTTAAAGTGTGAAACCCTATTAAGGTTATTCCCTTATAGCCCAGAGATACAACCATACAAAGGTGTTTTTTTAAGGATCTGTATGCAGTCACTGGCATAACTAGGGAGGGGCAAAAGAGTGCATTTGCCCTGGGGCGCGCAGCAATCTGGGGCCGTCCAGGGGGAAGCAGGAGGAGGAAGCCATGCACCATCCCACCAGCAGTCCTCCTTTGTCCCCACTAAAGCTTGGTGATCCTTAGTTGGGAGAAAGGAGGAGAGGGAAGCAGGTGATGGATTTTCCCCCCAAGCTGCACCTCTGTAGCATGCTTCCCTCTCCTCCTTTCCCTGGGCTAACGACTGCCAAGACTTAGTGGGGGTGGGGGGAAGGGGGCAGGAGCAATTGGCGGAGGTGCTACTTGGGAGAAAACATTGCCTGCTTCCCTCTCCTCCTTTCTCCCAACTAAGGATCACCAAGCTTTCCCCGGGCTAACAATTGCCAAGCTTTAGCCTGAGGAAAGGAGGAGGGGGATGTGTGCTATGGAGGTGATTCTTGAAAAAATACATCACCTGCTTGCCGTATCCACATGCTGTGTGGTTTGCACAGGAGAGCCTTAACTGGAAAGGAGACCCACAAAGAGGGCATGAGAAGGAGAGACTCTTCTTCCCCTCCCCACTGTTCCCCCAGGATCTGCCCCCCCCCCTTGCAGGGTGAGTGAAACACGGTTGGGCGGGAGAGGGCATAAAAACTGACTTTGTCCCCAGGTGCTCCAAACTCTAGCTATGCCACTTATACAGTTCAGAGTCACACTGAACAATAATTTCTATAGGATCTCAAAGAACTGCAATGTCTACTTGTACATGTTTTGCTTCCCTGCAAATATATTCAGAAAGTTTTCGAAAATCAGGAAAAAATGAGAAGAAAATAGTTCTTGCCTCTCCCTAAATTAAACCCATAATACTTTGGGGAAGAAGCATTTAATTCCCATCCTGTTTGGCCTTCTTTTCTGTCTAAATGACAGTTCAAGTGACTTGAAATTCACACGTGCACTCTCTCTCTCTCTCAGGAGAATTAGGGATGAAATACCACAGGAAGTCAACTTCATGGTACACAAATGCATGTTATCTGAAGTGGCAAATATTGATTGATTGTCTTTATCACTTTTAAACCCATGGGACCTCCAAAAGCAATGCACACACACACACACACACACACACACACACACACACAAAATTTTAAAAACAGATTTAAAATAAAATAAACTGCACTTTCAAAAGTCAACCATTTTTTTTTTGTAAAAACACTAATAAATCTAAAAGTGATCCATAGAGCTCCCTGTACTCAGTCAAGACCATGTGAAGTAACATAGTCTTGGCTTCCTGCTAAGGCAGTAGTTCTCAACCTGTGGGTCCCCAGATATTCCTGGACTGCAACTCCCAGAAACCTCTTCCATCACAGAGAATGCTGGAGGCTTCTGGGAGTTGCAGACCAGGAATATCTGGGGACCCACAGGTTGAGATCCACTGTGCTAAGAAGTTCATGAGGCTGGAGCAAGCCTGCCTCCCTTGAGGAGGACGATCCATGATGAAAACCCTACTAAACAGAAAGGCCTGTCTTGTGTACTTGCCACCTTAGCTTTTTAGCAGAGGCTGCAGAATTAGTGGGAAATGGTCACACATGTTAATTGTTACTTAAGTGAAAATCTAATTTATGTATATATTGAAAAGGGGGTTTGTTAAAAATTTAAAATTAGCACATAAATTCCAGTTATGCTATTATCTTAAAAGCTGGACCAGAATCAAGACAAAACATTCCATCCATGATTTGACTCCTCCCCTTGTTTCCGCTTTAAGTGCGTGGGTGGGAAGGAAAACAATTTAAAGCCCACTCCAGCATTCTGTTATATATATATATTTCTTTCTCCCTCCCTCATAATCTAATCTCTTCTCTCTTGTTATCTGACTTGCAGTTGTTCAAGGACATTTCTGTTCTTTCATGATTTACATATTCATGGCCACCATGTTTTAGAGCCATTTCTTAAGACAGGGACTAGGTTTAAGAGGCCCTTCAGAAGTTATTGGACTGCCATCCCCAACTGCCCCAGCCAACATAGACATCACTGTGTGATGATAGTTGTTGCAGTCCAAAAACACCTGGAGATCTATACATTTCCTACTCTAGGGTCAGCATCACCAGAGTAAATCATCAAAGAGGACACCTTCTGAAAGCCTTCCACCACTTTTCTTTCTATGTGCCTTGACGGTAGAGGTCCTGGTAGGTGAAATACATGGGCAATTCTGATTCTATGTTCATTAAATAAGATGGCAGAGGAGGGAAAAGCCCTATTCAGTGATCACATCATCTTAGCATAGTCAGCTCAGAGAGGGGGAAGCAACCAGTCCTGCCTTCTCGCTCATTTTTCTGTCTCCGTGCATTGGGATGAGTCACAAGGGAGGAGTCTACTTGCATGCAGACTCTATATGTGAGCAAAAAACCTTGAAAAATCAAGGTTCCCACTTGCATACAGAATCTAGGGAAAAATCCGGAAATTCTCCTCTTCAGACTCATCTGTGCTCATGCAAAGAGAGGAACATGTGGCTAGCTGCTCCTTTCGGTACGTGCTGACAATGTTCAGCTGGCGACAACTGAATAAGATTACCATGCAAAGGGGGGAATCGGATGCATATGTTTCCCCCTACCATGGATATATTTCTCTCCCATTTCAATGTTCCTGCATACACATTTCTTTTAAAAAAATATATAATGCTGGAAGGGAACTGACTCATACACTGTGATCACCCTTATCGGTTGGGTTTGTCTGAGTACCAGATGCCTGGCACAGGAAGCATAGCTTTAAGATAATGAATTAGAATGGCACAATGAGATAACTACAGATTAATGATGTGCATTGTTTGAATTAGAGAATACATGAATTGATCTGACATTACCGGAATATGTTGGTTGGAAGATGGTAAAGTGCAACCCTGCTGTGATCAGCAGGTACGCTCATATGTTCCCTCCATGTTTCCTAGTCCTTTTATGAGGGGAAATCTATTTGCAATTAAAGTCTGTCTTGCTTGTTAGGTGGAAATACTTTCTCAGCAGGCTTTGTTTTTTTTATAAAATATCATAGGAAGACAGTCCTCATTTCTTTCTACATAATTCTCCTCATCATTTCATAGACTTTTCTTATATTCATAATGTAGGAAGAAATGTGGTTCTCATATGCATATATCCAAATCTCTCTCTTGTGTGTGTGTGTGTGTGTGTGTGTGTGTGTGTGTGTGTGTGTGTGTGCGCGCGCGCGTGTGCGTGTGTGTATTTCCCCCCTAAAAACACAACAACTATACTGTTGAAACAGGGGTAGAAGAGATTTCAGTTCTGTTCTGTTTTCAAAAAGGTATGAAAATTCACAAATTTCTTCATATTCTGTATGGAATATGCATCAGATTTTAAAAAGTAATAATGAATGGGTAAATCAAAACTGACTGATTCATCTACCCAAATCCAAGTGCTTGCTGCTTAGAGTTTGAATCCCTATGTATTTAACCATGCAATTTTTTTTTTCTGAGTGGTTCCTCACTTTTAACATATGATAATATAGTGGTACCTACTGAATTTGACCATGGCAAATGTGAGCAAGAATTACTCACCAAAATTTGAAAACGTCTTCAACTTGGTGATGGAAACAACTAGAGATTGGGGAAGAGGAGGTGGAATGGAATTCCAGAGAAAGTCAAACCGGCTGGTTTTCCTCTCCCAAGCTGGAGCCTCCATCTAGTCCAGCACTTTTGTGGTCAATGATAATACTTCTTGTAACACCAGCAATTGCCTCAGTGGCTAAAAGTATTGACCCAAAAATAAGTTGAGGGCCCCTTTTTTCTGCCCAAAATTAGGGCTGAAAAACTAGGCTTATATTCGAGTATATACAGTATCTCCGTCTACTACTCAAAAGTCAGCTAGCTTACTCTGAGCACTGACATTGCATTTGGATGTCATTGCTCAGAGTCATAAATCCCGTCTCCATGAACTTGCTTGGAAAATGTCTTGGAAAATGTCATCCTACACCACCCTCCCTTTGGGTTTCATTTTAACAAAAGATCCTGATGCTTCAACTTCTGACCAGTTTGGACTCTTCTCTGCCTACAGCTCTACAATGATCACCCTGAAAAAGAGTCTACAGGACTTGGCTTTGGTATTTTCTTGGCGATCTAATAAAGATGTTACCTACCATTGTTTTTTGGACTATAGGCCCCCCAAGGTAACTTCTCCTATCCTGCTTCCACCTTCTTCTGCAGCTCCTATAATGAGCAAGGGACCCTACCAGAACATATGTGGTGCACTTCAAATTTTGTGATTCACTGATTCGAGCACGTCAACTCCACCCATATCAGGTCAGACTATTCAACAAGTACTTTACATTCCCTTAATTTTTACAGTTCGCTTTTTTTTTAAAAAAAAAAAAGCAACCCAGCCTACTATTAAATGTATGATGGTGTTCCCCCCCCCCCGGGGTTTTTTTTTTTAATGAGGGGGAGGCTACATAGTTTCTGCAAGTATTTTTACCCATTGAGCAACAGAATGTGCAATTTTGTTTTCCACACTTAAACAGATTTAATGTGGAATAACAGACATCTGTTGTTACAAAATTTACTACGCACACAGGATGTTATAAAAGCAACAAGTTGAGCTGCCTGGAAAATGTAAGTTCTTTTTTCTTTCTCCCTATCTTTTTTTTAAAAAGCATATCCTTCTATTTCTGCTTGCCAAAAAAGAAATATCTTTACATTCATATTTCTTTCCTGATACTTTCTGGGAGACATCCATTCTTCCAATGAGATAATGCTCCAAATTTTATAGTATTAAAGGAGGACACACAGAAAAACAGGCAGAGTGACATAAATCTTACTAAATGAGGCAACAATGTGGCTTGCCATCTAATCCCAGAAGCATTATGTGTTCCTTCTGCAAGTTGTGATATCATAGAAAGCATATGAAATATGTTTTCCTTTTCTTCTGCTGCACACCAACAAATATGTCTACCCAAGCTTTCTATTGCAAGTTGGAGACTACCAATTCTGTTGGTTAAAAAGCGGTCGGTCCCAGTCAAGTCCAAAATATATAAGGTATTACCACTGTGATACAAAACACAGCATACTTTTATCCCTCAGATAGACATGGGCATGACTTGGTGAAATTCTCATTTCCGTTTCCGTTCCTCGTTTCCGTTACGTAACGGAAACACTAACGACAATTAAGCCGTCAGAACTCGAACGCGAACCAATAAATGATAAATTGGGTCTGATTTGTCGTTGTCGTTCATGGCATCGTGCGGCGATCACGCGATGCCAAGCAGCACAGAAAAAAAGTTTTAAAAATAAAAAACCCTGATTCCCGGCCAAAAAAGCAGGCGAAAATATGCCTGTCTGTGGGCACCTACCAGAGGGGTGGTTTCTGGGGTGGGGGGTCCCTGGCCTCCCCCCCTCCTGTCCCGGGCTGCTCTGGTACCAGGCTGGGGGGGCATCCTCGTCGTCTCCATTTGCCATGCGGTGGGGGGGGTCCAAAATGGCGACCGCAATATTTTTTTTGAAATTGTGGTCCAAAAACCCACCAAAGCACCACAGAAACATGTGAAAACTAGCTATTTTAAATGCTTGAATTTTTACAGTAGCAGCAGTGGGTTTTTCTTGCAATAAAACATCTCCATTGATTTTATTTTATTTTATTTTTATTTTTATTTTTTTACACCTGCACACGCGCAATGATGGGCTGGCCATGGGATGGGACCATGCAAATTTTTGGAGCCATTCCACCAATTGCATGGCCAGGTTTTGCTGAGACTTCTGGATGTGCCAGAGAGGGCATAAAAAGCCCACCAACCCTAACCCTAACCCTAACCCGTACGCCAGTACACAGTCTTCTTAGTGGGCCAGAGTCACCCAGAGGTGCAGCCCACTAACCCACCCTAACCTTAACTGTAACCGTAACCCTAGCCCTTACCCCCTAACCCCATGCTCTGGGAAGTCAAATCGCGCTAAATCATGGTGGAAACGACAAACGACACGACGAAACAACAAATTTTTGAAAAATTTCGCGACAAATGGAAACGACCCGAAACGGACCCGTCCCGACAAACGACAACTCGAAAAATAATTTTTTCTGGTCGTGCCCATCTCTACCCCCAGATGATACAAAAGTTTGTTGTTTGTTAACAGTGAACATGGTGGCAGCCTCCATGCATCTTCTCACCTACAGAAGGAAAAGAAGTAACTGATACAGACAGGATAATGCTAAGACCCTGAATTCACAAAGTGCTAGAATACGCTTGTTGGTCACCACATGGGGCACCCAGAAATAAACAGAGTTTGTCTACAAACCCAGTTTCTCAGAGTCAAACCTCAAGTGAAGTCATGTTCACTACCTGATTCAACCTTGTAAGGAAGACAGAAAACATGCAGGTCCTCTGAAGAGTAGTTCTTAGCTAGCTTTTGTCGCTGCCACACAGCTCTCCACAGAGCCAAACAAACCCCACAGAAGCATCACTTTTGAGTCCCACGTCTTTCTTCGGAGTGAGCCATTATCAGTGGGGCACAATTATCATATATACCTATACTGCCCTGGTGCAGGCAACCTCTCTGGGAAAAGCCCAATCCCCTGCTGTTTGGATTGTTGTTGTTGTTGGTGGTGGTGGTGGTGGTGGTGGTGATGTACTATACAACTTATTCACATTGTGATCAAACCAAATATAGACTGGTTGAAGTTTTGTTTTATTTCAATCAAGTTGAGAGACAAGGAGGTTATCTCTGTGAGTGTTTGGCACTCACCGGTTCCGCTCACAAGGTTGGGAATGCTGTGGAGGGGTCTAGGACAATAACCTGTTTGTTCCCCTGAGCTCCTAAAAGGGAAAGAGTAAAGCAGTCACGTCGTGCGATAAAATACACAAACGACTTTGACTCTGTCAAACTGGCTAAGGGCATGAAGAGAAGTCACTGGTGGTTGGACACACACAGACCCTTTCCGCAAATGTAAGAGACGGTGACACCTTTTATTGGACCACTAAAAAAATAAACAAATTACAAAATTTCATGAAGGAATTCCATTTCATTCCTCCACAAAAGCTTGCAATTTCTTTGATTTTTAAGTGGTCCAGTAAAAGGTGTTGCCCTCTCTTGCGTTTGTGCAATTTTCTCCAGTGTTCTGTTTCTAGGTAGAGTTAAAAATGAGAGATGCCCCACCCCCTTTATCACAATATTTGCTATCCTCTACATTTATAGATTGCAATTAAAGAGAGAGACCATTTTTCTTCATCAAAGCTGAATGAAGAGTCCCCCCCCAAAACAATTTCAAAACTGTAGTACAGCATGCACCAGCAATATATGGGTTAACTTAAGCAGCTTAACCTCTATATTGCCAGCATGTGTTATGCAGCAGTTTTGCAGTTAGCTGGGAGACCCTCCTTGCAGTTGAATAACTTGCCCCCCACGAACCTCAAACCTCTCCAAATTTGGAGGGCTTAAAGGGAAGAGTTTGAGAAAGCTACACTGTAACTTCCATACCAATACATGCCTGTGACCACTATTTTCAAGTACATAAAAATGTTATGTACTCTAAAATAGTGATTGCAGGCATGTATCAGCACGGAAATCACATGGTAATTTCTTTTGACTCTTCCCTGTAAGTCCCCCAAATTTGGAGAGGTTTGGGATTCAGAGGCTGAGTTATTAAACTCCAAAGTGGTCCCCCTAGGAGAAAAATCATTTCTAATTCTATCTCAATTAGACATGTTTTTCTCCTGGGGGAACCCCTTTGGAGTTTAATAACTCAACCCATGAACCCTGAACCTCTCCAAATTTGGGGGGCGTACAGAGAAGACTCCAAAGAAGCTACATTCCAAGAATTCTTTAAAAATTCATTAGCAATTAAACAAAACAAAACTACTAAAGAAATGAAACAAAATAAAATTACTAAAGAAATTATACAAAACAAAATGAAACACTATATTTTCATTTCGTGCCCATCTCTACTTTCCACATTCAGCCCTGTAATGTATTAGTCTGAATGGGATAGAGAAGATTCACCCCTTCAAAATACTAGTATTCCAGCTGTAGAAAGTGAATGAAATTGGGTTGGCAAGGAGGCCTAGCACACTCCCTTTTTAATGTGTTTATGGTGCTCGGAAGCAGCATAATGGAAGAATGCTCTAGTCCCTCATTTTCTACTTTCAGAGTACTTAATAAAATAATGAAATTAGTATTGCTAAACCCAAGATTTTATTTTTAAATACAGAAACATTTTGCATCATACTCTCACAAGAGTGCTCTTACAAACAAGAAGAGAGGGCAGCTTTGCAATTGGAAGGTGATAATATGTCATCCCTCCAGAGTTATCATCAAAGCTTCTGTGTTTTCTCAGTTCACGTGCAAGCACAGCCCATTGTTTATCCCTTGATGATGACTAATGTGCAAGCAAGTTTATTTGCAGCTTCAGGAGCAGAATGATCTTACTGGAAGATAACCAAGTGTCTTTTACTTCTTAAGGCCGTTCTGCTCTGTAATGTGTTCAATATTTAGCAGTTGCACATAGGCTTTTCTGAATATACCTGAAAATACCTGATGGAATAGGTTTAATGTTCAGTGTCCTGGAATTTAGTTCAAGGTCCCTTCACTGCTTGAGATCATATGAAAGCAGGATATCTAGCATATCTGTGAATATTAATAAACTGTTACTTAGGAAGATGAGGCAAAGCAGCAAGCTTCTTTTTTCAGAATTATGCTCAAAGAAATACAAAGTGCTGGATGCATTCTCATAGTTACACCTCACTGAGAAACACAACAGCAAATGTGTGTGCTTGCACATGGATTTAATAAATTGCATCCAGCCTTTATCTATCTGGGGCACTTTACTGAAAACAGATTTGCATTGTTTTAAAGATGTTCTTCATCATACTGGGTTTCTTTCTCTTCCACAAGCTTCCTTCCCATTTCACAACAATACAATTTCATTCCGGTAGCTGGATTTTCTTGGTGGAATCACTCAGAGAAAAACCTAAACGTAACAAAACCATGGAAGTCTTCACGACGTGACTCTTTTTAAAAAGTAATTTTTTAAAATCAAATGTGCTACTTTCAAAGCAAATGTTGAAATTCGAGAACTTCTGGCAATGCCTTTAGAGTAACAGTCACATTTGGGAGAAAAATAAGATGTATGTCTACTTTTGGTGGATTATTATATATTGCAATTTAAATCCAAAATCAATATGAAGGGAATGTGACCGAAACAAAGTTTTACAGTCTCGGATAGATCCTGGCCAAGGAGCATGGAGACCAGAGGTTGCTCCCCTATGGCAGTTTTCTATTCCAGACCTGTATGTGCTAGGGAAAGACCCATGCTTGACATTTGGAATATATTTGAAGATTGTACAACACGCTGAGCAAACAAGCAGTTTTTAAATCAAAGTGTGAGTGAAAGTGGACATAAGAAAGGCTTCAAAGATGCCTCAAGTTGTTCACAGTTTCTCCTTCTGTATCTTTCTAGCATAGGAGCCCTGGTCAGTGCAGGCTAAACTAACAATATTTTTATCAGATGCCGTTTGAACAGGAAGGAAGGCGGGCAGACAATTGAGATCTGCAGGTTATTCACCAACCTTACAGAAAACCGTTGAGCTGCTCTGGTTTTCTTGACAACCATTTACTCAGATATTTTAGTACGGTGACTGATATTATTACCAGTAGTATTTTGGTAGATGTTCAGAAAAGTCAAAGCTTAGCAGAAGAACAAAACAGGTTGTGTGTGTGTGTTTTTTTACCTATGTCTCTAGATTGGCACTTCAGATAGTATGTGTGCCAAAGCCATTTGTACATTGCTATCATTATAAAACACACTGCACTAATTTCTGACCCTTCATTTGTTACTATTTCAGCATGAGCAGAATATATTAAGCTGAGAACCCTGAAGATGAGGTCAACAAGACACAAGCCAAACCTGCAAATGAATCTAACTCATGGTTGCCTTTGATGGTTTCATCTGAATGACTTCTGCCCCGTCCAGAACATATCAGCCTCTTAAACATCTGGCCTTCCTTGCTACTGACGGTTCATTTTAGTTGAAGAACCATTCTGTTTCTCATCTTTTGATGCTGCATAGTTCCATTTTATACCCACCTCTCCACAGTCCATTGTAAATATGTAGGTCCCAGCAAGGCAGGGGGGGGGGGAACACATCATGGAAAGATGGCTTCATCTTGGATCTACAGAAGTAGGTCTATTTCAAAAAGGAAAAGGAAAAAGCAGCAGGAAAAGTGTTGCAAAGAAGGGAGGCAATAAGGCCACACAAGTTAGGAAAACAGAAAAGAAGCGGGGAAGGAATGTGTCATACAAATGGGGAAAACAGAAAACAAGAGCTGATAAACCACGCTTGACAATGACACAAAGTTCGGGCACTATGAGTCAATTTCACTACAGTCTTGCAAATATATCTCCATTAGTTACCAGTCAGTCATTATGTTTTACTTAGCCTCGGCCCACATGTGAGCTAAGTCATCTGTATAATGCATCAGTAGCCCGGGGGGGGGGGGCAATTAAGTCTCCTGAAAGCAGTTCCTTGCCACAGGTATCTATTTACCAGCAGCCACATGAGACCAGAGGCAAAAATATTTTGAATGGGCACAAAAGCGACCCAATCAATTTCTAAGATGGGTGAGTTCTGTCCTGTGCATAAATAGGGGAATTTTTCATATTAATGCCCCCCTCCTAGATGTTTTTGAGTGAATTGCTTTTGAATGTATTAAATTCCAAGACACTGTGTTTACGGTTTCTGCCTTACCTTGATTAAGTTTCCAAAAATGTCCTTTGAATGTCCACATCTCCCATAGACACCAAGGTGGTTGATCCAGGCAGACAAACTGACAGACAACGCATTATAACCCACCCCCACTTGCTTTTGATGTTCAATTCTATTCTACAAAAATGTGGATCGAAATAATTCAACTGGTGGAGCAAAGTTCAGGAAAATACTGTAAGTCACACTTCAGGGGGCGTGGCCAAGACATCTAATTTTTTTGAAGTGCATCAGGGTGGTGACCAGTAATTCTGATGTGGTTTTTAAAAATTTTAAAAATACATTTTTAAGTGCAGTGTGCTAGAGGCCCTGGATGCTTCTTTGTTGAAGGGAACAAAAAACCATCAACTTGTAGTACATGGCTTTGTTATTAATATATTTTAAAGCATACATATAGGGAAGCTGTTTCTTCGCTCATCTATCTTCAGGGAGAAGAGAAATAGAGAAGGGAGGAGATGTGGTGAAGGAAGGAAAGAATCTCAAAGACTCTGAGGTCTGGAGGAAAACTCTTAAGTTTAGAGACAGATAGCCAGCAGACTTCCGACAGACACCTAGTGTTCAAGGACATGCACATATGATAATATTTTTCCAAAACTTGCTCTGCAGTTAATCTGACTGCATGATTCCCAGTGTTCACCCTTTTACTGTTTATATGACTGTACAGGAAGGGAAATAAAGGGTTAACGCTTATGTCCAAATAAGGTGTGTGTAGGTAGAGCCCTAGTGCATAAATAGCTCCGCCTGAGGTAGTTAGAGTCAGATAGGGAAACTTGCACGCTTAAGATAGGTTGAAGTTAGGGGACTGACAGACACGTCTTAAAGAAGAGACAGGACAGTTAGGGTACTGTCACGTTTGATTGAGGGAACTAAGAATGTTTATCTATTCGATAAACATCCCTTTTATTTTAGCTTGTCTGGGACTCGGTTATTGGATACCCTGAATGGTGGCAGTGAAACCTGAGACTAAAATGGTACAGGTCAATGGTCCGTGAGATGACTGTGGGCCTGTGCTAGAGTAAGATGATACCCTTTACTACTCTGTACTAGGTGGAGTGTGGTATCTCGGCCGCACTCCAAAAGACTGGACTCCACACCAGTATACAATCAGTAAAGCACACAGCAATGCTGCTTTCAAGTCACTGAATTATGGCCATTCTTTCACAAACACTGATGAGACATAGCATTCTTTCTGTGTTTAACAGCCAGGATAAATTGATTCTTATTATTTTTAAAAGAGATAGCTGTTTTTAGTAAATACTGAGTTGATTCATCAGGACTAGCACCATTAAATTATTGGTGTGCACTGCCATTGTTGGGTTGGGTTGACGAGTAGAGATGCGCACGAAAAAAATTTTTCATTCATTTTATTTGTTATTCGTTTCATTACATAACAAAGTGAATAACGAACCTAGGAGTAAAATCCAAACGAAATGAAATTAAACGGGAAAATTGGTTCATTATTTTCATTTTGTTAATGGTGGCGCACGAAGAAATGAGCTGTTTTTAAACGCTTTAAATGGATGAGGAAACACTTCAAGAATATTGTAAAAATTTATTTATGCCTGATTATAGCTATTAGGTTGATGCCAGTGATTTAAAACATCTAAAAATGTGTTTTAAAAGAGATCATTTTTAAGGGGACAAAATGGCTGCTGCATACTTTTGTTAATGGCGGTGAATCTGTGCAGAATGGCATTTTTGAGGTATTAAAACATCCTGAATATGCTTTAAAACCCAGCGAAAATTATTTTTTCTGCCTAATACCTAGCAGGGTGAGGAGTGCTTAAAACATCTATTTATTTGTTTTCTCAGATCGCTTTTTTTTTCCTTTGGAGGCTTAAAGTGGCAGGGAGAGGAAAATATGTTCCCTAACCTTTTTCATATTTTATTAGGGTTGATTTGAGTATACTGTTATTTTTTTTTTTCAATTTTCATTTTATTTTTAAAATTTATTTTTTTACTTGGGACGCCCGCATGCGGTCAAATGCTTTAAATAGTGCAAAGCAGGTAAAAATGAATAACAAATTAACGAACCAACAAAATGAATTTTTTGAAGAACAAAGTGTTAAAAATGAAACAAAATGAAACGAAGCCTTAAACGAAATGAAATGAAACGAATTGCCATTTTTTTGGTTTGTGCCCATTTCTATTGACGAGCACTGCTGTGGGCAGGCCCACAACTAGAATTTGTGTCAGCTGCAGAAATGTGGATTCTGTGCCACCATCCCCATGAGTTGGTTAGGGCGGTGTTAGCAAAGTAGCCAAAATACTATTTAGGTAGCATTCCCACCACCACCACGTGGTGCCTGGGAACATGCCCTGCTTACCCTCCCTTTCCCACCCCGTTTTGGCCCTGGCTGTGGATCCGCTTCCTTAAAAGGTTGCTTTCTGCTGCAAAAAACTGTAAAATACTACCCCTACCTACTTCATAGTGATGTTCTATCAAGGCAGCAATGATGTTATTTTTTCTTCACACAAGAGCAAGTGTTTATTAAGGAGGAATCTTGTTTTTTATAGGCTTTGTTGCTTTAAAGTTATTTTATTGTATATATTTTTAAAAAGAGATAGGCATAAAAGACCAATAAAAAACAAAGAAAGAGGAAAAGAAAAAGAATGAAAGAAAAAAGAATAAAACGTAACAGTTTTACAATATAACATATCCTGTTGGGTGAGTTTCCATCATCGACATTCTATTATCCATCTATCATCATCCTTTCCCCTCTTTTTTTCCTACTACAAAACTTTTCAAATAGCCATCAAGACTCTAAGAAGGCTGCTTCTCAGTGTTTTGAACATCTCACCCAGTAATTTCTACCGGTACTTTCATGATTTAGGGTCGGTAAATATTTCAGCCTGAGATCTTGGAAAGTTTGCAGGTGAGAGGAGATGGTGTTGGGTGAAATGACCTAGCCAGGACGAGGCCTAAGTAGTGCCCTGGGCAAGGAGTACCTTTCTAGGGTCAGCTTTGCAGGGTCACTAAAAGGGCTTATGAAGCAAATGCCACACTAAGATTTTCAGGTATGCACACTGGAGATTGCATGCAAGAATAGCTGTTTGTGGATACTGCTGCATGTGAGAACTTGCAGGAGTATCTTCTCCCACTCTTGGGTTGACCAGAAAGGTAGATAATTCTTTCCCCTCTTTACATGGGCACATGACATCAGGGGGTGGAGCCCTGCCATTCCCCTGCCCCCTTCTGTAGCACGTATGAATGATTGCTTGCCTGACCACCAGCCTGCATGGGTGTACCAACACCCACATTTGTCCTTGGCTCTATGTGTCACCCTAGTGCCACCCACCTATGGTGTTTCTCCCACCCTACCAGCCACCTGGAATGCCACCTGCCATGGTTCCTGGGCTTAGACTCGTGGGCCTTTTAGTTGTGGCCCACTGCTGGCCTTTTCCAGTACTAGCTCAGAAAATACTCTCCCCTCCCCACCCCACCCCACCCCACCCCACCCCAGTTATGACTCGGCCTCATGCTATTCTGTTGCCTTTTCTCACAGGCACTGCCACAAAAAAATTGCAGGACTCCCCAGTGGCACCTTTCCTGGGAGTTTTAGGTGATGCTTACAGCCTGATTCACTCCCTATTTGAACTCTCTTCCCAGCAACACTTCAGTTCTTTCTGTGACAAGAACAGGATGCCTGCTGTGCCACATAATTCCTCCTTAAAGCATTTCCTGCTCATTCTTTCTTTACAGCAGTCTCAGTAACTGGGACAGCTTGCCCTAGGCTAGTCCTAAATTTGATTTACCAGTGTTATCTCAATTGCTGCCCAGATATAGTAAAATACTGGACTTTTGTTTACAACCTTGCATGCTGTCTGTAATTTGCATGACTGGGATGATTAGTTATCCACCACTAATCCATAATGCCTTCCAGTCTTTGAATTCAAGCACAACTCCATCTCTCTACTGGCTTTTCCCCTCTCTTGATGAGGGATTTTTTTATTTTTATTTTGCTGTTGATCTGCTAGTTGCTACGTATGTGTGCAGTAAAGAAAGCAGCACACAAAAGTCTGTAACTTGAAGAAAATGTTTTTAATCTTTCTCCTAAAAATATCTTGGAGTGAGTTACTGAAATTTTATGTGCCAGGTAATGAGAAAGAGGTGGACTCTGTGTAACTTGTAGCTATGAATCTGAGGACCTCTCTACTTCTACTGGATGGCAAAAAAGTACTTTTTACCACAAATTCAAACCTCCAAAATATGAAATACATCATCTTATTGTGATTTGCAACGGGTAATCAGCCTGCGAAGGAGTCACTATGTGGCCATATTAGGATTGACCAAAGGGGCCAAAAGAATGTATGTAACCTATTATTAAGCAGATTCTGAGTACATCAGTACTTTTAGTGATTACTTAAGCCTCCCATTAGCACCTACAGCCCTTTACAGACAACCCTGTAAAATGACCAGAAAAGAGGTCCCATTGTGTCATGATTAAATGTTGAGAGTAGAGATGGGCATGAAATGGAAAAAGAACATTTTTTGTTTTGTTTCTTAAGTAGTTTTGTTTCATTTCATTGCTAACAAAATTTAAAGTAGTTTCATAACAAAAAATATGAAACAATATGCTTCCCTGGATCCTAGAGGCAACATAATGGCAGGGAAGCTTCCTCAAGTTCTTCCATGTGAGGCCCCAAATTTTGAAAAGGTTTGGGGGTCAGGGGGCTGAGTTATTAAACTTCAAAGGAGATACCCCTAGGAAAAATTTCTAATTGAGCAAGAAGCTAATAATACCCCCCGGGTGAGCGATAATAGTGGTTTCTTGCTCAATTAGAAGAGGTACCCCCTTTGGAGCTTAATAATTCATCACCCTAAACCCCAAACCTTTCCAAATTTCAGGGGTTACAGGGAAAAGTCCAGACTTGCTCCCCAGCTATTTTGCTGCTGAAACATGAAAGTGATACTTATTTTGGAGTACATGTACTCAACAATTGGTATTGCAGAAGCCATGTATCTGCACCAAAATCACTGAGGAGTAAGTTTGGACTCTTACCTGTAAACCCCTGAAATTTGGAAACGTTTGGGGTTCAGGGGGCTGAGTAATTAATTGAAAGAGTGTATATGCCACATGCCAGCAATATAGGGGTTAATTTTACCACCAACTTAACTCCTATTAAGCCCTAAATTGCTGGTGTGTGGTGTACACACTCTGGCAATTAGGTATGGAGCTTAATAATTCAGCCCCCTCACCACCAAACCTTTCCATTGGGCTTTACAGGAAAGATCTCGAGGAGGCTCCCCTGCCATTTCCTCTAGAACCAATTGTTTCATTCTAGAGGGGGGAAATGGTATTTTGTTGCTCAATGAAATGAAACATCCTACCATTACATTAGGTAACAAAGTAATTTGTTTCCTAACAAACAACAAAACAGTGTTTCATTTTTGTTTGGTACCCATTTCTAGTTGAGAGTCACTGCTTCTTTTAAAGGAAACAGCCCTCATTTTGAAGAAACTTTAAACGAAACAGGAAGTATTCTGGTGACTGCTATGGCAGGGGCAGAAAAGGGGTCAATGATACACACAAAAACATAGGTCAAAGGACTTGTAGCTCTACAATGCCACCATGATGTATAGTTTATGGCAGGCCTGCCCAAAGTCCGCCCCGGGGGCCAAATCCGGCCCGTCAGGCCATTCTGAGTGGCCCATGGCTGGCTGGCCCGCCCCCCTCCCCTCCTTCACCCAATTTTTTTTTTAAAAAAAATCTTCCGCCAACACTGACACCACTGGGAAGCTTGTGGGGCTGGGTGAGCCAGCTGGCCAGCCAGCCATTTCGCGGGCTGCTGCCACCGGCACCACCAACAACCATGTGAGGCTGGGAGCACACGTGGGGGTGGCGCGTGGGCAGGCCACCACCACCGGCAACACCGGGAACCTTGTGAAGCTCGGCCTGCAGGCAGGCTGCCACCACCGGCACCGCTGGGAACCTTGTGAAGCTTGGGAACACCGGCACTGCTGGGAAGCTTGGGTGGCTGGGCGTACGGGCAGTCTGCCGCCACCGGCACTGCAGGGGAATGTGTGGGGGTGAACAGGCCAGCGGGCCTTTGCCACCGCCAAGGGAGCTTTGGGGTGGGCTGGCGGGCGAGCCGTTGCCTCCGCTGCGGAGCTTGGGCGCGTGCAAGGTCACACAGATCGCCTCTTCCTAGGGGCAATCTGTGGCCACGGCTCCCTGTGCTTCCTTTGGTCCCCACCTTCCTTCCTTCCTCCCTCCCTTCCTTGTTCCCCACTTTCCTTCCTTCCTCTCTTGGTTTCCACCTCCCTCCCTCCCTCCCTCCCTTGGTTCCCGCCTTCCTTCCTGCGGGTGAGGTTGCAAGGGGTCAGTGGGTGGAGCTTATGGGTCAGTGGGTGGGGCTTGCAGTGGGGTGGCAGGGTCGGGGAGCAACTGGCCCCTGACACATTCTCAGCCACCAAATCTGGCCCTCCTTACAAAAAGTTTGGGCACCCCTGGTTTAGGGAAAACCTAGCCGCCTAATAGATGTGCTACTCCCAAGCTGATCACCAGCAATGTCTGTGAAAAGCCCCAGATCACTGCAAGACAGCAAAATTATCACAGACTTTTCTTTTCTTTTCTTTTACTTTGGCCTTGCAGACATTCTCCTTATTTAGTTATTTGTTGCCTTTCTCTTGGCCCTGCCACCTTTACAGGTGCATCTGATGAGGATGCAGGGGAAGGTCTTCTCTGTTTCTGCTCCTGGTCTGTGGAACTCTTTCCCACAAGAGGCCAGACTTCCCCCATCTTTGCTGTCCTTCTGTAAGCAGGCAGTGACCTTTCTCTTCCGGCACACCTTCTCTCAGTAACTAGCTACCTGTTGTGTAATTTTTAGATGGATTTTTACACATTACTGCTTGGACAGAATTTGTAGTACTACCCGTGCTCCCCCCTTCTTCTTCTTCTTCTTCTTCTTCTTCTTCTTCTTCTTCTTCTTCTTCTTCTTCTTCTTCTTCTTCTTCTTCTTCTTCTTCTTCTTCTTCTTCTTCTTCTTCTTCTATTCTTATACTTATTCTTATTCTTATTCTTATTCTTATTGCTTTCTATCTTGCAGAGTGGCATTTCCCCTCTATATGTGTTTACTTATTGTCCTTCGCTTTAATATTGCCTTGTTAATTATGTAAGGTGACTCTTTACACTCAGTGTTCTTAACTTCAAATATTATCCTCAACATGTTAATCAACTGTTGTATACCCCTTGTCCCCAACGTTATATATTGTCCTTCAGTGTGGTAAGCCACCTTGGGTCCTCCCGGGGATAAAGGTAGCTTAACAATATTCTACATAAACTAAAATAAAACCATTCATCCATTCATTGGAGGCACTACATTCAAAGAAATAGTCACTGAACTCAGCAGGTTACTGTTGAGCTTGCTCCCTCACTAGGCTGGCCCTGAATCTGACTCCATGTAAAGCTGCATCATTTAAGAACATAAGAACATAAGAAGAGCCATGCTGGTTCAGGACAAAGGCCCATCTAGTCCAGCTTCCTGTATCTCACAGTGGCCCCACCAGATGTGTTTGGGAGCACATGAGACTAGATATCTGTCTCCTGATACTACTCCCCTGCATCTGGCCCTTGAAGTACCCCGGTTTTAAGCTTGGAGCTGATACATCTCCCTCATGGTTTGTAACATGTGATGGACTTCTCCTCCACGAATCTGTCCAATCCCCTTTTGAAGGCATCCAGGCCAGATGCCATCACCACATCCTGTGGCAGGGAGTTCCACAGACTAACAATGTGCTGGGTGAAAAAAATATTTTCTTTTGTCTGTTCTTACTCTCCCAGCCCTCAATTTGAAGGGATGTCCCCTAGTTCTGTTATTTTGTGAGAGGGAGAAGAGCGTCCCTCTGTCCACTTTACTCATGCCCTGCATTATTTTGTACATTTCAGTCATATCCCCCCTCAAGCACCTTTTTTCCAGACTAAAGAACCCCAAATGTTTTAGCCTTTCCTCCTCATAAGGGAGGTGCCCCAGCCCAGTAATCATTTTAGTCGCTCTCTTCTGCACCTTTTCCTGTTCGACTTTGTCTTTTTTGAGATTCGGAGACCAGAATTGTACACAATACTCCAGGTGTGAGTATTTTGTACAAATTCATTTAATCGCCGACACTGAAACTCGCTTAAGTATCCTAGCCCAGGTCCTCTGCATAACAGATTAGTTTGCTGAACTTTCAGACTTATGAATTATTAGTGCAAGTCCAACAGAGAACACAGCCAAGTAATTGATAACCAAAACTATACAAGACTATAATTACATGTATATGGGAGAGAAGATTAATGATGACTGGAGAGTGGAGCATTAACTCTGGGCTGAACAACCTCAAACTGCAAATTGAATGGTTCTCCATTGGAAAAGAAGGAAAGGGGAAACCCCTGGAAAATCAGCAATTAAGGGAGAAGCATTGCGGCCTGGCCTTCCTTCTAATATGCTAGTATTCTGTACACAAGAAACATGTGTCTGTATGTGTTTTTGTTGTTGCTATTGTTGTATCTGTGTTTCTTTGTGTGTGTGTGTGTGTGTGGTTTTTCTTGGTTTTGGTTCGTACTATGAAAATTTTGAGCCTCTCCCTACAGTGAAAAGTGATACAGTCGAGCTATCAGAATCCTCAGCACCATTCAAAGGAGTGACCAAAACCTATTTTTTTTGGGGGGGGGAGTATGATTTGGCATCATGTGGGGTTGACCAGGGAGACTGTGGTTTATCTTGGTTCATGGTTCATCAAATCAAACAAACCATGAATCAAAAAGTATCTTGGTTCATGGTTCATCAAATCAAACAAACCATGAATCAAAAAGTATCGACCTCCCCTCACACCCCTCTGCCTTTTTAAAAAAAGAAGTAGACACATATCTAGAGATAGTAGACCTGCGTCCCAGAAGGAAATCTGGTCCACCATCTTCCAAGATGGGGAAAAGGCTGTGGGGACGGGAAGGCAATGAACCAGGAAGTCCATTGCATCATAGAAAAGTTCATTGGTCTGGGAATGTTTGGGTCCTCTGGGTTGGATGACCTGACCTGAATCTGGCTCTAACAAACACTTCCTCTTTGACACAGAGATAAATATTGTAAAAACTGAATAAAGGTTTTTTTGGTTTTAATGCCCTTCTGGGAAATAATTTCCTTCCAAAGTCTGCTTGTGGAATGAGAAACCTTTAAACAAAACTAGAGATGGGGACGAAACAAATTTTTAATTCATTTTGTTATTCGTTATTTGTTTCATTAGGGAACGAAACAAATAATGAAGGGACCCATCAAAGAAAAAGGAAATGAAATGAAACTGTAATTTCCAATTTGTTATGTTTCGTTTTTCGTTCCGGTGTCACTCACCTACCTTGTCCTCCTGGGCCAGGCCAGGGGTGAAATAAAAAACAACAGAGGCACTAGCGCCTCTCAGCTGGGAAGTGCTGGCCCCAAGCCAGCGCTTCTCAGCTTTAAAAATAAAAAAGAGGAAAAAGCCCCACAACAGGGACTATTTAAAATAATTTTTTTAAAAAAATTAAAACACGTGTCCCTCCAGCAGCGCCCAGCCATGGGCCAGCCGGTCCACCAGTGCTGTGCCCCTCTGGCCATGCCCAAGCGTGGGCCAGCCAATCTGGCCTGCACTGCTTCCCTCTGGCCATGCACCAATGTGGGGCAGCCAATCCAGCCCACACAGTGTCCCTCCTGCTGCGCTGTGCCATTTTCCGCCGGGCCTGGGAAATTAAAAAAACAAACAAAACAGAAGCACTAAGCCTCTCAGTAGGGAAGCGCTGCCCCCAAGCCAGTGCTTCTCAGCTGTAAAAAGAAAAAAAAAGCCCTGCAATGGGGACTATTTAATTTAAAAAAAAAACAAATAATTTTTTAAAAAATGCATCCCGGCCACGCCTGGCTACAGGCCAGCTGGTCCAGCCTGCGGGCCAGCCAGTTTCCGCAGCTGGAGGAAATTAAAACAAGCAAACAAAACAGAGGCACTAGGCCTCTCAGCTGGGAAGTGCTGGCCCCAAGCCAGCACTTCTCAGCTGTAAAAAGAAAAAGAAAAAAAACGCAACGGGGACTATTTAAAATAATTTTAAAAAACAAAAAATATATTTTTAAAGAAGTGTCCCGGCTGTGCCTGGCCGTGGGCCAGCCAGTTTCCCCAGCTAGGGAAAATAAAAAATCAAAAACAAAAAAACAGAGGCACTAGCGCCTCTCAGCTGGGAAGTGCTGGCCCCAAGCCAGTGCTTCTCAGCTGTAAAGATAAAAAGGGGGGAAAGCCCCACAATGGAAACTATTTAAAATAATAACCCCCCGAAAAATAAACATGTCCCTCAACCACGCCCAGCCAGAAAATTGAAATAAAAAAGTTTTTAAAAGAAACAAACCAAATGAAATACAAAACAATTTTTTTTAAAAAAAAAATCATTTCGTATTAAATGAAACAAAATGGGGGCCGGGGCAAAGAATAACGATTCGAAACAAAATGCCGCTTTGGCAGTTCGTGCGATCTCTAAACAAAACAACACCATTGGCAACAGTCGCAGGTCCTGGGAAGTTTGTCTCAGCTCCCAAAAAGAATAGATTCCAAAAGGAGTTGATTTTCCCCCCACCTCAGGTGACCAGCAAAATTGCTGTGCTCTTCTCATAGCCATACATTAAAATGTATTTTGAATCATGTAACACAGTGGTTCTCAAGCTGTGGATCCCCAGATGTTCCTGGACTGCAACTCCCAGAAGCCTCTACCACTCACTGTGCTGGAAAGGATTTCTGGGAGTTGCAGTTCAGGAACATCTGGGTACCCACAGGTTGAAAACCACTGGTGTAACATTTATTGCAAGGGTAAAAGAAAGAAAGAAAAAGCTACACACACCTGAAGTGTCCTTTTCTATACAGACATTAAGGCCAAAGTAGCCCAGCCCTTCTTTCACTCTGACCACACAATTTATAGCTGAACACATTCTTAAAATCATGCCAAACGGATTCCATTATTTTCATGCTCATTCGAAAAATTCAGATCAGTATGCAACTTTTGGCTTTCCGGACCACTGCAGTTCCTGATCATGTATGCACACAAGCCATCAAAAAAGACATCACAAACTACATACGGCCCCTGGCTAGGTTTTGTGGTGCCAGGAGCCCCTCTGGACCACTCCTTGGCTGGAATCTGAAAAACTACTCAAAGAGGAGAATCGCCACTCCAGAAAACACCCAGAAGGAGCAATCTGTCTCTATGGGGGGGGGGGAAATGCAGGGCCTTGCAAGTGCAGTGGGGTCTTTTCCATCCTTGCTTCTGAACACTGAAATGAATTTCTGGTCACTTGCAGTTCAGGAATAAAGAACAGCATTGTGTGTGTCAGAGAGTTAAAACTTGGTTCCCACAATTGCCCAAGTTTCCCAACCCTGGTCTAACCATTCCAAAGTTCATCTTCTCTCCCTTCCCTCTCCCTTTTTCTGCCCTTTTTCTTCTCCACCCCTTCCTGGTGCAACTGCCTTTTCCAGCTCTCTTTTTCCAGGCCCTGTTTTTTCCATCAGGTCTCTCCTAAGACCGTCTGCTTGTCCAGCACCCGTCTAGCAGCAGAATTCATTAGCTCTTTAGTCCCCCCCCCCCAGGGGATGAGCCAACTCTTTAGGGGCTTCACCTTTGCTGCACAATCTCTTAGTAGAAAATTTCCAGGAGCAGTCCAGTTTTGAAGATATCTTCTTTTTGTTACAGACGTTTGAACTTTTGTTTAAATTCCTTTAAGAGGTGCACCAGAAATACAAGGGTTCACAGAGCAGAATAGCTTCAAGTTTCCCAGAGTACTCCTCCCCTTTTTGTAATACTGAATATACGCAAATATCAGCCTAATTTTTCAGCCCTAATTTTGGGCTGGAAAAGGGGGCCCTCGACATATGCGGGTCAATACTTTTAGCCACTGAGGCAAGTGCTTGGGTCAGTGGCTAAAAGTCATTTTAAACATTGTGTGCTGCTTCTCATGACCCCCCTCTGCATCACAGGGGAGCGGCGCACAATGTTTAAAATAACTTTTAGCCACTGACCCAAGCACTTGCATCAGTGGCTAAATGTCATTTTAAACATCACACACCACTCCCCCAGCTCACAAAGGAGGAGCTGCCAGGCCCTGCTGCATTTCCCACCCTAGACTTATACTCGAGTCAATACATTTCCCCAGTTTTGGGGGGTTAAATTAAGGGCCTCAACTTATACTCAGTCGACTTATACTCGAGTATATATGGATAAATGGCACTTAAAGTCTCAGTAATTCCCTCAGACATCTGTATAGTCATCCCCCGCCATTTCGTGGTTCATATACTGCAGTCCCGGTATATTGCGGGACCATAGTATATGAAGGCAAGAGTCCCTGGGGAACACTGCCTGGGCCTGTTTGAAGCCTCCTGCACTTGCCACAGGCCTGGCACTGTCCTGAGCAAGCCTCTGATGAGCCCCAGAAGTGGTTTATGGCAAACCAGAAGTCACTTCCAAAAATCAAAAGTACCTTCTGGATCGCCCAGAACCACTTCTTGGGCTTCTGACAGGCCCAGAAAGCCTGTCAGAGGCCCATTCAGGGCAGTGCTAGGAATAAGGTAAGTGTAGGAGGACGCAGAAAAGCCCCCAGTCCCAACCCAACCCAGCATCCGCATATCACGGATTTTCCTTTATCACAGGTCAGGTAGGATCCCTAACACCTGCAATAAGTGGGAGATTCATGTAGGAGAAAGAATAAGAACATTTTGTTACTTACTAGAGATGGGCACGACCAGGGAAAATGACATTTTCGAGTTGTCGTGTGTCGGAGCCGGACCGTTTGGGCTCGTTTCCGTTTTTCGCGAATTTTTTCAAAAATTTGTCGTTTTGTGTGTCGTTTTTTCATCTGTCGTTAGTACTGGTTTGGGGGGGGAGCAGGCTCCTGGAGGCACCTCTCTGGGGTGCGTGCCTCCTCTGGCCCACTATGAAGGGAAAGCAAGCTCCTGGAGGCACCTCTGTGGGTGGGTACCTCCTCTGGCCCGCTACAAAATGGCATGCATAGCCAATTGGATATGCATACCAAGTTGAGTGGCAGAGGCACCTCTCTTTTGGGTGCCTCTCTGTAGACCACAGGCCCACTGCTGATATTGCATCTGGGCGCTCTGTGGTCCACTAAGAAGGGAACTGTACTTGCGTGTGTATAGTGCAATGCAAGTACAGATTTGGCTTAGGGTTAGGGTTAGCGCAAGGGCTAGGCTTAGGGTTACGGGTAAGGTTAGGGTGAGTTCGTGGGGTGCACCTCTGGGTGCCTCTCTGTCCCACTAAGAAGGAAGGTGTACTGGCGTATGGGTTAGGCTTAGGCTTAGGGTTCGGGTTCGGGCTACGGTTAGTGGGCTTTTTATGCCCGAATGGCACATCCCAGAAGTCTCTGTCAAAACCTGGTCAAGTGGCCATGCAATTGGTGGAGTGGCTCCAAAAATTTGCATGGTCCACTCCCATAGCCAGCCCATCATTGCGCACTGCGCAGGTGTAAAAAAATAAAAATAAAAATAAAATAAAATAAAATAAATGGAGACGTTTTGTTGCAAGAAAAACCCACTGCTGCTACTGTAAAAATTCAGGCAGTTTTAAAATAGCTATTTTCGCATGTTTCTGTGGTGCTTTGGTGTGTTTTTGGACCACCACGATTTCAAAATAAATATTGCTTGCGGTCACCCCATTTTGGATCCCCCGCCCGCACCGCATGGCACGGCGAGTTGGCGAGACGACGAGGATGCACAGCCCAGGAGAGGAGAGGGGGGGAGGCCAGGGACTCCCCCCAGAAACCACCCCTCTGGTAGGTGCCCTCAGGCAGGCATATTTTCGCCTGCTTTTTTGGCCGGGAATCAATCGGGGGTTTTTGTTTTTGGTGCCTGGGGTGGGATTTACTGATGTGTTTATAAATTCATGTAGCCTACATATTTATAACTTACCACCTCTTGTCCTCTGTGCTTCCCCATTTATTAGTGATGAGTAAGCTCCTCAAAGTTTGAGGAACACCCTAATTATATTGTGGCAGCTGATTCTCTACAAAATTACCTCATGAGCAAGGAAGTTTTCAAGCACCCCTTTAAATCTTTATTGGGGCTCAGTTGAGGAAAAGTGATTTCTCAATCAGAAATCCTATCTTGAGAACTTGGCGCTGGAAGGCATTTTTGTACTTTATGTACATCAAGCCTTCCAGAAATATGTCTGCACATTTAAAAATCAGCCAGCGGTAGGAGAAGCATGTGGGGGGAGAGAGGGAAAGAGCATGTCAGCGAATAATCTGATTGTGACCCATTTTATCTAGCTGTTATTATTTCACTTGGTGGCCTTCCAAAGAGACCTGACGCCATATATTTGGCTTCACTATTGACATCTGTGGAATCGGCTGCGCTATCAAATGCACTGTGTGTTGCGGCACTGAACGAGGCAATTCTTACAAGCTGGAAGGCCCCAACATCACATCACATTGACTTCCTGTTCAAAACAGGTGCACAGTGTTCACGGGGCCCTGCCAAACAGCTACCATTTCCAGTGGAGAGACAGCTGTACTTTACTGGATGGTCAGCCACCTACATCAGTAAGCAGATGTCTTGCCATATATTTGTGATGGATGATATAAGCATAGTTCCCAAATGATTCACCTATGGACTCCACCAGGAACACTGTGATGGAAACAAGTCTCTTAGCCTCAGAGGACAAATTTACAGAGACAGAGGAATTAGCCTATTCTGATAACAGGAGCTTAGAAAGTTATTTTTCAAAGGTTCAAAGCCTACCCCCACTCATCCCAGTCATTAACTTTTAAAACAGGTAAGACATTACCTGTTGTTCTTTAGAAGTAAGTAAAATTTTCCTTTTAATTACTTCTTTTAAATATGTGTTTAGAATGCTGTAAGCCACCAGCTACAGTAAGAAACACAACTAAGCAGTGAGGCCACACATTTCGGAAGTACTTTTTAGTCAGTTACATTACACTACAAAAGGAGCAAACACATCCCTCACTGGATTAAAAGAATAGCATAACTTAGTTATTCCTTTTTTACTTATTTGCTATCAAGTCAGTTCTTGAGTTAGGACAATTCTTTCCAGGGTTTTCTAGATGTACAAAACTCAAGTAATTCGCCCTTCCATTCTTTAGGAGGCACTATGTAGCTTGCTCAAGACCTCATGGGCTGACTTTTCTCCTCAAAGGCATGGTGGAGAACCAATGTCCTGACCTTGGGCACCACAGCTGTGTGCTCCAACACACTGAGCTATACATCAAAATTTCTCAGTTACTGCAAGAAAGAAAGAAAGAGAGAGAGGGAGAGGGAGGGAGAGGGAGAGGGAGAGAGGGAGAGAGTTATAATTGTAAGCAGAACCTTTAAAAGTTACCTTTCTGGTCCACATCCAGAATCACTTTCTAGCTCTGATTTTAATTACAATTCATGTCTCCAAGTGTCCTTCCTTATGTAGCCAAAATGGCAGACAAGAAGGAGGTATTAACACAATCAAGGTAATCCTGCAGAAGGGGGAAACATGCCTGTGAGGAATGAGAATGGGCAATGCCTATGGAAAGCCAACTGGCTGTTAAAACTAGAGATGGGCACGAAACATAAAAATAGCATTTCATTTTGTTTTATTTTCTCTGCTGTTTTATTTCATTTTGTTACTAACAATTCTTTTAAAAATATTTTATAGCAATATGAAACAATCTAAAATGATTCATTACACTATAGGAGTGCTCCCCTGGGTCCTAGAGGCACCCAATTTTGTGGATAGCTCAAAAGTCAGGGCAACAAGTTGGAAATCGCAATCTGTGTGCAGAGAGGTGGGAGCTAGGAATGGATGATGTACCAGTAAGATATAGTGATCCAGCTGGGAAGAGATGGGCTGTCAGATATATCAGTGCAGAGGATGATTTAATGGTGATTGGGAAAGATCCCATACAAAAATCATATGAAATCAAGAGGATACTGTAAGATCCAGCTTCTTATACCCATAAACCTCTTTTATTTAAATATAACGAGAGAGGAACCAGCCAATATCTCTCTTTAAAATTAAATAAAAGAGTCCCTCAAAGTCTTAGAAATTAGTGGCAAATGAATCAATGACTGCCCCAAAAACAGCAATGTGTTTGCAAAGATTTTCATATTGTTATGGTGTGATGTGGATGCTGTGGAAAAGAAGGGAAAATGTCACCTCTAGATATGGGTATGAATTTAAAAATGAATGCAGAGCTGCAACTAGCACTTTTGACATCTGGAGCAAACAAAACAAAAGGTATCCCCAAGTCAAACGACATTATTCTTTATGTTGGCATACTTATGCATGAGAATTTGGTCCTTCTTTCCATAACACACGTATATATGCAACTTTCTTGGAACCTCATGGCACAATGGTTAAATAGTGGTACTGCAGCTATAACTGTGCTCATGACCTGGGGTTCAGTCCCAAGTAGCCAGCTCATGGCTGCTACTTTTCTTGCAAATGAATAAAAACGGCTGTCCTCCTTTATGGTTTCTGTTCCTTTCCAGATAGGATGTGTTAAATACAAAGTTTTTATTTTTATGAATCAGAAATAGACATAATAGACATTCCATCAAGAGTACTTTCAACAAACAGAATTCCTATTTTGTTTGTTTGCTTGTTTTGAAAAATGAGGTTGAGATGGCCTTACTTCTTGAGGAGGCAATGGCCTATAATTTTCGCACTGGTAGGTCACACACTTCTCAGATGGTCACAAGTGCCTCTTGACACTTGACATCAGCCCTCCCAAATTCCACAGGGATTCCCCCACCAAGAATTTTGGTGGCTGCAGCCAAGAAATTGATGACTTCTAAGAAATGTTAATTGTTTACAGCTGAGACATGAAGTGTGTAATACCCATTTTGTCCCTTTGAAGAAGGCAGGGGAAATGGGTGGCAGAGACTAAACTCAAAGAAAACTTCTAAGGATAAGGGGATGGGTAGTCTTTCTGGTTCAGAAAATGGGGTTGTCAAAATATTGCCAGTCCCCTGATCCCTTGAAACTCCCATATGCCCCCACCCACTTCCTGTGTCTTCTTTGCAGGAACAAAATGGCCGACTGAGCTTTTATTCCTCAGCTATAAGTAATTAAAACCTCCTGTAAGGACTTTAATTTCTTGACTGGGGTCCCCAGAATTCTGTCTGGAGGAATGAATTGCCACAGGGAGGGCTTGTGCTGCTTGAAACAAACATTCCAATTCATATGAACATGTGTTTTCCTGGTTCTGGGTTTTGGATATCACGGATTACGCTTGTTTCTGTGCCCACAAACACTCCTGAGAATAGAAAGGTGTTTTCATCACCTGCAATATATTGCGGTTCCCATGGGATGAGAAAATACCTGAGAAATCACTCACTAGAATGCTTTCTTTTATTTATTTTTCAGTTCCTCTAGATGAAAGCGGAGTGTTTTGTAGCTTCTGGAGCTGATTTGCCCACACAAGACAAGTGCCTTCATTTCTTGACGTAAAGCAGGCGTGCACACTTTTGTATTTGGAGAAATGTGCAACCAAGGATTAAGGGTAATTGTTTGATTTAGGAGCAGGTATGTGGTGGAGGAATGTTCACCCCCCCCCCCCAAGGTGAAGAAACATCCCAACAGATTCCTCTTACTCAAACTAGGCATTTGTAGAGTTTAAAAGAGGGTGTGTGGTTGAAATGGAAGAAATCATTATTGGTAAACAGAGTTTCTGGCACCAAGAGAGAAGGTGAGGTGAATACAAGCGGGATCTCCTAATGAAGTTTAAGAGCTTCCTTGGACAAGCACAGCACTGAGGGGGTTCAGATGAGATCACAATGCACAATGTGCTCTCTTGCGGCTGCTACACCAGCCATTTCATGGGATGCATCTTGACATCGATATGTCCTTTTGTGTCATAGAAAAGTCTCCTTTTCCTCTCTGCTATCACTTAGCTTGGTTCACTAAATAATACCGAATGATTATTACTTAGTTAACTGCATTATTATTACATTGGTAGGATAGAATCCGCAAGTCCTGAAGTTTTGGACCACAACTCCCAGAATTCCAAGCCTGTATTTCTCATGACAAAAGACTGTGGGAGTTGGGGATCTAAAACATCTGGAGGACAAAAGTTTGGACATGCCTGTATGGGCTTTTGATTGGAT
>JAHTLZ010003518.1:33634051-33652648 GCA_023846285.1 Phrynocephalus versicolor | reverse complement strand
TGCATTACATGAGCTATCTCTCCACGCAAATACCCTGCAGACCACAATTACAGGTATTTTTGCTAGTCTGTCAAATATTCGTCAAAGACTCTTCATTGTGTTTCTTCCCATTATTCAATTGGAAAGTAAGTTATTCTTCAAGGGCGTGTGGATGACAAAACATTATTTAGCCAGAGAGGCCTTCAGGATGATGTGAAAGTACTGCTACAGCTTGCATTCCCAGAATGAATTAATCACAACTAGGTGGTGCATTTTAGCTGTAGAGACTGAAAAGCAGCTATATATATATGAAGATAGATTAAATATAAACCCTACCAGACATGCCACTAATGACCAGGTTTTCCTTATGGTCTCCATAAAAAAATCTTATATTCCATAATATAAATCCCACAACATGCATTGACTTTTTGCATTCTTCCCATATTGACAATCAAGTAGAGCTATTTTTACTGAAAATAATTCACTACGTGTCCATAATATTAGCTAAAATCACAATTGTTCCAGCTTGCTCTGAGAAAGATGGTGGCCATGTTTCATCTATGCAACTCCATCAGCAGTGGCCTTCTGTTTTTAATGAAGTTAGCCAGGAAATTGGGGGTGGGGGGTAGGGAGTCACAACTGGCACTTGCTAGGAGAGATATCAAGTTGAGCAAGATTGGGACCAGAACTTTATTTCCTCCACACAAACAAAATTAAAATTCTGTACCTAAACAATCTAAATTATCCAGTGAAAAAAATACATATTCATTACTCTGCACACTCCAGTTCTAGAAAAGAAATTCTGTACCTAATTCTGTATCCCAAAATCTAAAGTCTGCATCCTGTGTGGAAATTACCCAAGTGTTTTGTTTAATGTATCTTATTTTGCTCAAATTATTCTGGACTGGTGTTTTGACCATTCATGGGGACGAGCAAGGTACCATGCAGAGTTCCAAAGCCGCCTCCAATCAACTCAACATAATATTATTTAGCAGTTATTCTGATTTCGGAGGGAATCTGGCCAACAGTCTTTCTCTCTTGAATTTCATTACAGATCTTTTCCTTCTCATTCCATTTAGTGTTGGTATCTCCTCACTATTTGCATGGAAATTGATTTTAATCCCCCCTTGCCTCCCTCTGAGCTGCAGCAGGTAGCAGAAACACAGATGCAAATGCTGAAGGTCAAGTCCAGTTGGGTAGAATGAAGGGACATGCCGATCACTCCCCTGATGGATAACCAAATAAAATATGCCCAGCACTGCCCTGTGACAGTCTGTGGCTGTTAGCTATATGGTTCAAAAGGCTGCAAAACATACTGTTTTCAACGACAGCCCTCCCTTTTATTTTCTTGGCAACATGGAAAACTACAACTTTCCTATGGGATTTTTTATGCATTATATCGGGATAGAGTGTATATAATTAAGATGATGAAATGTCTGGCAGCATCTCCTGTATGATATGCCAGCCAGGAGCATGATAAAATGCCTCTATGTTTTCCCTCTCTGGGAGATTAGCAGGGACTTCAGTTCATACATTTTCAGTGTCTTCACAAACAAGGCTGACCTCATTTGACTTACCATGTAGTGCTGGTTCGTTACCCAGCAGGTCCCGAAGCCTGCAGGAGCCAGCTACCATCTTCAGATCCCGTGTCTTCTTTCCAGGGGGCTCAACACTGAGCTAGGAGGTTTCCTTCACTGGCCCATGTGGAATGGCAGTTTTCATTCCAGTCCACCAGGTAAGTATATGAATGGGAGTCTCTCTGCATCTCTCCTGCAGTCTCCTCCCACCCTTCTGTGTTAAAGTGCTGGGATGCATGCCTGTGACAATGAAACGGTTGGGTGTTCTTGTATTTGAGGCTATGTGGTCCGTAGAGATGGGCACGAAATGAAAAAAAAAATTGTTCCGTTATTCGTTATTTGTTTCATTACATAACGAAACGAATAATGACAATTGTGATGAAATTGGAACAAACCGAACAGAACCACGAAAATTGGTTTTGTTACATTTTGTTTTCGTTAATGGTGACGCGCAATGAAATGAGTTGTTTTAAATGTTAAAAAACATCCTGAATAGCCGTAAAAACCCAGCGATAATTATTTATTCTGCCTGATAATACCTACCGGGGGGGGGGGGGTTGGGGTCCTTAAAACATGCATTTATGTCTTTTCTCAGATCGCTGTATTTTTTTTTCCATTAAGGGGAGTTAGGGGACATTGACCCAAAATGGCTCCCAGATGCCTAATATTGATTTCTTGGTTTCTTGGGTATTAAAACGCCCTAGACATCCGCAAAAACACAGTGATAATTATTTGAAATTATTACCTACCAGGGGGTTGCGGTCCTTAAAATGTTTGTTTTTGTCTTTCTCCCATCGTGATGTATTTTTTCTTTTCCCTTTAACGATGACACAAAATGGATTCCAGCCACAAGATGGATGCAAATCATGTGATGGGATCATGTAAATTCTTGGACAATTTCAACCAATAGCATACCCAGGTTGCAGACTGGGTAGGTGTGGCAGCCACAGAGGGCATAAAAAGCTTTGGCAGCTTTTTTGTTGAAACTGTGCTTATGTTTGTGGATTTCAATGGCTTCCCTGTGTACTGTGACATAGTGATTGGTAGTGTTGTCCAGTACCTCTGTGTCCTGGAAGAGGATTTCATGTCCAATTAGTTTCAGGGTGTGTTCAGCTACTGCTTATTTTCCTGGTTCTTTTGGTCTCCAGTGTCTTTCATGTTTTTTGATTCTGGTTTGGATGCTGCGCTTTGTGGTCTCAATATATACCTGGCCACAACTACAAGGTATCCGGTATACTCCTGCAGTGGAGAGTGGGTTCCTTTTGTCCTTTGCTGACCACAGCATCTGTTGTATTTTGTCATAGAGTAGGGAATGAGGTGTAACTGATGGGCTTCCAGGCTATGTAAGGCTACACATGAAAAGGCTCCTTCCATTGGTCAGAAATGCTAGGTAACTATATTTCATAATTTAAATCATTGTATTTCTTAATAATACTTTAAATAAACAGTTCATTTTTAAAAATCTTAGGTGGGGGGGGACAACCCTTAGATACAAGATTTTCGTAATATAAACTATAGACATATTCCTTTTGCCCTGGAGACTTTGGCAAGAATCTATCCCTGAGAATATCAACCATTACTGAGCCCTATAACTAATTTTCATAAATAGTTTCCACAGGGGTCTAAGATTGTTGGACAGGAGCACAGTTGGGGGCATCCAGCCATAGTTGATGAAGCAAAACCCGTTTGGTTCTTGGCATGAAGTGCCCCTGTTCTATTTACACAAGCAAGGCTTTGCCAGTCTGGACCTAGAAAAGATATGATCTGGTGCCTTTTCAGGATGCAAAAAAACAGTGAGCTCACCAGCCAGGAGTGTCCAGTCTCCCTCTTCCAATAAAACAAACATCTCACTATAATGTTCACAAAAACAAGCCGAGATGGAGAGGGGGAATCTGGCCATATGCCTCCCCCTTCCTCTTTTAGATTTGTTTTCTTCCTTTTGAAGGCAGGAGGAGCTGTGTTCCAATAACTGTAGAGTCAGGCTTCCAGAATAAATAGAGCACTGGACACAAATACAATATTGGGTAATGTTATTTACAGGCTCTGTTTCAGAAAATCCCGATATCAATCATGAGTGTGGAGTGAGATGATGCGGGTTGCTTAATGCTTCCATTTGTCACACTTTCCATGTGAAATAAATGACAGCTGGCTAATGCAGGATTTTGATCATCGAATAAACAAATGAGGAGTCTGCCAGCTCCTGTGTGGTTAATCCCATTTTGCCCAAGAGATGAGGAAAAAACACAGGGCAGCCCAGTCAGTGAAGTAATGAGTGTGAAATCTAACTCCCATCATGGACTTCCTGGAGGCAGAAGAACAGGCAACAGGGCCACCTTTCAAACTAGCATCCCCTGTCAAGATCTCCCCATGTTGCCCTTGCCCATGTTGTGATGCTATCGCTTTGTAAGGCCTATATCTGACATAACATTGTGCGAGTGAAAATCCCCATTAGCACATTTGTGCTGCGTGGCATTATTGTGCAAGCAGTCATTCAAAGCATTGTGCAAGTGGAGGTACAACCGCTTGCAGAAGCGGATACACAAACAGTTGAACATCTGGTTGCACATCTATTGTTGTTATTTTTATTGTATTATATTGTGTTTTTTATTATTGATTTTTTTTTGTTTATTGTGTTATCTTTTGGTTATTCCCTTTGCTGCTCCCCCCCCCTTGGTCACCATGTCAGCAAGGGCTGCCATTTCTGTTGTGTCGGACCGTGGGAGATACACTCGTAGTAGGGGGATTAGTTGGGTAAGAAGAACTCAGGCCAGGCAATTGATGCCTGTCCCCTGTTCTGATCCCTCTACTCACTGCCACATATCTGGGAGCCACTCCGCCAGTGACTCTGACCTGGCATTTACCAAGAGGCAGACAGGTCAGAGTTGGCCCTCCCATACAAGATGGCGATCTGTCTGACCTGTCTGCCTCTTGGTAAATGCCAGGTCAGTCCACAACAAAATCCCAGTCCTCTATGATGCCATCTTGTACGGGAGGGCCAACCTGGCCTGTTTTACCAAGACCTGGGGGGGCTTCTCTTTCCCAGCTGTGTCCCCCTGGGTTTCTGGTCCAGAGTCTAGGCAGGTCGGAGGGTTGAGGGGGTGGCCATTGTTTATAGAGAATCCCTTTCTATCAGCAGAGCCTCAATGCTGGTGAGTCAACGGCTAGAATGCCTCTTTCTACTGGTGGGTCAGTAGGACAGACTTGGCTTTGTGCTAGGGTACCGTGCTCCCCGCAACCCTGCACAATCCCTACCAGAGCTCATGGAGTTCATTGTGGTGGCTGTATTAAGGTCCCCCCACCTACTGGTGGTTGGGGACTTCAATGTGCATGCTGGGGATGGCTCTCAGGTGTAGCTCTGGATTTCATAGAGTCCATGGCCTCTATAAATCTGACCCAGCATGTTGCTTGCCCCACTCATAGAGCTGGGCATACCCTGGACCTTGTCTTTTCCTCCGCTTTGACAGATTTCAATCTGATGGTTGGTAATGTTGTTCCCCAACCTGTGTCACAGTCAGACCATCATCTGCTGTCTTTTTCTCTGTCAATTGCCACCCCAACCTGCGGGGAGCCTCAGCCCCTTGTTTGGGCCTGCCCTTAAAGGCTTCTGGACCCGGATCGGTTCCTGGAGGCCTTCGGGGAGCTTCCTGACAGTCTGGCTGATGACCCGGTCGAAGCCTGGTGGATAGGTGGTATGAGGATGCCACCCGGGCCATAGACCGGATCATCCCTAAGCGCCTACTCCGATGTGGAGCTCACTCCTCGCCATGGTACACAGCGGGGTTGGGAGCGATAAAGCAAGAATGGAGAAGGCTTGAGAGCAGATGGAGGATGGACCGGTCGGCATTTAATAGGGCTGCCATTTGCGATCTGACCAGGCGCTATGTTGGTGCGATCAACCCTTTACCATCCTGGGCAAGCAGGCATAATGAAATTTTGCAACCATTGCTACCCAGAATACAGATTGAGGGAGGAAGAAGTGACATAACATTCATGAAAGTTTGTGCACACATACATGTTTTACTTCTTGGCTGCTATGGCAAGAAACAACTGGAGCTTTCACATTTAGACCCACAGGTTTTAGACTGAGAGTCAGATCAGACAGGTGAGATAGCACATTGTTACTGTCTCATAGCAATTCCACCAGCTGTTACCCAATTGTATTGATGTGCCAAAACATTCAGACTTGCAAGCAATGCCTGTCTTTCCCTCCTGATGACCAATTTGCAAAGTAAAGCAAACTAACAAGCAGACTATGAGGTGAGGAAGCTAAAGCTAGGAGAATCAGGCTTCTTTTATCACCTAAGGAATTGCCCCACACCATGCATTTCCTCCCCCGTGTAGCTCCACCCTCAATAAAGGAAGCCCTGGGGTTTAGTTTGGGAGATCTGAGCAGGGAGGTTAATAACAGGCTCTTCTGTTATTTAATCTTAAAATTGACATATGTGGGGATTAACAGTATACACATGAAAAATGACTTTGGCCAATCAGGAACTGGCAAAGACATGCAGCTTCCAACGTCCCTGTCTGATTCACCAGCGTCAGGGAGAAGGAACGATAACGCGTTGGAGGCTACTTCCTGGTTGGAGTATTGCCTCCCGCAAGGTAAATCAAGGTAAGTCAATGGATAAAAGGTGGGTCTAAGTTCTGAACAGCAGCTGCGCTGCTGTGATTCATTTTGGAACCAGACCAATTCCAAAACAAAAGGCCCATGCCTAATGTGTGCCTTCCAGTTGTACCAGTACAACAGGCATAGCTTTTACCCTCGTGGTGCAGTGGTTAAACAGCTGTACTCCAGCTATAACTGCTCACGCCCTGGGGTTCAATCCCAGGTAGCCAGCTCATAGTTGACTCAACCTTCTATCTTTCTGAGGTTGGTAAAATAAGTACCCAGCTTGCTGGGGCAGGGGGCAATGTGTAGCCTGCATCATTAAATTGTAAACTGCTCAAAGAGTGCTTTAAGCACTATGGAGCAGTTTATAAACAGAACACTTTTTTGCTTTCTCAGACTGTGTACTATATCCATGCATTCATATCATATGTACCTACTTGCCAGTGCTTTCCTGTCAAATGGCCCTTGTCTGCTTGGCAAAACACACCTCACAGAACACAATGACAATGGAGTTGTTTTGTTCAAATATACTGCCAAGCCTGCATTTGAAATTCATCATTCAGAAATTCCTTGGCATGAGCCCATGGGAGTGGCTCAAACATTTTACATATTTACTACCATGACGTTTAATCTTTGTTCGTTGAATGCAAAAAATAAGTGTGCCTTGCCTTTCCTCTGTCAAAGCTGAAAAGGAAGATAGAAGGGAAATAAGTGTTTAGATTGCTACCCGTAGTATATCTCAGTACAACCCTTGACTTCTAGGTTAATATTCAGGCCAAAGGAGAAAATTAAATCAATGTACTTGAAGCCAATTAGAAACAATATTTGGACAAGTTAGAAGGTCCAGAATCCCTCCAATCAGCACTGGGGGATACTGGGAACTGTTGCAGGGTGAATTCTGGGAGCTGTAGTCCACAGAAGGACTTTTCCAATACAGGATCTTGTGTGAAATCAAAACCTCCATTCTCATCCTGCATCTCAGATGGCCTTGCTAGTTATAATCTTCTAAGAGTTGAAAAGCAATGTTCACAAGCTCCCTGGTTTAATTCTTCTTCTATAAACTACTAGATTTACTACCTGCTGGAATTTGTAACCAAGAATTTAGTGCCATGACTTTAATTATTTCCCCCTTCCATCTTCTTCCCAATTATTTGTCTTTCGGTGTTGTCTCTTTCCACTTGTAAGTCTTCGGACAGGACCTGTGTCCGCTAACATTTTGGATGGTGATTGGGGCAAACATGTGCTGGAGAATTTAAATAGTCTTTTGCCTTAACACTCAAATGTTCACTGCTTAGAAACAAAGCTCTCGTATCCCATCAACATTCTCTTGTTGATCAACTTCAGTTCGGGATCATGTGCCTTTCTCCCGCACATTATTTTAAAGATGCTCAGGCAATGGGAACTGGATATTTTGGGTGGGGAAAGCACATGAAAGAGAAGCAAAGGGCAAGACGGATTGCTTTGGATTAGCTGCACAAATTCCATCCACTCACAGCCCAGGCAAAAGGCAATCAGATAAATACATAATTGCACTTTAAAGATTTCTGAGTATTTATCAGCTGACAAGTTGACCGGGTTCCAAAAAAAGATTCACAATTAGGGTTTTCATGGCACACTTTAAAAAAATAACACTCTTCTATCAGAAGAGTTTTTTTTTTAAAATCATACTCATTTTCCTGGTATTAAGTCCTTAAATTATTATGTGTTTTGTTTTGTTTTGTTTTGTTTTGCACAAGGAATTTAAGCCATGCCGGGTATAAACTAAATCTCCCATACATTATCTTCATTACTTTGTGTTTTACTCAAATACTGCCAGTTCTTTTGGTTCTATTATCTCTTATTTGACTTGAAAGCCTTCAAGAAATGGTACAAATGCTCCTCTCTTCAGCCCAGCCCTTATTACAATAAATAAATCTTCAATGCCCCTATGAGAGTTAGTAATAGCTGAAACTGCATTAAAGAGTCCGTAGATAACTAAGACTTTTCTTCTTTGCCTCTTTTTCCTTTGTCCCTGTTTCAGGCTGCCCCCTTTCATGAATTAAGGATGGCACTTCATTCCCATCCAAATGGCCCATGTCATTTCCCTCACAGAATGAATACAATATGTCAGCCACGTGATTCTGGCAGCACACTCTGTGCAGTTTCAATATTCATCATGAACATTCCATTGCATCTTACTACTGTAGCCAATGACTGACCAGGGGCTTATAATACAAGGGGGAAGTCTTCCCAGCCACATTTGGGGGATGAATATGAAGAGAAGGAAAAGATAAACATGAAGGAACAGAGGCGGAGGAAGAACCTGAGGGAGACCAAGAGGACAGCAAAGTAGAACAAATTAATCCAACCATCAATGAATCACTTATGGGCCATCAAATCAATCCTGGCTTATGGCATGGTGATCCTTTCCAGGGTTTTATTGGCACAAAGTTCTCAGAATTGGTTTACTGTTTCCTTCTTTTTGGGGTATTTGGAGATTGTGCAGTTTGTCCAAAGTAGTATTGTATAGTACAGTATTGCATCGATGAGCCTTGCCAGAGTAACAATATTTTTTTAAAAAGACACCTGATACAAATAATGATGGAGTGAGAATCTAAGCCAGAGGTCCTCAATCTAAGGCCTGGGGGCTGGATGCGCCCCCCCCCAGGGTCCTGAATCCAGCCCCTGGGACCAATTGCAGACCCCCACCTACACCCTGCTTCACAAGCAAGCCAGCCTCCTCAGCTGCTTCTATTGCTGAGGTGGGCTATGTCGCTTCCCCCACTCCCTCCACCCACCGCCCAGATGATCAGCATGCTAGCTAGTGGGACAGTTCAAAGTGGGAAGGCCATGGCAAGGTCTCCCACTCCCCCCACCTGCCGCCTAGATGGTTGAGGCACTGGCTGCAGCCAAGCAGGGCAATTTAAAATGTCGGCCTTTTGGGGGGGCTGTGGTCTGGCCCCCAGTGGTGTCTTGGGGGGTAGTGGACTGGCCTGCTGTTTGGAAACTTTGAGGCCCCCTGATCTAAGCAGTGAGAAATGCAACAAAATAAAAAGAGAATGTTGTGTGCCTTGTCCATTATTACTAATCTTCCCATTTGGAAACCTCTGATAAACTTTCAAGCACCCTCAGCCTTCTCTGGAACACACCAGGAAAACCACAGTGTCTGCAGAAGAAGAGTGACAGATTCTTGTGTGCTTCCTCTCAGCACCCTTCAACTGCCATTCAATGAGCTAATCACCAGCTTGGTGGAATGTAAATATGCCTTCAAACACTACTGTGATGAGCATGCTCTATTGTTTCTTCCCTAATTACCTGTTTAAAGTGCAACATAGCTCAGAGGGAAATAAACAATTAAATGACAATTGGCTATTTCTCTCTGCCTGGAAGGAAAAGGAGGTGCTGCTGAGGAAAATGGGCTAGGTACAATTAAAAGAAAAACTCGTAAAAGCGGCATTGTGCCTTTTGAAAAAGGCAGCTGGAACCGCTTCAAAGCACAGGAAACAAGAGGTGGAGAAGGAAGAAAAACAGGCACGTGCGGATTGTGTGCTTATTATAATTAATCTCTGCAACATACTTCTCGAACAGTACTCAACAAGTCTCAGTCATCTTGGACTAAAATTATTCTGCAGAGATTCAAAATTGGAAACATGCCAGTTTGAGAATTTTTCACCCCAGAATCAGACACAGAGAAGATACATATTTCTGAACATATTTCAGAAATGCATTGAGTTTATTTTTATTTGCTTATTCCATGCATTTGTCACTCAGTCATCCACATTATGGGGGGGGGCATGTGATAGATCTTGAATGGGGAGTTGGGGGGGAGTTAGGCCCAACATATGCTGGGCTGATGAAGTACCAGTAGATCAGTGGATCCCAACCATGGGTCCCCAGATGTTCTTAGACTACAACTCCTAGAAAACCCTGCCTAGCACAGCCAGTGGCAAAGACTTCTGGCAGTTTCAGTCCTCGAACATCTGGAGGTCCAAGGTTGGGAACAAATGAGCTATATGGTCGGCTTTTGATACTGTTTCCCATCCAATCCACCTTCAGATAAACTGAGCGCAGGGTGGTCCTACATGGAAGGATGGGTAGGACTGGAGTATACCTTGCTCAGGACCCTATCAAGTAAAGTGTCAGCCTTTGACCAGGGTGGAGGGAGTAGGGCTCAAAAACTGGAATTATATTCCAACAGGGAGTTGCTTGGGAGTGTGTGTGTGCGTGTGTGTGTGCGTTGTGTTGTGTTGTTACAATTGTGACCAACTCTCTCTGACCCTATGCCCATGGAGTTTTCTTGGCAGGAATACTGGAGTGGTTTGCCAGTTCCTACTCCAGGCGCCTATAGCACCTGGTATTCTCTGGTGGTCTCCCATCCAAGTACTAACCAGGTCCGACCCTGCTTAGCTTCCGAAATCAGGCGAGATCAGATGTGCTCAGGGCATCTAGGCTTGCTTGGGAGTAAATTAGACAAAATACTCACTGTACATTCAAAAGCTGAGAGACTATTATTCCTCTCACAGTACGATTTTTTCAGAGACCAAGCTCATGAATCAGACTTGCAAATTAAACCTACGTTTACCCAGCTGGCTGGATAGCTCAGTGAGTTAGGAATCTGGCTGTGGAGCTAGAGGTTGGGAATTCGATTCCCCACTGTGCCTCCCAGAAGAGCCAGCCTGTGTGGCTTTGGGCACACTGCACAGTCCCGGGATACCCCCAGAAGAAATGAATGCATTGTTTTTACTTCAGTGTTGGATGAGGCCGTGGAACACTTGTGCACTTTCCTGCAGGGTGACAGCAGGTCATGGGTGGTGATTTTATATTGAGAAATTGGACCAAGATGAAAGGGATTAAAATTTCTTCCCCCGGATGGGCACGATAGTTCTAAACAAATGGTCCCAGTACAACTGACTGCAAGTGGATGTGTTTACCATGTTATAATTTTGGGACATTTCATCACTTTCAGGGAAAGCCAGACTGTCCAATACCTTCCTTTGTGTTTGAGTCAGGGTACATCTACAGATGTATGTTACAATTCTTCAATGCTTCCAGGACTTCCAAAAATGCACATCCTTAAAACATATGGCTGAACTGAGTTGACATGCATCAAATACAGGATTGGGCCTTCACAGGAAAACTGGGGACAACTCCAGACACCTTGTGTTAACTATTTAGGACAGAAGGTACTGAAATATAGGTAGCCCTGGGAATACTGGGTGCCTTGAATCTGTATTTAATCCTCAGGATTTGTAGATACACTGGTCTGCTAGAAGACAAACAAAGGGGTCCCAGATCAAATCAAGCCTGAACTATTTCTGGAGGCAAAAATGTTGAAACTGAGGCTGTTCTACTATGGGCACATTGTGAGGAGGCAAGATTCACTGGAAAAGACAACTTTTGTTTATTTTATATTTATTTACTGGTAAATATTGTTATTCCCCTCTTTCTCCTTTGAAAAGGACCCAAGGTGGCTTACTTCACTGAAAGACAATGTTTAAGAACAGAACAATGAGAATGTAAAAGTGGTGTACATTGTTAAAAGATAATAATTAAAGCTAAGGACACTACATATAAATATTAAAAAGGAATCAACAAATATGGCTGAGAAATGGGGAAGGTAGACAATGACTGGGAAAGGCAGAAGGCAGCAAGAAAATAGGAAGACTGAATAAGAGATGGACTGATTCCCTACAGCAGTGGTGGTGAACCTTTGGCATTTCAGAGGTTTTGGACCACAACTCCAACAGTCCCTTTTCACTGGCAATCTAGGCTCAGTATTCTGGGAGTAGTTGTCCAAAACATCTGGAGTGTCAAAGGTTCCCTAGAGGCAGCCACAGGCTTGAGTTTACAAGAGCTGGACAGATCTGTGGGGGACAAGACATTTTAGAGATCACTCATTCATAGTGTCACCAGGCATCAGAGGCAACATGATGGCACATGACAACAGGCAGCTGAATAGCTAAGTAGGTCCTAGGACAAGAGCAGGGAATTTATAGCCTTTAGAGATGGGCACGAATAAAAAAAATGGCATTTCGTTTGTCGTTTGGAGGGTCCTTTTCGGTTTGTTTCCGTTTTTTGTGAATTTTTACAAAAAAATCGTTTTTGTTTTCATTCGTTTGTTACCATTTCATTACCATTAATTTCAATTTTTTGTGTTTGTTTTTTTTAGGATTTTAAGCAATTCACTCATATTGCAGTAACGGAAATGAAACGCACGACAAAATTTCCGGTGTTTCTGTTCGTTTCGTTTCATTTTAGAGACAAAATTCATTTGTCGTTTCGTTACGTAACGAAATGAAAAAAACGGAAACGGAAACAAAAAATTGTTCGTTTCATGCCCATCTCTAATAGCCTATTAAATATTGTTGGTCTGGAACTCCTATAAACCCTCAGAATGAATTACACTGACTACAGTTAATAGGAACTGTAGTCCAGCAGCATCTGAAGGACCACACACTCCTCATTCATGACTTAGTAGCCAGACCCCAAGCTTCTCAGAGTTGCTACAAGCTCTGGACATTTCTATTGACTTTGGAATCATGACTTTGGAAACACACAGTAGAGAAACTGTTATTTCGGGCTGGACAGTTGCGGGTTGTCTTATACATGGGGGTATCTTATAGATGGAAATATAGGGTATATTGCAGTTCAATCAGTCCCATTTTCCTTTAAGTGCTTGCAGTAAAGCTATCCACTGTGTTCAAAAGCAGGAATCTGTGTTTATTATTACTATCATTTTTTAAATCCTGTACTGTGCATTTTGACTAAAAGTCTTGGGCCTCGTAAAAACAAGTTCCCTTGTCAATAGTCCAACATGCCAGTCTTCCCCCTCTTTTTCCAGGAAACTTTCCATTCATTTTCGTACTCAGAAAATCTCAGCTCGGAAAAGAGATTTGATTCATTCGGGGACAAGGGGAGGATCTAGAATGAACATGACACCGGCAGAGGCTCAGGCCAAGTCAAAAAGCACTGTTTTGAATGTTGCCTTTGTATGATGAACATTTGTGTGCCAAATGCAGGGACAGCATTTTTAACTCAGATATAGAGTATTAAGGAGATTAACATGTTACATTAAACATTTGTTGGGTCTAAATTAAGTCGCATACCTTTTTAATTATTATTAATCCACAGTGCTATTGTAAGGTTGGCCAATATTCCTACCCCCTTATAGAATATAGAAGCAGATCAGGACTGTTCTAGTCTAGTCAAACTGCTCCTGGTCCATTTGCATCTGGAGATACCACAAACTTTTCTTCATACTTTTAGCCCTACTTGGCTTAATCCTAGGCCATCCATCACTCACCCGCCACTCAGCTGGTAGGCAGGCCTGCACAGATGCAGGGGCCTACTTCGGAAGTCCACCCACAATCTCTGCACTTGCACTGCCTATCAGCTGGATGACATACAGTCAGAGTTGTTGGGTCCCAGTCATGCATCCCAAGCATCAAAGGAGTAGGGCAAATGACTTACGACTCACACTCCAGACTTGGGACCTGGGCACCAAGACACAGACTCACACTTGGGACTCACAGCCAACGGCTTGGCAACATTTCTGCCAAAAACTTTCCTTAGGCAGCCCAAGGGGGGAAATTACAGAAATACCTTGTAAGATTAATGCCCCTTACAATGAAAAACTTGTAGGGTGAATGCAATTTCCGGGAATAGGAAAAAATTGTAAGACAATTTTTTTTCCTTCCCGCTTGCATTCATCTTATGAGAGACCTTGGGGCATGAGTGAAGGGCTCGTTATGGCACGCAAGCAGTTTTCAAGCCCCTTGCTATGGCAGGCAGGCGGTATTCAAAGTGCTGCAGCCAAGATAATCTGCTTTGATTCCAACAGAGAAAAAGTGGTCTGAGAGCCCCTTTTGCTCCATCAGAATAAAAGCAGATTCCCTTTGATTCTGAGGGAGCAAAAGGGGCTCTCAGACCACTTTTGCTCCTTTGGAATCAAAGCAAATTCTCTTGGCTGTAGCACTTTGAAAACTGCATGCCCGCCATAACAAGCCTCTCACTGACCCACCCCCAAGGTCCCCGGCAGTGATGACAGCAGCAGCGGAGCCTCCACGAACCCCTCCCACCCACCCTAAGCTTCCTGGGGCTGGCACTGGATCAGTGGCATTGATGGTGGAGGTGGAGGCAGCCGCGCAGCCTGGCAGAGCCCAACTGCCTGCAAGGTTGGTAAGTGCCATGATGGGGTTCCTAGGGGTGGTGGCGGGGTGGTGGCTGTCCCCTCAAAGTTTTAGAAAGCATTCCCATAGGAATGCATTGAAAAACCTATTAATCTATCCCCTCCGGAATGGATTAATTGGTTTTCAATCCATTCCTATGGGAAACTGCACTTTGTAAGACGAATGACATCATAGAATGAATTAAATCATTTTATGAGGTATGAACATGTGCGCGCACACACACACACACGCAGAGAGGGGGGGAAGGGAGAGACAGAGGAGGAGGGCTGAGAGTTAGTAAAGACTGTCACTGGAAGCCAAGATGAAAATCACCCATAATATGTGTGTGTGTGGGGGGGGGGAGATAGTGAAATAAACCAGGGACAAAACCAACTCATTTGAAATATGGTATTGTAGGAGAACCATACAGATACCAGATACAGGAAGAAAGATCAGAAAAGTTGATGCCCAATCAAGTCACGCCTGAATTCTCACTAAATCAAAAATGAGGAATCTTAGGCTATCGACCACACACATAGAAAGAAAATACAGAACTGATTGGAAAATACAGTATTGTTGGGAAATGGGAGAAGTAGGTACAGAGGAAGACCTCTCAATAAAGGAAGCCGCAACTGTTAGCTGGCAAGACCTGAACAAAACCGTCTGGAAAAAACAATACTGTATTGCTAGAGGGAGAAGGGTGTCAGAAGAAAGAGAAAAAATATATGAGATGTTGTTGGTTTCCAAGAGCAGAGCAGAGCTGTTAATGCTAGGATATTTTGTAGGTGGATATCTCACCTAGTCACCACACCTCAGAAGTGACTTGATAGCACATCTTTTCTGGAACTTTTTTCTTAATTACCAAACAATTGTAGAGTGCAGACATATCCAAATTTCGACCCTCCTGATGTTTTGGACCACAACTCCCAGAATTCTAAGCTTAGATTGCCACTGACAAAGGACTGTGGGAGTTGTGGTCCAAAACATCTGGAGGGCCGAAGTTTGGATATGCCTGGCATAGTGACAAAATTGGTGGAATGAGAATATGATAGATGATTGGGACATGAGATCCTGACGGAATCCTTTCAAAAACATTCCAGGTCTCTTGTTCTGAGAGCCATGGGAAGTATCTGGCCAAAGAGAGACCCCAATGCCCAGCAAGACAGTCAAGCCAAAAGGTCACAGTTGAGCTCAGGAAACTGAATCATGCATCACTCTGGAGATTTGTGTTTAAATTAATATGCTCTCGAAGTTCATTGCAACCAAGAGATTTCCACCTCAAATGGCTCAACAGAACTTTCACCCCTAGCTGTCCATATCGTCTTCTTCTTTTGAAAAAAGGTGGATGGAACATTAGTTTGCCCTCCTGCGGTGGTTTGTATACACGTGTGTAAACAGGAACATTGTATGTGTGGGTAGGTGGGGTTGGGTGGGTGGGTGAGTGCTGGTAAGAGATGGGATGGAGGAATTCTACAAGCAGAGAGCTGGAAATGTGTTGCTGGGAAATATTTTGTTGGTGCTTTCTAGATTTGGAGACTTCTAGCAAGCCAAGGGCACATATCCCCTTCAGATGAATGACAGGAGAGATTGTTACTGTCCCTGAATTCAATTTGCCTGCATGGTTGTTTTTAAGATAGTTGTATCATCTTGCAAACAACCTTGAAGGGCACGTTGATATCGATTTCACTGTGACAACAAGAGACCTTCTACGCCAAAGGGCTGACTGAGTATGTGGGTGGATGCTTTAGAGAGAACTTCTGGACTTGGGAGCTGGAGAAGAAAGATTTGAAAGGTTGTGACATTTCTGTTTCTCTAGGAACATTTTCACTCGCCAAAAAAAACATCATCCTGTTTTTCCTCTCATCCCAAAAAAAATTCCCCTCACAGATTGCACCACTCCTGGAACTTTTTATCCAGAAGTGATGTTATTTCAAGTTTTTTTTTTGTTTTTTGTTTCCACAGTACTTGGCTTGTCCACCCAATCATGCCATGATTTTTTAAATGCATGTTTCCAAGGAAGGGTCTCAGTATCAAATATCTGCTACAGAGGCACTCTGAATTGCAGGGAATTCTAGAATAGAGGAAGGTATCCATTCAGTTCATTTTTCATGAGGAAAAACATGAATTTGAAAATTTATACAAAGTTGGGGCAGAAAGTCTGTGACATTAAATAAGGAAGGAAACTGACTGATACATCACCTGAAGCCCAGTGCTTTTGTACGGTGAACTCATAAAAATCTGTGTTTCAAGACAGAAACGAGTATTACAGATAGCTTTTCTTACAGGCCTCATCTTTAACATGTACTGTATATGACAGGGCTGAACAGCTCAATATTCTATGCCAGGAACAGCTGTATATCCTGAATTTGTACTAAAACAGATTGAGGAGAGTTTTGGTTTGGTTCATTTTGAAAATAAAAATCCAAAACCAACAGATTTCTTCCTATTCAGAATGGAAAGAACTCAAGTGTTTAAAAACAAAGGGACTGGAGTAAGTGAAATGGGCCCAAATCCCCATCCCTAATCGGGACCAGAATATGCCAGATGATCACATGAGGAAATGGGCAGGTCTTGCAGATGTGATATTGAGGGAAACCCAGAAAAATGTCAAATATGTTTCCACAAACTGTGGAAACTATTGTCAGGCATAATCTTCAGGAAGGCCTCTTTACCATTCTTGTTCTTCTCACTGAGACACCCATAAGAATATTTCAAAGAATCCTAAAATTCTTCTGAGCAAGGTTTGAGAATCACTGACCTATTGGAATGACTAATTAGGAATGACGACCAGTTTTTCTAGCCTTATCGATCTGAATGCAGTCGTCTGCCTATTCAGTTTGCCTAAGAATTGTGACTAGAGATGGGCACGACTTAGCGCAATTTTCGTTTTCGTTTTCGTTTTTTGTTTTCGTTACGTAATGAAACGAAAACGAAAAACGGTTCAAAAATGGACCGAAAACGGAAACAAAACGACTAATTTCGAGCCAATTTTCGTTTTTCGTTACTGGAAAAACACATAATGGAGCTAAATGGGGAGAAACGAAAAATTTTTGTTTTTGTTTTCGTTTTTTCGTTTTCGTTACGTAACGAAATGAAAAAGAAAAATTTTGAAATTAGCTCACGAAAACGGAAACGGACCCTAGCCGAAAACGAAAACGAAAATGAAAAAAATTTTCTGAGTCGTGCCCATCTCTAATTGTGACCAACCACAAGGTCAAGTTGTTGCACAAGATCCTTCCTTGTTTTTGGAAATCAGTGAGAGAGAGACGGCAGGGTGGAAGAGGAGGGATGTCCAATTCAGTTCATATTCAGTCAGTCTCCATTTCACATGTATTCAATGTTCAGTCCACTCCATGGTCTTTCTTGTGTTTTCATCAGAGGCTACTGTGAAGGTGGCAGGATCAAGAGAAAGGCTTCTCCTGATGACCTTAGCACACAAGCCAGCTTATACTGGGAGATATGTTCTTTGAGGTAATTTGGACCCAGGCCATTTAGAGCTTTATAAGTTAAAACCAGCCCTTTGAATTGTGCCCAGAAACTGACTGGCAGATAGTGGAACCGCTGTAACAAGGGTGTTATGTGATCCCTGTAACCAACTCCAGTCAGAAATCTACTGATGTTTCCTTAGCCTTTCCATCGTCAGCCCCACATAGAATCATAGAGTTGGAAGAGACCTCAAGGGCCATCCAGTTCAACCCCCTGCTTGTTACAGAAATCTAGCAAAGTAAGTGACTAAGGCATGAGTCACAGTGGTCAGATCAGATATCTCAAGAAACAGATGTAGCTAGTGCTCTAGTTTTAATTGTACAAATGCTCTCCTGGCTACTGCTGAGACCTAGGTATCCAGGCTCAAAGATGAATTCAGGAGAATCCTCAAGTTGTGCACCTATTTTTTTCAGTGGGAGAGTAATCCCATCCATTACATGTTGCATCCCTTTTCCTTGAACTCGATTCACCGGAAGTACCTCTCTCTAGTCTGGATTTAGTTTCAATTTTTCACCCTTATCCAGTTCATTACTGATATCAAACACGGATCTAAAGCAGAAATAGCTTCCTTGGATTCGAGTGGTAAAGAGTTGGGTGATATCAGCATACTGATGACACTGAACCCCAAAACTTCTGATAATTTCTCCCAGGGGTTATATGTACAGTGGTGCTTCTTAAAACAAATATCTCATAAGACAAAAAACTCATAGGAAGAAAAAAAATAGGCATGCTTCACGTAACAAGTATTTTTCTCCCTATGGGATGCTTTGCAAGATGAAAAACCATTCTGCATGTACCC
>JAHTLZ010003518.1:33573391-33626718 GCA_023846285.1 Phrynocephalus versicolor | reverse complement strand
TATTATTATTATTATTATTATTATTATTATTATTATTATTATTATTATCGTCATCAGGTATGGCACAACATAATAGGATGATTATTATGCCTTACTGCCTGTTGCCCCTACCGTCATTCTCTAAATTGGGGAACTGTTAGGAGAACTACTGTTTTGCATGATTTCAATTCTGGTTGCTTCCCCTTGTACAAAACATCATTCGGCTTGGAAAACTATTTTGTCAGTGTCACCTCAGCCCTCTCCCCCCCCTCAAGGAAAGCTTTCACAGGTTTGCTATTCCAATGCATGCCCTCTGCCATTTTGGAGGGGAGGCATGACAATGTTCCATTCCACCAAAGACTCTGCTTTTGTGGATCAGGAGAAGTTGGGGATGTTCTCCATTATTTATTCAGTTGCCCTTTATATGAGCACCGTAGAAGTCAACTTTTTGCTGGAATCCTTAGACCTCTGGGTGATAGACCCTGCCCCCTTGGCTCAACTCTGTATGCTACTTGTGGGTATGGATGTAGCTATTACCAACCAAAGAGCAAACTTTGCTTTGGCAGCAAAGAAAATATGGGCCAAGCATCAGAAGTAGGGATGGGCATGAAACGGAAAAACTTTTGTTTCATTCCATTTTGTCCCCCCCCACACACACACACACATTTGTCCACATTTCATTTTGTATTGTAAGTAACAAAAGAATTCAAAAAATGAATCCCCATGGCACCAGCCCTCTAGCTGGTGTGGTGGGGGATTCAGAAGCATCCTCGCCCCACCTCCCAGATGATTTTGACAGCTTGATCCCAGCTGGGAGGCAGGGTGGTAGGAGGAATGAAGCAGCCAGGCAGAAGTAAATTCCCTGTATGACTGTTCCTTTCTCCCCTGCCACCCCCTCCTCCCAGGGGGATGTTTTGGAAAATGCTGTTTCATTTTGTTTGTAACAAAATGCTGCTTTCCCATGTCGTTTCATTACATTAGCTGCCAGGATCCTGCCTGTCACAGAACCTGACTCTGAGGGGTTAAATGGTGAAGAGCTGCTGGAGGAGCCTTGCAGCTCAAGTCAGCAGGCAGCTGGGTCTGATGAAAACATATCTTCTCCCCCTAGAAGGGCTATGAGCAGGATTCTGCAAAGACATGCTACCAGGAGAGCTAGGGAAAGGGTCTTTGATGCTAGACGGGGAATCAGGTCGGGAAGCCCTGAGTACTAGCAGGAGCCTTTCCAGAAGTAAGGGTGTGTTCCCTGTTTTGAGATAAAGCTGGTAAGCTCACCTTGAGCTCTCTGTGGGAGCAATGCGTCATTTGAACTTGCAACCACGGTCCTGTCTGTGACCTTGGCTCTGTTTCCTGATTTTGGACTGGCCTCCTGGACAGCGGCCTAATCTGTTCCCTTGGGTTTGGCATCTGGGTTCTGTGAGATACTTTGGTTTGACTTGGACTGTTAATTGCTGGGGGTTGGATTCTGTTATCTATCTGGCACTTGATTGTTGGCAAAGGACTTGAACTTGCCTGGCTTTCCACTAAAGATCTTGGCAAAGAACTGAACCCTGTTTGTGTGTGTGCTCTGTGTGCAGGGCTTGACATTAGCTAATGAAATGCTGAAACAGCGTGTTGTTTTTCATATGGTGCCCATCCCTAATCAGAAGCATTAAGGAGGGAAGCCACATCATTTTATATTTTATATATATGCTGTGTCTGCATTGTGTTTATTTTTATGTTTTATGTTACTGTGATGACCTATGGCTTAACAATAACGCCTGATTGATTTTGCATGACTTAAGATGGAGTGCCAGTTGGATAGGGCATGCTCCTAGAGCTTTTACTATTCTCCACTAATTTGATTGGTATTTTTCCACCTTTGTGGTTGGGTCCTCCTTCTTGTGTGTCTTCTGGTTTCTTTCTTGTTCAATCTCTTCTTTCCCAACTACATTTTGAGAAGCAAGTATGATTCTCACACACACACACACATACACACACAATGCTAAAAACATCATTTTGACCTTTTTAATTCTGATTGCCACTACAGCTGATAAGTGTGATTTAATATTACAGTATTTCTCTCTTCTAAAGAGGTGTCCAGAGTGGTCACATTTTACTACAAAAGGGCTAGACTGTATTTTCCAAGGGAGGTGGGGTGTTGGTAAAACAGGGCAAAAGCCATGCTTTCCCATTTCAACCTTGTGTTTTGCTAATGAAAGAAACAACCAAATTCCGAGTGGAAAAATCATTAAAATTAGGTTTGCTATGAGTTCAATAATTAACTCAATATTTTATAGACAGTATTGGTATTTAACCTTCTTAGGTGTTGTTAGATAGGGAAGATGTACAGCTAAAGAAATGTTGCATGTTCAATATTCTCTCTCTCTCTCTCTCTCCTTACCAAAAACCCAACAGAAACAAAAGAACTTTGAGACTAATTTTATGGGCTTAGCTGTGGTAAAGCTTTAGAGAAACAATTTGCTCTTAAAGTAAAATTACTCAGAATCACATGGTTAACCATTTAAAAATTGAACCTTGTGACTTCAGTGGACAATCACAGGATAATCACATTTAGGTTCTTTCTACAAAATGTATAAATGTAGTCAAAAGAAATGAGCTTACGTTATGTTCCCTTCCTGTTTGAGTTGACATTTCAGTCCCATTGTTTCCTGATGCAGTTGAATCACAGCCCCCATTGATATCGTCATTGAAATGGTGGAGCCGATCAGGGGAACTTCCAGAGCTCTGGAGTTACACAGAGCAGACAGACAGGATTTGATGCTAAATCATCATGGACACTGCACTCCCAGTGTGTCAGATGCCTTGCCTGGACCAAGAAGACAGGAAGGTTGGGAGGGGCCTCAGGTACTGTAAAGCCCCAGCCATGCCAGGGGATGACGAGAGCTGCAGTTTTTCTTTATTCAGATTGCACAATTTAAACTTATAGATGTATCTGAAATTTAGGTTGAAATTAAAAGCAGATTAAAAGATTTAAATAATTAAGGCTATTTTTTTATCTGAAGCGAGCTAGTTTGGTAGTGTTATCTTGACAATTTCCTAGACAATGCTATTGAAGTAGCCTGCTTCGGTTCAAAAATAGTCTATCTTCAAATGTTGAGCTGTACTTCAGAAGTAAATTTTCCAAGCTTTGGCACCTCCCCACCCACTCCCGCAGGAAAAAGAGAGGTTTCGATCAATCCTACTCCTTCTCTGGCCCTCGTCTGAGTTACTACCAGCTGCTCTCCCTCAGGATCAGCCAATACTAGTCGTACTGGGCCGGATCTGTTCTAGGATTTATTTCCTCTATAGCAGGACAGTACCCCTGGTCTCAATGTCTTATATAGAGAAAGTGGGTAGTGGCCAACTGCAATGCACTGCAGTGCAATGCAATACAATGCAATACATGGAAATTTGTTAGTTTTAATTTTTCTTGTATAGACTGAGATGATGAACTTTTGTCTGCACTGTATCTCTTCAGACAGGAAGTAGAGGCTCTCTACAATGAAAGCCCCTCCATTCAACAGATTCAAATCAGTTGCCAAGAATGGGTCTTCTTGCCTAACCATTTCCTTGATGTCCTGTTTTTTGTGGGCATGGGACTTGGATTGGGAGGGACAATGTCCTCATGCGATCTGCGGTCTGAAGTGATACAACCTGGGCAAGAAATAGGGGGGATGTGACCCTCTACTGGTAGTTGGAATGTAGCTTTCCCCACCACTGACCATGCTGAAGAGGGTTGATGGGAACTGCATCCCCGAAATATCTGGAATGGTACACATCCTCCACCCCTGCCTCAAGTTACATTTCCCCCTTCCCATCAAGAGCATTGGCTAGACACCACAAGAGTGCTTGGAAAACAGATTCTCTCTTGCAATGAACCCTGCTAACAAAAGCACCTTGTAAGCACCAGGTGCATAAAGCCCAAGGTAATTGTCTGTAATTGTGAGCTTCTTGTTAACGCTATAGTTAGCTCAGCCAGAGATGCCTGCAACCTTCTTTCATGTCAATGGAAGTTACATGCATGAATTGCATGGAGAATGGGGCCATTTACATTACACTCCCTTGATGCTTGGCTTGCCATATTGAGCATATACGCTGGGAGGTGTCTGTTTTGAAACAGTATTGGAGATTTGCATGTGTTAAAATGTGGCATTAAAGAGTTTTCTCTTCACAAGTTGTTTGAAGTCACATTAGATTTCTACAGAGCTGTACCTCCTTGGAGATAATTTTCTATTATCAGAGGAAGATGCGGATGATGAAATATTGGTTTTCATATGCAAATCACTTCACCTTGTTTCCTCCTTTTTTTAAAAAAAAAACTGCTTTGGGAATGAATGCTTTTGTAAACTTAGGTATTCCACTCAGAAAAAGTTCAGTGCAATAACATTGATTCATTTAATTTCTTCCCAGTCTTTCAATCCATGCAGATCTCCAAGGCAACTTACATAAAATAGCAAATACAGTCAGGCCCATTCAACATCACTCAAAACATCCAAAGAAATTAAAGCCAACATCCCAAAAACAATATGGCTGTGAGGGGGGATGCAAGTAGTAGGTTTAAAGTATCATCAATAACCCATATATCCTTGAATGCTTTGTAAAACTGATGTTTTCAACCATCGTTAAAACTGATGTCTTAAAAAGCGAAAGGGTGCCTTGGTAGCCTTTCTTGGGCAAGGCATTCCACAGTGAAAGAATACCCTAATTATATTAATTTTTATTTTTATTTTTATTTTTATTTTTATTGTGTGACTAGTTTGTGGTTTTATTATATGAATTGTTTGAATTTGTTAATTGTTGTAAACTGGCCAGAGTGACCTCGCTGCCAGATGGGTGGGATAAAAATCCAATAAATAAATAAATAAATAAATAAATAAATAAATAAATAAATATGGATTTCCATAAGCCTTCTGGACCCAAAGGTAACCATGCTTTAGTGACAAACAGGAAAGCGGTTCTGTCATTCCTGATGTGGCTGAAGACTTCTTGAAAAACACAACAGGAAATGGAAGACTGTAGGTAAGTACTTGGATGGGAGACCACCAGGGAATACCAGATGCTGTAGGCACCTGGAGAAGGAACTGGCAAGCCACTCCAGTATTCCTGCCAAGAAAACTCCATGGACATGGAGTCACAAAGAGTCGGTCACAACTATAATGACACAACACACACACAGATTGTCCTTTATCATTAAACTGCAGTCTCAACAGGGCAACTCCTGGGTTTTGGATGTCATGAAGATAAGAAGATCACTTAGAGAGAGAAGAAGCCAGGGACAGGAGAAACGTTTGAATTACAGGCCTGGCAAGGGCAGTTCAAAGGTTCATTCTCTCCCCTCCCCCCTTGTTCTCTTTGTGTTTGTTTCTGAATGTATAAGTCTGCATGGTTTGTTAGCATCATTTGCATCCACTGTGCATGCTATTTTAACACAGTGGGCCCATATGCTGTATATAGACATTCTCAAGAGACGGACATCTTCCTGGAGCCCCTAACAGACTACAGCTGGACATTGGATGGGGCTATGACAATCCTTATGTCACATTCCATGATTCCAACAGAGACATGGCCTCAAACCTGCAGGCTGTAATGCAGTCTACACTCCACCCTGAAGCTAAAAACCACACCTGAGTCACCTGGTTCTTTTATGGTGGGCACTGGTGTTTGCAGGGGAATATCATCATCACCATAGTCTGTTCCTCTAGCACTCCCACAGAATCATTCCATACATGCATATCTTCATTACAGCCACTGGATTGCACAGCTCTGCATGAAAATCATTGCCAGCAGATTCCATGTCGAACTGGCAACAGAGTATGGGGGGGGAGCGGGCCTGCTCCTGTGCCTTGAAGAGCATGTTGGAATGCAAACATCAACAGATGGAGCATTTCAGGGAACGGAGATGAACATCACCACCAGCGGAAGTCTGCACCTGAAGTCAGAAAGCACAGCTCAGGGAAACAGGTAGAGAATTCTGCCTCCAATTGAATTAGCCTTTGGTCCATGCTTAGGGTTCAACCTCTGAGACATCTACCATAGTCTTATTAGTTTGCACTCCAAGTTCACAGCCCACGAGTGAATGTGAAGAAACCTAATTTAAACCAGCTGGCCATTTCTATTACTGAGAAAAGGAACAGGAACTGTTGTCTGGCCCCTTCCAGATGCTCTCTCTTCCTCTGGAAATCAGTCCCTCAACTGAACATGACTGTGTTGTTTGCCTAATGAAATCCTGTATTCCATACCCAATAACAGAGATGTGCTGTTTTGAATGAGGATGTTTTTTTATTTATTTATAGATAGATAGATAGACCAAAATACCTCTGGTTGTTGTTAGAAAAACTGTTGCACGGCTGGACACAGCAACTAACTCTATTCATGATGCTTTATTGGCAGTAAATATATGATATAGACATTAAGAGTGATGGTTATGTATACAACCTGAATCTCCATTATGCATTTTTGTTTGTTTGTTCTCAGCTGGTTTAGAAATATCTGAGCAGTTTGGCAGCACAGAAAAGCCTTGACTTTAATGATACTTTACAATAGTACAAGGTTAACACACATACACAAAACAAGATCACTATGGAAAGCTATTTTACTGTACTGTAATATTATCTATGATGTTAAGAGCAGGCTGGATAACTCAGTGAGTTAAGTATCTGGCTGCAGAGCCAGAGGTTGGAAGTTCAATTGCCCCATGGTGCATCCCAGAAAAGCCAGGTTATGTGGCCAGGGGCAAGATACATAGCCTCAAGACACCTCCCGAAGAAGGTAAAAAACTACCCATATTTTTCCATCTATAAGATGCACCCACATCTAAGATGACCACCACACACACACACACACTTTTGCAATCCAAAATTCGTTTTGCAACTGCACAGTTCTCTGCTTGGCTAACTTCCATGTATAAGACAACTATCAATTTTTGGTCTGACAATTTTAGACAAAAGTATAGTCTAAGGCACAGAAAAATCCTGTACTTCTGAGTACTCTCTACATAGAAAACCCTTTTTGAAAAATCCCCATAAGTCAACACTAACGTGACAGCACACAGTATTATCTACCTCCTCTCAACTCTGCCCCCTCTATTCATCCCTAATCTAGCTAAAAATTGCTTCTGATACTTATGATGAGCGTTCCTGTCCTCCTCCGGCCACTGCCACTGTTCTTGCACATCCTCAATACATGCCATACATGTATTGAGGCAAGGGGCATCCTCAGAGAATAGTAAACAGTTTCTTGTTGGAGATTTTAGAGAGAGATTGGACGTCCATCTCTCAGTAATGCTTGTGCTGTGGATTTCTTTCTTCCTCACAGGGCTGGACTTGCACACCCTAAGGGTCCCTTCAAACTCCATAGTTTGATTTTTGCCTGAAATAGTTAAGACTTCAGTCTGGACATTCCATGCTGCTGCATCTTTCCTGCTGCATGCAGTAACAAACTGGAGTATCCTTTGCTTTGAATTTGGATTGAGTAAATGAGAGTCACTGGTACCCTTTCATCCATGAACTGACCTGGGCTGACCCTGTTTTAACTTATGAGAGCTGACAAGATCTCAGCCTGTGGTGAAAGGACCAGTGGTGCCTCTTCTGCCTCCCTGTTCTCTTCTTTCCTTCTCTCTCTCTCTCTCTATTTGTGTGTGTGTGTGTGTGTGAGAGAGAGAGAGAGAGAGCATGCATGAGCAAAAGTCTTCTTAGAATACTGTAACTCAAGCTGACAAAACCCAGGAACTTGTAAATTGACGCCCTTGCTTTGTCCTGAACTCACCCTACTATCCCCAAGCTTCATGTTAGCATCACTGCTATTGCCTTCATTGGAGCAGATTTTGAAAACATAACCACAGCTTGTTCTCCACCCTCGCCCCCAAACCAGTTTATTGTTGTTCCAGCCACTCTCTTCCTCTAATAGAGACCAGCAACTGTAATTCAGCCCTAGAAGGAACAGTATGATAGGCTAAGACTAGGGACACCCTCCCTGGACAGAGCCTGGACAGAGGCACAAAAATGGTCACCAAAGATGATACCAGTTATTATAGGAAGACTAAACTGTAAATATGCTTTATGTTCTTCATCATGGAACAGTTAAATGTGTTTTGAAGATGGCATAATGAAAAGCCAGTATTAAATTATCAAGAGGATTATGGAGGAAAGCAGACCTGACACAGAGTGAAAAAGTTTCTCCAGCGTTAACTCCAGCCTGACACAGGAAACCACATCCTGCCACTGAATACTGATGTCGGGTCAAGAAAAACCAGTCAAATCAATGGCAGACAGGGTAATAGCAATTACTTGTGCAATTGGCCAGGAATAGTCTACCCGAGAAATGAGAGTATGAAATTTCAATGTTTTTATTTTATATACGGTTTTTGCTAACTTGGCATTGAACATTGACTATCATGTGTATTGTCCACTCACCCTGGTACCAGTTGTTGCTAAGAGTGTGAAGATTGAGGGTTGCCTCCAACCATGAAATGATTGATTGCAGCACTGTATTTTATGCCAACAGCTGGCATATCCCATTTATAGTAAATTTAATAAGAGTTCCATGGTAAGTCAGATATTTAGGTAGTGGTTTAACCATTGGCATCCTGCCGTGAGTTTCTATGGTTCAGAAGAAATTTGAACCCAGGTTTCCTGAGCCCTAGTCCATCACTAGCCATAATAAAAAGAAGGAACTAAGGCCTACATCTAGTCGTTAGTCCCAACCAGAGTAGACTGATCTACTCTTGAATCATCTCCCTGAATCAACAGGAAACTTGTAAGTCAATACTTACATCACCGATTCAATGGATTCAGTCTAGGTGGGACTAAAAGCTGAATGAGCATTATAGCTAAGAAAGGACAATTGTTACAACTTGAACATCCATCATGTAAACCCCATCCTTTGGCTGAAGAGCTGGGTGGTTTCGATATCTGGCTGTGGAGTTGGAGACTGGGAGTTCAATCCCCCATTGTCCTTCCTTGGAGAGTACCAGGGCTGTGTGGTCTGGTTTGAGCTTCACAGTCCCAGGACCACCCCTAGAAGAAAACAATGCTAAACCACTTCTGAATACTCTGTACTTAGAACACACTCCCCCCCCCCCAAAAAAAAGTCAGCATAAGTCAGAATTGAGTTGATGGCATATAATTATAAACCCCAATTATTATTAACCAGAAGTATGAGTTGACTGACTTTCAACTGCAGTTTACTTTCAAGTGTGACTTAGGGCCTTTTCACACGACCCCTAAAATCCACGGCAAATGGCTCCCAGATCTGGAGCTTAAAATTGTTTCCCCACCAGCTCTGGAATTTACAAAAAATTAAGTGCGACCACGCCCACCTAAGTGCGTCCCAGCGCACTTTTCAAGTAGCTGCTCTATGGAGCTGAAAAATTTCTGATGCGGATGTAAAGTAGTGAGTGCCGGGCTCTCCTCACCTTGTGTTTGTTTTTTTGTCCCCCCGCCCCTTTAAGAGACAGGAGTCATTAGGATGACGGGGCTCCGGGCGGCTTCCACCGGTAGACAGAGGTGAGCCTGCATTTTTTCTCCCTTTTTTTCTCCCTCCCCTCATGCAGACAGGAGCAAGGAAGTGCAGAGGGGGTGGGAACACAGGAAGAGCGACAAACCCCCAAGATCTCTGGTCCGAATTTAAGTGGCCAGCGGATCTTAGGGGTCGTGTAAAAGTGCCCTTAGTTCTTATGAAAGTGGCAAGCTGAGGCTAAGTGCTTTAGCTTGCACGTGGAGTCACTTAGCCTCCTTCCAAAGCTACCATGTTAGGAAGAAAACTGAACAAGAATCCTTTTCCCTAAGATCCCACCCTACTATCAATTCATGGTGTGTTAAAAGATGCATTAAAATATGTGTTTTTTCTATTTTTAAAATTTTAATTTATTGGCATTGGACATATATACATAGTATACACATGCAAGGAAATTCACAAAAACACCCAGAGACCAGACCAAAAACACATGCTTATAGCAATTTCTAAAACCCACCCACCCACCAAAATGCTCCCCAAGATATACAGACATCTACACACAGGCCAAGTAATATAGTTCAACAACTCACTACTTATGGTTCTGGAGTTCATTAAGTGCTCTTATGGCTCTGGGATAAAAGCTGTTCAAAAAGTTTGTTATATAAAGATGCATTAAATCACCCAAACCCCACCTTAAGTGGGAAATTGTATGTGCGCAGGCGTGCGCGCGCACGCACGCACACACACACACACACACACACACACACACACACACACACACGGTTGAATTCCTTTTCTTTTCCATCACTTCCTTTGCTGTCTTCCTAATGCATTGGTTTTAATAATCTATTCTAAGCCATCTTGGATCCTTTTAAAGGAGAATGACAGAATAAATAAATTTTAATTAACTAACTAAATATGATGCTTTGTTTTCACGCTTCTGATTCTCCCATCCAGTTGAACACTATATATTTTCTTCACAGGGAATGTGTTTTAGACATTGTTTCCTTTTATGATTTCCTGAAAATATTGCTTCAAATTATTTTTATTATCAGCTGTTCTACATTTCAAGTTTACCTCTACTCTCTAGAGAACACTGATCACTGAGTGCCTAAGTATGATTAAATAAATAGTGTCTTTAAAAAAAATATTTAAACCACCTCTTTATACTGAAACATAGCACTCGGAGAATGTTAGGGAAAATACAGTAATTAAAACAAAATGTAGAAAAAACTACAGTCAACAACGGAACCATGAAAATAATCCAACTATTAAAAATGATTAAGATCATTTCAATAAATATTACAAATCATACAACCTTGCTTTAGAGAAGAAATGTACAGCATCTCTTCCGAGAACTTCATTGTGCAAATATATGACCCTGATAAAACACATTTAAGCCACACTGATTGCAGAGATTAGCCTTTATATCAATGGACATTAAAAGTGCTTAACTATATCTAGGTTGCATGCTACAAGCTTCAAACATATGCACACTCAGCTGAGAGGAACCTTCACTGAATGCATTGATGGCCGAACAAGACCTTTTCATTGGAAGCACAATTTTCTTCGGCAGAAATGTCTCACTTTTTATTCTAACACAACCTAATTTCAGCCTTCTTTCAGCCAATTGCCTTGCTTTTGTTTTGCAACTGACCACTCAGGAGGAAATATAGCTTTGTTTACGTGTCTAATATTTCAGGTAGGAGACACTGCATAATGGGTGTCTCTGAAGGGATCAAATTGTGAGGGGAATACACATTTGTAGAGATGGGCACGAACCAAAAAAAATGGCTATTTGTTTTGTTTGGTTCGTTACGTTTCAGGGTTTGGTTTGGTTTGGTTTTCATTGATTTATTATTCTTTTTCCCCACTTTGTGTGATTTAATCCATTTGACAGCGCGCGTACAGAAAAAAATATTAAAAAAAATTAAAAACACAGACGTTGACAACAACTGCACAAACTGAACTGGCAGCATCCTCATCCTCATCATCCACATCTAATTCATCATCTTCAAACATCAACACATCCTTACCGGCGGTGGCGGTGGCGGCAGCGGCAGTGGGGCAATCCTGGCCCCTGTGGCTGAGAGGTGTTGGCTTGGGGTCAGTGCCTCTTTTTTTCCCCCATGCTCTGACCGCACGGCCCTTGGGGCCTGGTCGGCGCTGGTTTTATTTTTTTATATTCTTTATTTTAGGTCACCACCCCAGCCACCCCTGGGGCTGGGTCGGTGCTCCTTTTTTAATTTTTGAATTTTTACTGGTGTGTTTTTTACTGCCAACCACGTGGTCTGCTCTACAGCTGTAGCACAGGCTGGTCAGTTTTTTCTTTCTTTTGCCAGCCGCAGGCCAGTTCTGCAGCCCATAGGCTGGGTCTGGTGCTCTCAGGCCAGTACCAGGCCCACACGCCGAATCAGGTGTTTTTTGTTTGTTTGTTTTTAATTTTTTCAAGCACCGACTGTGTGGCCCCTGGGGCCGGGTCAGTGCTGGTTTTATTTTTTATATATATTTCTTTATTTTAGGGCAGCAACCCAGCCACCCCTGGGGCCAGGCCAGTGCTCCTTTTTTTTTTATAGCAGTATTTTTTACTGCCAACCACATGGTGTGGGCCAGTGGTTTTTTTTTGTTTTGTTTGTTTTTGTTTTGTTTTGTTTTGTGTGTGTGTGGCTCCTCCATGCAGCCAGGAAGACTGGACCTCCAGGAAGGACCAGCACCAGGTAGGAGACATCTCCAGCGCCACCATTAACAAACCAAAATGAACTGATCCAATTTTTTTTCAGTTTGGTTCGGTTCATTCTAAATCCACTCTGGGTTTCGTTATTCATTTTGTTACATAACAAAATGAATAACGAATAATGAAATGAACTAAAAGTTCATTTTGTGCCCATCTCTAGACATTTGCCTTAGTGTGTCATCTGATCTCCCAACTCTGATTTATTTGTGCTTACTTGTCTTTTTTTATTATTATTTTATGTCATGTTGGTTTTGATTGATTAGTTTGTTTATTTACTATTTTAAGTTGTATAATGTGCTTTATTGTATTTTGTTTATGTTTGTAAACTGCCCAGAGTAGCTTTCTGCTAGATGGCCGCAGTCAAATCAAATCAATAAATAATAAGCTCATAAGCAAGCACAAGTTTGCACTGTAGCATCCAAACCCTGTTTAGTTATGGTAGACTGGGACCAATCCATGGTTTCCCAGCCTCTCACACTTCACAGTGATACAAAGGGTAAAACAGAGTATTCCTCGACACATTATGAGCTCTCTGAAGAAGGGATATGGCACATATGGAAGAAATGAATTAATGTAGATGCAATTCTGCACCCATTTACTGGAAAGCAAGGCCTACTGAACTCAGAGGAATTTACAGGATTGTACTGTAAGTCAAGAGACACTAAGAGGAACCACATCAAAAGAAGAGGGAAAGGGTTTGCTGTAAATCTTCGGCCTTGGGGCTCGCATTTTAATGGAAATCCAGCAGATTTACACGTTTTGGTAGTCTCACTATTCTCAGTTTTAAAATGTACTTCTCCAATTAAAAAGACACGGGCAAAAAAATGTGTATATTGCTGCAGACGTTGCAAGGAAACATGTCTTAAGAAAAATGGATGTCAAGAGATAATGTGCACAAAATGATTATAAACGACAAATAATGCAACAGACGTAAGATTTGAATTAGGAGAAATAGAAATTGAAAGAGCCATCTTTCTCCATGGAAAACCAGTAAGAAGAATTCCCTCTAGGACGCCCGCCTCATGGAGGTTTGAGTGTGTCCAGAAATCGTGGGAGCAACCATCTGGAGGCTAGATGCAATTATGAGTCAAGACTCTCATGAAGATCATAATTGTACTGCAGGGTACAAGTCAAAATTGTACTGCAGGGTACAAGTCAAAATGGTCGAAAATGAAACAAAAGACTGAGCACATCCCTACTGACATACAAATATGGTATACAGATAGGTGATGGGACAGCTTGGATCGGAAGAGAAGGCCTTGTTCGTAACTGTTTCTACTTAGAATGCTCCATCCTTCCCATTTAATTCCTGTCAAGCGACCTTCTGGCCCAGAGTTAGGCATGCATTATTTTTGACACATTCGTTGTTTAGCCTGTTTCGCCAGGAGATAACAGCCTCCAGCAGCCTTACTTCCAGCCAGACATCATAGTTGCAGATTTGAAGGGAGGGAGTGGAGAAGGGTGGAAGGGAAGAGGGGGGGGTGAGGGACAATATGGAATGGCACCAAAAGAGGGAGAGAGGGGTGATGTAAAATAAATAATTTCACTTCCCCTGGCCCTCCACTGACAATCAGGGGAAGTATTTAATGGGCAGCTGATTGGTTTACATTTGCTGTTCAGACAGCAGGAGCTGGCCAAATAGGCATATCCCTCCTCCCCTCAACCTAACTGACCCTTTGTAGTTTGACCCCCCCCCCTCAAAAGGGCCAGTCTGGACAGGCCCAGACTATGTCAACAAGAAGATGAACAAGGAGTTTCAGTCGGGGAAGGGAAGCTCTTTTGCTCCAGAAAAAAAGATCTGCATAAGTGTCTGATTATGCAGAACAAGCAAGTACTGTGTGTAAATATGAACCAAAATATAAATGTACAGTAAGCTGAAAAATAAGCGAGGCACACAATTTTAAACCCATGCAATCCCTTATGGACAGTATATCTCGCTAATTTCAACAGAACTCATTCTGAGATGAGGGCACATAATAGCTGAAATCCTAAATCCTGTTAATATGTAATGGATATAAGGTTTCAATCCTAACAATGTTTTCCAAGAAGGTGGTCACATTAAACAATGCAGCTGGAATCCGGCTGTGCATCAGTAATAAGAAAAAGAAAAGAAGTCCAGTTGCCATGACTCAACTCCCAGATAAGTAGTAACTAGAGTAAGCTAATTCTGTGATTAGCTCCCTCTATAGATCCTAATGGGTAATAAGACTCCACTTCCCATGCAGCTTTGCAGCAGCTCCGAAGCAGTCTTGTTATACAGCCACTGAACAGCAGGGCTCCCTTCATCCTCTTCAAATCTAAAAGACATGGACTAGAGTAGAATGGAAACATTTCTTTTGCTTGTTATTTGTGGTCTCCAATTAACAGAATTATTCCTGGAGGATGCCAGGTGAGTGCTGAATGTGGAAGTCCTTGAAACACCTAAAAACTAGTAGAGCCAGGTGGTCAACAGGAGGGAAACTTCTCCCTCTCTATTGCAACAACCCTGCAGTACGATATTTTGATATGGAATATCTAACTGAACTTGGGGGGGGCGCTATTCTTGGTTGGTTCAGTAGCCTTCCACTCTAACAACAACAATACCAACTTTCCACTAAAACATCATGCTCAAAGTAGCTTACACTACAAAGTAGCTTATACAAAACCCAATGTAATCGTAAAATCAAGTTAAACCAATGGTATATTTTGTTAATTTTTCAAATGGCTTATTTTCAACGCTGCCATCCCTTGAACATTCAAGTATCCTGATAGTTCTTCATTCTATTACTGTTATATCTAGTGTATTATGTTCAAGGTGTCTGTCCATTTGAATCCAAAAGTCCCATAAGATCTTACCATGGTCATTTTCTGACACCTCTTCTACCTGATGTTCCCAAAGATTCTTGGATTGTCATTTCTTATATTCAAACTGTTTCTGTTGTTTTCAAGATACAGTGGTCCCTCTCCCTTTTGCGGTTCATAGAATGCAGTCCCACTATATCACAGGACCACAGGACCCCGAAAGGGCTTGAGGGAAAGGGGGGAAGGTTTTGGCTCCACAGCCAAAGATCACGCACAGCTCGCCTGCACCCCCCCCCTTGAGGGTATGAGCAAGCAGTGCACGATGTTCAAAGGGCTCTGGCTGTGGAGACAAGTCCTTTTCTGTGCAGCCAGAGCCCTTTCCAAAGACCGTGCACCGCTGTCCCGCACTCCCCTCAGGGTGTGGGTGAGCTGCGTGTGACGTTTAAAGGGCTCTTGGCGACGGAGACAAGTGCTTGGCTCCGCCGCTAGAGCTCTTTCTAAAGAATTGCGTGCTGCTTGCCCGCATTCACCTCAGGGTGCTGGTAAGTGGCGCACCATGTTTAAAGGGCTCGTGGCTGCTGAGAACCCTTTTTAAATATCACACGCCGCTCGCCCACACACCCCGGAGCGGTGTGCAATGTTTAGAATTCTGCCCACCCACCCGACCTTCATCCGCATATCACAGATTTTCAATGATCGTGGGTCGGATGGGTCCCTAACCCTGGTAATAGGTGGGGGAGTTATCGTATTTTCCATTTTCACTTTTTAAAGTAAATTTTCTCTTCTTCTCTTATTATTGTTGTTGTTCCTGCTGCTACTGTTCTTTATTATTATTATTATTATTATTATTATTATTATTATTATTATTATTATTATTATTATTATTATATTAGGAGGAGGAGGAGGAGGAGGAGGAGGAGCAGCAGCAGCAGCAGCAGCAGCAGCAGCAGCAGCAGCAGTAATACTGTAATAGAATTCTCTTCAGATATCGTCAGCTAGTGGCCACAGATTCAGCATTAGTCTAGGAAGTAATGGCAGTGACAATCACATAATAAGCACCAGTCATTCACAGAACTGTTTCTGGCAACAATACAAACATCCTTTCACTATTAAACCAATTAACACATGTACTGCGATAAGAACTCTTTTATACCAAACCAAAGCTGTGTTGATAGATTGGCTTTGTGCAGGGTTACTGACCTTAAGTCAGTAATCTTTGTTATTTTGGCTTTCATGAATAACACAGCTTTTTTTTTCCTGAAGTAATGCATTGCACTACAGTAAATAACACATTTAGGGTCTAGGACAGTGATGGCGAACCTATGGCACGGGTGCCAAAGGTGGCACTCGGAGCCCTTTCTGTGGGCACCCAACATCGCCCCTTCATAGCCACCTGTATACAGGTTAAATTACTGTATTGGCACTTTGCAAAAAAATTAGTGGGTTTTGAATTACAGTTTGGGCACTCGGTCTCTAAAAGGTTCGCCATCCCTGGACTAGGAGGTGATGACACAAATTTGGTGGCTGACTTCTGGGGCAAAGGATTACAAAATCCAGAGGTTCGGGTGGGCGTTTTCTGATCCAAAAGTTAGGAATGTTACTTTTATTGGACTGGAACTCTAAGACTTTCCTAACCAGATTGTTTATATGCTTCTCAAGCTCCGTTGCCACACTTTAGAATTCTGTCTTAGGGTGCAACTGCACTGAGGAATAATGCTCTGGGAGTGACACAGTGGTTCACATTACTTTGCATTGACTACATGAGGTAAAAGTCAGTGTGAACCAACTCTGAATCCTCCCCCACCCCCATCCATAGTTTTGTCCTCTACTGCTGTGGCTTCTACTTTTTCTGGATTGGAATGCATACACATGGATTCAAATGGTGTGACCATTTGAGCTGATATGGAGGAGTTTTGTAACTGGCGTATTTAAAGGCATTGCTGTTGGCTTCAGCAGCAGCGAGAGAAGCAGGGTGGAAGAGAAACTGGCTTCTTTTTGAACCTTCTCTTTCTCAAAGCTGGTGTCTAGATGTGTTTTCATCTTCCCTTCCCTTTCCTTGAAACAGAAGGGGGAGCGATATGGCCAGTACAAAATTCAAATGCAAGAATAGGTTATACTGTAGGTGATATCTTAATAGGCCATTGATATATTTTTTTAAAATGTTGCAAGCTTTGGAGGATACATTCCATTTCTTCAAGTCAAGTACCAAAAGTCCAAACAAGGCAAAATGGGGTTTTGGCAGGAGGTTAATCTTAGATGTAAAGTTAGGGCAGCCTGGCAGCCAAAAAGTGGCAAGGGGAGTGAACTAGAAATCAGCAGAGAGGGGGGGGGGAGAAGAGAGGAGCAGGAGGAGGACAGTGACATTTCAAGGAAGCTCTGTTCTAATGGTGCTTCTTTATATCTGGACATCAAGAGCAGAACTACCTTAAAACTTTCTCCTCTCTCCCTCTCTCTGGTCTGCTTGCTGTCCCAAAAAGAAAGAAAGAAAGAAAGAAAGAAAGAAAGAAAGAAAGAAAGAAAGAAAGAAAGAAAGAAAGAAAACAAGCTGCAAACAAGGCTGATTTCCTCCCCTCTCTCTGCTGATTCCAGTGGGGAAACCTAACAGCATATCCATTTACATTTTTGTCATAAGTAGCCATACCCTAAGATAAGTAGGACACATCTATTAAAATCTATACAAAGGATTTTTTCTGATTTTCCCCCCAAAAGTGATCTTAAGCCATTTGTTTGTTTGTTTATACCCTTGCCTCTCTCCCTAAAAGGACCAAGGTGGCTTTGTTGTTATGTGCTAGTAAGCCAAAACCAGCTAGCAGCAACCCTAAAAAGACTTTTAAGGTAAGTGGGGTTTCAAGAGTGTTTTTATCCATTCCACCTCCCCCAGCCCACAATGAGTTTCCATGGGTGAACAAGGATCCAAATCTAGGTCTCCTGAGTCCTAGTCCATTCGTCTTTCCACTCATGAATTCATCCTGTGCACCTGGTTACAACGGAATGTCTGTCTCCACCCCCTCCATCACTGCATTCTCCAGATCATTGAGTTTGAAGAGGGGAAGATTCCACATGTAGGTTCTACATGCAATCAAAAAACCGGCTTTTTGAAGATTTGTGCTAGCATGTAAAGTAATACCATCTGCACAGAATACCTAATATAGCTGTTACTGCCCTGCTTTCAGTAATATTATAATGATGGATTTTAAACCAAAGCTAAGGCCTTATTTATGCAAACCTATATCCCAATGGATTTATATTATTGTTGAATTTCTAGCTCATTAGAGCAGACCAAGAAGCCTCCATCTGCACTCTTCCAAGACAATGGAAGGAGTCCAACTTAGCTGTCAGTGGGGATGGCCTAAGGGATTTTTTCCTAAACCTTTACTAATTAGCTGGACCTCTGTCTGTGCACATTGTTTAAAGTAAGTAAATAAATTTAGTATTTGGAGAGGCCAGTGGTCATATATAGGCAATATGGAAACTGAGAGCCAAGGAGAGAAAAAACACTGTTATTTCTTGGAGACCGAGCAAACAAATAACTGTATTCAGCACTATTGCCATTATGGCTCTCATCCTGTATCGGATCACCTACAGAACGTAGGCATGTGCAGAGTTCTTCCAGGCCTTGTGTTGCTGCTGGTGCTTGTGAAAAGTCACTGCTTGTACATAGAAAGCTCCTTCCAGCCCTGTTTTAAGTGCTGATTTGGGGGGGGGGGTGGAGGAGGCTCATGATACTGCAACACCAGCCCCTGCTTTTCTGTGAGTGACATTATCAGCCCCATATCAGCCCCAGTAACTCTTATTCCTTTTTGGAAAGGACACTAATACTGCCCAAACGTCACACATATAAAAATGAATTACCAGAGAGCCAGCAAGCCTTGGTGTCTGGTGGCAATGGAAATTAAAATTCTTGCCAACTACCCAACTGTTGCCTCCCATGCAATTTGTCTCCTGGAGACCCTGGGAAGCATAGGAGGGCCCTGACACCAACCAGCATCATGAGGCTTGGCAACCTTAACCCCTGTGACCAGTGAGATTCTGTATGGGGACTTGGGTGGATGGGTGGAGAGCAGCTTGTTCTTTGCCTGAGGCAAAATCATGTGGCAGGTAAGCCCTAACTATGGGCATGCTGGAGAAATGATCCATAGCAACCCACATTTCCCATCCTGATATAATAGTTCTTACTAAAGATGGGCATGAAATGGAAACATAGTGTTTTGTTTTGTTTTGTTTTGTTTTGTTTCAGTCTACATTTTGCTTTGTTTTGTTAGTAATGGATTTTTTAAGCCTCGTGGCACAGTGGTTAAATGCCTGTACTGCAGGTAAAACTGTGCTCACGACCTGGGGTTCAATCCCAGGTAGCAGGCTCAAGGTTCACTCAGCCTTCCATCCTTCCGAGGTCGGTAAAATGAGTACCCAGCTTGCTGGGGGGGGCAATGTGTAGCCTGCACTCTGTAATTAAATTTGTGAACCGCCCAGAGACTACTTAAAGTGGTATGGGGCGGTATATAAGCAGAACACTTTATATAAGCAGAACACTTTAAAAGAATTTCATCACAAAATGAAGTAATTTTAAGGCTTTAAATAATAGGGAGCATTCCTTTTTTAATTTAACAGGGAGCCCACTGCCCTAAATCAAAGACCCCCCTTAAACCTTCCATTCAATTTGCTTTCAAACAAAGAATCCCCTGTAAACAAACAGGAAAGCTAATGGCTAGCTGCTCCACGGAGAGATAGGAAAAATAAGTTCAACAGCTGATCGGCATGGGAGGGAGGAAAATATAAGAAAAAATAACCTCCACAGTCCTACTTAATCAGGAAAGGAAAATAATCAGATTAAACTTTAAATGAACTTGCAGACCCAGGCACAGCCAACAGGGAAGGGAAGGGAAGAGTTCAGCTCCTGGCTAGCTGCAGGCAGATCAAGATCGTAGATAAGCTAGCTCAACAGCTGAGACACAGGAGGGAAGGAAGGAAAGCAAATCAGTTTAAAAATAATCCTCTTGTTCTTAAGACAGCTGGATCAAGAGGCCTCTTGCCACTAGGATGAATTGTTTCATTTCAGAAAAAAAAATAGTGTCTCATTTCATTTCTTGATGACACGCTCTTTGCTGTTTCATTTCGTTTTGCAATGTTTCATAAGGTTATAAATCGACGAAACAGTGTGTCATTTTTCGTAAGGTGCCCATCCCTAGTTCTTACCTATGATAGACTAATTATACAGCTGAGACCTAAATGATTTAACAGTAGAGATGGGCACGACTCAGAAAAAAATTTCGTTTTCGTTTTCGTTTTTGTCTAGGGGTCCGTTTCGGCTCGTTTCCATTTTCGTGAGCTAATTTTCAAAAATTTTCGTTTTCGTTTCGTTATGTAACGAAACCGAAAAATGAAAACGAAAACGATTTTTTTTCGTTTCTTCCCATTTAGCTCCATTAAGTGCTTTTCCAGTAACGAAAAACGAAATATGGCTCAAAATTAGTCGTTTCGTTTCCGTTTTCGGTCCATTTTTGAACCGTTTTTTGTTTTCGTTTCGTTACGTAACGAAAATGAAAAAATGGAAACGGAAACGAAAATTTCGCTAAGTCGTGCCCATCTCTATTTAACAGATATAGCTAGTTTGTACTTTCAGCTTCTTAAGCAATGAGGAAAAAAACACCAAGAGTTGTCCTGCAATAACGCACAATTCTTTTTGTGTAAGTAAACACAGCTTGATAGTTTTGCAAAGCTTTGACACCCCTGGGATTTTATTGTGTTAGGTGTTTATTTCCTTACACATGAATAATAAAAGAAGAAGCACACATTCTAGCATCCTTTTTGTTGTTGTTGTCGTCTTAACCTCCCACATTTCAGAAAATGTTTGCTAACATGTTTGATCAAGCACTTGTTAAAGAGAAATATCAGTCTGTTTGTGCCTACCAGACCACCTACATTTGGATGTCACTGCAATTATTGTCAAGCGTTATTGTTGCAAGGGGTGTACATACACAGCGCATAGATCTTTCTTTTAACACAAAGCTGGCCAATTTAATGGAACATTAGTAATGCAGCCAGCATAGAATCTGCTAACAAAACTTTACATTACTGCTGAATAAATTACACAATACCTCTTGTGCGTCTAGCTGCTGGCAACAGGCCAAAATCTTTTACTCCTAAAAATGGAGATAGCGTTCTCCTCCCCTCTTCACTTCCCCCATTTAAAAAAGGGGGGGATAGTAACACAGATACAGTGGACCCTTGTATAACATACAGCTTGTATAACATAAAATTTGTACAACATAAAAAATTCCGGAGATAGGGGAAATTTGCTTAACATAATCGCCTATGGGGAAAATCCATACAACATAAAAATGGGATTACTCCATTTTCAATGCATTCCTATGGGAATTTGTATAAAGGAAAATTTGCTTAACATAATTTCATTTGGAACGAATTAATTCTTTTATACAAGGTACCACTGTATTTGGCATTATCCAAATACAGTGGTAACTTGTATAAAGAAATTAATTCATTACAAATGAAATTCTGTTAAACAAGTTTTCCTTTATACAAATTTCTCATAGGAATACAATGAAAACAGAGTAATCCCTAATCGAGACCATTTTTATGTTGTATGGATTCGCCCCATAGGTGATTCTGTTAAGCAAATTCCCTCTATCTCTGGAATTTTTGTGTTGTACAGATTTTATGTTATACAAACCGTTTGTTATACGAGGGTCCACTGTACGGCAAAATTCTTCAATAGGCAAGAAACATACAAAGTCAAATCTATTCTCCATTCTAGAGCATGGCCTGGAAGGTAACAAGTTTGATGAGTTTGAAATCTCCCACCCAAGACTTTGCAAATATTCACTCCCCACCCCCACCTCGTTCAGAGACATTATTTCCTCTGGCTTCTGCTTCGTTGGCATCATTTTTCTCATCTGCTATTTCTTCATCTGCTATTTCTTGATTAATTGAAAGGGCAAAAACCAAGGGCAATAGGAAGAGGCATTTCCCTAACTCATGGAAATATTCATAAAGAATTTGGAAGTGCATTTAGATCAGCTCAGTTAACTTTTACTAGCTTTGCATTCCACATATGAACTGGTGGTTTTTTAAAGGAATATCATATTTTTAAATATCAGTGACCCAAGTGTGGTTCAAATACATATGCAAATTTCATCATCACCCTTCGGACTTTCCTCATATACTGGCTTAATGCACCGGAGAAACTGCAATTTATTTGTTAGGTTCAAAGAGATGAGACAAAGGAAGCCACAAAACTGAAAATGTGTGATAAGGTAAGCTAGACTTAGAAATTTGGCAACTAGCAATTTCCCTCTAAGCAAGTAAATGAATAAATAAATATCAGCTTGCTTCCCTTTCACCTTATTAGTTTGGTAAAATTTATTATGTCATAAATCTTTAAAAATTAAAGTACTTTTCCCATACAGGTACTCCTCACTTAATGACGGAGTTCCGTTCCCAGGACTAGGTCATTAAATGAATTGGTTGTTAAGTGAGGAGATGAAGGCAGTTGTCTGTGTTGTGCATTCAGCCTGGCCACTTTGTAGACATTCCAAGGACAGAGGCTCTCTGGGAGGACACAGGAAAAGTAGAACAAAAATGAGGGGAAGATAGAGACAGGGGTGGTTGAAACTCCACCCTGCTCAGGTCATTCTTCTCCCCAGGAGAGGCATTGTGGGTGTGACACTTGCAGCAACACTTGTATCTTGGAAGCAGAGGAGGAAGAGGAACATGGGGGGAGGGTTGATACTGTAACCCTGCCTCCTCCCCCCTGAGTTGCTGACAAGGGAGGTGCAGGCAAGCAAAAGCAGGCTGGACACTTTGGCAGAAGCTTTGTGGGCTCAGATAGCAAGTTAGCAGTTAGGTGGCCATGGCAACTTTGTCCCCTATTGCTGGTTTTAAAGTTTGAGTGGATGCATAAGACTTCATGGAGACTGTTTATTATGCTATAAAACATATATGCAAAAGGATGAAGAAGAGTAGAGGAAAGGGTTCTTGTGGATATTAGACGTGTTAGTGGGAGTAGAAAGGAGCAGCTTGAAATCCTGTTCGTTCAAATCTTTGCAAAAATAAACCAGACTATATCAGTTGTCTCTTTGACAAAGGAGACTTGTAGTGCAGTGGTTAAATGCCTGTACTGCAGCCAAAACTATGCTCACAACCTGGGGTTCAGTCCCAGGTAGCTGGCTCATGGTTGCCTTTGCCTTCTATCCTTCCGAGGTTAGTAAAATGAGTACCCAGCTTGCCGGGGGAGGCAATATGTAGCCTGCATAATTAAGTTGTAAACTACCCAGAGAGTGCTTGAAGTGCCATATATAAGCAGAACACTTTTGCTTTTGCTTTTGAGCCCATCAAAATCTCACCTGTTCACCACTCTCTGATAGGATTGTGGCAAGGGGACACATAAACCTGAAATCTAGGGATAGCGCACGCGCGCACGCGCACGCGCATACACACACACACACACACACACACACACACAAGCCCATCTGGTCCATAGTAGAGATGGGCACGAAATGAAAAAAAAATTAATTCCATTATTCGTTATTCATTTCGTTACGTAACAAAACGGATAACAAAAATTGTGATGGAATTGGAACGAACCGAACAGAACCACGTTACATTTCGTTTTCGTTAATGGCGACACACAATGAAATGAGCTGTTTTTAAATGTTAAAAAAGTCCTGAATATCCGTAAAAACCCAGCAATAATTATTTATTCTGCCTGATAATACCTACCAGGGGGGTTGGGGTCCTTAAAACATGCATTTATGTCTTTTCTCAGATCGCTTTGTTTTTTTTTCCTTTAAGGGGAGTTAGGGGACATTGACCCAAAATGGCTCCCAGACTCCCAGATGCCTAATATTGATGTCTTGGGTATTAAAACGCCCTGAAAATCTGTAAAAATGCAGTGATAATTATTTGAAATTATTACCTACTAGGGAGTTGGGGTCCTTAAAACGTTTGTTTTTTTCCTTTCTCCCATCGCGATGTATTTTTTCTTTTCCCTTTAAGAATGACACAAAATGGATTCCAGCCACAAGATGGATGCAAGCCATGTGATGGGATCATGTACATTCTTGGACAATTTCAACCAATAGCATGCCCAGGTTGCAGACTGGGTAGGTGTGGCAGCCACAGAGGGCATAAACAGCTTTGGCAGCCCCCGTCCTCCTTGCAATCTGCAGTGGAAGTTAGGGTGGGATTGCTGTCTCTTCGACTCGTTACTTGACACCAGCCAGGCAGGTGTGTGTCTCTGTGTTCCTGCTGGCTGCAGCCTGGCTCTTAGGGGAGATAAAGAAGAGATTTCTCTTGCAGCATCCCTGTGTGCGTGCCTACCTTTTGGTGAGTACCTTCCCCTTCCCCGCAGTGCAGTCACTCTGCGGCTGCCTTAGGCCCTGGGCAATGCCCGCCGCTGCCTTTGCAGCCTCCCTGCGTACCTAGTCTATACCGTGTCTCTGCCAGCATCATTTTTTTAGTGTTTTCCCTCTGGTTTGGGGTGTTGGGGGATGTCCGTGCGGGGAAGTGCTTTAAGTTGCTCAAAAAATGGGTAAAAATGAAAACAAAAAATGAAAAAGAAATGAAAATTTTTCAAAAAATTCACGAAAAACCAAAATGAACCAAAACGGACACGTAATGAAAAACGAAAAACCCAAATGTCATTTTTTTCTAGTTGTGCCCATCTCTAGTCCATAGGCTGCTCCAGCTGCTAGAAATAAGATGGAGTAGAAAATAGACCTGCTTACTGTCTTTCAAGGGGGGAGAGGGGAATATTTCCATTTTCAGTGAGCTTGCAAAAGTCAACATTTGCTGCTCACAGAGCACTTCAGAGTATTAAAATCACTCCGCATACATTCTTCACACCTTTCCAACAGTCCATGACTTCTGCCTATCTACTTCTCAAAACAGCATTTCCTGTGAGATAGCATCTGTATGCTTGAGCACACTGAAATGGGAAACGTGTGTCTGGCTTGTACAGCATCCAAATGCAGACCGTATAGACAGCTGGGCAGTGCTCCCCACCCCCTACCACCCAGTTTATCTGGCTGGCAACCAGAGGAAACATGACTACATTTCTGTTTGTGTGAACTTGTAGAGGACTCCTCATTTTATTTATTTCTTTTTCTGTTCCCTCCCCCACATAGCATTCTTACATGTTTTCATATAATGAAAGAAGATAGTGAAATAAACAACATCTCAAACTGTTCCACACTTTCTTTACAGCATGGATCCTAAAAGAAATTCACCACTGAGCAACCAGCCAACTTTCCTCTTCTGACACTTCATCATACCACTACTTTCTCTTTGACCTTTTTGATTGGGAACTTCCTGCTCTCTTGGATAATATACTTGCCATTTTGAATTGGGGGGGCATAGACTCCAAAGCCCATGACCCTTTACAATGCTCCATTCCACAGATAAACAGACAAATCCCACACTCTGCAGTCTTCAGTAGAAAACATGTTTGGTGTTCTCCTTCCTTCATATAAGAAATGCTGCTCCGTATCAAGAAAGGGAACAAAATTTCTGCTTATAGAAACCAATAGGAATGGGCACGAAACAGAAAAATAATGTTTTGTTTTGTTTTGTTTTGTTTCATGCTCACCCATTTTGTTTCATTTCTTACATTTTTTGAAAAAAAATTAGGTGCCCTGGACTCCGGGAGCCATTTTTAAAGCGCTCCTGCTGAGCTGTTATCGGCTGGATCCCCTGGTACCGACTGGGCCAGGTTTAAAGGGGTCCAGCCATTGACAGCTCCCCAGCATGTTATCCCGTTCTAAATCAATGGTCTCTACTTACTGTTGCAATTGTTAAGATTATTTTGTATTTACACCAGCAAAGTGCAGCAATGTTGATTCTGTAGCTGCCGAATACCACAAACAGTTCTGAGGACCCATAAGCAAACAAGGGAGAAACATATTCTCTTCAATGTTTTGGAAATCCATTCATGAACAGGGCCAAAGCAATAATTTTCCAAACTTATTTACAGGAGGCTCCAGAACTGGCTACAATGTCTGCAAGCTGGATATTTGTTTTACTGCTCTTGGAAGGATGGAAGGCTGAGTGAACCACAAGCTAGCTACTTGGGACTTAACCCTGGGCCATGAGCACAGTTTTGGCTGTAGTGTGTGTGTGTGTGTGTGTGTGTGTGTGTGTGTGTGTTGTGTCATTACAGTCATGACCAACTCTTCGTGACCCCATGTCCATGGGGTTTTCTTGGCAGGAATACTGGAGTGCTTTGCCAGTTCCTACTCCAGGCGCCTCCACCAGGGAATACCAGGTGCTGTAGGCAGCCTGGAGTAGGAACTGGCAAGCCACTCCAGTATTCCTGCCAAAGAAACTCCACGGACATGGAGTCATGAAGAGTCGGTCATGACTGTAACACAACACACACACACAAACACTCCAGACGCCTACAGCACCTGGTATTCCCTGGTGGTCTCCCATCCAGGTAGTAACCAAGGCTGACCCTGCTTAGCTTCCGAAATCAGGCGAGATGAGATGTGCAACAGTTTAAACACTGCACCATGAGGCTCCTACTAGCCTTTCCAAACGTTGTGCCCTTTAGATGCACACTACAGTTCTCCAAGTGCTGATTCAAGTCTCAAATGGTTGCTATGCTTCTCTGGGGAGGTGGGAATAAGGAGACAAATCTCTGAGTGATTTGTGCTGGAAGAGAGTGTTTGGCTTCATGATTTGTGGGGAATTAAATCCCAAGCATCCATCTCCTCTTTACTCCAAGCCAGGGAACACCAGGGATTAGTGCTTCACATGAAGGTCTGGCTACAACAATATAATGCATGCAGCATTTGTTTAGGAGACAGTGATGGAAACCCGTGTTGTCTTTCTCATTCTCTTATGCCCACCCGCACACATGGCCATGCATTTTTTGCCATTCTCAGGCGGGGACCAGCCAACATGACACCACAAGAGTTCATTCCCTGGGGCTTGGCCATGGAATCTTAAAGAATGAGAAACTGCAGCCCTAAAACCTACAAATCTCCTCATTGCAGCCAACATTTCCATTTTTGTGCTAGCTATAAGGTATGGGATTTGTAACTCAGTACATCTGGAAGATGTACTTTCAAGAAGGCTTTACATATACAGTATAGACATGCTCACCATAAGTCAAGCATCAATCCTCACAAAAAATGGGCATTTCACTAGCCTAGAATAAACGGGAGCCAGAAAGGGACTCTGGATTCAGAAATTAGTGTTCTAATATTATGTTATGAACAGCCTCAGATGCTTTGAAATGCCCAGCAGCAGCACCTGACTGAAAAGAGGCAGAAAGGGAAAAGGAAACATATAATGGAGCTGCTAGCCATTTTTCCTGCAGTAATACTATATGTAATAGTATGACATCAGCATAACCCTTGTCCTTCCTTTTCAGTCTAGACACTGAATGTCACTTGTTATGTTGTGCTTGAAATAAGACTGCAGTGTACACAGATGGCCCTTCACATCCACTCAGAGTATCAGTGATGTCTAATGGAACAGCATAGAAGCAACATATAACTCTCTGAATTGGAGAAACAGTCTCTTTGTCAAACATACCATGGCTTTGTTAATGCTTTTTATTGATCAAGGTGGAAAAATACCACTATATAACAAATGTTAAAAGCTGCCTTAACCTTCCCATTTTCCCTTTGGCAGTTCTTAGTGCTTTACCAAAAAAATCTTTCTTACTCCGATTTTATATCTTCCTGAATCCAACTTAGATCATAATAAATCTTTCTTTCTTGGGCAGGGATATTTTAAGGCCCTGCACAGTCTATAATTTCTTTCTGTTGCCCACTGTATTTTCTATAGCGCCTCTCAAGAACAAGCCAGGTCAGACATGGATGGATGAAGAAAAGAAGATGAACAACCATTGCATTAATAGGCTTTCCACCTGCATTCCCCAGTCTGATGCCCTCTTTTTGGCCTATAGTTTTGGCCTACAATTTCCACCAGACTTTGCCATCATGGTCAGTGTTGAGGGATCATGGGGGTTGCAGTCCAGTTATGTCCCAGAAGGTTGATGAATCCAGATGGTTTTCTAACCCGCCCTTGGGGAGTTTCTTATCTCTTTGACAGGTTATTCTATTGAATCCTTGGTGGTTTTCTAACCCGCCCTTGGGGAGTTTCTTATCTCTTTGACAGGTTATTCTATTGAATCCTTGGTTGGTCTTTGGAATGGGGAAATGAGCAAAGCCATTGACTGGATTGCTCCTAAATGTATCCTTCCTCAAAATAGACCCAAATTGGCTGTGTGGTTTACTGGGGAGCCAGCAAATTTGAAACAGGTGGCCCATTGAGGTGAAAGGCGTTGGTGGAAAACCCAGATTGAAACAGACCAAGAAACAGCGAAGGGTCTTTGGAAGGCTTACTCCAAAGCAGTGGAGGCAGCAAAGAAAACATTTTTCTCTACCACCACTGATTTTGCACAAAAACACCCAGTGGAGCTTTTCCTTATAGTCAAAAGTCTGCTACACACTGACCCACAGGTAGATAATACAGACCACTTTGTATGTCACTGCGAAGAATTTGCACAACTCTTTGCGGGCAAAATTGAACAGATCTGGGCTACCTTGGATGCTGCTATTGACCCAGAGCTTTTAAATAAAACACTCCCTCCTACAACCAGATGATGTGGTCAGGACCCTTGGGGAGGTGAGGGCCACCATATGTGTGTTGGATCCTCATGGGTCATAAAAGCTGTGAAAGAACGTATGGCAGACTGGTTAGGAAGAATAGTGTATGCTTCCTTGCCACAGGGCAGGATTACAGCATGCTTGAAGGAGGCAATAGTAAAACCACTGTTTTAAAAGCCCTCCTTAGATCCAGCAATCTGGAACAATTACCAACCAGTATGAAATATCCCATTCTTGGGGAAAGTACTAGAGTGAGTTGTGGCCTCACAGCTCCATATGTTTCTGGATGAGATAAACGACCTGGATCCATTTCAGTCTGGCTTCAGCTTGGCTATGGGACTGAGATGGCACTGGTTGCATTGGTAGATGATTTGCGCAGGGAAATGGATGGGGATCTGTGTCTATTTTGGTTTTACTAGACCTTTCAGCTGCTTTTGACACAATAGACAGTGGCATCCTCCTGACTCGTCTCTCTAAATGGGAATGGGGGCACAGCATTAAAGTAGCTCCAGTCCTTCCGACAGGAAAGAATGCAAAAAGTGGTGTTAGTAAATGATTACTGGGCTGGGGAACCTCCCTTGTGAGGAAAGGCTAAAACATTTGGGGCTGTTTAGTCTGGAAAAAAGGTGCCTGCGGGGGGATATGATTGAGACGTACAAAATAATGCAGGGCATGAGTAAAGTGGATAGAGGGATGCTCTTCTCCCTCTCACAAAATACCACAACTAGGGGACATACACTCAAATTGAGGGCCGGGAGAGTAAGAACAGACAAAAGAAAAAAATTCACCCAGCACGTTGTTCGTCTGTGGAACTCCGTGCCACAGGATGTGGTGATGGCATCTGGCCTGGATGCCTTCAAAAGGGGATTGGACAGATTCCTGGAGGAAAAGTCCATCACAGGTTACAAACCATGATGGAGATGTGTAATTTCCAAGCTTAAAACTGGGGTACCTCAAGGACCAGATGCAGGGGAGTGGTATCAGGAGACAGATATCTAGTATCATGCACTCCCAGACACATTTGGTGGGGCCACTGTGAGATACAGGAAGCTGGACTAGATGGGCCTTTGGCCTGATCCAGCATGGCTCTTCTTATGTTCTTATGTTCTTATGTAGGTGATTTATTTTTGACACCATGGCCACTGACCTGTGGAGTCCCCCAGGGTTCTTTTCTGTCTTTTATGTTATTTAACATCTAAATGAAACCACTGAGGGAGATTATCAAGATTTTTGAGGTTAAGTGCCACCAGTATGCCAGTGACACCGAACACTACCTCTTGTCACCTCCAGGTTCTAAGGGAGCTTCTATTTCAACTTTACATGAGTGTTTAGCTACAGTAATGAACTGGTTGAGGATGAACAAATTGAAACTAAACCCAGACAAGACAGAGGTGCTTCTGGTCAGTTGAAAGGGAGAACAAGGGATAGGGATGCAACTTGTACTGGATGGGGTTACCCTCCAATTGAAAAAAGAGGTGCACAGCTTGGGGGTGCTCTTGGACTCATCCTTGAGCCTAGATGCCCAAGTCAAAGTGGTGGCCAGGAGTGCATTTGTTCAATTAAAGCTAATACGCAAGTTATGCCCATTTCTTGAGAAACCTGCTCTGGCCCGGTGACACATGCCCTAGTGATGTTCCAGCGAGACTACTGTAAAGTGCTCTATGTGGGACTACTGATGAAAAGTCCCAGGAAACTTGACAGGGTCCAAAATGCAGCAGCCAAATTGCATTTTATGCATGATTATATGGAATTTTTACTCTCTTTAGTTGCTCACATACTCTTGTAGCTTTAATGTTGTATTTTAACGCTGTAAAATGTCCCTCAGCCCCCTGTTCTCAAACTTGAATATATCTTAATTGTACTGGGCTGTATATTGTCCTTTTCCAAGGAGAAAGGCAGGGTAAAAATACAATAAATACAATAAATAAATAAATAAATAAATAAATAAATAAATAAATAAATAAATAAAAAGAATAGTTCCACTCAATTATTTATTTGGAAAGAAGCCAGGCTGCAGAGGCTGAAATAGCAATTCTCAAAGAAGGCCTTTCAAAAAGGGAAAAACCACTTTCTGATAACAATGAGTTGCCAATAGGAGCTTTGTGAATTAAAACATTGTATACATTCACAAACATTGGGTGTGGGGGGGGAGGTCAAAGAAACAGACTGAAAGGATTGTTTTTCTAAAGAGTTCAAAAAAAAACAGGCTTGCTTTAAAGAAAGTAATGAAATCACAGTCCTCCCATAAGGGGGACATTTTGCCCTGTACTGTATCTTCAGTGAATAAGCATACAATTTTAAAGTATATTCAAAGCATTTCCTCCTGCCTCAGAAAAACAGATAGCAATTGTGTTTTGTTTTAGCATTTTCAATAAACATTTTCCCAGGATTTTTGAGACCAAACAGTCTCCTCATATACATTTTCAGGGAGGAAATCAGCTCCAGATCTTAGGCTATATGAACTTTTGGCCCTGTCAGTCAGGACGCTGACACTTAGATCACTTGGTAACATTTTAACTGCTTCCTAGTTAAACAAGTTTATCAGAATCATTTAGGCTATGAAATTAAGGTTCTTGGCTTTGTGGTTGGACGTAGTCTTACTAGATGTTAGCAGAGCTTTAGTGTCTATATCCTTTCCTAATCTCCTATCATATATTCATTCCATCCATCTTGTAATTATGCAACTGCTTGGTAGTTTTTAAAATATGATGTTATGTAGCACAAAGCCCATTCACCTACATGGTGTCTATTTGAGTTAATGACGTCCCAAATGCCCTAATATTATTAGCTCTTGCACACACACACTCACACTTTTGCTCACCATTTCATTATGCCCAGATTATTTTGGCACAAATGGGCTGCAGGGACATCCCAGTTATTCTTGGTTCAGCTCTCCCCTAGCAACCACAGTACAGATAATATTATAATATGAATGCTCTTCTTGGATCCTTTAGCACTGGGCAAATTCTACATGAGGAAAAATTCTGCTGGAATGTGTAGGTCATGTAATCTATACTTACATTTCTGTTTTTAAAAGCCAGGAAATTCAATTCTTCAACCCCAACCCCACCCCCGTGATTCATAAACGTAGGTTATTGTGTTCCCTGTAGCCATGGCTCAAAGCAACAACAAAAATGGCCTAATAGTGCTGCACAATATCAAGCCCACATTGCCAGCAGGGGAAAAGATGCTAAACTTTACCTAGAAAAGGGCAGCTTGAATGTTGACAACACCCAGGTCAGCAGTCAAGATGGTTTACAGGATATCTTCACTCCCATTCACAAAGACAGCAAACATGAGAAATCTCAGAACCTGATTCATTTTTTTTTCATTTGTTAACTAACCACTTCTCAGCTAAACACAAATCAAATGTCAGTGCTGTTTTTCAGCACAGTTCCTTGAATCTATTGCTTGGAAATATGGATGATTATCAACTTCCATGATGAAACCTCTGCTTTGAGTAGGAGACAATTGACAATGGCTTATTCGCCCAGATAATCAGTCACACTCATGGGTGAACTGGCTCTTGAACCAATGGCAGAAGTGGTTAGAGAGAGGTGCGTTTGACTTCACATTTCAGATCTTGCAGGTTTAGAAGATGAAGGTCTTTCTATTTTTTTCCCTCATCTGCATCAGGAACCTTCCTTTTCTTTTCTGAAGCATGAATTTATCTTTGCTGCGGCACTTGTTTTTGAATCCAGCTGCTGCCAACATTTCAAAAAAAGGGGATGGATCATAAATCCTAATATTAAGGAGGAAGCTAAGAGAATAATCGCCAATAATTGCAGTTCCATGCATCTTGATTTAGAGCAGCAAATCAGTAAATACAGAAATATGAGGTGTGACATACTAGATTTTTTTTTCATTTCAAAAGAGATAGCCAATCAAATGCCATAATTTAAGACATTTCAGTTCCGTCCTAAAGGTTCAAGTAAATCTCCAGTAAAGCAAAGAAAAACTCATACACCCCTGAGAAGGATTTAAAATGTATTTCCTTTAGCCTTTGTGTTCTGCTCCACCCTTGAGCATATAAGGGAATATCAGTTATAAAGGAACATGGCTGAGGTATCTTTCCCAGTAAAGATGGCTTGGTGTGCAATCTTTACAAATTCCGAATTCATGCAAATTCCTTGGAGATTAACAATCCAGTGCCTTCCAGCTGCACAGACAAGTCAAGACTTGACTCCACAGACAAATGCCTGTACTACTGTTGTTTTAGTTGTACAAGTTGTTGTTACATGCCTCCCAATTATAGTAATCACACAGATGAGAGATCTCCTCAATGTTCTGTCTCCAACAGGTCTTGTAAATACAAGCCTGTGCCTTCTTTTAGGGAGTGAAAACATCTTGTATTTGGTTGTCCTCCTCTCCTACTTCTTTTAACCTTTCCCAGCATCATTGTCTTTCCCAGAGAATCCTGCCTTCGCATGATGTGTCCAAAGTAGAACAAACTCAGTTCCATCATTTTTTTGTCTCCAGAGATAGGTCAGACTTGGTTTGATCTAGTATCCACTTGCTTATCTTTCTGGCAGTCCAAGGTACAGTATGCACAAAGTTCTCCTCCAGCACTATTTTTCAGTTGAATCTTTTTTAAAAATAATAATTGCCAGTTGTAGTTTTTTTTTTTCATTTTACCACTTAACATGTGACAGAATCATTTAAACTCTACTTGCCTCAGCTAAAAGGAAACAGAATCCTGTAGGCACATATTTACCTCAGAAGTAAATTGATTAAGTAGCCTTTCCCTGTCCCATTTCAGCAAGGCTTCCAAAGACCGAACATTTAGCAACCCCACCAAAAAACAAAACAAAAAAAACACATAGATGTAAGCAATTTATAGGGCATGAGGTTGAACAAGCCAATTACATTCCTAAGAAATGTTCGCATATTCTGCTGCTGTTTTTATCCCTTTTTAATAATGATGTTTGCTTATGCAATTATTAGTGTTTCAATTTTTATTCTACCACTTCTTTCCGCTGTCCTTCTTAGGATTCTCTTTTTGTCTGGTAGGAGATAAACCTGCCTTTTTCCTCTACGCATTCCTGCAGGGTCATGAAAATTACCGCAGTTGCAGAATATCTATGAGGCAACCTGCCAGAAGGCTTGCATTAAGCAAAATTGCAGCTGTAATGGCTGCAAATAAGGCTGACGCCAAATGCCCAAACCACACGTGTGAAATATGCCTTATAATTAAGCAAGACTGAAATGTCACCAGTCAAACCATATCTTAGAAGATGCAGATTTCCAAACTTTCCCCCCATCCCTAATCTAGATGGGGGTGTGGGTGGTATATTCAAGCCATCAGCAGCAAATTTGCTCCAGGGAGCGCACTAGCAGCCTGTGAGTGAGGGTGGCATGGTGGACTGAGTGAAATTTTTATTGAAGAGAGGTTTTCATTTTCTTTATTCATGCCAGAAGCACTAACAATTTATATTGACATATAAACATACACTACTAATCTGAATAGAAATAAGTAATAAATTATTTCATATTCGAAATGGGCACAAAATGCCAAAATGGCATTTTGTTTTATTTTTTGTTTTCTTTATTTTTAATTTGTTTCATTTGGAACAAAATGATTTTTTAAAATGATTTTTTTGTTCTTCATTTTGTTTCCAGTTTTTAAATTTTTTAAAACTTTTTTTACAGCCAACCAGCCCTGCTGGTCAGCACTTTTAAAAAAATCTACGACTACTTCCCCCTCCTAGCACCGACCAGCTGGACCACAGGCCGGGTCATCACTTTTTAAAAAAAGTCTAGCACCCACCAGCTGGCCCATGGAGCCAGCTGGTTGGCAGTTATTTTTATGATTTATTTTGATAAGTGCTAAGATTGGTGCTTGTCAGAATAAATAATAAACAAAAATGAAGCAGAATGAAATGAAAATTTCCATTTCGTTTTGTTTCATTTTTTTAAACAGGGCACTTCATTTTTCATTTTGTTCTATAACAAAATGAAAAATTAAAAATGAAATTTAAAAAATCATTCCATTCCATCCCCCATCTCTATTGCATATAGAAAGGTATATAAAATGAATAACATTTCAAAAGCTTGATGACGTTCTTCCCGTGTTGAGCCACTTCAATAGCATTCCCTCTTTCCAACCTAAGATCTTCCTCCATGCATGTCAAAGGGCATCGTAACGCGTAAGATGCTTTGTTCTTCTCCACATCCACGGAAAGTGTTTTCTACAGGGAAGCCCCATTTTCTCAAATTATCCTTTGATCTTCCAACCACAGTCTATTTAATGCTTCCCATACAGGCCAAGGTTGTTCTTGCCCAGGTGGTAGAGAGTCATCTGGTTCTGCCCAGTTACTCAGTAGCTCCTTACTCGCCTTCCATAATTTATACTAAATAGGTATCATCATCACCATCTTAGAACACAGTGCTGGAAGACACCCTATGCATTATCAAGTTCAGCCCCTGTCAAGGAGGCACAGTGGGAAGCCAAACTTCCAACCTTTGGCCCTGCAGTCAAACTCTCAGTTTCCCATGAAACCTGGCAGAAGGCTTAATGCCAGTTGTTCTTTCCCAGCCTGGCACACCTTGATAAAATCCTGAGGTGTGAATATAGAGCTATACAAGAGACATTTCAAAACAAGGGGTGATTTTATGCTCCCCAAGAATCTAAGTAAATTGTACAGAGTATTGGAAATAAATAAACATTACAAAGCCGTAATGTTTCAATGTTACAATGTTGTGATTTAAACCATTTGATTTTATAGCTCTTTTGAGTTTTTTGGGCTATTTGGCCATGTTCTGGAAGTTTTTCTTCCTGATGTTTCATCAGACTCTGTGGCTGGCATCTTCAGAGGGCAAAGAGCTCAGGGATCTAGGAGTTCTCTCTGTGCTCTGGGGTATAGAAAGAGTGAGAGTGTGTGGTTTTAAAGTTGTGGGAAAGAGGAAACTTGTCCTATGCAGGAGAATGAGAATAGGTGTTAGTCATTGTATTGTGATGGAGGGATTAAGAAGTTTCACTGCAATCAGGGGCAGCAGCAATCCTTCACTGTAGCTGATGGGTGTCGTTAGCTCTTCTATTGTGTGAACTGATTACCAGTGCCTGTGATTGGGTGGGAATCACTGAACTTTGATCTTTTGCAGGCTGTAGTTTTCAATACTGGAAGCCAGGCTTTATTGATTTTTCCACTTTCGCCTTTTTTGTTGAAACTGTGCTTCTGTTTGTGGATTTCTACTTCTACCTTTTCCTTTGTTGCCTGTTTCCATCTTTCCATCCCCACTGAGGAGCAGAGCCACTTTCCCCTGACTTTTGCTACACATGTACCCAAATAATGCTTTTTTATATTGTTGCTTTTAGTTTCTCTTGCTAACCTCAGCTCATTTTCAGCTTTTGCCTTTCTAATGCTATCTGTGCAGTTCTTTGTTACTTGTCTGTACTCTTTCTTTGTGGCCTGACCTTCCTTCCACTTCTTTTATTTGTCCATTTTAATTATCATTTTCAGCTACTCTCTGAGCTTTTTTGTGAAGCCATGTTGGTCTAAATAATGGTGGTACTGCTATCAGCTCCTAATGGTATATCCTCCACACCACACAGACTGACATGTCTCTTTAATACTCCTGCACTGATTGAGCACTTTTCTGCTCTTATTTTTGCTGCCGCCTTCTCTTGGGAGACCATTGCTTCTAGCATGACCTCTTTTGCTTCGCACGTGAAGCCAAAGAAAATCACCTCTTGCTACCCTTTTGGGGACAGGTATTGATCTGAAGCCCACTGATACAATTCCACTGAAGCTGGCAGAATTACTCTCAGCCAGTGCCTTGGGGAATTGGGAAAAGCAGCTGGCCCTTGATTGCCTGAATGAAAGGCCAAGAAAGACCGTGCTTAATACATCAGGTTTATGGCAAGCAGAGAACCAGAAAGAAGAGGAATTTATGATTATTTACTATTGACACTCATGTCAGAGGACATTGATGGATTTTACCCTCTCTATACATTTTCTTAACAGTCTCATCTACGCCAAACATCCGGATGATTCTTCACCATATTAGGAACATAAATATCAACATTTAATTTTCATAAAAGCTTTTTTAAGGCATCATGTTTGTGACTCCTCATAACTCAGTTACCACCTCGTCCCTGAAGAAAATGCTTTATTGCCTCTCCTATTTAGAATCTGCATCTAAATGTCACAGCGTAAACTGCCATGATGAGTTTATGTGCAAGTGATGGCATATGCCCCAACCCGAGACACATTTGTTTGGAATATCCCATTGATTTCTCTGCAATTTACTCCCAAATCAGTTTGATTACTGTACCTCACTGGGTATATCCACACCAGAGGCTTAAAATGATTTAATAATCATTCCTTCTCTGCAGGGAATTTCAGTAAAGAGCTGTTTAGGGAGGGGAACCCTCAAGCCTGAGTGCAGTAAAGATCTCATTTTAAAATGTAAACAGAAGCCAGGGAAAGGATTAGTGCCAAGACCAAAGAGGGTACAGAAGGGGAGCAGAGCCATTTTGCACTGGTGTAATTACAAAACAAGCGCCACCTCCCCTGGAAGCTGCTCTTTGCCTTGAGAAGGATGCTCCTGTTGACATAAAGAAAGAAAGAACATGATGCCACTGTCAACACAACCTTTGTAGAATGGGGACAACTATTCCCATCAGAGCTTGGAAAGGCTACTTTTTGGACTACAAAACCCAACCAGCATGCTTCTAGGTACTGGACAGTTACTGTTCAAAAAGAGAGACAGAAAGGGAGAGTAACATTTTCACGTTCTGATTCCGAGAATTTGAGCCAGCATTTCTCAGGTCTTCAAAAGATGTAGATCTGCCATGGCCCTCATCCGCTCTCTTTGTGCTGTTAAGGCAACCAGGCAGAGCCTAGCCTCCAGAAAAGCTGGCAAACCTTGTTTAAGCAGAAGAACTGAACAACGTGTAGAAGTAAGTTGAAACCACACGAGGAAGTGGGAAGACAATCAACAGTTGATTTGCCTTTTCCTCGTCTTAGCTTCAGTTTTAAAAACCAGCCAAGCAGCAGCTGCTCAAGGTCATTCCCAGGAAAAGAGAAGTGGCTACAAGCTGTACAAGGCCGTTTGGCAGAAGGAAATGGGGTTTCGGCAGGTGGGGCAAAAGGATGCGGTTTCCACATGTTCATTTTGCTAACCTCCCTTGCAATACGCACAGCTGTCTGGTGTGAGGTTCTTCCCCACCCCCAGCTCCTCTTTGGCTGAACTGATGGGAACTGGGGTGCTAGATGAGTGCGGTCACAATGTGGACCGCTTGTGGAACAATCTAATGCAACCCCAGCCCTCACTCAATGAAAAGGAAATGCCCACCAGCCCATGCTCCAGCTGTGTCCAAGCAAGACCTTTTTGTTCTGGCTGTAGAGCTTCTCTTTTTGAAGAGCAGGGCTGGGAAGATTCCCTTGTTAGCCAGGAGGATCATTTTAAGGAGTCTGCTCCCCTTAGACTGACCCTTTCTGGTATGGTCAGGCACATGCCTTTCCAGCTGTCTGACCACCCCCCTTCGCCATGAATGGTCAACCCTAATAAATAACATTAATATTGTTTAGATGGCAAGGCCTGCCTGAATGAGGACCGTCTCATGAAATGACGTAGAGAAAGTTGCTGGCCTTGATCCACAGAGTTACCCAACAGTGAAATCAGGAAGATACTAGTTTATGGTGATGAACTTATTTTGTTGCATTTCTCCCCCACCTTTTCCTCAAAAACCTCAGAACGCTTTACATAACTCTGTCCCATGATGTCTTCAAAATAAGCATGTGATGTAATTCAGGCTGGGAGAGAGGATCATTGGGTGTTTGCCTGCAAGGGTGTGGAGATGAAAGAACGCAACTGTGGCTGGTGGCTTTCACATCACTCAGCACAAGGTCTGAACTGGTCTATGGATATACAAGCCATGTATATCCTGCCTAATCTTCAGTCCACACTCATACAACAGACTTGTGCATTGTTTGTTTATTTTGAGAAATGTGCAAATAATGTACTAAGTCTGGGGTATTTGTGTGATTTTGGGGGAATATGGCGTTTGAAAGGTGCCACTGTTCAACCCTTGGGTGGAGCAACACCACAACACACCATTTGTATCTTTTTCAACCTTCAAAGCATTAAAAAAAAGGCCAGCAGTTTGAATAGGGCAAAGGGGAAACTGTAAGTAGTACAGTAAGTACAGTAAATATACAGAGCTTTTGATAGCAACCCCATTCAATCTGACTGGTTACCATAATATTTTGAAAACTCATTATAAGGCAGTGCATCACTGAGGGGAGATTAAGGGTAAAAGAGGGAAAGGGAGAAGTTGGATTTCTTGAATGAACAACATCAGAGATGTGGCTGGGTCCGAAATTAAACCACAGAAGAGATAGGTGAAAATAGACCATGGCAGTAGCATATATATATATATATTATAGAATATTGAACATGCAACATTTTTTCAGCTATACACCTTCCATATCTAACAACAGCTAAGAAGGTGAAATATCAATCCTGTCTATAAAATATAGACCTCATAGCAACCCTAATTTTAATCATTTTTGTCTCTTGTTTGCACAGTTGTAAAAAGTGAATAGTATCTAACAACCTTATTAGTGTTCCCCTGCTAAAATCTGCAGAGCATGTTTTAAGGCCTCCTAATACTTCCCCGGCCATCTACAAGGTAGCTGATACTGTACGTGAGGCGTTACTGCTTTCATTAAACAACACTTGCCGTCTTGAAAGCCCACTGCTCTAAAATACAACAGACCCCCCTTTGGCCTTCACTGTTCTTCTTCAGAGCACATAGCGTAAGCATCTTGAATCGAGAGATCTTCATCAACTTTATGGCTGTGTCTTAACTGTAATCCCCTTGGTTAAATCACTTCTGTCTGTGTTGTTAGGAGACAGCGCCTTATATTAACCCCCCTTCTGTACGCTTTTAAATCTTTGTCTTGGTAGGAAAGGCCCTGCTCATCAACATCTGGAGATGTAGTCCCCCCCCTCTTGCCCTCAAATTGTCTTTATTCCTGATCTAAGGACTGCTTGTATTAGACAATAATAATACTAGTACTTGAAAAAAAATATTGACGTGCTATTCTGTTAAGTATATATCCCCTAATTTGTAGTAAACACACTGCTAAGGGGCCCTTCCTCTAGAACATGTTTATACTAGAGGTCCCTCTCAGTTTTTAAGAAAGTTGTAAAGCTCTGTCTGCAGAGCCAGAGGTTAAGAGTTCAATTCCCACTGTGCCTTCCTGACAGGGACTGGAGTCAATGATCCATTAGGTCTGTCTGTGAAGATTCTCAGTCATCCAGGTGAGTTTATCTGGAAGTTGAGTCATGGCTACTGGACTTCTTTTTTGAGAGATAGAAACATTTCGCTGTGCATCCAAACAGCTTCGTCGGTCTGAATTCAGCGAAACGTTTCTCTCTCTCAAAAAAGAAGTCCAGTAGCCATGACTCAACTTCCAGATCCATTAGGTCCTTTCCAACTCTGAAGTTTGAAGACTATTATTCTACAATTAAAACAGTTATTTAAAGCTGCTTTTTATTTGTTCTTCCTTCCTAATGTGTTCAAATTCAGTTTTAATCTGTAATTTAAATTTGGCAGGAAAGATTCCATGCTACTGCAGGCTGCCAGATGTGTGATGGGACATAAGGCATCTCACTGCTTCAGAACAGACCCTATTTTAAAACTTGATTCATTATGATGTCTGGCAGATATCTGAGGGTCTTTACTAAGAAGGACAAAATTAGGAAAGAGCAGGAAAGAATAAGTGGCAAGAAAAATATGAAAATGTCTTCCAAAAGGCAGGGCCATCTTTTAATGTGGCAAACTAAGGAGAGTCTTGCGTCAGAAAAAGAAAAATAGTCCAGGGATTTCATGTCACCTTCCACCTATTTAATCTAGTGTTTTGAACTATTATTTATTTTATTTTAGAGTATTTTTACCCCGCTTTTCTCCTTGGAAAAGGATCCAAAGTGGCTTACAGTAACAATAATATACAGTTCAATACAATTAAAACATGTTCAAGTATTGAGAGCAGGGAATTGAGGAATATCTTACAGCATTAATAGACAACATTACATTAAAGCTACAAGAGAACACGAGCAGTTAAAAGGAGAGTAAAGTTCCATGCAAAGTTATGAGTGTCAATATAATCACACAAGGTTACAAGTGATTATAAACACAAAGCATTTAGTATTACATACTAAATTTTTTTTAAAAAAGATGACTATCGTCCAACTTTCTTCAGATGTACATATTAGAACACTCATCTTTCCCAGTCTAGCACATCTGGATGATACTAAGCTGGAGAATGCTTTTGCAGTAGTTCATTAAAATTGCAGTAGTTCATTAAAATTCATCTGGATGATACTAAGCTGGAGAATGCTATTACAGTAGTTAATTAAAATTGGCTTGATGCCCCATCAAGTAATGGTTAATTCACCTATATATTTACTTTTTTTTAGAATCCAGGAGTGATACACAATACAGAAAATGAGAAGCATATATACAGTTTATATAACAAATTACATTTATTACATGTTACTTGTCCTTTCATTTTCTTTATTTACATATTTCAACAGCAGAGGAAGGACTTTTACAATCTGGTGCAGACCCAGAATGTTTTATGGTATGGATAAACTACCGTACCTACATTTTTAGAATTATCATTCTGTTCACTTATTCATATAAACCCTATTATAGAAATATCCTGTTTAAAATGTGAGTTGCAGGAACAGTTTTAATACAAGAGAGGTCTCGGCAAGAGATGTTCCAGATTCCTATGCAGGTTCCTGGCCTGCTCTGGTGAGGACATAAAAATGTGGAAGGGAGATAAAGCTATCCCCATAGTTCACCATCTTCCCTTGGAGAGAAACAAGATTCTTGCCTCTGTGAAGCTGGTACCCTAAATAAAGGAGGACAATGGATTGTGTGAAGCTCGTCTCTCATATCCAAGCGAATGCAAGTTGAGGTGTTCTTCAATCCTGGAGGCGTATGATAGCCTCTCCCCATTTTAGTCCTTATACGAGCAACCCGAGTGCCAGCATGGAGTTAGAACTGCTTAAACCAAGATTTTAAGGTAGCAGTCTGGAAAGAAATCTTTCTTGCTATAAAACCAGTAACAAAGGTATAACTGAAACATAAATTCTGTTTACAACTGTCAATGCGTGCGAAGGCCATAATATCATCAAAGAGCAGATTTAACTCATGATTTTGCCCGAGGGTTCAAAAATCACAATTGTACGTTCATACTTGAAGCCTCACTAGAATTTGTGGCATGATTTTTTTTTGGGGGGGGTAGCAGTTAACTGTTGTTCTGGGGAAGTTTTGGTGAACATATGGCACGGGTGCCAATGGTGGCACTAGGAACCCTTTCTGTGGGCACCCGACATCACCCCTTCATAGCCACCTGTATTCAGGTTAAATTGCTGTATTGGCAGTTTGCGAAAAATTAGTGGGTTTTGAATCGCAGTTTGAGCACTCGGTCTCTAAAAGGTTCGCCATCACTGTTCTGGGGGATGTAAGGCATTTCTCACACCACTATATCATCCTTAATTCTGGAGGGCTGCGCAACCTGGAGCTAACGGAAATGTCACGTGTGAAAACTGAACTTATTCCCAATGTCCTCTTCTGAAGAGTCCTTAGAAAGAGTCACTTTAGCCTCCTCAAGTTAGAATGAGATTAAAACCTGAAAGTAGAATTGAATGAAGTTAGGGGCAATGTGTCTGACTCTAGAATTTACTTTAAAAGACCACACAATAATGAGATAAAGTCAAATTCAGCAAGCAGTTCTGTTAGTCACTCAATATAGGACTGAGACAGTAAAGTATTTGTGACTACTGGGTTTTGAATTCTGAGGCAAAGAGGAACCAAAACAGAAGAGGGTTTTATGGGAGGTGGGGTGGGGTGGGGATAAATAAAAGGAAACCTGGGCAAAATTTCACAGAAGCTTATTGTCATGGTAGTGTCTGTTTTCACTCCCTCAACTTCTACCCCTTCCCTTGCTTTCTCTACTACAGGGCTGCAACTTTGAACAGGCCAAGGTCTACTTTTTCCGGCCCAAAGTGCCTGAGGGCTACTAACTAAAACCTCTACTTATGAATTTTATCTGTTCTAAGCACATGCTCATAAGTAAAAACCTTTGTAAGTAGAGCAGCAGTTTCCCATAGGAATGCATTGAAAACAATTAATCTGTTCTGGAGGGAACAGATTTCCATGCACCATGGCCCTTTAACTGCCCTGCTCAGCTGAGACAGTGGGCTGGCAGACCCAGAACTTTGCTGGGGCAGTGGTGGTCCTTGGGGTGGGGGAGGGAGGGGTGGAGAACTTATCCCCCTCACTTTTTTAATTGATGGCCGGAGGGCTACTTTTGAACCCTTTGTGGGCTACCGGTAGCCCGCGGTCTACCTGTTGGGCAGGCCTGCAGTCTACTCCTATCTTTGATATCCTAGGGACATTCTGAAAGGTATGGGGGAAATTGTATCCATCATTTTTTTCCACAGAACATCAGCACTATTGGAAGATTTGGGCAGCAGGCAATGGCAAGGACTGTCTGGAAGGGAAGCTATTATTTTTTTTCCATATTCCACACATCCCAAGAACCACCTAAACAAAAAACAACAATCCTATCTGCCATTTCATGGCCTGGAAACAGAGCTCAAATTTGTTAGGAAGATGAGCCTTTGTATCCAATGAATTTGCATAGGGGGGGATCACAAAGCCAGCTCCTTATATGTGTACGTGTGTAACACGCCTAGCAAGTATTATGAACTGATCATTTGAAAGTGACAGATGAACAGCTTGACAAACGGGAATTTATGTGGTTTCTATGGCTGCAATAATAAATACAATATTCTTTTGCCTGATGCAATATGACCTTTTTTTCAAAAAAAAATTGTTTTGACATATATTTGGTAAATTCTAAACAAATTATTTGTGTATATTTAACTAGGAAATATATTCAGGCACTTTGCTGTAAGAAAATCCCAAAGCCCTTTAGGCCACTGGTCCATTAACACCAGTATAATGTGGATGTTGTGTAATTGGGATCTGAAGCACTTTCAGAAGGGAAATGTAGAGCCAAATGCAACATAGAACATAGTAACAGTAAGACATAAGCCCCATATCCACAGCAATATGGGGTGGAATTTATGCTGTGGTGGCATTCTACACTTATTAAGGTTGGCTTTAAACAGCAATGCTGGTACATCATGTTCTTAGGGTGGATGTTAGTGATATTGCTGTAGATACAGGGCTTATGTCTTACTGTGACAATGTTCTAAATTGCATTTGGCTCTTGATATTTCTTGATATTTCTTTACATTTCTTTTTAAAGCATCACACCTTTATTTTCTTTGAGGGTTTGCCCACCCACCCCCAACCCAGGGTAGGATGAATTTAAAACAATAACATTATCTCCTCCGGACAAGGGCTAAAATCCTTGTGGCAGGGAAGGCTTTTTCCAAGGAGGGGGAAGGGGTATATAAGGACAAGAAATATGGGAACTCACAAAACTGTCCCTTCGCAAGTTGGGTAGGGGGAGAGAACAACTTAGTGAAATGCGCTTAGTAGGATGAGGAACAGCAGATGATTTTGTTGTTATAAAGATAAACTAAGTTCTTTCTTTACTTCTTTTCCAGTGTCTGCACCTGGCAGGTCTTCACACCTTCACACCTTTGTTTACCCACATGCTTGTCCAAACTAGAGAGGTAGAATTGCAGTTTCTATTAATGAATCATACGCCTAGAACTATCGAAGACTCAAGTCGTTGTTACATTGCAGAAAGAATGGTTACCCTCATTAACTTACAAATTATGTGATTTAGTTATTCTTTTCTTATTGGGAAATGAAACTATTACAGTATAAGAAAATAATACTTGTAAAAGTAAGTTAAGTCAACCTCTGGAACTGACTGAGTGCCATACTGATTATTTATGTTTGTATGTTCTGTGCCATCAAGTTGAAACTAACTTATAGGAACCCTAATAGGACTTTCAAGGTAACTGATATGTTTAAGGGGTGGTTTTGCCAGTTCTACTCCCCCAGTGAGTTTCCATGGCCGAGTGATTATTTGAATCCTCTTTTCCAGAGGCCATCACTCTAGTATCCACTATGTCACACTGTTCTCTCTGTGCAAGGTCCCACCAGCTGACTCTTCTGGGATGCACCATGGGAAATCAAACACCAAACCCCTGTCTTCACAGCCGGATACATAATTCAGTGAGCTATTCAGCAAGCTCTGTACTGCTTATTTAATATAACAAAATTCCTTTGGGTAATCCTGCACACAAAAAGTATAGCGGATGTAATATGGAATATGAGGACACATTAGGCTTTGTATGTTTCTGTAGACTACACTGGGTTGTCAGGGGACAACTAGTCTTCTCACAGAGTTATAAAAGCACTAGGGGGAGATTTCTCTCCATGTCACATTTGTACATTTCCTTCCTCTAATTTTTAGAAGAGACAGACTCTTGAGCTCTCGCGCTTTTCTTTGATCTTCCCCCCCCCCCCAACTTCCTTTTCTTTACACAAAATTCCTGGCTCAGAGTGAACTGCCTGTTCTTTCCTGAGAGATTAATTTCCTCAGAGAGATGTGTTTAGAAGAAAGAAAAATGGGTTCAAAACAGCAGGACTTGGGAACTCTGCTAAATCAAGGTTTTTATGTAGCTCGATAAAAACAATTTTCAGTAGGGCTCAAGGTTTGTCGCTGATTCCAAGCCCAGCTGTCACAAGGGCTCAGCAATCAATATTTTGTTCTGCTAGTCTATTTAGAAGCTTCTAAGGGCAGAAATCAAGTCTTGTGGGTCTAATCACTCTCCAGTCCAGGAACAGAAGTCAACCCACCAGTGAGTACATAATCATAGTTAGTCCCATGGTGGATGGGGCTCAATGGCCTTCCCACTGCCACCATGCTATGCACAAAAGCAAGCAACTCCTGTAGTTAGGAATTACCTTGATGACCCGCTGTCTCCTTCATGGATTATTTCTGCACTTCTCTCTGTACATATCTGTACCAACATCATCTAATTTCACTGGTTTTCTGAGTTCTGTCTCTTCATCGCAAGTCCAGCATTACCGAAACAGAGAACACGAAGTGGGGTTACAAATTAAATGTATGGGAATTAGGTATTCAGGGCAGGGGCAGTCCATCATTTTTTATTTTTTATTTTTGTTGGGAGGAGAAGGAGAAGTAAATGGGAGAAGTCCAGCCATCTCTTAGAAACATTACTCTTAAAATTACTGTTTCCATGCTACAGTCCAAGACAGTATTTTTTTTCAAGATCTATCTTCCCATACCCCTGTCCATTCTACACAAGCATTCAATTTATCTATTTGCAGAAATGTTGCTTAAAAACCTCATAAAAGATAGGGAAATCGCAACCACTTGAGTGACATATCCACTGAGTCATATTTGAGGGTGTGAGTACATTGGAAAATAGTTCATAGTTTCCTCCAGAATTGGTAAAGGTGGATTCAAAATGTTTTACAATGACCACATGATGTGAAGGTCTACGCAAATTAGCCCATCCCTTTCTTCATTCTCATTCTGACTCTTCTGCCCTGCCCCCCAGCTGCTATGGGCTTGGCTTTTATTTTTTTCCTAACTGCAACTATTTGAATTATGTTTCCCCCCATGTGGTTGTCTGTTTCATTCTAAAAAGGATCCAGGGGAAGTGACTTTGGCCGGTTTTCTGGTGACATTTTAAGTTGGAGCACCATGTTTTGGGATAACAAAAACACTCACCTTTCTCTCTAGTGCCCCCTAAGTATTTTTAAATGGTTAAACAAATGGTTAAACAAATGGTTAAACAAAAAGTTATCAGTGCATTGCAACACTAGTTTAGTGCTAGATCACTTCCTCATAGGCCCTTACTTCACGAGGCGCGGCGCTCCGCAGCGATATTGCCTTCGATTTGAATTCGGAGGCGGTCACGTGGCGGTCACGTGTTCTCGCTTCGCTCCCGCCCCTGTTTCTCAGTACTCACGAGCTGCAGTTTTAGGACCGATTCGAGCACAACCTCACGTGCTCCCTTCGCATTCACATGCCACTTTTCAACGTTCGTTATTTCCCATCCGTCCTTTAAAAAAATTCCTACCGACGGCGTATTGATGCATCGATACTGGACTGTCAGTTGCAATGGCTCTACTGATTTCAACTTTTTCCTGGCATCATTGTCAGCTCCCCCCCGCCGCCGCCGCCGCTACTCGGGGGGAGCCCCGCATGGCACAGCCGCCCGCCCTCCGCCGCTTGCACGCTGCCTGCCCCGGGTGCCCTGCTCTGGCCGGGTGAGGCGGCAGCAGCTCCTCCTGCTCCCGCCGCCGCCGCTGCTACTCGAGCGAGGAAGTAACAGCGCAAAGCGATGAAACGATATAGCGATGCATCGATATCCCTGTTTGAATATTTTTTAAAAAAACTTGAAATAAAAGCCAAAAACCGAGACCACACGTCACGTTGGGAGCGAAGCAAGATGCGAAGCGAAAAGATTCCCAGGCCCTGGCAGGGGCACCACTCGCCCCGGTTGGAGCACGGTAAAGGGGGCGTAGTCGGGGTGGGATCGCAGCCAAAAAGGAGGTGCGTGCGGACTAAAACGATCGATTCGCATACAAAGGAGGGGTGGCCGCGAAGCGAGCGGTTCGTGAAGTAACCACCACAGACAAAGTAAAAAGATAAAAAAAATCAATACAAAATCAAAACAATCCCAATTCCCAATGAATTCCAGAAGGTTACAATGTTTCCATGGAATGTCTGTGTGTGTTTGTACATTTATGGAGAAATTTGAAAAACTGTCCCTAACCACTATAGAACCCTTAAAACAATCCCAGCAGACTGACAGCAAAATATAAAAGGAAGAGATCAGAATAATCAGGAGGGCACTATCAAAGGGGCTATGGGTGTAGAATGAACCGCATTGGATTGAGGGGGCACCAAAATAATCCAGGGGTCTTGGTGTAATCACCTAATCTGAAAGCAATCACGAAAGAGACTGTGAATCCAAGATGAAACAAAGCTGAATCACTCTGATGTGGCTTGGCTCTGCTTAAGAGTGACTAGATCAGTCTGGCCAAATAACCACTGGACACAGAGAGGTTGTGTGACTCACAAAAATGAGAGAAAGAAACAGTCGCCTTTAATGAAAAAAAATGATTGCCAAAAGTATGCTGTCCAATGCTTATTAACATACCAACAAATCATAAATTATTGAAAGATAGATTAGTTCATTGAGGACAATTATCTGGGCAGCAATGGCATTTTTGTGTCATTTTCTTTTCCAGAACAGAACTAGGTGAGAATATTAGGAGAAATATTAACTGCTTATAATATTTACTGGCATTATAGAGATGCAAATCCCTACTCATTTTATTTGCACACCCAAAGATGAGGAGCTGCAATATTATTACTCTTGCTCTGCAAGGGAGCTAGGCATTTGGGGGCACATAGAGCAAAAGAAAAGAATGGGAATGAGAACAAGTACCATCTCCCCCCGGACCCCGCAAATTAAGCAAAACTGCAGAAATAATGCAAAGAACTGGAGACATGTTTTGTCACAAGTGTGTAAAAGCAGACAGAAGTGGGGACAGCTGTATGACTGTGGAGCAACTCAAAATGGAGGAAATAGTTCTTGGTCACTCATGGTCCAAAACAACGACACCACGAGTAGACTGTGTCATCAGGTGCTCGTGGAGTTACAAAGCTTTTAACACACTCGGTGATTCGAACTGAGGAAGGGAAAATTGAAAGTAGTACATATTACTAACACTGAAGGAGAAGGTGAGAGCAGAATTTCCAAGTAATGACCAAGATCTGCCCTGGATAAATGAACTAATGCTCTGAGGGAAGGAACAGCAGAGCTGTACAGCTGGCCTCGCATTTTGGGGAGCCTTTACCTCAACCAAACTTGTCATGGTCTTTTTTTTTTAACATAATTTTACATGTTGTTCTTTGCCTTAAACAAGGAGGGGACTCACAGTGTGCAATGGTGTTTCTTGTGGAGATAAAACTCTTTAGTGAAGACAAGCTAACAAGAACAACAAAAAAGTAAGCATTAATTACATTTCTATTTAATAATTGTGTAATTAGATGTGTAAGAGAGTGTGCACAACCCCAGATGCTGGACCAGGTGAAGTTTCCAATATTTTTCAAAAGCAGCACCATGCAGCTTGCTTGCATGCCAGTGTGCTGTCTCTTTCCCTCTTAAAACATTTATCGTGCCTACTTCTGCTCCTGTATGACAACAGATCTCAAGGCATGCCTCACAGTCTACATGTTATAATATATCTCTGTGTTCTAGTAGGAGAAACACTTAAGTGTTGTAGTCCATTTTGACAGAGTGCACAAAGAACATCTGAGATAGACCCCAGGGATCTACCTTTGGTCTAGCACACGTGCGCGTGCGCACGTGTGCGTGCACACACGCACACACACACACACACAATAATATCGTATGTGCCTACTGATTGTGGAAGAATTCATTTAGAAATAACATTTGACTTAACAGTAATTATGGCGATTACTTCATGTCCTTCTTTGTTCCGCGACTAGTTTTGTACCGTTTCAGTGTTCCCATGATCGTGATAACTTGTCTCGTGACAAGTGTTACCTCATGGTCTTGTACAGTGACAAACACTGAATTTGTCTAGCTTCCTTTTTCCTTTTTTTTGGGGGGGGGTGGTTTTAAAAATTCTTTTTCAATATTTTGCTTCTGAAAAGTCAAAAACAAACAAACAAACCACCCAGACACAGTTTTCTGTGAGAAACCCATGTTTTGTTGTGTGACAGTTGTTACTACACGGTGTCTTGTCTTGGAATAGAAAGTGGGAACAAAGAGCGACAAGGGAAAACCCTACCCCAGCACCAGGTACACTATTGTCGCACTTTGTAGCATCCATTCTAGGGGTGTGGTTGAGACAAATTTCAGTAGTTGCACGACGGACATGAAGTAACATTTTTTTGTACCGCTCCTAACAGAGACAAAATGAACATGAAGTAACCGCCATAGTTCAATGTCCAAAGGAACTCATTATGAGAAACAAAGAAGGAAATGGAATAGATGAAATGAAACGCAGCTAACACCCATATAAGATGCCACATTGATGCCGTAGTCCCAACAAACTCTGTACATTTAGTCAAGATTGTCATCAACTGTGTTGGTAAGCAAGAGTGATGCATGAGCTGATCTCAGGGACACCTTGAGAGACTCCAGTCCCACAAAGCTCAATGAGCCTCACTTACTCTGAACGAACTTGCCTAGGATAAGCTGGAACATTTCTCTTGCTGCCAGGCCTGTTAAGTCATGAGACATTCACAAAATTAATCACAGCAGAAAATTGCACAACTGATCATTATTACACTTACTGAAAAGAAATATGTCAAAAATGTGTACTAGAAAACCTTTGGGGTGGGAAATTAGTCTCTCTAATTTTTGATCACTGTTTTGACAGACCACATAGGTAGCTTTCATTTCGGTTCCTTTTTCCTCCCTAAGCAGAGCAAGCTGAGATCCTTATGTGGGAAGTGCATCTTTTATTCAAACCAACCTTGTTTTGCACTACACCTGTCAGCTTCCTTTTACAATATCCTGATCATGCCGATTTTCCCTTCCAGCCCAAAAAGTGGGTGGCTGTGACTCCCTCGGCACCCCAACCAGAAACTTGTGCAGTCATATCACCATTAAATAATGACACCCTTGAGTTGACAGGCTTCCAGAATCCTCCCCCTCCCCCCTCCCTCACAACTGGTGCAAATCCTCATAATTGATTTGGATTATGAGGCTGGTAATGCTGCACTGACTGGCAATTAATGCTAACATTTTAGTCTTCTTTTGTGCCATCAAATACTTTTGACATTTGTTTTATGTGCTGGATTGTCAAGTGTGGAGCTGCTTGTCTCATTATGTGCTGATTGGCCTCCTCCCCATTCCCCTCCAGCACACACACACACCCTGCTGATTGCTGTGGCAAATGGAAGTACACAAAGTTTCCATTTCTTATAAACCTTTTATTGGGGGGTGAGGTCAGGTGCAGTGGATGGTCCAAAGGAGTCTCAATGGGTCCTACACCCACACTCCTAATTGCATAGAATGTCGAAAGAGATCTCATGAGTCATATATGCCTCTTCATAACATAGCGATTTCTTAAAAGGAAAAAGCAATAAGAGAATGCTGGTGCATTTGTCTACATGGCAGGGTTTACCTAAGTTTCTGGTTCTAAACTAATTTGCATCACCACAAATGGGCAAAAGAGGAGAATAACCCAGACCTTCAGCAGGGATGGCCCATAGTTTAAGTACAGGCAAAGTGTGACCCTGAAACAGTACAGTACAAAGAGATACAAGCCTTGCTCAGATCACGAAACACCTGTGGCTTTTGCTAACCACCAAAGGGGAATACAGGCAAGTCTCATCCCACATCCATCCCTGCAGGTCCTATTTGGGGAGCAAGAATAAAGGATCCACACACACACCTTTTAAAGGCATTTATTCATTTAATCTCATTTCTCTCTTATATGCTTTCCATAACTGAACTCAAAGTAGCCTCAGTCCAGGTCATCTGAAAGGCCATATTCTCCCACACACGCCTGCCATGACTGAAACATTTGAGACAGAGCCTTTTCTTCTCCTTGTCACCTTTAGAGGAATGTTTAGTGGGGGCCACAGCAGCATTCTCTGTGGAGGCTTCCAGGCTGTAGAATTCCCTTCCAAGGAAGGTGGGGTGGAGTAAGCCTTTATCACCTCTCTGTTGTCCTACTGGTGCCAAGCAAAGAAGGGCTTTTGGCAAGAGACTGAGGAACAGATGTTCACAAGCGTCATCTGGGAAAATGGCTGCAACTGAGGGCTTGCTTACATTTGATCAATAGTATAGAATATGTGTCAATTAAAATGAAATCTAGTTGTATCCATTCCAAGTCAGGTGGCAGTCATGTGATGTTTTAAAGGGCCATCCTTATCAGATGCATGCACTCTCTTTCCAACCCAAGTCTAGAATTCAGAGCAGGCAGGTGTGTATATATCTTGGGTGCATTTGCCCAGAGAAGAGAAGTGTAGTAAGAAGCAGCCGAGGAAGCCAGCACTAGAAAAGCATTTGCTTGCACAGCATTGGCTTCTGAATGTTGGCACATGCAGGTAAACCAAGCAGCAATGGATGGCCAACACACGCTGCAAACAAAACACATGCACACAAAAGCAGGGTAAAGAAGGAGACAGGGGCTAAAACTGGCTGGAAGGGGGAAGAGAGGGGCAGCAGCATTTTGCATGCCCTTCAGCCCCCCCGGTTCCAAGGTTTGCATACCATCTCAGTGAAGAGATGCTGCCTTGGGTTTATATCAACTAATCTATTCCCCCACCCCAAACATGGAAGAAGATTTGGGCAAGAGAGTATGTGGCAGGAAGCTCCTGCAGGCTGCTCCACAACCAGACGTCTCCTGCACCTCCCAATTTTAGCAGAAGAACACCAGGGTGTGAGTACCTGTGAGAGTTAGCCACTGACAGAACTACTTAAAAATTAACACAGAAGCATTAATATAGGTGGAATCCATTTAAATGAAATTTCTCCACATCTGCATTAAATAAACAGATCTCTGCTGGAAGATTTATTTTTTTAAAAAAAACTCACTGCAGTTGCAAAAAAAAAAACCCTGTCAAATTAATCCACATGTGTTATATATTCACCGATTTGTATAGCAAATCAAAACAGTTTAAACCCAGTTTGAAAAGGACGGTGATGGTGGTGGTAGCCACCTTCTCGTCTTTGTTGTTAAGATATGTGTCTTTGCACTGGGAAGAGGAGACAAAGAGGACCTCCTTGGGTCTCCTAGATTGTCCTTTACCTGCTCTGATCTGTGCTGTCCTTTCTTCAACTATAGATTGCTATGTGTGCTGAGGTCACCTCCTTCCTTCTCACACCTCTTTCTTGTCCCTTCCTGGAGGAAATCTACAGGTATTGTGCTTATACAGATGAAAGGGGCAGCCACACCGCCTGACACGTTAGCTGGAAGCAGAGCTTTCACATCTCCTTTCCCTCATATGTTGATCAAACACAAGCTTTCTTATATCTTACAAGGAAGTAGTATCTGATTCCCTTACAACGTGTGTGTGTGTGTGTGTGTGTGTGTGTGTGTGTGTGTGTGTGTGCGCGCGCGCGCGCGCGCGCGCGTGCTTGAACAATCATTTTGAGTTTCAAAAAGCTGAAGCCACAAGGGAACATTCATCCTGTGCCACTGTGCATCTAAGCAGGGTCAGCCTTGGCTAGAAGAGTGACCCCCCGCTTATTGCAGGGGTTAGAAACCCACCCCAACCCATGATAATTGAAAATCTGCGATATGTGGATGCAGGTCAGGTCAGGCCTGGGGGGGGCTAACTGGGGGCTCTTGTACTTACCCCCCAGCCTGGTGCTGCCCCAAATAGGCCTGTGAGGGTCTTCCCAGGCCTTCTGGAGTCCCCTGGGAAGGCCCTTGCAGCCCCATTCAGGGCAGCGCCAGTCCTGAGGTAAGTATGGGAGGCCAGAAACAGCCTTTACCCCTTACCCCAGGGGGGGTATTTTTCATGTACTAAGGTCCCACAATATAGCGGGACCGCAGTATATAAAATGCGAAAGGGCGGGGGACCACTGTACTTGGATGAGAGACCACCAGGGAATAGCAGGTGTTATAGGCACCTGCAGTAGGAACTGGCAAACCACTCTAGTATTCCTGCCAAGAAAACTCCTCAGACACGGAGTCATGAAGAGTCAATCATAACTGTAACAATACAAAACACACACACACACACACACACACACACACACACACACACACACACACACACACA
>JAHTLZ010003518.1:33538546-33573381 GCA_023846285.1 Phrynocephalus versicolor | reverse complement strand
ACACACACACACACACACACACACACACACACACACACACACACACAAGGTCATAATCCTGGACAATCATTTCGGGGGGAAAGAGCAACTGAAATTTTAGAGTATATATATATCTCGCATCTATTTGATGCAAAGATTGAAAGCAGAGTTCAGTAGAATCTGCTGGACCCACACAGCTGGGAGCAAAACCACTGGTTCTGTATTGGATGTCTATTTTAACCAACACCAAATAAAACTTCAATGATTTCTGACAGGGCCTTCTTATATTTTTCTCTGTAGTTGTATACAAATGTTTGTTCCTATTCCTCCTAGAAGATTTTGCCTTGTTCCTTGCACAGCTGGTTGGATAATGTCAGGGACAAGATGATCATCCCTTGATAGATAATCAATAATATCTTATTGACAGGTGATCAATAATATCTTATTCAAATAGATCTGACAGCACTGGCAAGCAAATGTGTGCCAATTGAGTAAACAGATGGGGCAGGTGGGGGTCATAATATAAGGACATAAGAAGAGCCATGCTGGATCAGGCCAATGGCCCATCGAGTCCAGCTTCCTGTATCTCACAGTGGCCCCACCAGATGCGTTTGGGAGTGCATGAGACTAGATATCTGTCTCCTGATACCACTCCCCTGCATCTGGTCCTTGAAGTACCCCGGTTTTAAGCCTGGAGATTATACATCTCCATCATGGTTTGTAACCTGTGATAGACTTTTCCTCCAGGAATCTGTCCAATCCCCTTTTGAACGCATCCAGGCCAAATGCAACATGTTAAGCAATTGTGATGCCTCTTTACCTCATTTCCTCTCTCCATGTACAAGCACCACTGTTTTAGATAAATCCCAGCCAAGCTAAATTATGTTAAATAGGGTGCAATAACGGCTTTATTTCTTGGCATTAAATCACATTTTATTTAAAAAGCAAACACACCACAAAACATCCCTAATATGGCCGGTGATGTGAATGCTTTGAATTTGCCCTGCTACCATTTCTATGTATGTAATATGCAAATCGAGCCTCTTCCCAACTGCTGTATATAGTGAGGATATATTGCCGCTTATTATGACAACACTGTGTCTTCCTTAAAAGCAAGGCTTTCCCTCAGACAATCTCAAGCTGGTATTTATTAGTTTTATACCCCTTTAATGATTCAAAGTTCCCTCCACCCCCAATCCCCTTATTTGGTACATGGCATTTTATGAATTTAACAGTTTTTATTAATTTAAGAGGCTTCCATTGAGCAATAAAATGGCTCAGCTTGACAACGAAAGTGTCATAAATGAATTGATTTGTCACCTATGAGTGGTGATTTCATTATTGCAGCTATTTCCTTTCAATTATCTGCAGATGGAAAGATGCTGGAATAACATCCCCATTATCAATTGAAAGGGATGAGGGAAAATGTGCACAGTTTCACCCATACACCTACATTTTTCCCCTTCTGATTATTGATGCCTTCCATTAATTTTTATTCCTAGAGGCAGAGTCTTCCTGGAGATAAACAAGATATTTTATTCAAATGGGTTTGTATGAGAGCTGGTCTCAAAGGCAAAAGAGAGATAAGCAGCTGAATATTTCAGCACAACGGTTGTATGCACATAATCATGCTGTTTGTGCCAAAAAAGAAGGCAGTGTTTTTTTTCTTCTTCCAAGTGGAGAGTTGGTGTTTCAGAGGTACAGGCCTGACCATAAAGAAGGGAGTCAGAATACTGTTTGTATCCAGTCTGAAATCTTGGTCTTCAACGTGAAGAAGGATAACAGGGGGACAAAATGAAGATAGACCATAGATCATCAGCCTCAGAGGCTGTATTTTGGATATAAAAGGAAAGAGAGCTACTGAAGAAATGGGCATGAAACGGCAACATGGCATTTCATTTCATTTTTCATTTTGTTTTTTGTTTTGTTTCATTTGGAACAAAATGATTTTGTTTTTCGTTTTGTTTCATCAGCTGTAAAAAAAATTAAAATTTCGTTTTGTTCCGTCAGCTGTAATTTTTTAAAATTGTTTTTCGTTTTTATTTTTTTAAAGGGCACTTTGTTCTTCATTTTGTTCTGTAACAAAATGAAAAATGAAAAAATGAAACAAAAAATTCATTTCGTGCCCTGTAGTTTCAGTAATTGGCTGCAAAGCTAGAGATTGAGAGTTCGATTCACCGTTGTTTCTCTTACAAGTAGAGTCAGTCTATATAGCCTTGGGCAAACAAAACAGGGTGTCCCCAGAAGGGAATGGTAAGCCACTTCTGAATACAGCAGTACCTCGGTTTAAGAATGACTTGGTTAAAGAAAAACTCGGCTTAAGAAAAGAAATTATTAGAAATGGGGATGATTCTGTTTAAGGACATTTAAAATTGAATGCCTCTGTTTGCTTTTATTTCTGACCTCTGGGATGAATTAATTGGTTTTCAATGCATTCCTATGGGAAACCATGTTTTCGTTTAAGAATTTTTCACAATACAAAATGGCCCGGGGAACAAATTAATTACTTAAACTGAGGTACCACTGTGATTGCTATCTGGAAAACCCTGAAAAGGGTGACATAAGTCCAAATTGACTTGGCTTAACAGCACACCATGATTATGAGGGAGAAGGAAAAGGCAGAAGACAGGATATAAGACATGCGTACATGTTTCCTCTCGATACCAGTGTCTTTAACGGTTTAAGATGCATCTCATATAACATTAATGGCTAAAAGTTAATGTGCCTTTGTGTATTGATGGCTGATGGCCATTGGCTAAATCAGATGCCATCTGCATGGCAAATCAGTCAAAAGCTCTTCTTAGCCTAGTCAAACTTACTTCATGGGTAGTTATGAATATAAACACATAGAGGAACACATGCCATCAGTTCCTTTGAGATTAATAATAAATATCTGAAATGAAGGGAAATTTGCATCTGCATAGGACTGGGCCACTACAACACACCCAGGCATTTTCCTTGCTTGTCTGCTCATGCTTTCTCATTTGGAGTCAGAATGTTACTTGGAGTAACATGCCTTGACATTCAGATACCTTAATGTAAGCAGAATAAAAATTCCCAAATGTCAGAGTATGGCAGCATTAATGCAGAAATGTGCAGTGTCCATGCTTCACACACTGGTGACTAAACAAGCTGCTGACAGTGGCAGCATGAAAGACCTTGCCAGGTTAGGTCATCCTCATGTTCTTGTATGATTTCTGGTTCCAAGCCTTAGTGAACAATGTGAAGAGCGACAGAGTCTGTGAACAGGGTCTTTGAAAGAGGATAGAGAGGCAGGGAGGCTTAGGTTCTGAAGTGGCCCGGGAAGCCCACTTTACTTTTTATGCTGTTGTCACCCAGTTACAATAATGCACTTTTCAAATGAATTGAACTTTGGAACTTCATGAACTTTCTTGAGGGAATGTACATTGGGTTTTTTTGTTTTTTTCCTGGAACTGCAGGTTTGGGGCCTGCATGTTGCTTCTAAGAGTGCTGTACCTAAACTCACACATGAGATACGAGCAACTATCAAGGCTGATGCGCACCTCTTCTTCATTTAACTGACAGAACAGAAGGTTGAGGGGGGAAACAGCTTGGAAAGTGGAAGTCATTTATGAAGCTGGCATAAATTCAAGGTGAATGGCAATTGAAGCTTCTGCCTTGAACATGTCATTACCTTCCTGACCTCTAATTGCTAATAAAGATTTATTATATATCTAGCATAAAATAACCTGTCTGGAATATGTACAGACACTGGTAATTCCTTGACAAGTCATAAGTGTCTCCATTAGAAAACATCTGAATGGGAGAAGGGTTTTTTTAAATTAAAAAATTAACCGTGGCAGCTAAAACTAATGCAAATGCCAGCCCCATCATTATGCAGAGTTAAATTAGTATCTCAGGCTGCAGATACTGTGAGAAAGCAGAAAACTGTTGGAAGAGAGTGCCTTGCACTGGCTGGGATACCCTATTGTCTTCAACTGTGGTGGTGGATGGTATTCAACATGTTATATTACAGAAGGAAAATGTCACTACCGCTCCAGTCAGCTTTTGTACATGAAACGGAAGGGACCACCATCGTCTTTTTCCCTTCAGACAGCAAAATATTCTGTATAAGTCTTATTGATTGCTACCAAATGAAAATGCCCCCATAAGTATTCCAAGGAAACACCAGAAGAAACAGAAACAGGCATGAAATAGCTTTTACATATTTTGTAACTCTATTATCAGTAAAATCTTCCTCTGGAACCCCACTTTGTGGACAACAGGGATTTCTCCTAGAATTTTATGAACAGTATTTCTACCTTACACATGTAACAGCATTTTAAATTTATTATCTCTACCTCTTACTGGATATTTGATAATTTCTAAGTAGAGGTGGGCACGAAACAGAAAACCGATGGTTCGTTTCGTTCTGTTTCAGGGGGGCCCTCAGTTCATTTCATTTTGTTTCATATGAATTTTTAAAACAAAAATTCGTACGAACGAACCAAAACAAACTGGTTTGGCTTACCTGGTTGGAGACCACTGCCACCTCTGGTGGACTGCTGCCACTGACGCCAATGCTGAAAAGGATGCCAGAGACTGCCACCGCAGCCGGGGGACCGATGACGATGAGGCCGGCGCCATATTTTAAATTTCCAGCGCCAACCACGTGGCCCCCGGGGCCAGGGTGGCACTTTATTTATTTATTTATTTACATTTTACAGTGCTGACCATGCGGCTCCTAGTCCGGGTGGGCACTTTTTATTTATTTTTTTAATTTTATTTTTTAAGCCCCATGCTGGAGCTTGTTTATATTTTTTCCACCACAGCTGAGAGGCACTTGCTTCCCTGGGCCGAAGAGAACGTCAGGACTCAGTGCAGCAGGAAGGTAAGTATCTTCCAAACAAAAAATGAAATGAATGAAATAAAATTTCCATTTTGTTTCATTTCGTTTTTCTTTGATGGGTTGGTTCATTATTTGTTTCATAACAAAATGAATAACAAACAACAAAATGAATTAAAAAGTCATTTCATGCCCATCTCTATTTCTAAGTAAAGAAGAAAGTGCTGTGAACTAACAAGAGTTAGACCAGTAGTTCTCAACTTATGGGTCACCAGATGTTCCTGGGCTGCAACTCTCAGAAGCCTCCACCACTCGCTGTGCTGGAAGGGATTTCTGGGAGTTTCAGTCCAGGAACATCTGGGGACCCACAGGCTGAGAACCACTGAGTGAGACCAATGTATACTTTTTGACCACAACTTCCAGAATAGCTGGCTGGCAGTTACATCCAAACATACAAATCTGCATGTCCCTAGTGTCAACCATTTGTGGCAAAGACTGCTTTATCTGTAGGCACTGCATTGGACAACCACATAGACACTTACGGACTCCAATATAAATTTGCCTCATCACTTCAAAAGGATGTAAATAAGAAGTCTGAGCATATGTCACTTAGTGATGGCCATGCTAGAAATGTGAAAAGCACTGTGTTTTCCAGAACCCATTCCAGGACAGAGCAAAATATAGGTATTCTTTGAAGTAGTAAACCATCTCTGCCACTCTTCAGATATTACATCTCACTCTTAGGAGGATGCCAGGAGGTAAATACAGGGGCTAAATGTGGAAAGCTTGCTGAGGTAACCAGCTATCAATAGTTCCCAAAGAATAAATGTACTATGAAGTCATGGGATTTCATCTAATACTGGCCTATTGCCCTTGTTTGCCATGGCAAATTTACCAGGGTACCTTGCACTTTCAGTGACATCAGTTTCCCTGTGAATACCTGGCATGGCAAATTGCTCCATCAACTGTGAGAGAAGTGCAACATTAATCAAGGGTATTTGTGCAGCAACAGGTCATTGCCTTTGTGTGAAAAGTTACCATTCCATGACCACTGCACTCCTTAGTCTAGTAGCTCCCCGGTGGGAATCTGAGACAAGCATGCAATAGAGGACTACAGAGATCCCATTGACATGTTTATAACTAACGCTAAAGCAACAACAACAGGGAGAACCGCCAACTATATTCAGTAGCATTTATTTAATTTCCTTGGGCTCTGGATCACATATTGACACAGTCCAATTATCTTTCAGAAGAACAAAAGTGCCTACATTTCTCCCCCTTTTCCCTTTCCTCACTTCACTTCTTGTGAAGTGCCTTGTGGTGCAGTGGTTAAATACCTGTACTGCAGCTAAAACTGTGCTCATGACCTGGGGTTCAATCCCAGGTAGCAGGCTCATGGTTGACTCAGCCTTCCATCCTTCCAGGGTTGGTATAATGAGTACCCAGCTTGCTGGGGGGGGGGCAATGTTTAGCCTGCATACTGTAACTGAAAACTGTAAACCACCTAGAGACTACTTGAAGTGGTATGGGGCAGAATATAAGCAGAACACTTTTTGCTTTTCTTGCTTTTTTGTTGAATAGCTTGGAATACCTCCCTCAGCCATTGATTCCACTGGTCTTACAGACACATCAGCTTCTATTCTGATAATATATCTATTTCCTAGGAAGCAGGGGTTGATCCAGTTACTTTCTTGGACTGCAAATCCCAGAATTCCTCTGCTACTATGGTCATGACTATACTGGCTGAGGGATTATGGAGAATATCATCCAGAGATCAATTTTTCAAGATCTGACATGAATCTCGTTCCTATTAGAGCATCTAATACTTTGTGGAGAGTGTTTGAGAAGGGTATATCCCATTGGATTAAGATAAAATAAAACTTTATTAATCCCACACCAGGGAAATTTACTTGATATACAGTTCCAAATATGAAAAACAAGCAAGAAGGGTAGGTGCAAAAAAAGTGTAAAGTGAGAAAGAAAAATTAGATAATAAAGATTAGATAAAATTTAAAAAATCCAATATACAACTATCTTCTTCTTCAAGTGCCATGTCCTTATAGAATGTTGGTGATCAGTAGCCTGAACTGGTTTCTATCTGAAGCTATTCTAAACAGAGCAGCTGTATATACAAATATATAGTAAATATACAGAACAGCTGTATATACAAATATACATTATAAAATTTGGATATAAAAATTAAATGTGAAAAAAGAAGAAACTACAATACGCCCCCATATGAATAGCAGGTCAGACAGCAGAGTTATAGAGTCTAACAGCATTGAGAACAAAAGACCTGTGGTAGCGCTCCTTCCCACACTGGGGATTAGAGATGGGCATGAAATGAACTTTTGTTTTGTTTTATTATTCGTTTTTTGTTTCATTATATAACTAAATGAATAATGAACTGCCCCCTCTAAGAGAAACAGAACGAAACAAAAGAGAAATTTCCATTTCATTTTGGTTCGGTTCATTCACCAGTGTCTCTTACCTGGTGCTGGTCCTTCCTGGTCCGGTCCTCCTGACTGCAGGGAGAGGGCATCCAGAAAAAAAATGACCAGCCTGCTATAGCTGGTAGGCGGCCAAGTGGTCGGCAGTAATAAAAATAAATAAAATAAAATTACAATAAAATAAAATAATAAAAAAATATGTGATCTGGCCTGCAGGCTGCCAAACCAGCCTGGGGGCCGGCAGGAGAAAACAAAAATAAACCAATCCAGCCTGTGGGTACCTTCCCACGAGCACCAGAATAGACCTGCAGCTGGCAGGAGGGAAAAAAACAATGCTGATGGACCTGCACTAGAGCTGGTAAGTGGGCCATGTGCTCAGCAGGAAAAAAATAAAGAAAAATTAAATAAAAATTAAAAAAATATAAAATAAAAATTACCTGATCCAGCCCGCAAGCACCGGACTCAACCCGCGGGCTGCTGAATTGGCCCGTGGGCCAGCAGGGAAAAAAATAAAATAATTTTAAAAAAACGCTCGGGCCCACGGGCCATGGTACCAGCCCGCAAGCACTGAACAGGCCTGCGGGCCAGCAGGAGGGGGGGGAAACCAATGCCAATGGGCCTGCACTATAGCTGATAGGCAGGCCACGAGGTTGGCAGAAAAAATAAATAAAATAAAAATACAACAAAATAAAAATAAAATAAAAACAAAAAATAAAAACAAAAATAACCCGATCTGGCCCACGGGCCGGCAGGATTTTAAAAAATAATAATGATAATAAATTTTAAAAAACTGACCGGTAGGGTTCAAAAAAAAGAAAAACAGAAAACAAACCTGAATCAAATGAATTATAAAACAATTTTTTCTAAAAAATCATTTTGTAATTACAAAACAAACTGACCCAGAAAACGAACCGAACTGAAATGAATTGCCATTTTTTCACTTTGTGCCCATTTCTACATGTCTAAGTCTACCACTGAAGGACTTATGCAAAGCCTCCACTCTCTGGTGCAGTTGGTGAGAGGTATTGTTCATAATGGATGACATCTTGGCCAACATCCTCCTGTTACCCATCTTCTCCACAGAATCCAGAGGGCAGCCCAAGACAGAGTTAACCCTCCTGACCAGCTTGGAAACCCCTATCCCGCTCAGTACTACCTGAACCCCAGCAGACTACAGCATCATAGAGAGCTGACTACCACAGAGTCATTAAAAAATCCTTGACATAGGCCTGCACACTCCAAAGGACCTCAGTCTCCTCAGGAGATGGAGGCGGCTTTGACCCTTCTTGTGTGGGGCATCAGTATTATGAGTCCAGTCCAGTTTATGATTTAGATGAACACCGAGGTATGCTAGTCCACTATCTCAATGTCTAAGCCCCAGATGTTCACTGGTATAAACGGTTGTGTCTTTCTCCAGAAGTCAATCACGATCTCCTTCATCTTATTGGCGTTTAAACACAAATAGTTATTTTCACACCAGTCAACAAAGTCCATGATGGTTGTCCTATGACACTTGTTTTTACACACACACCCCTCTGTGTGTGTGTGTGTGTGTGTGTGTGTGTGTGAGTGTGAAGTCAATAATGGCAAAGAAACTTATGATAGGATATTGTCTACTTATAATGAAACATTCTGAAGAAATGACACCTTGATTTATGCAACTGGCCTCACTTTGACCTCCATGTTTTCCTGCAAATCAGGGGACAGTGTGTCACTTGCAGGAGATGCCTATGATATTCTCGTGGATCGAGGCAGAGAGAGGGAAGGCTGTCGGTAAAAAAAAAAAAACCTGATGGCAAGAAATGAAAGTCAACTCATGAGAATAGCACCATAAACCCCTGCTGTGTGGCAAAATGCCATTATTTCTTTATAGATGTGCACCAGCACAGCTGTTTTACATGATTCTTCTTTCCCTGCTTTAATCCAAAACCAAACCTGTAATGTAGATTTGTAGAGTGATTATGGCTACCCTAAGAACATGAAGTGAACTTTTTGACTAATTTGGGGTTTGAATGTGGGCCTTCCAGGAACCAGTGTGTTACAATGGAGAGAATTGTCAGATTAGGACTCTGGACAATTTGGATTTAAATTCCCGCCTGGCCAATGCAGTTTACTGAGATTGTGTGTTTGGTAATGGTAGAATCACTCCTTGAACATCTCACATACCCTGAAAACCCTGTTAGGGTCAGTATATGCTAGAAGCAACTTGATGCCATAAACATTCTGAAGTACATCACTCTGACTAAGAGTGCAACTACATGGTCAAATTCTGTGGGATTAAGCTTTTGGGTTGGCATAACTGTTGACATTTTGCCATTTCAGAAGCAACAGCTTTTGATGGCAAAGGCCTGAGTTCTTTGAAACAGCAGAACAAGTTTGTGCCAGCCCACTAGACCTTCCTTTATCTTACCTCATTATTCCTTAGTTAAGCTAGTTTTCTTTGTCTTCTCCTAATACCAGTAAAGCTTGCCAAAAAGTGATCTCATTGTCTTCTACCATTACTAGTTAAGTTTGCCAATTAGAGAACAGTCTCTTATCTAAAGCTTACCAATTAGAGCAATGTATATAGGTACCAATACATGTAGTAATGCATAATAATGTAGACCTCCCATGTAACATCTCTTTAACTATATTTGGGGATTTATTGCTACGATACAAAGAAATGCTGTAATCAGCTATGCTAATTACCTAGGGTAGAAGGTTAATAAAAGGAAGCCTCGAGGGGGGGGAGTTCCTCCACTGGTTCAGATATTCATGTCTGTGTGTGTGTGTGTGTGTGTGTGTGTGTTTCTTCAAAGTGCTTTCCCTTTACTCCAGTAACCAGCTGTCCCTGGCTGCCCCAGATTATTGCTACAAAATTCCAGAGTTTGTTACACTTATAAAACAGGCAAATTTTAAGTTTTTGCTCGCTCGCTCGCTTGCTTGTTTGCTGACTGCATGGCACAAAGGCTGATTCAAATTATTCAGGATGTTTTTGCTCCAAAGTGCCCTCCCTGCATGGAGGCTTATGTTTTTCACAAGCTGGAACAATTCAAACAGGGTTCCCCCCCACCAATGCAGTTAGTTGTGATATGTTCTCGTCAAGAAAGAGAACATGCTTTTCCATGGCATTTTGATGATGTCAGCAGTTGGGATATGATGTTCAGGCCCAGGGATACGTACAAAAGCAAAGCAAAGCGCCATGATTCTATTGTGGGAGATCGGGTGCTAGTCTTGGACCCTGTCAAAAATAGTAAGCTTCAGGTTTCGAAGAAAGACCCTTTTTCTTGTGAAGCAAAACCTTGGTGCTGTTAATTACATAATTGGCAAGTCTTAATGTGGACTAGTTTATCATGCCGGTAGCTTAAAACCATAAACGACCAGAGGTGAGGTAATTTCTGCATGTGTTACTTAAAGGTAAAGAAAAATAATAGGAAGCAGTAGAGGTCCCTGTTATGGTATCACTCTAACTTGTGAATTATTACATATTTTCCAAAATTACTATTCAAACTTGATGTTCTGTACTGTTAGACCATTAAGAGACTTCCTATGTGATTTTTTCCTATAGAAATGCTTTTGAGAAATGTAGTACGAAAAAGTGAGAAAGTGGCTTCACAGTAAATGAAAAAGTAGCTTCACAATAAACCATAAAAGCATCAGCAGAGGCAGGACCAGGGGAAGGAAAAAAATAAGGAGGGGCTGTGTAGTGGAATATGACTCACATTATAACCAGTATGAACTGTGAACTGCTGTGTCAATCCACAGGCCTTGTACAAGCACTGATTGCAATTTCAAATTTATTACAGGCTACAAATCAAATTCCAGGACAGCCAAATCATTTGAATTCAGCTTCTCCAGTGAAGTTGCACCCTAATACACCATACTGGCTCTCTCATATCACAGGTTACTATATAAATAATGGCAAGACTGAAATATACTGGTAAAAACACTGCAACAGTTAAAATAGTTAATTTGATATCATTCATATATGAATGTGCATATTATGCAAATAATGCTATGTAATTTGCAAAATATGAACATTGGGATATTGAGACTTAGAGATGTAGATTTTCTGGAAATTTTGAAGCCATGGGAAAAACACTCTGGAAAAAATTGGGGAGGAGGGAACAGTTTTCCTCCTCCCCTCCCCCCCAAAAAAAGTTTCCAGAAATTTTATGTGTCTGCCCAGAATGGGTGGAGTAGAAAATGCCAGTTCTAATCACTTATCACTTTGCACTGATTTGACGAATAATGTCAGTGTTTTTAAGAACCTTGCATGCTTAATCTTTACAAATATGAAAAAAAATCATGGAAACTCATAGAAACATATTTTACAAACAAACATTTAAACATGCTAAGATTTTTAAAGTTATGTTATCTAGCTGAATTATTTTAAGCAAGATCTTCCAAAGTCGCTTTTGTATATACTTGAATATAAGCCTAGTTTTTCAGCCCTAATTTTGGGGTGAAAAAAGGGGCCCTCGACTTATATGCAGGTCAATACTTTTAGCCACTGAGGCAAGTGCTTGGGTCGGTGGCTAAAAGTCATTTTAAACATTGTGTGCCGCTTCTTATGACCCCTCTCTGCATCACTGGGGAGCGGTGCAGCGATGTTTAAAATAACTTTTAGCCACTGACCCAAGCACTTGCAGCAGTGGCTAAAACTCATTTTAAACGTCACACACCACTCCCCCAGCTAACAAAGGAAGAGCTGCCAGGCCCTGCTTCATTTCCCACCCTAGACTTATACTCGAGTCAATACATTTCCCCAGTTTTGGGGGGTTAAATTAGGGGCCTCGACTTATACTCAGGTCGACTTATACTCGAGTATATACGGTATGTTTCTTAATTTTAAAGAAGCCTAATGTTTAAATAAGCTGGTTTTATTTCAAGTGTTTCTTTGGTACTCATAAATCATCCAGTCAGGTCAGGCTGCCATCTCTGCAAAAGATTTACATCGAACTGGAGGTAACACTACAGGAGGACAGTAGATGCCTTGGTAAACAAAGGAATTCTTTGGATTCTAGCAGAAGGAAGTGAAGTTTTCCATTGTTGTTGTGTTAGAAACATATAAAAATTGGCTGCAACAAAGCTGCAACACTGACATTCGCTGTGAAGGGAAAATGGGATCTCTCTCTCTCTCTCTCTCTCTCTCTCTCTCTCTCTCTCTGTGTGTGTGTGTGTGCGTGTGTGTGCGTGTGTAATGAGCATGTCTTTCCAATGATCTCTTTGCTGCTGTAAATCTCCCAGAGAATGTTTTGAAACTCTTTTTGAATGTAAACACCGGGTGGTCAAGGTCAGAGAAAGTATTTTCCTTCTTCCTTTCCCCTGACAACTGAATATTTTTAAGAGACTGGGATTTTTAAGAGTTACATTTCATGATCTGCCCCCTTATATGTCGCACTCAAGGAGAACAAGAGGTGAGTGTTGTTGAAAAGGACAAAAAGCTTCCGCTAAAGCTATTGGACTGTTCCACAGTCCGTTAATGGAAAAAGAAAGATTTCTTGTGAAGCTTGAGAAAAATGGCTGTAAGAAAGACATATAGCTATCCATATGGGGCATGACTGATGGCGTTGAAGCCCTTGTCACCCAATTGGATGAGAGGGTGTGATGTTATGGAAAGGCAACACTCAGAAAACAAATCTGGCGGCAATGAAATGTGGGGCCCCTTGCTGTTTCTCTGAGCAGAGAAAAATCCCTGGCTGGAATTAAATCCTTACACAGACTCAGCTGTGTGGTAGAGAGCCATGCATGTGTGGAGCAGGCTACACACTGGAAAGAAGTCCCAGAAACCTAGAACGTTGCAGGGCAGATAAATAAAAGGGGCAGAGAGTTCAGTGGAGGAGGGGACTGGGATTGAGAGAAGGGCGTTTCAGGGGGCATTTGCGGCTCTAAAGAATCAACCATTCAGTAAAGCAACCCAGAGCCTTCAGCTGGCAGAGCTGCAACACCGGTTATTTTGGAGGTCTGCAATCTGTGGAGTTTGAAGAGACTTAACAGCACATAACAATAAAGAATAAGGCAGGAGGTTCTGCTAGGGTTGTGCCATCTTTTGGTTTGGTTTGGTCTCCAGTGCCCTCTGGAAGGAAGCTACTGCAATTTTTCTTGAGCATGGCAGACTTGCTCTCCTTTACGATCTAGAGAGAGAACCTCCTGAAGAACCATAGCCCCTGGGAAGCACCACAGCAGGACCTAGAGGCCTAGAAGGAGGCCCCAGGATTGTCTGGGAGTTTGTGGAATGAAGGTACCTGTAGGTGTCTGTTTGTATGCTGCTGTGCTGCATCCCTTCCTAGTATCTACCACATGTCCTAAATCTCTGCCTTCCTTCCATGCCATCAAGTTCCTGTCCCTCTTTCATTAGGCAGCCTCATGGACACAGTACATGGGAAGGCAATCTTAAGCACTGTCTGCCATCTTCAGACCTAGGTGTTTTGCCTCAAGCTCTGCTTGTATGCTTAAGTCTGTGTTCAGTGTGCAGGTGAGAAAGAGATTAACGCCAGCACATCAACATTGAAGGAGATAGAGTTATAGACTCAAAGATGTACACAGAATTTTCTCATTCACAACGTCCAAAGGCAAAGGCATAGTCACAATTCCAGCCACCACAACAGGCCACCCAAGGTCACAGTTACTGAGAAGCTCTGAAACCATAACAGATTCACCTGTGTTTGGAGCTGTAAGGCATATCCTGCCCCTAGAATGAAGCCCAGAATGAAGGCCTGGGAGGAAGTCTTTTATCACCTTACAAGTGCCAAGACAAAAGCTAAATTGCATTCTCTGAAGGGAGCAGATCCCAGGTTTTTAATTTCTCTTTGTATTACCTCTTCCCTACCCTTCCCCCACAATGTTCCCCTTCTGTTCATTGCTCCACATACTGTAGTTGTGGCATAGTCATCACTTTGCCTTCTGCTCACCACTAGTTATTCTTCAGTTATTGATAAGTAAGATGACCCAACAGTTGACCCATACACCAAATGCCTAGCAACTAGAAATGGGCACAAAACGCCAAAATGGTGTTTCGTTTTGTATTTCATTTTCTTTTTAATTGTTTTGTTTTGTTTAAAATGTTTCATTTTTCATTTGTGTCATTTTTCATTTTTCATTTTTAATTTTTTTTCAATGGCTCCACAACTCCTCAAAAAGGTAAGCAGGGTCGGGCCTGGCTAGTACTTGGATGGATGACCATCAGGGAATACCTGGCACTGTAGGCACCTGGAGTTTGAACTGGCAAGCCACTCCAGTATTCCTGCCAAGAAAAACTCCATGAAGAGTTGGTCATGACTGTAACGACACAACAAGTCTCCCATTTGGGCATAGACTCCTCAATATTGATTCTGGGAGCTGTGGTCTAAAAACTTACTTTTCCAACATCTAGTCTGATCCGTTGTCACCAATGGATCCAGCACTAAAGGCTGATTTTTTTTTTGGTGAAAACAAGGCATGGCATCTTGGTAAGTTGCTGGACAACTCTGCCATATGTCTAGACCTGACAAACAAAAAAAAATGAAAGGAAGGAAACCAATGATGCTTGAATGAGGAATGGTGATGCGCCTACCTTCCAAACCAATGTCTAAACCACCAAAACCAGTCCTATTATCTCTTTTAATTCTCTTTCTCTTTCCTTCCTTCCAGTCTCACAAGGGCCACTGCTTGCCTGAATGAGACACCCCCTTCCACCACGTGCCATGCCAGCCATGCTTCCACAACAGAATTCTTACACACACACACAGGGTTTCTGCTTCATGTTCTTCCAGCTCCTGACTAGGGATGTACATAAATCATTGCTTCCCTTAGCATTTGTTGCTTTGCTGCCTTGATCTATAAGGGTGAGAAGCCTCCGATAACTTTGTTTGCCTCTTCCTATGCACTAATCGGCCAGCCCTGTGCATACTACAAGTGTATGTATGCTTTGCTTCTCAGAGAGAAGAGGATGCTAGTCTTATGCAGATACAGTTTGCACAAAATATGGAGATACTGATGAGGAACAAAGCTTCCCCTTGTTTCACTCTTGCCTGAAGGTGAGATATCTCCTGGGGCTTGACAATTCATCACTGGAGTTTCTTGCCAAGTGAACTGAAATGAAGCATTTTGCAAGTATTTGTTTTATACTCCGACTCCTAGGCTGCCTCTGGCCCCCCACCTTTGCTCCATTTAGATACCAGAATTTCCGGCATCAAAGCGGTGGAACATAATATGTAGTATACCACTGGTCTTGTGAATTAACTATATTCCTCCTGCAGGTCTGAGCAGCATTATGAATATCTAGCTTCAGCAGGAAACTGCTCATCTTATTACTCTCTCAGCGGAATTGCCACGCACAGGAGAACATGTAGTGGGGAGAGAGGAAGATCGAGCTAGTCCCCAAGAAAAACAGCAAGCCATTTCTGAAACCAAGTGTGATCAAATGGCAAGACAAGATAGTATCTGACTGGGCTGGAAAGGGTGGGTTTATTGGGCGGAATCACCCTTCAAGCAACCTTTCCATCCATGGAGAAGTGCTCCAGCCTGGCCCCCTAAATGAGTAGCTTTGGACAGGGAGCAGAGCTGAGCTCTGGCACAATTTCCTCTGCATCACCTGATCAGAAGAAAATGGCTTCCATTGGACAGTCCTACAAGCAGTCCGGAATGTTAAGTCTTTCCCTGTCTGATTGCACCCTGAGTAGGTTTTTAATAATTGTTCCTGTGACTGTGGGGAGAGGGGAACATAGGCCACACATGTACAGTCATCCCCCCACTGATCGCGGGGGTTAGGGACCCACCCCAACCGTGATGCGTGAAAATCCATGATATGCATCAGCGGGCGGGGTGTGGCCTGGGGGCGGGGGGAGGGGGAGGGGGAGGGCCCATGCAGCTCGGAGGCTTCTTGGAGGAGGGCGGGGGTGGCATGAGCAACCCGATTGCCCCCTGCTGCCCCCCCCGCACGGCTCCGAGGTACAGTTACTGCGATCCCATGATGTAGTGGGACCACAGTACCTGAACCGCGAAATGGCGGGGGGTGACTCTATTCTTAATGTACCATCTAACTCATACAATAGGTGAACAGCCATAGATAACCTCTACATTCCTGTTATTTTAAAGAATGTTACACCTTAAAAAGGCATAAACACATGATGTCACACATCCCACCATTTATTTGGAGGAGGCATTGGTGTTGTGGGTTGTCAACACCCAGGGGCAAGGTACATTTTCTGTCTCCTAAAATTTTTGCACCTGTGGCAACCAACCCTATGCCCCACATACTTTGCCACTGCTGCAGCCCAGCCCAGCCCCACACCCTCCCCACTGCTTCCATTGCCTTCCTACCTGGTCTTGCTGCATCCTCATCCTCCTCTTCCTCCTCCTCCTCCTCCATGCTGCAGGCTGAGCTTTCCTTCCAGAAGCTGGGTCTCCTGTCTCTGTGCATGCACACATATATCTGGCTATGTGTACGGAGTCAGAAGTTGACATGGGTGTTTCGTTTCGGGTCTGGTTCCGAAATGAAACATGGCAGCACAGCTCCCATTCGGAACCAGGACCCGCCCTCTGGAAAGAAATCAACTACTGACTTACCTTCCTTTGTGTTGCGCGGGGCCAAACTCCAATGAGGAAGCAGCCTCCGGAGCATCATCTTTTCTTCTCCCTTGCACTGGCCAATCAGGAGCTGTGCAATGACATGCACCATCCCGCCTCCCTGTCTGACTGAGAGAAGTTGAGAGTTCAGTTTCCCACTATACGTCCTTTACAGATGCTGGATTTGATTATCCATAGGGGCCTTCATCTCTGCAGTTCTATCATCATTTATTTATTTATTTATTCAATTCATTTCTTTTCTATACTGCCCATCTTCCAATAGGAACTTTACAGCAATATTAAAATTAACATTAAATAACAGAACAACAAGTCAACAATACTAAAAGAAAAAGAGAGAAAACCCTCAGCAAGAGGCATTGCAGGCGGAAAGGGAAAAAAATAAGTTAAAAATTAAATTAAAAGGCCGCCCAATGCCTCCTTAAAAAGAAAGGTTTTGAGCACTTTTTTGAAGGTGGGCAGGGACTGTGCTAGGCGCAGCTCACTAGGAAGGTGGTTCCACAAAGTGGGGCCCACCACGGAGAAGGTGCAGTTGCGTGTGAGTGACTTCCATGCCTCCCTGGGGGTGGCCACCCTAAGTGAGCACGCCTGCGACATTCTAGTGGGCCTGGCCTCATATGACCTCTGGGATATATGCTCCAACAGGTATTCAGGTCCCAAGCCATGGAGGGTTTTGAAGATCAAAACCAGGACCTTGAACCTTATCTGGAGGGCCATGGGCAGCCAATGCAGGCATGCCAGAACTGGGGTGATGTGATCGAATTTACGAGCACCCACCACCAGTCTGGCCACCGCATTCTGCACCTGTTGGAGCCTCCGGATAAGGGTCAAGGGCAACCCCACATAGAGGGTGTTGCAGTAATCGATCCTCAAGATCACAAGGGCCTGCACAACTGTCCTCAGGGAGAACTCATCAAGGTATGGATCTGGGCAATCCTGTGGAGATGGGGAAAAAGCGGCCCTGGAGACTGCCATCACCTGGGCTTCCAGGGAGAGGGCTGAATCCAAGACCACACCTAGATTCCTGGCCCTGTCCATAGGCTGGAGGGAAACTCCCCCCAGACTAGGGAGGGGGCCATTGTACCTGGACGAGGGCACCCCGAAGTACAAAACCTCAGTCTTCTCTGGGTTCAGTTTGAGCCTGTTGGTCCTGGTCCATTCCAAGACCGCCTCCAGGCACAGATCAAGGGAGCGTAGTGCCTCCACTGCAGAAGAAGAAAAGGAGAGATAGAGCTGCATATCATCAGCATACTGATGACAGCGAACTCTAAATCCCCTGATGTCCTCCGCCAGCGGCCTCATATAAACATTGAACAGCATTGGGGAGATTGCCAACCCCTGGGGCACCCCACAAGGGAGCGTCCAAGGAGCCGATAACTCATCCCCCAGCTGAACCCACTGGGACTGGCCGTCGAGGAAGGTTCGGAGCCAGCAGAACACTGAGCCCCCAATTCCTGCCTCGGCTAGCCGGTCCAGCAGGTTACCATGGTCGTCGGTATCAAAGGCAGCTGACAGATCAAGGAGGACCAACAGAGAGGAACACCCCCTGTCGGCCTCCCTGAGTAGGTCATCCTGCAGAGCGACCAGGGCAGTCTTGGTCCCCCAAAGCAGCCTGAACCCAGACTGGAAAGGATCCAGGATACGATTTTCCTCCAGGTACGAATGAAGCCGGACGGCGGCCACCCTCTCAATGACCTTGCCCAGGAAGGGAACAATGGTAATCGGGCAACAGCTGGCCAAATCATCCAATGCCAAGCCGGGCTTCTTTAAAGTGGGCTTCACCACCGTCTCCTTCAGACAAGAAGGGAAGATTCATCATCATCATCATCATCATCATCATCATCATCATCATCATCATCATCATCATCATCATCATCATCATCATCATCAATCATCATGAAATGAAATGAAACAAATACACAATTTTTCACTGTACACACATGTTTGTGGGCTACTCCAAATGGCTGGAGGTGTTTTAAAGGGGTGCATCTGTTTATTTTTGAGAGATTAGCAAAGGATGAAGCCAAAACAAGCACAGCTTCTAACCAGGTACAAGAAGCAGCTTTGCGAAGATGCCTCAGTTACTGCAGCATTTTCTGACAGCAACAGTATGCTATTACGCTCTGCACAGGAGCCTGTTATTATTCCCTTGCAAGCATGACCATTCTTGTGTGACAGGGTGGTCCTCTGATTTCTTTTGTTTGTTTTTTCCTCCCCTTTCCTGCTGCTGTTACACACGAGTCACTGAGCAAAGATTCCAAAGTGGGGAGGTGAAAGTGGGGAGAGAGGTGGGACCTGACAGTACACCAAGCTGTCATTTAGGCCCGGTGAAGGCAGATACAGGGGAGCAAGCAAAGGCAGTGTTTGGGAACACCCAAGGGGCACCTTCCACATAGCAACCACTTATCACATGCCCAGTCAAGTTACATACTTATACTAATTTATGAAGTTATGAACTGTCATCCTGAATCAGTGAATAATCTGTCTTTTCTCCTCACTCACTGCAAGGAGAACGTAACATCATGCAGCACTGAGGGATGCCTCCAAAACAGCTGTCATTTCTTACATTCGTCAGCCCAACAAGAGCCAGAAATGGCTGCCTCAGGTTGTGGAATTGAGGTGTTGTGATTACAGTTAGGGCAACCAATTGTTAATTATTCCTCTTTGTTTTTATTGTTTTTCCTTCCAGTGCTGGGGAGAGGTACATGTGGAATTTTCTCCCTCATGTGCCAAAATACCTTGGCAGGCTTTGAGTATCATGCTCTTTGACCTGGCACCTCTCCTCAGCCTTTTTCAGCTGTCTCAGGCTGCACATTGTCTAGGGACTGCCCTACCATTGCCTTTTTGAGGTAAGCAGTTAAACCAGTCTTGCTGAGAGGGGGAAGGAGGGGTGATATTATGAGGTCCCTCTCTGTGTATCACTGTATGTTACCTGTGAGGGAAATCCCCAGTGGATGTCATCAGTTAGACCAGGGGTCCTCAACCTAAGGCCCCAGGGCCGGATGCGGCCCCCCAAGGTCCTGAATCTGCCCCCCGGGACCAATTGTAACCCCCCGCACCTACCTCCTGCTTTGCGAGCAAGCCAGCCTCCGCAGCTGCTTCTATTGCTGAGGCAGTTCAAAGCAGTGGGCTATGTCGCTTCTCCCACTACCCCCAACTACCACCCAGATGATCAGCATGCTGATCTAGCATGCTGGCTAGTAGGGCATTCAAAGTGGGAGGGCTATGGCAAGGTCCCCCACTCCCTCCCCTCTTTTTCCATGTTGGCCTTTTTTGGGGACTGTGGTCTGGCCCCCAGTGGTGTCTGGGGCGTGGTGAATTGGCCCGCTTTTTGAAAACTTTGAGGACCCCTGAGTTAGACCCTAGCAGTAAATACTGTAGCAAACTCCTCCCTCCTTCCCTCTTTCTCTCTCGTGCAAACATACACACACATTTTAATCAGCACTTTCATAGGCTTAGTTTGTTTCTGTTTTAGTTGTTTATCATTGATCAGACTTATTTTCTAGGGCTCAGTCAACAATACATAACATGAATGGTTTCAAACCAGCTTTCTAGTCATTAATGAAGGTGTGAAGAAACTCTTTTTATTTGTTTTTTGTTGTGTTGTATTGTGTCTTTTTTAAGCACTGTATATTGTAATGAAACTAACCATGTACCAGGCAAGGGGGAAGGGGCTTTTCTATCATCCAATGTGCAATTACCCAAGTGGGTGCCCAAAAGAAAGAAAATGTGCCAGCCAGATAGATAAATGCTAGACAGCGTTCTTCTGGGTTATTCTTAAAGCACAATGGTGTCAACTTTTAGAATAAAGGGTAAATTAAGAGAGTGGCAGAAAAGCCGCCCTCTCTCTGATATCCCAAGGGGTAATCCAGTTGCCATGGTATGATTTCACACACAAACCTGAGCAAAGCAAAATGTGTGTTAGGCACGGAGTCTCGGAAAGAGGCCCAGTGACACAAGACATGTCCTGTAAGGAATGAAAATCAAAATCAATATGTAGGGAAGCCACTTCTCCCATGAACTCACACAATCTGGCATGACCAAGAGAGAGAGAGAGAGAGAGAAATCTGTCAACAGAGGTACAGTGGTACCTCGACTTACGAATTTAATCCATTCCAAATGCATGCTCTTAAGTCGAACTACTATTTAGTCGGGGTACCTATCTAAAATTTGGAAAAAATTAGTTTAAAAAATGAAAAAAATATTTGTAAGTCGAGCAGACCATATCTACAATTTGTAAGGTGGCAGTTAGAAACCCAACAGTTTTCTGCTCATAAGTCGAATTGCTCTTAAGTCGAGCTGCTCTTAAGTCAAGGTATCACTGTACGTATGCAGATGTGGGCTGGATTGGTCTCCAGAGAATTTTGCTATGGGGCAAAATGAATAAGGGACATTCAGTTGAAGTTGGGGGTGTGGGGTGGGGAACACACTCTTCTCATCTTAATTATTATGGTCAGGATTGAAGGGAACAGGTTGAGAGAGAGAGAGAGAGAGAGAGAGAGAGAGAGAGAGAGAGAGAGAGACAGTAAATAGATGCTAGAGAGCGTGTGAAAAGGTTATTTACCCTCTCCTTTTGACAGGTGACCCTGCCTTGCCCAATAGGGCCATCGGAACTCTTCCCACCATATAAAAAGTCATCTCTTGCACATACTTACTTCTTGTCACAATGACAGGGATTCGTTTATTTATTTATTTATTTATTTATTTATTAGAATTTCTTAAATGAAAATACAGTAATTTGATGCTAAATTTTTGAAGCTTGAAGGTGGCATCTGAAAGACAATGTGGCCAGGATCTTATTGATTAGTTGTGCCAGCAAAAGTTCAGTAAATCACAGTAGCAAATTTCAGCTAGTTAACAAGTCCCTACTCTGCCACTGCTTTGCTACACTTATAGGAAAAAGGTATATACATTTGGATTATGTTGCTGGAAATGCATCTCATGGAAAGCAGGAATGAGCAACAAGAAAGTCCTAGACAGAATCAAACCAAAAATATCTCTGGCAGCCAAGATGACTAAACCAAAAGAGTCATACTTTGGTCAATGAGTGTATACAAATGTACACAAATGTAATGGGATTAATCAGTGGTAAAGAGAAGAAGGGGCTGCCCAAGGACTCTCTGTCTTGATGCCATCAGAAGGGACACTGGAATGACTCTGATGCAACTAAAAGAAGCTGTAAGAGATAGAAAGGCAAAGAGAGCATTGATCCACAAAGTGAACAATGTTCAATGGATAGAAGAAGAGATTTATGCAAGATTAAATAACCAGGAGGAATTTGGCCTCTGATTAGGAAATATTTTCTAAACATAAAATAAAGATGCCTACCACACAATAGTACACTCCATTTGTAAACACCACACCATTACACTCACACCATCTAAAAATATGCTAGGCAAGGTTTTTACACATGAGAAGATTGCTATCTCTGTGGCTATGTTCTTACCACTGGCAACTAAAGGTGGCTCATATACCAAATTTTCGGAGTGCCACCATGCCTATTATGCCACCTCTACTTGTAACTTAATGTTGATTAACTTTGTACCCAATCTTTTCTCCACAGAATTCCAAAGAATGTACATTGGGTTAACAAAGGGGGTCACACTTCCAGTCACTCGTATACCCTTGACCAAAGAACGGTACACTCCTTCTATCTGGGATGGTCGCCCTCTTCCACTGAGCATGCAGCTTCAGGAGGGACACACATGGAGCGGTGAGGGAGGAAGGGGACACCCACCTAGGCAGCCAGATCAGCCAAATCAACCCTGGCGATCAATGGGATGACAGATGTCGCAGCCAGATCGCCCTCACATCCACTTCCAGGCACTCATCGGGGCAAGACCTGCTTTGTTTTAGCCATTTTGCTGTATCCTTGGCCTTCCAGACACACCCCTGGTTGGTGAAATCACCTACCAAGAGTATTCATGATTGCACAGTGAGGTGATGCACTGGTGAAATATCTTCTACTGGACCTGCTGTCGCCCACCTGGCATGCCACTATGTAAATCACCCCAGGCAAGAAAAGAAGGCATCATCCATACTATGAGCACATGTGAGCAACTATGAAAGCAGCTTCACTCGTGCTGCTCTAGGTGCCAAGTAAAAGCAAGTAAAAGCAGTCTTAAGACTGAATGAACTATAAATCAGAGTTAATAAATTAATACATTTTATATCTGGTAATTTGCTAGAGGCTTCCCTCTCCAGTTCATAATCTCACAGTGTCTAAATTTAATAAAATTAAGAATGTGGACATCTCTTGGTCTTTAATCATGCATATTCTATTACAACTTCTGTCCCGCTGAGGATTTACTTGGATGTTTTCCCACCATATCCACCCACTTTCTCCCTCATTCCTTTCCTTTTCTGGATTCCCAGGTTGTTGGATTACTGGGCTTTTTTGTGATTACATTAAAGTAATATATAAAACCTCTTGATTGAAAAAAAAGTCTTCTGTGTTATAAAATGGAAGATTGGTGCCAGAAACAAAGGAATATATTTCACCTCCCCTTTATGCAGAAAATCTTTACTCTTTGCATGCACATATTTTGGAGGACAGAGTTGATGACAGCAGAAGGGAGTATGTTCTAGCTGGGAGAAGTTTAAGAATGAAATTGAGAAATATAACTGTATAGGATATACTCTTTTGCCATAGAAAGTGACCAGATGACCATCTCTGTAGGCTTCTGTAAAACTTGGTACTATTATTCCATGCAAAAGTCTAAACAGAACAAAATAAAAGACAAAAACATGTTGTTGTTCAGTCATTCAGTCATGTCTAACTCTTCATGGCCCCATGGACCAGAGCATCCCAGGCCGTCCTGTCTTCCACTGCCTCCTGGAGATTGGTTCAAATCCGTGTTGGTTGCATCCATGACACCATCCAACCATCTCATTCTCTGCTGTCCCCTTTTCCTTCTGCCTTCCATCTTTCCCAGCATCAGGGACTTTTCCAAGGACTCCTCTCTCCTCATGAGGTGGCCAAAGTACTAGAGCCTCAGCTTCAAAATCTGTCCTTCTAGTGAAAATTCGGGGTTGATTTCTTTCGGGATGGATAGATTTGATCTCCTTGCAGTCCAGGGGACTCTCAAGAGTCTCCTCCAGCACCACAGCTCAAAAGCATCAATTCAGTGGTGATCAGCCTTCTTTATAGCCCAGCTCTCACTTCCATACATCACTACTGGAAAAACCATAGCTTTGACTATCCTGACCTTTGCCAGCAAAGTGATATCTCTGCTTTTTAAGAGATAGCGAGTCAGCTCAGAAGCCATGCAATTCAACCATTCTTTCTTTTCCTCCTTCACTCAGAACCTCCTGGAAGGAACTGCAGGATGGGACAGAAGCAGCAATATGGAAGATGAGAGTTTTGTGGTCATAGGAGACTTTTAACTGGATTTGGGGAAATGTCACACACACAGTCTACAAGCCACCCAGAACCTTGACCATGGAAACTGAGTAGCACTCCCACACTACCAATCTGTGGTAATAGTTCCCAAACCTTCGCTCCCAAAGATTGATAGTTAACAACTCCCAGAGGTTCCTAGCAGCATAGCCAACAATCAGGGATTTAGGAATCTATAGCCAAACAATGTCTGCAGACTCAGTATTACCAACCAATTATCTGCCATATGCTCCGAAATCTGATGTTGGGAATATTACTGAGGGAAGCTAGCAAGAACTATGATTGTGCATCTTTAATTTCCCTTCTCCTGACTGCCTCTCAGACCCCCCCCCCCAATTTGCCCATCCCTTGTTCCCTCCACCAGGTATCTGCTGCTCTGGGTGTACAAGGGATGCATGTAGGTATGCTGGCTATGCCCTGCTACTATTTGATCTGGGAAAAGAAATATGGCTATCATTGGGAGCCATAGGAAGTGAACTCAAGATTCCACATTGTTTCCCACCAAGGCTTGCAGTGGAGAGATTAGAAGTTCTCTCCTCAGCACCCGCACTGATTTGAAGTGAGGCCTGGAACATCTTGTGCACAATCGCACCTAGTGCATAATCTTTGTTTCATTTGGCCAAATTACTTCACCCCTTTAATGTAATCACAAATAAGGCCTGCGTATGATACCAGACTAACATTAATAATCCTCCTTTGCACCATGCAAGGACCTGTTAGAGAACTGGTATAGCAAAGACTTTGTTGTTTTGTTTCTATACTTGTTTTGGTTGGTCAGATGTGGTGTGAGAACAGAGGCTTAGGATAAAAGCTTCATTTTTACATAAGAGTAAAAAAAATACAATTTGCCTTTGTATAAAAAGCGTCAGCATTTTAGAAGGCAGAAACTGCTGAGCTCTTCATGCAACTACATCTCCTGACTGTACCATCTGATGACCCAAGGTTTTTTTTTTAACTTATAATTAACGCAACAGCTTTTGGTCTTGGGGTTTGCTAATGTGAATTTGCACAATTTGCAACACTGGAAACATGGACATTTTTTAAAAGAACCATTTCTTTCCTAATTTTGAATCACGGAAACATGGTGTCGGAAGGAGCCTGTAAGGCCACTGAGTCCCTAGTTGAAAGTGAGTTGCTTCACGGCAGTTTGTTTTGTTCTGATCTGGTTTGGTTGCACAACTCCTTTTCTACTACGGACCCCTGCTGAGGAGCAGACAAATGTAAACTCAAACAAATGAATCATTAGGAATATTAGCATGGCAGATGGCTGCCTATGCCTAGTATGACTCTTTAGCCCCACCTACCCTTAGCTCTCCTCCACCTCACGAGTCCCAGTGGGCACCAGCTGCTGTTGCATTGAATTCTAGACATGCTGATTCATTGCTAAGATAGACTCTCACACATCTACAGTATACCCTTTACCTATGGTTAGGGCTGGAAACAATCAGTGCTCAAAATATTTAGACCTACAACACTCATCACGTCCAGCAAGCATGACCAAGGGTAACAAGTTGTAGAATTTGAAGTTTTAAAAAATCTGGGCCAAATTCCTAACCTATGGAAAGAAATAACCAAGTGCAACTACCAGAAAGAATACACTGCTCATCTGTTTACCCAGAGGGCAAGATCCTGTTGCTCCCTCTAGATATCTCATTGCCTTCTTCCAAGTAACTAATTTCATCAAAACCGGGTTCCCATTCTGCATATTGGTTATTATATATTTACACGAAGCAGAGAGAGCAACCAAGGCTGGTTATGTTAAGCTAGAAATACATGTGGGCAGAAAGCATTAGCAACAATCTCTTGTTGGAATGACAATAAATACCAAAGTAGGTGGGATGGCATTCATCAGCCAGGCACCTGACCTTCTGTACCATATGCAAGAATGCATACAGGTATGTGCAAGGGATGCATACATTGGTTCTGGCATGCAGTCTGCATATGGTTTTTTGCAGAACAGCTATGGAGGGCCAAGTTGGAGCCAACAAGCCTCGTCTACACATGCACAGTGCACACAGTTATACCCCTCTACGCTTGTTCTCTCAAGACTGTCATCCCAAGAGAGTTCTCACTACTAAGGAGTTTCAACAAGGAGGTTAATCATGGAGCAGAATCCAAGACAATTAGTGGATAGTAAGGGTCAATGTTGATATAATCTACAGATATTTCCATCAGATGTATGTAGGAAGTCCAAAACCACATTCAACTTGTCCAGCTCTCATATCACTGATTAAATCACAGAATGTTCTTTAAGCTACACATGGCATAGGTCAAAGGTTTCCTCTGCACATGTGGGTGCTAGTCGTGTCCAACTCTAGGGGTAGCGCTCATCTCCATTTCCAAGTCAAAGAGCAAGTACAAATCCGCATTTCTGCGCATGGAACACTGTTTTACCTTCCAGCTTTTTACAGCAGTACCTATTTATCTACAGTGGTAACTCGACTTACATGATTAACCCGTTCCGAAGGCATTTTTGGAAGTCAAACAATTCAGAAGTCGAAGAGCGGTTTCCCGTAGGAATGCATTGAAAAGAAATTAATCCATTCCAGAGGGAACGGACTAATAGGTTTTCAATGCATTCCTATGGGAAGGCTGTATAAAAACCCCTCAATCAAGGGACAACTGAAGGCTGCTTCTCTCCCCCCACCCCAGCCAACAGACAGCTGATTTTAACAGCTCAGAGCTGTCAAAATCAGATGTCTGTCTCAGCTTTGTGGAGGAGCCTTTGGCTGCCAGTGATTGAGGGAGCAGCCACCTCCTCTTCGCCCATGTCTCTGTGTTGGCTGCCAGCTGCAACAGAAGGCTCTTTGGTTTGCTCCACCTTCTGCTATGGCAGGCACAGGAAAGAGGAAAAGCAGTGGGGCTTTTATGCCTGCTGCAAGCCCCACTGCCTTTCCCCTTTCCTGTGCTCACCACAACAGGTGGGGTAAGCCAAAGAGCCTTCTGCTGCAGCTGGCAGCCAACACATACACTCACACCCATTGCAGAGTCAGGAGGAGGAGGAGGAGGAGGAGGAGGAGGAAAGAGAGAGGGAGAGAGAGAGGGAGAGAGTGGGAGAGAGAGACAGCATGTATGGGGGCTGCTGCCTGCCTCTCAGTTGTGTTTTGTTTTGACAGCCCCGACCTCTAAAGAAAAAAAACTCCCGAGAGGCGCAAAAAGGCAGGCCTGAGAAAGAAGTGGGAAAATTCAAACAACGCTGCTTTCTCGGGTCTAGCTTCCTTCCGCACCTCTCAGGAGTTTGTTTCTTTAGAGGTTGGGCTGTCAAAACAAAAATACACTGAGAGGATGGCAGCAGCCCATGCAAGCATGCACACACACACTCCTCCTTCCGACTCTGCAGTTCTGGCTGTGAAGACTGGGGGGCGCCCTCACTACCCACAGCCAGACCTGTCAAACAGTGCTTTTCCCTACGAAGCGCCCTCCGTGCATGCTGTGTGTACCATTTCTGGAACTGGGGCATCGGTTTCGAATTTGAAAGGAAATCATCATAAACTGATGCCTTGGTTTCAGAAACAATATACACAGCATGCATGGGGCAGAGCTTCATACTGAAAGGTAATAATTGGAAATGGATTTCCTCTCGTAACTCAAGTTTTTTTTCCATAAGTCCAATAACTCAGATGTCAAAGCACTTGAGGTACCATTGTACTTGAATTTACATCCTTTCGAAATGCTAGGTTGGCAGGAGCTGGGGTTAAAAACAGCAGACCACTCTGCTGCATGGCACCTGGGATTCGAACCACCAAGCTGCTGACTTTGCAGCTGACAATTTCAGTGCTCTAGCCCACCGAGCCACCACACCCCTTTACACATGAGATAGCTGTGCTTGTTTGTATACAAATTGAATCTGTCTGCCTTAATTAATCATTGGCTTTAATTTTTTTCCAGATCTGATAGTAAGAGCTGAACACAACGGTCAGAAGATTTTGCATTACAATGAAATCTTGTGGGTCTAATACATGTCTACTCAAAAGTAAATACAATCATGTTCATTGGGGTTCCCTCCTAAGTAAGTGTGTACAGGACTGCAGGCATCCCCATCCTTTTTTAAATTGTAACTTTAAAATGCAAATACAGGACCAGTTAATTCAATCTTATTAAATTTGTAATACAGCCTGCCTTTTCATAGGTTTACAACTAACCTCTTCAAGCACAAAAGTGCAATAGCTGGTAGTGAGTGGTAGAAGACAATTAGCACTTGAAAATGTGTATTCTGCCTTTTAAAAGGAGTTATAACCTCTATTATCAACAGCGTGGAGGAAATGGAGACAAATGATTCATTGAGTGCTCCCAGTGATGGGGGAAAATGTCATATTCTCTGTTTTAAGTTCTCCTTTACATAATCAAAAGTTTGTATGAATTCTTGATCTGTCATTTCCTGTTCCTTATGCTTTCATTTTAATTTTCTTTTAATTTTAAAGGGTGAAATGCCCAGTTCCTATTTCTGCATTCTGTAAAGATTTTCTATTTGCTCGTTCATTTCCTTGATAATACCCTTGTTTGGGCAGTGTAGATGTTATTAAGGATACAGTGGTCCCCCACCCTTTCGTGGTTCATATACTGCAGTCCCGTTATATCGCGGGACCGTAGAACAGTGGTACCCCAAAAGGGCTTGAGGTTAGCCCGGGTTTTTAAAACCTTTCCCCCCTTCCCAAAGCCCCGGGCTCCAGCTGATTGGCACTGGGGTTGGGAAACAAAAGGTTTATCTCCCCTATCCCAGTGCCAAGCAGCTGGAGCTTGGGGCTTGGTTCCATGGAGGCAACGCTTGCCACTCCCCTGCACCCCGGGGGGGGGGGTTGGAAGAAGTGGTGCATGATTTTTAAAATGGCTCCATTGCTTAAAGACTTCTTACCCAACCTGTATCTGCATATCATGAATTTTCAAATATAGTGGGTCAGGTTAGGTCCCTAACCCCCGCGATAGATGGGGGGGGGGGTTACTGTACATTATATGGGGCTTTTTGGTATGTAGCTCAATCAGAAGAGGACATCCTCTCAGTCTCATTGCCAGCACAGGGACAATTGACAGGGATATGCCTTCCCAGTAGCTAATAATAGGTAAGGGAATGCACCCTCTTGGGAGCTCAGACTGCCCCCCCTTCTAGCCTTCCACTGAGAACTGAAGACCCACCTTTTCAGGCTGGTTTTTAATCATGACTGAGTCTCTGAATGGCATTTTTTAGTTAAGATACTTTTTAATGGTTTACCAGCTTTGATTGTTCAATATATTTTCATCGGTATTACGGTTTGGTTGTTCTTCATGTGTGTGCAATAGTGTTTTCACTCCTATATTTTTAATACTGTGAGCTGCCATGAATCCCCTTATTGGGAGGGGGGAAAGGTAAAGGTAAAGGTTGCCCCCGCACATGCATGCTAGCTGTGTCTGACTCTAGGGCCGGTGCTCACCTCCATATTCAAGCCGAAAGAGCCAGTGTTGTGCAAGTCCGTGGCCACGTGGCTGGCATGGCTGCAAGGAAACACTGTTTTTATCGTCCCCTTTTTAAATGGTGGTACCTATTTATCTACTTGCATTTCCATGCTTTCGAACTGCTAGGTTGTCAGGAGCTGGGGTTATCAGCGGGAGCTCACTGTGCTGTGTGGCACCTGGGATTCGAACCGCCAAGCTGCCGACTTTACAGCCAACAGAAAGGCAGCCTATAAACAAGGGCAACGCAATGCAATGCAATATATACATGGAAGAAGGGAAATATACTGAAAGTCTCTCTGGATCCTGGTGTCATATTCCCATGGTGCAATGAGTAGTCTTATTTCACCCTACAAGTACAGTACACTCCCTTCGGTTCTCCTGCTTCTGTTGCGCCGTTGTCCTCTTTGGGAGTTATCTCTGTGCTTCGCAATTAAAATTAAAATTTCCCCAAAGCATCCTTGGCTGTCTTTGTCTGTGTCTGTGTACTGTGCCCAGAAAAAAAGTCCAGCTAAGTCTTGTCCATTTGCAAAGGGATTGATGGGCTTGAGTGTGGAAAATCCATCTGTAAAGATGTTATCAGCGAGTGCCCTGGGTAAACAGTGGAAAAACACTGACCGGGCTCAGCGCACCAGGAAAGTGTGTGGGGTCTCTAGAAACCGGCAGGCCTCCCTCTCTCAACCTCCCCCCCCCAGTACCTTTGGCAGAATGCTTCATCTCGCATCAGCTTTCAAGACGAAATATTACTTATGCTAAACTCCTTAATGTGAGGTGCCCTTTTAAAGAGGTTGTTTCATTTAATAACGTTCATTGTATTAGCTCCCCCTAAAGTAATCACTGACTTTGATGAGAACATGCTCTACGTTCTTTTATTTGAACTGGGAATAAAATTAGCACGTCTTTGCTTTGGTATCTGCTCCTTTTGTTCGGATAAATAAACATGAAGCTGTCAGTGCAGAAGAAAATCCACTGCTTCTCTCTCTCCTCCCCCCCCCGGCCCCACCCCCATGCTCATTCACGCTTTCTCTCATTCTCCTGTTACACACCTTTGATTTTATGTAAAGAGGATTCTCCTGCAACAGAGCACTCCCTTTAAAGTACACTAAGCAGACTGTATGTTTGCTTTCTTCTGCTGCTTGTTTCCCATGTAAGGGGGAAAGGAGGCACAGACACCGAGTCCCCTGTCCCTGCAGAAGAGAGGTCTTATCACAGAGGCTTTCCTTTTTGTACAATTGGTTGCATTGTTTGTTGTGAACTTGTGATTAATAATCAGAGGCTTGGTTGCACGCCCAAAACCAACAGGGTTCTGGCATTAAAACCAGCCAAAGCCCTTCATTCAGGAAGGCTTGACTTAATTCTTTGCCTTCCTATGCTCTTCACTAGAGATGGGCACCAAAAAAAATGTCGTTTCGTCTTGTTGTAAGGTTATGAGACGTTTTGTAATGTAACGAAACGGCAGACAACATTTTATTATGAAATGAAATTAAACACCATGTTTTACTGTTGAAACAAAACAATTTGTGAATTTCCCTCCTCCGCTCTCTTGTTCTGGCCACCACCACCCAGCTGGTTTTGACAGGCTGGGTGGTGGTGGTCAGAATGGGAGAGCAGAGCAGGGTTTTGAATTTCTCACTGCCTGCTCCATTCTCCCGTTGTTTCCCCTGCCTCCCAGGTGGGTTTTTTTGTCAGTTCAGGCTGGGTGGGCATGGGGGCAACAATGGGCAAATGGAGCAGGCAGTGGGATAATCAAAACCATGCTCTGCTGTGCCATTCTCAGCCGGGCAAGGGTCAAGTGGGTGCACCACCCACCCTTTCAGAAGGGCACAGCAGCAGGGGGCTGGCAGGGTGGGCTCTGATTTCACTGCTCGCCCTCTGAGGCTCCTGCTGTGTTGGGGGATCCCAGCTTCCAAGGACACAGCAGGGGGCTGAGAGGGTGAGCGGTGAAGTCAACGCTCGCCCTGTCAGCCCCTGCTGTGTCGGGGAAGCTGGGATCACCCTGCTGTGTCGAGCAGAGTTCTGAATAGTTTTGTTTCATTTCCTTTTGGAAGAAAATCATTACTAACAAAACAGAATGAAACTACTAAGGAAATGAAATGAAACGAAAAGCTATTTTACCATTTCGTGCCCATCTCTACTCTTCACTCATGCTGTTGGTACGAAATGCTTGTGTAATACTGTTCTATCTCAAGTACAATGATATTTTGGAATACTCGATGCATGGAGGTGGCTGGTGAGCCAAGGGAAGGGGGCACCTTGCCCACACATGAATGGGGCTGCTGGGACACTCTCACACACACACACACAAACATATCCAAGTTGTCCCAGTCCAGGTCAAAACACTGAAGTACATTGGCTTTCAGACAAGTGAAGAAAAAAAAACAGTGAAGGGTGTGTAGAAATATGTACCTGCAGAGAGGAGCAGGGGTGATTTTTTAAAATTACAAAGTGAGCCTTGGTTTCAAATAGACTGTGAGTATGTAGCAACTCTATCTGATATAATCAGTTTCTCCACTAAAACAAAAGCATCCTCCTTTAAGGATATAAATCCTGGCTTTTGTCATAAGGGGTGGTAAGGGTGGGGGTGGGGCAGAAATGTATTTGTCTGTTTGTTCCTTAACAGTCTTGGAGAAATTTCACAAAGTTACAGGACTGGGAACGTACAGTATCTGAAAAAAATGCACCTGGTGAGACAAGGCAGAAAAGGTTTGCCTTTTTACAATCAAGGCAGAACCATTGGGACGAAGGCTGTCTGTGTGGTTTCCCTCCCTCCCTCTTTGATCAGGACATCTGCCCTTTTATATTTGCTCTATGTGTATACTTAGGACAAAGGCACTGGTTATGTTCTACAAGAAGATATTGGGAGTTATAGTTGCCAAAAGTGAGTTTCAAAACTCTGAACTGAGTGCAGTCCCTCCACGTAGGCAATTGCCTCAACTATCATCTAAAATGCTGTTCTGCAATTCTGTTGCCATCCTTCTTCTCCCCATCCATTCAAAAGAAAGTGGCCAACGCCACAAGGTTCTTGCTCCCCAGAATGGACTGCTTATTTCAGATTGTCTTCTGATACACACTAATGAATACTTTATACCTTTCAGCAGTTCACGTATTAATATTTATTTGGAATTGTGTGCTTCCTAATGTTAAGTTTTAATTCTGTTGATAGATGGCCGAGGCTGTTTTGGGCCACCTGGAAGGCCAGCTATGGCAATAAAGTGATGGCTTGGAATGAAACAAACACAACCCTCCAGTGCATTGCCCTCTGGGCATCTTGGTCCCTCTAGGGTGGGTCACAGAGTGGCACTCACAGCAGAAGCTTAGGCGGGCAGCATTCCTTTTCCACAGGCTAGCTAACAACTACTTCCCTTGACTACTTTGGCTTTGAACCAGCCTCCCTAGCATTCCTCACATTCCGTAGCACACAAGCCTTCCTGGTTTTAAGAGCTGTGGCTCCGCTCAGCCCCTTCCTCCTTCAGCTCTCTGCCTCTCCTGCCATTCCCCCCGCCACCAACACTAAACATTCCTCCAGGCTCCCCGCTGCCCTGGCTGAGACATCTCCTTCCTAACTGCCTCATTCTGATGTCCCAGGATCTCTGTGTAGTGTGGGTGTCTTCTCTCATAGCCCAACCAACATTTCTTCTTCCTTGCTGCAAGAATACCCAACGCCTCACAGCAGAAACGAACATTACAGATTGCCCCACAACTGGAACTAGCTGGAGACCCATGGCTCAGGCAAGTACCACCTTGGCTAAGAAGAATCATGGGTTTAAGCCCCAAAGGCCAGTCCAAGAAGCCAAACAAGCTAATTTGCAGCCTTCTGAAGCATCTGCACACTAGATCATAAGGGGTTTTTTTTCCTAATCACAGTTTATCTCAAGCATCTGTTTCTGCCCTATCTTTCCTGAACAACTGATTCCCAGCCACCATACCACCCTGATAAAGGTCAAGAGGTTTCTTGGCCATGCGTACAACATAGGTGACCCAAACATTTTTGTCTCACCAGATAGCAGCTCCATGGGAGTGGGGTGAGGGGAGATTATGAAAATGAACAGGAGACGTCTCTCTTGGGACAGATAGCTGCTCTTTTTCTTCATGAAACTGCTTTTAACTCCAGAAAGTACAAATAAAAGATTGTTCTCCATGTAGTTGGACATTTGGCTCCACCAAAAAAAAAAGGAATATTATTCTGTGCAGGTGCAATTATTATTATAAAGTCTCACCAACCATGACTTGATAACAGCAGCAAGGAGAATAGCTTCTACAGTTTAATTTTGAGTGAATCTAAGATCAGTTCTTTTAGCTACTTCTGGGAATCTAGATTGCTGGCTGAGTTTTAAGGTGAGGCCCTTGTTCCTTAGACATGTGTTTTGTGATCCAGGCTGACGTTCTTCTAGAAGGCTGAGGACACCTGCATTAGATGCAAAAGTGGCAAAAGAAGCCATTCCTGAATAAGCGGCACAGGACTGAGATCGTCTAGCTGCTTCTGACCCTTGTTGTACAGAAAGACCCTTGGCTCTCCAGATGTTTTACTCCACAAGTCCCACAAGTCCCTTATCATTGGCTATATAGGCTTGGAATTTTGGGAGCTGCAGTCCAAAGCATCTGGAGGACCAAAGGTTCCCCATCCCTGTTCTAGAAGTATTAGACTACAGCTCCCATCATTCTCAGCCACCATTGAACCATAGTGACAGAGACTGGTGAGAAAACTCTCAAGGGCACTAGCTTGGGGGAGGCCATCCTACGGGAGTTTTGATTTAATTTTGGTGACATTATTATTATTATTTTTAAAAATTCTAATTTTCAAAAACTTAGTTTGGTCTCTAATCACCAAGTGCTTTCTCTAGCTGGATAGAAACATGATCTAAATCCAGCACTCATTATGTTTGCATGAGCACCAGCAGCCTTTTGCTGATGAACACCCAATCCTGACATTTCAGAACGAAGAACTCCTCCTGCTCTGGTCACAAGTCACCTATGTTTTAAAAAATGGTGTGCTGTCAAATCCACTCTGACTGATGGCAACTCTTTTCAGGGGTTTCCAGTAAAGTACTGAGAAGTGGTTTACCATTTCCCAAGGAGGAGGACTTGTGAGTCATGCGTCACTGACAAATCAGCTTTAACATTTACATTTTAAAAATCATTTCTACACCACCTTGGGTCACTCTACACAGGGAGATAGGTGGGACAGTAAGTAAGTAAGTAAGTAAGTAAGTAAGTAAGTAAGTAAGTAAGT
>JAHTLZ010003518.1:33509436-33538536 GCA_023846285.1 Phrynocephalus versicolor | reverse complement strand
TATACTCCCTCTAGCTGTATTGGGATTTGGCACAAACTTTACCTCAGGAAGAGGAGGTGATGCTGGGATTTGGCAAAAGCCTCTGGGGCCAATAAATCTCCTGACAATGTACTTATGTAATAAATACTTTGTTAGAACAAAGAGATGCAATCACAATTCTAGCATGGGAAATGGTAGTTCATCATTCTTTATTCTAAGCCCTCTTGAGTGGAGAGTTACCAAGGGAAAGTTCAGGAAAAATGAAGCATGTTTCAGATTGTTGTTTTCAGGCACGCTGGGCTGAGGGGGGAGGGAGTCAGATTTCCCCTTCAATCTCAGCCCAAGAGGAATAACAAAACAATTGCCAACAAGCAATATTTTTTGTTCATTTCTCTAGATCAGAAGCCCTGAACCTCACCCTCATCCTCACCTTGTGAAAATCGTAGTAACAACAAAATATGAAAAACTGTGATTATATCTTGACTAGAGACTGGCAAGGAACCCATTTCAGGACACTTTGGGGAAGTCCGCCTGCCCAGAACAAAACGAGATGCCCAACTATTATCAGCATCAATGATTTGTCTATGGCTTCTAACTCAGACATCCCAAATGCAATCTTCACCAAACATGGACTAGTTCTTGAGCTTACTCTCCTCCACACCCTGTGTAAGTTTGACAAAGATTAGCTTTGGGATGTCTGAGTTATTGCTCCCAAAGCAGGTCCCCCAGGAATGTGCATTTTAGCCAGCTGCTAAAGAGCATGCTCGTGGGATGACCTGCTTTTTTGGGAGACACCCCAAAGCCAATATTTGCCACACTTGCTCAGGATGGGGAGGAGAGTCTGATGAAGACTCTCTGAGAGTTTGGCATCTCTTACTCTTATGGGGGATGTTCTACTGCTCCCAGAAGTCCCAAATGGCACAAACCACTAAAGAGTTCAATTTGTCAGAAACTTCGTGAAAGTTTATGGTTCGTAGTTCACGAATGTCAACAAACCATGAGCTGCAATGAACTGCCCTTTTTTCCAAATTCAAGCCCATCTCTAACACACAGCCACAATACCAATCTTGAAGGATTTGGTACCCTTACAAAACTTGCTTAGTTGTTTTGTTTTTTACTTTTGTGGTGCTCTAAAGAAAAGAAAATTTACATTTGTGAACAGCCAGTGATGTAGTGGTAAATCTGGAAGGTCAGCTACTCATTTTGACAGACCCCACCAGCATCCTATCAGAAAAACATCCAAAAAATCTAGCTGTGCTGGGTGAGATCCGCAAATGAGAATTGGGTCTTTTGTCAAACAAATGGCACTTCCTTGCAAATTCCACATGAGATCGCCCTCAAATCCTCTGTATTAAAACAGATACCATGAAGCACCATGCTGTTCCTGCAAAAATCCATTTCTCTCCCAGCAGTGATGAAGACTGTTGCCGCTAAGTTCAGAGGGAACAGGGAAGGCTGAGGATAGTGGCAGATGATATCATAACTCCTGTTAATCTGAACATCCTGTAGCTTTGACCTCATCAGCCATGGGTCCACCACATCACTGAGCACAGCTGCTAAGAATGTATGTTTATGTTTATGCTCTCATATATTCACTTATTTGCTCATATTTGATTTCATCTCATTGGTTCTCATCCCCCCCCCGCATTTCTCTAGAAATCTGAATCCAAAACAACTTACATTATTATTTAAAACAAGTACTGTACACATGAAACAATGCTATGTATATTGATATATAATGAGAAAAGTTTTAATTTTAAAAAATAGGATAGAGTTTAAAAAATTAAAAATTGCAGTGAAAATAATTAAAAATCAACAACAAAAAGTCTAGCAGTTCCTTTAAAAGATCCTATCCTTAGCAGTTAGACGCTAGATGGTTGCTAAAGTAAGGTATCGTATGTGGGTGGGATTTAGGGAATTGGCAGACCTGGTCTTCCTAAGCAGAGAGTTCCATTATCAGGAATCAACTGCTAAGAAGGCCCTTTTTAGCAATTTTTCCAAATGTCCATCTCCATCAAGCTTATATGAGATAACACTGTCTTTCAGATATCCTGACCTAGACCCAAGCTACACAGGCATTTCAAGGTTGTATTGTAACCATGTCTTTGAATTGTACATGAAAATGGATTGGCAATAGAGATGGGGACAAATCTAAAAATGAATTGCAAAATTTGTTCCAGAAATCACTAATTGGTTTATTTGTATTTGTACAAATTGAGAAATTGACACAAAAGCTTCAACAGGTCCAGAATCTGGCAGCCAGGCTATTAACAGGGTTGAGAAGACATGGCCACATCTCCCCCATCCTGGCCTCCTGTGTGCTTTCATGCCAAGTTCAAAGTCATGACTCTAACATATAAAGCCCTTAATGGTTTAGGACCTCTTTGCTTTACAGAATGCTTTCTTCCATCAAGTACTGCCTGTAATACATGTTCTTCTCAAACCGGGCCTTTAAACTTCAAAGCACCAAGAAAGATGAGGAAGGGGAACACAAGAAGCCACACTTTCTCCATAGTCGCTCCATCATTGCAGAACTAACTCCCATCCGAGATCAAACGTGCCCCCCCTCCCTGTTGTCTTTCAAAAGATCACTAAAAATGTAGATCTTTCAGCAGGCTTTTCCTAAGCCGCTACTACCATAGTTTTCTGAACTGCCAAAAATACTTACCCTGACATCTTATTTTATTATGTTTTAATATAATGATATCATTTGATGTTGTTTGTATTGTTTATCATTTTATTTGTATTCATTCTGTTTGTGATTTATTGCTGATGGTTGGTAATAAGTTGCTTTAATATCAATGCTTATTGTTTATTTTTGAATGTTGTAGGCCTGCTGGCCAGATGGGTGGGAAATAAATACGAATACAAATTGATGATATTTTAGTCATTTGTTGTGCTATAAAATGGGCCCCAAGACACCTAGAGACACCAAAAATGCAGAGAAGCTTCCTCTGCCTTTCCTCTAGAGGTTTGATGAAGCTTGGATTTCTGCTTGTATAAGTGTTCTGCTTATATACCGCCCCATACCACTTCAAGTAGTCTCTGGGCAGTTTACAGTTTAGTTACAGTATGCAGGCTACACATCCCCCCCCCCCCCAGCAAGCTGGATACTCATTTTACCGACCTCGGGAGGATGGAAGGCTGAGTCAACCATGAGCCTGCTACCTGGATTGAACCCCAGGTCATAAGCACAGTATTACCTGCAGTACAGGCATTTAACCACTGCACCACAGGGCTCCTAAATGTTTAAGCTATGCACCTCCAAAGAGCACCCCCAGGAATACCCCCCTAGGAACCTAAGGACACCAAATTTGCAGAGAAGTTTCCTTAGCATCTCCTCTACAATCCTTCCTAGTGTTGTGACAATCAGATATCTCCAAGCCAATTGTCAGAGGGCCTGGCTGTTTTGTTTTGCACTTCCTGCAGCTTCTGAACTGCCTTTGAGGGCAGCCCCACTGCCATAGTCTCTTCCTTTTATTTTGCCATAGGCTTCATCCCTTCAGGTGTAATTTGCTGGGCGGGGGCAATGGGCAGTACTCAAAGTGGCTGAGAGTAGGGGCAGAATCCAAATTGCATAGAGCCCCCTTTCCCCCCCTCTCTCCATCGGTCTCTCTGCCACACGGGATGCTGGGAAGCTAAACCACTCTTGCTACTGAGCATCAGAGGGCTGTTGAACGTGGGCCAAGCACTGTATGAAATCAGGCTGATGAGTACAGACATACATACAATTGTGCTGGGCATGCCTGAGCCCCTTGACTCGCTTTAGCAAGCCATGGGGTCATCGGGGGACCACAGCCAGATCTAATTCCTTTGTCGCTTATTTCAGTAGCACTTCCGATGCCAGCATTATGCTGAGCTGGTGACATTAAGGTAGCCAGCTTTTATCAAGACCAATTAAGGAAAATCTGGTCACTCCTGGGGTCAAGGAGCAAGATCAACAGCTTCTCATGATGGCAGTATAACGATGGATTGCCATGTTTTAGTTGGAAAACAGGTCACTAATACCTGACCATTGTGGCCCTATTATTCTGATGAACCATTCCCATTCCCGATCATGTTCAACACATGCATTACAACTGCATGTCTCTTTCAAAACTATCCTTGCTGTTAATCTTTGCTGCTTCTGGCAGATATCGCCTGAAGTCTAGTCTAGCATTTGTATTTGTAATGGCCACACGACTCCCCCCCTTTTTAGTTCAATGGAAGTTCCCTGTTTCCTCTCACACTCCTGCCTTAAAAATAAGAGCAGAACTGTGTGGGGGGGGGATTATAACCATACCTTTCTGCCTCCACAAATAAACATAGTCAAATTCCATCATCATCATATGTTTTCTGCTTATTATAGACTGGTCTTGAGAAATGCAAACCATAATTGAGATGTGTTCTGTCTATCAAATGAAAAACACTACTGAAGAAAACATCAGTTTATACAATTATTTGTCTTTAAGATTTGCTCCTCCCACTGATTTCTTGAAACAGTTTATAAAGAGGCAGTGCAGTGGATACAATGGCATACATACAGTACATCAGGGGTGTCCAAACTTTTTGCAAGGAGGGCCAGATTTGGTGAGATAAAAATGTGGGGGGGCTGACCATTCAGCTGGAAGGGGGGGGGAGGGTGTGGTCCATGTGCATCTGCAACAGCTGCAAATGCTCTGGTTTCAAGGTGCCCAAGGGCCCAGCGGCTGTTGCACAGCCCGGGAATTGGCTCACGCACACCCAAGATGCGCCACTGCTCACATATGCTGCCCTCCCTCTCAAGGAGGTGGAGAAGACGCTGCAGCAACAGAGCCAGGAGTGGGTAGGCAGGGCAGGTGGCTGAGGGGATGGACGGAAGCAGGGAGGGCAGGCAAAACATAAAACTGCAAGCTGACATCTCTAGCTAGCACAGGGAAGGGCCGGCCTGCAGAGATGAATGACAGGCTGAGCTGGGAGGGAGAAGAGGCTGAAGGCCACTCAAAATTTTAAATCGGGCCGCATTTGGCCCCCAGGCTGGACTTTGGACATGCCTGCAGTATATGCTTGTCACAATAACAATCCCCAAAGCAGGGGCCCTCTTAAATATATAACCCAAGCATTATGTGAGAACCAACCTTTGGAGGAGTACAGAATATGCAGGAAACATCCCTCAATTCAATTCCAGCACCTGGAAATTCTGTCCATTTTGTTCGGTTTGGTTTTGCTTTGCCACAGATCTGGCAACCTTCCCTGATACACCTCAGAGTGAGCACTCAGTGGTTGCACAAGGACCTTCATGTTGTGGGCACCAAAAAAACATTAACAGCTATTGAATGTAGGAGTCCCATCTCTCTCTCTCTCTCCAATAGTTGAGCTGAGGGTCTGTAAGTACTAAAACTTACTAGTACTATCACTCTAGCCATTCCAAATTCAGTAAATCCTAGAAAGCAAATAAGACTTTGCCTATGGCTCTACTGACTAGCCAACTCTGTCTGCTAAGAGCCGCCAGCAATAAAGCTGGCATAGCTCTACTGGCAGATTAATATGGGATTAGTAAAAGCAGACTCTAGTGGAGAATATCTGTGACCTAACTTCAGCTGCTTAACTAAATATGAACTTGAACTGGATAAAACTTTCATTCCTATGCATCCTCTGTGGTCCTTAAGGTATGAAGGCATTTTAGCTCCAAGTAGTTTTACTTTTAGATTTATATACAGTGGTACCCCAGTTTACGAGTACCTTGAATTGCAATTATTTCGCAAACTGAGCAAAAATTTTAGTAAAACTTTGTCTTGGTTTGTGAGTATTGCTCGAGTTTACAAGCAAGGCTCACTTCATTGCAGGCCTGTGCTGCCTGGAACGGGTATCCAGACCACGTGGTAGGGCCTCAGCACAGATCGGAAGTGACTTCCAGTCCAGTGGGTCTGTGTGGACCTCTGGAGCTCACCCCAGGCCTGGTGCTACCTGAAACAGGCACCTGGCCCACACAGTGGGTCTGCGACAGGCTTCTCAGGCCTCAGAGCAGAAGGGAAGTGACATCCAGCAGACTGGAAATAACTTCCAGCAGACTGGAAGTGGCATCCAGGGCTCTCTGCAGACACAACAATGCCCAGAATGGGCCTCCAGGGTCTCCAGAGTTTGCCCTGACCCAGGTTTGGCACTGCCTGTCCATGGCCTTCACAGCAAGACCCGAGCCCAGCCCTGCCCAGCCACAGCCTCCCGAGCATGCCCCAAGCCCGGTGCTGCCCATCCACAGCCTCCACAATGCACCCTGAGCCCAGCACTGTCCATCTGCAGCCTCCGCAGCACATCCTGGGCAGCGCTGGGCCTAGGGCAAGCTCTGGAGGCCACTGTGGCTCCCGGTCAAAGCAAATTTCTCCATAGAAAATAATGAAAATTGAGACCCCAGAATGGATCTGGTAAGTTTCCATTATTTCTTATGGTGAAATTTGCTTTAATATACAGTGGTACCTTGTAGAAAGGAATTAATTCATTCCAAATGAAATTATGTTAAGCAAATTTTCCTTTGTATACATTTCCCATAGGAATGCATTGAAAACGGATTAATCCCTAATCGTGACTGCTTTTCTGTTGTACAGATTCACCCCATAGGCAATTCTGTTAAGCGATTTTCCCCTATCTCCGAAAATTTTTCCCTTAAGTGGATTTTCTGTTAAACAAACCGTTTGTTATATTAGGGCCTGCAGTACGAGTATTTTGGTTTACCAGTATGCTTCCTGAACGGTTTATGCTTATAAACCAAGGTACCACTGTATCTAGATATCTTAGATCTATATATTTTAGTTCTAGACTAGAGATGGGCACGACTTGAAAAAAAAAATTCGAGTTGTCGTTAGTCGGGCCGGTTCCGTTTCGGCTCGTTTCCGTTTTTCGCGAAAAATTGCAAAAATTAGTCGGTTTGTTTTTTTGTTTTTCGTTTTCGTTAGTACTGTTTTTTTTGGGGGGGTAGCGAGCTCCTGGAGGCACCTCTGTGGGGTGGGTGCCTCCTCTGGCCCGCTAGGAAGGGAAAGCGGGCTCCTGGAGGCACCCGTGGGTGCCTCCTATCCTCACCCACTAGGAAGGGGAAGCAGCAGGCTCCAAGAGACCCCTCAACATGGGGGTCTCCCCTCCTCACCTGCTGCTGCAAAATGGCATGCATAGCCATATGGATATGCATACCACTATTGCAGACAGTCAGACCAGTCCACTGGTACGACCCTCCGTCAAGGACTGGGTCGCACCTGCCATGTCCCACAAAGAAGGGAATCGTACTTGCGTGTAGTGCAATGCAAGTAGATCTGGCTTAGGGTTAAGGTGGGTTAGTGCAAGGGCTAGGGTTAGGCTAGTGACGGGTAAGGTTACGGTGCGCTAGTGGGTTGCACCTCTGGGTGCCTCTCTGACCCACTAAGAAGACAGTCTGTGACGTATGGGTAAGGAGTCAAGGATTAGGGTTATGGTTAGGGGGCTAGGGCAGGTTTTAGGGGGCTTTTTGGCACATCCCAGAAGTCTCCATGGCCAAGTGGCCATGCGATTGGTGGGATGGCTCCAAAAATTTGCATGGTCGTCCACTCCCACATCATGGCTGGTCACTCGGCCAGCCCATCATTGCGCAGGTGTAAATAAAATAAAATAAAATAAAATCAATGGAGGACAGAGGAGGAGAGGAGAGACATTTTGTTGCAAGAAAAAGCCCACTGCTACTGTGAAAAATCTGGCAGTTTATAAATTTCCGCGTGTTTCTGTTGTGCTTGTGTGTTTTTGGACCACGATTTCAAAAACAATATTGCGTTCGCCGCCCCATTTTGGATCCCCCGCCCGCACCGCATGGCATGGCGACTCGAGTCCGGCTGCCCAGGACGGGGGGGAGGCGGGACCCCCCCTCCAGAAACCATCCCTCCGGTAGGTGCCCTGAGGCACGGCAGGCATTTTTCCGCCTGCTTTTTGGCCCGGGAATGGGTGGGGGGAGACCCGGGAGAGTTTAAAAGTTTTTTCCTGTGCCGCCCGTGCCGCTTGCTTGCGCTTTGGCGGCCGGTGGCGAGACTGGGCTTTTTGCTGGCTGCAAGCCTGCGGCGAGTCCCACCAGACCAGAGCAGCCCAGGACGGAGGGGGGAGGCCGGGACCCCCCCTCCAGAAACAAACCATCCCTCCGGTAGGTGCCCTGAGGCACGGCAGGCATTTTTCCGCCTGCTTTTTGGCCGGGAACCGGGTTTTTTTAACTTTTAAAAACTTTTTTTCTGTGCCGCGTGGCATCGCGCGATGCAAGTAACGAGCACGACAAATCAGAATTGTTCGTTCGTCGGTTCAAGCTCGAATTCTGGTGGAGTAATTCCCGTTACCGTTTCCGTAGAGTAACGGAACCGAGTAACGGAAACGGAAACGGGAATACCGCTAAGTCGTGCCCATCTCTATTCTAGACATCTAGATATCTTAAGTTTACATCTAGACAATTATAGATCATAGATTGATATATATCTAAGTTATATAATATAAATTTTAGATAATAAGATATCTTAGATTTAAATTATATTTATGATGCTTTTCTAATGTTGCATGGTCTTTGAGATTCTACTGATCATAGGATACAGAGTTAGTGGCTGGTACAATCAGTTATTTTTCACCACTTCAATGTCTAATCTCAACAAGTAATCCACAAAATAAAAGAAGCTGTGAACATTAGGCTGGATATTCATAATTTATAAAGGTTACATGTTACAGCTCGCTTCTTCTTTCTGTACAGCTGGGTTTAATCAAGTTGCCAAATCAGCAGCTTGCCATCCTCAAATATTTCTGGGCCAAAACCTGAGGCTTGGAATAGGTGCTATGATTTCCAGGGGCAATCCATTGTGATGTCACAGAAGCAGGGCAGGCAAAAGTCGGGAGAGGGAGGCCATTTTCCAGGCCCCCTGCTACAACTGCCAGGGCTTGTGCAACATGAAGGTTCACAGCCTGGGTGATCAGCTCCTTGCTCCATATGACACGAAGAGCCAAACCGTGGTGTGCCAAGGTAGAATTAAGAGGAACAGCACTACGGGTACATGCACCCAGGCCCACCTGTAGCATTTGAAATATTACACATCTTATAAAACTTACACAATGAACAAGTGAGTTTCGGGACCAGCTAGCAAGGGGTGCCCAATGCCCACCATTTAAAGCTAGTTCTTCCACAGGAGCCAACCCATCTACTTCCCCAGTCCTGCTCACTTGGAGATTCTCTCACTACCACCTGGAAACCTGGAGAAGCAGAGCAATTCTTGAAGTCTTCAGTTGGCAGCCTGAGGCCAGCTGCAAGTTACATAATTTTTATTTAATTTATGTTCCATAATCTTAGAACAAGCTCACGAAAATAAAACAAAACCCTAACATTCCATTAACTCTTCGAAGAATAACTATGGATTACATCACACATTAAGGGAAATGTTTACTTCTTCCTCTTACCTGGTTATCCCTCCAATTATGCAAATCAAGGCTGCATTGTTGAGGCATCAGGCATGAAAACAAAGCCCCATTATGTCCCAGCTGACCCATTAAGAAACGAAAGCCATGAAGATTTTTCCTCTTAAGAATGCACTGCTTCCAGATACCAAATCCGTAGCTCATCCATTAAGGCCCTACAGTTCTAGTACTTTTCTACACTTAGAATAATGATTTAATTTTAATTTTTATGCCTTTCTCTATCTCAGTTTTTGTGTCCTTGAGGTTTCCTATAGACTCTTTAAAAAAAAAAGCTTTTAAGACAGTGATCACGCTCCTGAAGTAACATTGTCTTAATGTATTTTGTCCTAAACTATATCTTGGAATTGAAAATTAAACTTTGGGACAGGTTATCTCCTGGCAAAAGTCCACTACAGTCATTTTAATTGCCCAAACCAGTCGTTGCGACCACTTGCATTTAAAAAAGAAAGAAAGAAAAGGATCAAGGATAAATTCACCTTAAGTAATTTTAGTTACTTTTTCCTTTCTGACCCCATAATGAGAGCATAGTTTAAATGTTGAACAGACTTGCATTTATCCTTCTGAGCTCCTGGTGTTAAGAGGGTTCTAGCTGTGCAAGGGAAAAGAGAAACAGAGAGACAGAAATCACTATAGATACACTGAAGATGGGGCCAGAAAGACTATGACTTTATTACTTTCTGTAGCAGAGTGTGCTGGCTCAGAATTGAGGATGGATTCTACAAATCAAGAGACCTGAATGTCAACCCAGTGTAACCCTTTTCTTCTGCTGGCACCTGGCAATGACAGTGTTTGAAAGACAGATGGGGCCATAGCTATTATCTGCATGCATACAAATCCATTATCCGGGGAGATGGTGGTGGTAGGATAAAGCACAGCCTCCAACACGTAAAGTATTTTCCATGTATAAGACTTATATTCCCCCCCCCCTTAAATTGTTAGACTACAAATGGAGGGTCATCTTAAACACAGAAGTAAGCAAAAGAGAAAACCACACAGCTAGAAAGTGTAATTTTGGGTTGGAAAAGTGTGTGTGGGGGGGTCATCCTATCCATCGGGGGCATCTTATAGATGGAAAAAATATGGGTACATTCCCCGGGTTGGCCCTAACCCCATCTTCACACCAGTCAAACTTTATAAGGATTCTCAGTCCACATGCCTTGCCTCCCTTTGCAACCGTACAATAAATTCATTCCACCAAATGTCCCAAACCACCCCTTTAAGTTGGAATGAGAAAAAGTATATTATTCTAAACATGAACATTACAGGAAATATAGTAATCCCCCGCTTACTGCAGGGGTTAGGGATCTGACTCGATCCGCAAGTAGAGATGGGCACGACTTAGCGGTATTTTCGTTTTTGTTTTCGTTTTTCGTTTCCGTTACGTAACGAAACGAAAAACGAAAAACGGCTCAGAACTGGAACGAAAACGGAAACGAAACGACTAATTTCGAGCCAATTTTCGTTTTTCGTTACTGGAAAAACACATAATGGAGCTAAATGGGAAGAAACGAAAAAAAATTTTGTTTTCGTTTTCGTTTTCCGTTTTCGTTACGTAACAAAACGAAAATGAAAAAATTTGAAATTAGCTCACGAAAACGGAAACGAGCCGAAACGGACCCCTAGCCGAAAACGAAAACGAAAACGAACAATTTTTCTGAGTTGTGCCCATCTCTATCCGCAAGAAAGGAAAATCCGCGCTATGCGGATGCTGGGTTGGGTTGGGACTGGGAAGCCTGTCTGAGGCCTCCTGCACTTACCCCAGGACTGGCACTGCCCCAAACAGGCCTCTGACAGGCATCTGGGGCCTTTTGGAGGCCCCAGAAGTGATTTCTAGAGATCCGGAAGGCACTTCCGGTTTTCAGAGGTTAACTTCCAGTTCACCGGAAACCATTATTGGGGCCTCTGACAAAAATGGTTTCCAGGAAGCTTGTTGGATGCCCCAGAAGTGTTTTTGGGCAATCTAGAAGGCACTTCCAGTTTTTCAGAAGCCACTTCCGGTTTGCTGGAAACCACTGCTGGGGCCTCCGACAGGCCCAGGAACCCTATCGGAGCCCTCAGAAGTGGTTTGGGGCAATCCGGAAGGCACTTTGGTTTTCTGACGTGACTTCTGTTTCACCAGAAATGACTTCTGGGACCTCCAACGGGCCTGGGAAATCCATTGGAGGCCTGTTCAGGGTAGTACCAGGCCTGGGGTAAGTACAGGAGGCCCCAAACAGGCCCATTCAGCTTGCACCAGGAGCCCTTGCTTTCATATACTGTGGTCCCATTATATACTTGGACCACAGTATATGAAATGCAAAATGGTGGGGGATGACTGTACCCTAAAGACCCCATTGAATATGAGGGTCAAACACTGGGATGCCGGCTGTTCAGTTGGCTACCATTTATATACAGGTTCAGCAAACTGAGCAGGAAACTTCCCTTTTGCTATTCTAGATCTTTCCCACCCCTACAGTTCAGAACAACCAATCAGAAGCCAGAACCAGTCCACCAAGACCATGCACCTCTCACTGTCTCCACCTGCTCAGGAGCACCCATATTGGGACACTGTTCTGTCTCAATGGTCGGCCATACGTGTCAGGAAATGCTAGCATCTTTATTTGCTTTGCTGTTGAGCACCTGTTTCACTCCCTGTTCTGAACCTGAGCTTACCATGGATAAAGAATTCCTGGAAGAAGGAAGAGAACCTGGTGGCAATCTTGTCTCGTTGGTAGCAAAAGATACCAGTGACATCACCACTGTCAGCACAGTTCTCTGTGCTTCCCAGTAAAGCTTTTTATTCACTTCTAATCTCTTAAACCTGTCAATCTACAAGGGATGTAGTTGGGCTATTAAGAAACAGTCTGTGGGGTCAGAAACTAGAAAACATGATACACTGAGTGAGGATGAAAAAAACTGAATTGCTTGTTCCTAAGCAGCCTTGTCAGTCTCTAACCTTTAATATAATCTACCCAAGACTGATCTTGGGTTCAGATTTTTATTTTTTTTAATTTTTTTACAAAATTTAGCCTCTGAAGTAACAACAAACCAGCTGAAACAACTGCTGAACTTAAACTATTAATATAAATAGCCTATCTGTTTACAAAGGTCATAGCTATACCACATGCTTGCTGCAGGTCAGGTGCCAATTTGAGGTGTCTCTGACTGTGCCTCAGACTTGTAGCGCAACCACAAAACGAAGAAGATGGAAATAGGAAAAGAAGATACCTTTAAAAAGGAATTGAGACTGGAACCTCTTAATCCCTAACTCACCAGACACAGAAAGCTAAAATCTGGTAAACAGGATGCAGATAACTGGGCACAAATATGATACACAGCACCACATCCTGTTAATCAGCAATTGTCACCTGGTGTGTTCTTGGCAGCCTGCAGTGGTCCAATATCCTCTTCTACTGGATGATTGGGTGAAAAACATGTCGTGCCATGTAGCAATGGGGAAATTACAAACTAAGGTACAGCCAAGGTATTATGTGCAAGACGGAATGGGAGATGCCGCATTAAAATATTGTCCCTCTCATTTATACACACAATGAAGCAAATACACTTGTTAGTATCTACTACAGTAAATGGACCAGATGAATGGGATTTATTAAGTGAACAGATTTTTTAAAAACCAAACACATGATACAAATGGTAATTCAAATCAGTCCGACCCTTTACATTTTCAAACTAGCTTTTGTTGGGGGGGGGAGGGATCTGCTGCTAGGGATTTGCTATTTTTTTCATGCTAGAATAATCTGAATGGGCTTTTCTCAGTAACACATTATTGTCAAGACGAGAGGGAGGCATTCTGTAGGTGGTGATTCAGTGATGTAGCCAGTTGAGGCATGATGTTCATGGCTGGGGAAACATGTCCACATATTAGTTCCTCTTCCCCAGTCATTTTTCTATTTTTCAAAAATAATTCATACATACCGTATTAGTTCCTCTTCCCCAATCAATGTTTTATTTTTCAAAAATAATTCATACATACAGTATATGGGATTAGCACTAGATCACCTCTCACTTTGTTGCTAAATCATTGATTTTATTATTTCCCATATTTATGCCCCATAAAAGAACTGGAAGAGGTGGGACTAGAGGAAGGAAAGAAAGGAGAGTGGGGGCTGGCATGCAAATTGTATTGTCTCCAATATGAAACTTCTGAATCTGTTCACAGCACTTGTTTCAGCACTGATTACATTTTTTAGTATTTCTCGCTAATCTCAGTTTATTCTCTGCTTTTGCTCTCCTAGTGCCATCCCTGTATTTCCTAGCTACTTGTTTGTCCTCTTCCATAATGGCACGACCTTCTTTTCACTTCCTGTACATGTTTTGCATTTTGCATTTTTGTTTTTAGGTACTCTCTGGGCTTTTTATAAACCTCCACTGGTTTTGTTTGTTCGTTTTTTGTTTTTGCTGCTTCCCACCTTTTTTCTTATTATAATAAATTGTAGTTGTGCTTTTCGAATTTCTTTTTTTTTTTTTTTAGGTCCTTCCACCCTTCTTGGACTCCTTATCTTGTTAGGATCTTCTGCTATGGGACGACTCATTTTTGTTCTGAGGTTATTACAATTGGCTTTTTAACATCAACATGAGGCCACTGGGAAACATCGTCAGGAGGTATGGAGTTTCATGCCATCAGTACGCTGATGACACCCAGCTCTGTTTCTCCTTCTGTCCATCTGCAGTGGATGCCATTCTGTTCCTTGAACACTGTCTGGATGCTGTCCTGGGATGGATAACAATGAATAGATTGAGGTTGAACCCGGGCAAGATGGAAATCCTTCAGGTGGGAGCTCCTGCTATCAGGAGATTGGAAAGCTCCCTCAGCTTGAGGGGGGACTCTCCCCACCCAGGTGGAGGTGCACAGTTTGGGCTTCTTTCTGGACCCGGCACTCACCATGGAGGCTCGAGTGTCCAGTCCACCCATTTCCAGCTGCAGCAGATTGCAAAGCTGTGCACCTTCCTTTATCTGGGGGCCCTCACCACATTGGTCCATGCGCTTGTAGTCTCAAGATTAAACTACTGTAGCGCACTCTACATGTGGCTGCCTTTGAAGTTCATGTGGAGGCTCCAGTTAGTGCAGAATACAGTGGCCACATTAATAACGGACGTAAAAAGAAACCAACATATTACCCCAACTCTGACCGCACTGCACTGGTTGCCGATCCAATTCCACATTGACTTCAAGGTTCTTATGTTGATATACAAAACCCAAAACCGTTTGAGGCCTTATCTGTCAGAACAGCTCTTGCCACAGAGTATTCCCTGTAACACTCGATCCTTTCAGGCAGGCCACTTGAAGTTGCCAGCCCCAAAGGAAGCTTGGAAGACCGCTACCAGGAATTGGATTTTCTCAGTGGTCACACCTCATCTGTGGAACCAGTGGTCACACCTCATCTGTGCCCCTTGAAATCGGTTTTGCACCCACACTACAAGTTTTTTTTTTAAAACAGCTTAAAACCTGGCTGTATAGATGTGCTTTCCCTGACCATTGCTTGTCATCTCACCCATCTTGCTGATCTGGATTTATACTTTAATCCACCTCTTTTTGTTTCTGTATGTATTTGATGTATTTTTTTTTGCTTTTCAGATTTAATTATGCTTAATTGGTTAGTTTTATTTTCATCTATACATTGTATATTCATTGTATTATTCATTGTATTGTCCATGTCTTAACTTTTGTAAACCGCCCAGACAGTGACCGTTGGTCAGATGGAGCGGTATAAAAATCAAATAAATTTTAAAAAATTAAAATCCAGCATAAGTAATTAGCTACACTCTGCTTTGGTTTCCTTTGAAGTCAAGATTAGAGATGGGCACAAATTGAAAAAAAATACATTTCGGTTTTTCATTTTTCGTTGCGGGTCCATTTTGGTTCATTTTTGTTTTTTGTGAATTTTTAGGAAAAAAATTGGTTCATTTTTTTCATTTTTCGTTTTTCATTTTTGCCCGCTTTATGTGTGACTTCAAGCATTTCCACGCACGGACGTCCCCCAACGTTCCAGACCAGAGGGAAAGGAATTTAAAAAATGATGCTGTCAGAGACACAGTATAGACTAAGTACGCAGGGAGGCTGCAAAGGCAGCGGCAGGCGTTGCCCAGGGCATAAGGCAGTGGCAGAGTGACTGCACTGTGGGGCAGGGGAGGGTACTCACCGAGAGGTACACACGCACACAGGGAGGCTGCAAGAGAAATCTCTTCTTTCTCTCCCCTAAGAGCCAGGCTGCAGCCAGCAAGAACACAGAGACACACACTTGCCTGGCTGGTGTCAAGTAACGAGTCGAAGAGACAGCAATCCCACCCTAACTCCCACCGCAGACTGCAAGGACGGGGGCTGCCAAAGCTTTTTATGCCCTCTGTGGCTGCCACACCTACCCAGTCTGCAACCTGGGCATGCTATTGGTTGAAACTGGCCAAGAATTTACATGATCCCATCACATGGCTTGCATCCATGGCTGGAATCCATTTTGTGTCATCCTTAAAGGGAAAAGAACAAATATATCGCAATGGGAGAAAGACAAAAACAAACGTTTTAAGGACCCCTACCCCCTGGTAGGTAATAATTTCAAATAATTATCGCTGTGTTTTTATGGATGTTCAGGTCGTTTTAATACCCAAGAAATCAATATTAGGCATCTGGGAGCCACTTTGTCCCCTAACTGCCCTTAAAGGAAAAAAATACAGTGATCTGAGAAAAGACATAAATGAACGTTTTAAGGACCCCAACACCCCTGGTAGGTATTGTCAGGCAGAATAAATAATTATCACTGGGGTTTTGCAGATATTCAGGGTGTTTTTTAACATTTAAAAACAGCTCACTTCATTGTGTGTCACCATTAATGAAAACGAAACGTAACGAACCTAATTTTCATGGTTCTGTTCTATTCGTTCCAATTTCATCACAATTTTTGTTATTCATTTCGTTACATAACAAAACAAATAATGAATAATGGAACAAAAAAAATTTGTTTCGTGCCCATCTCTAGTCAAGATTTCTAGTAGAACACGATTACTCTACCCCAGAGTTCCCCTTTCTGCCACTTCCCCCACCTTGACAGAATTTGCCTCCCAACATATATCCGGATAGTTGAAATCTCCTATCACTACTACATCATGTTTTACTGAAACTGAAATTTCCACACAGGTGTGGCTGCCAATCTACTGTTACACAACTGCACTAAACAAGATTTTGGGAAGAAAACAAAGGGGGAATTAACATAATGGTGGAAACTAAGCCATACCTGTGTGTGTGTGTGTGTGTGTGTGTGTGTGTGTGTGTGTGTGTGTGTGTGTGTGTGTGTTGTGTCATTATACTCGTGACAGACTCTTTGTGACCCCATGTCCATGGAGTTTTCTTGACAGGAATACTGGAGTGGTTTGCCATGTCCTACTCCAGGTGTCTATAGCACCTGATATTACCTGGTGGTCTCCCGTTGAAGTACTAACCAGGGCCGACCCTGCTTAGCTTCTGAAATCAGGCAAGATCGGATGTGTTTAGGGCATCTAGGCTCTTTTTTAATTGCCAGGAATCTGCATGATTGCAAAGGAAGTATGAAAGCTGCAGGGAGGGGAGTGATGCACAAAAAGTAAGGCAAACCCTCAGTACACCAGACAGAAACAGAGGGCACTGTCTAGTTGGAAGTAGGCTCTATTAAAGTGCCACACCACTGTGAACATGGCATGAGCACCTCCTTCCTAGTTGCAGTGACAGCAGTCAGTGTTTTAAAAATCTTTCCTTCAGCTAGATAATAGCTGGCTAAAATTCAGAGGCTCGGAGAATGATCACATTTTCCTCCGCATATGTGGATTAATTTTCTGAGGACCTTCTATATAATTGTGGGAAGAGCTGGATATAAGCAAAGTTCTGGTGGCTGCCGCCACATCAGCCTGGATTTGAAAATGAGAATAAGTAATGGGCTCATTTTTCAATTAACGGTGAACTGGAGTGTTGCATTTAATAATGAAAGATGTGGCCATAAATAGTTATAAATCTCAAATGATTATGTTTCCAAGTCCCATCGCATGCATTCCGGCAGAGCACTCAGTGAGCTAAGTAAGTGTTTTGAAGAGAAAGAGCTCCAAATGGTTTTTGCTCCAGCTGTGCCTCATATGAGCCGTTGTGAATTACACTTTTGAGCGAGAAGAGAGAGGGACACGGCAGGCCCCAAAAGAAGCAAAACCAAACCAAACCTGGGACTAGAAGAAAACATAGTGCCAGGAATAGCAGCGTTGAGTAGGACCTTCTGACGTTCCTCAAATGTCAAAACAGGAAAATCCCGCCCCAGTATTTCAGTGCTTACCTCATTTAATGCAATCAGCCATTCCGTGACCCACCCACCGAAGGGAGGCATGTGAGGAAAGAGAAGAGGCCTTTTTGTTGGCTCCACCCCCTCCATTGCACCCCTGTTGCCTTTCCCATATCCAAATGAAAACCTGGAAGTAAGGAAACTATTATTTGCCTGTCAACCTTTTCTGTAACCTGGAACCCAAATCTGGCAGGCCTTGATGCCAAAATTGGGCTAGCTGTGCTTTGCTTTTGGGGGGGGGGGGACTACGACTCCCAGAATCCTCAAGTCACCATAATCCAGTACCTCTTTATGCTGTAACCATGCCAGTAGCTGTTCTAGCTAGGGGATTCTGGGAGGCAATCATGAAAAGTAACTTTTCCAGGTTGAGCAGAGAACAGGTTTTGTGCTTTTGACTCACTCTCTCTCTTCACCCACCTCCAAGGACTTATTAATAGAGGGTGCAGTTAAGGGGGACCTGTCAGTAGGGAGGGCAGAGACAGCAAGAGCTGATCCCCACTTTCCATTGGACTGCAATTACATGAGACACAGAAAGACTGGATACGGAACATGGAGGAAGAAGGCAAATTTTGCAAGGGAAAGTCCACAGATTGGCATGGAAGGGGGGGAAATTTATCACACCTTTTGGGTATCCTGCCCAAACTAGTTGTCCCACATTTCTTCATGATAAAGCGCAAAGAACAAAAGGAATTTTCTGCCAGCTGCAAATCTTGGAGGAGTGTTGGCCCAAATCCCCTTCCTTTCATGTAAGATTCAGATCAAGCAAGAAACTACCTGTGTGCACCACCCCTTTTAGACAGTGATCTTTCCTGTGATGTCATTCCACTTAACAACATTCCTACACAGGTTGGGTTTCCGGTGATAGTATCCAAGTGAAGCCGGAGAGAATGGGACTTTTGCCATAAAAACAGGATTTCTATCCCAGTGTTTGTAGGGATTATTTAGTTGCCTTAGAAACCAGGATTGTTAACAGGTATTGGTGCTAAAAACTGGCACCCAAGTGAATTTTCCCCCATAGCTGATAAGAATTCCTTCTCGCGTCTGAACCTGTGAATCAAAAGTCGGGCAGTGGCGGATCTGAAAGACTAGAGCAGATGATCTCATTAGCTATCTCATCCTTGAAGTCATTGACACCGTCCTCAGTTCTGTCCAGGCAGCTGATAGATAGCTCAGGAGCTAAATCTGATGCTGAAAGTCTTCCTAGGTGGCCTCTGATACAATGGTCAGTCCTAAGATGCTTCCATTTCATATTAACAACTCTCTGCTACCAGACCTGAAGCAAAGGAAAGGGGCGACAGTAACAAAAAGATTCAGAAGGAACCAGGGAGTCTCTTCTACAGTCAACCAGCATGTCTATTCTGCATTTGAAAATATATTTGTTCCCCACCCATAGTAGTCTATGGGTGAAGTTTTGACTTCACCCATAGACTACTAAGAACACTGAAAAACAGGAAGTGGGTCATTTCTCATTTTTAAAAAATAGTTTGGCAATATAGAATTTGTGCATTTTGATATTGCTCTCTCGTTCCACAAGGTTGGAGACTTGCCTCTTACAAGTATGAAAATGAAAGGAGCAGATCCAAGTTAGAATGGACTCTGGTGGTGTGACAGAAAACTGGGAACCAGCGGGGCAGTATGGCCACCTTGCTTATACCCAAGAGGTGGTGTGCGCTAACTCCAGCTCCGATGTTCATGCATTCAACTCGTACACTGAAATGTGCTGAGGGAATGTGCTCATGCTTGGTGAATGTGCACTCATCTGGGGGCAGGCTGAGAGGAGCAGCCCCACTCCTTGTGTTGCATATGTGGCATTACTGGAAGACCTCCATTATCGGAGTAATTATAGCAACTAGAGATGGGCACGAATTGAAAAAATGACATTTCAGTTTTTCGTTTTTTGTTGGGGGTCCGTTTTGGTTCATTTTCATTTTTCATGAATTTTTGAAAATATTTCATTTCGGTTTTTCGTTTTTCATTTTTACCAGCTTTTTGCGGAACTTAAAGCATTTCCGTGCGCGGACGTCCCCCAATGCCCCAGACCATAGGGAAAACACTAAAAAATTGATGCTGGCAGAGATACAGTATAGACTAGGTATGCAGGGAGGCTGCAAAGACAGTGGCAGGCGTTGCCCAGGGCATAAGGCAGATGCAGAGTGACTGCACTGTGGGGCAGGGGAGGGTACTCACCGAGAGGTACGCACGAACACAGGGAGGCTGCAAGAGAAATCTCTTCTTTCTCTCCCGTACGAGCCAGGCTGCAGCCAGCAGGAACACAGAGACACACACCTGCCTGGCTGGCCTAAAAGAACGAGTCGCAGAGACAGCAATCCCACCCTAACTCCCACCGCAGACTTCAAGGAGGACGGGGGCTGCCAAAGCTTTTTATGCCCTCTGTGGCTCCCACACCTACCCAGTCTGCAACCTGGGCATGCTATTGGTTGAAATTGTCCAAGAATTTACATGATCCCATCACTTGGCTCGCATCCATCTTGTGGCTGGAATCCATTTTGTGTCATCCTTAAAGGGAAAAGAACAAATACATCGCAATGGGAGAAAGAAAAAAACAAATGTTTTAAGGACCGCAACCCCCTGGTAGGTAATAATTTCAAATAATTATCACTGTGTTTTTACCGATGTCCAGGGTGTTTTAATACCCAAGAAATCAATATTAGGCATCTGGGAGCCATTTTGGTCGATGTCCCCTAATTCCCCTTAAAGGAAAAAAATACAGCGATCTGAAAAAGACATAAATGCATGTTTTAAGGACCCCAACCCCCCTAGTAGGTATTATCAGGCAGAATAAATAATTATCGCTGGGTTTTTTCGGATATTCAGGATGTTTTTTTAACATTTAAAAACAGCTCATTTCATTGCGTGTCGCCATTAACGAAAACGAAACGTAACGAACCTAATTTTCGTGGTTCTGTTTGGTTCGTTCTAATTTCATCACAATTTTTGTTATTCATTTTGTTACATATGAACCGCGAAATGGCGGGGGGGACCACTGTACTATAATGGTGTATACCGTTACATATGTGGCTGCGCAGTATTATATGCCACAACTTCCGATATATCTTGTCCCTAAGTGCAGTTCATGGGCAACCAGGTCCAAAGGGAGAGCAAACATTTCCGTGGCCCAGTCTAAACAAAGTTGACTCAGGCATCCAGGAAGACTCACTGGTTTCCATGGGTATGTACAGGGTTTTGCAACATCCAGGCTCAGTGAAGCTTCTTACGTGCCGCTGTCATGCTGAGTTCACGAATGCAACGACGCTTCAGAATCTTCTGCTGAAAAGCAAATTAATAAGGCCCTGCATGCATATCATTTAGTTGTCCCTATTTGGAGAGACCGCTCTGATTTTCTGTTCTTCTCCTGCCCTTTTTAAAAAAAAAATGCTCTTTCTGTTTTGTCCCTCTTAGGCATTCCTTGGGGAAACTGGGGATGGGTTTTAAAAATAGAAATAATGCAAGCGCACTCACACATGCCGTTGAGGGCACTGGCTTGACATCCACTCTCCACCCCACATCTTCCTAGCCAAAGATCAAATGTGGCTGAGTGCACTCAAAATACAGTGCCTATCATTGGGTCCAATCAGCTCTCATACACTCCAAGCCACCTAAGCCATCTCACACTGTTGTTTGGGTTTCATTTTAAAGGCAACGATCCCAGCCCGTTTACTAATGCAGCAGAAACAGCTGCTGCAGAGAAGAGAAGCACAACATACAACAGTAAAGATCTTCCAGTTGTGTGTGTGTGTGTGTGTGTGTGTGTGTGCTGATGCGCCTATCTGTCTGCATGTGCATGGACATACACACACTGCAAATGTGACGTTTGGGGTGAGAACAGGTGTGTTAAAATTACAGACATATTAACATTCTATTTAGAAACGTGTGTGTGTGTCATCTGTATTTGAATATATACGCGGGTCGGCTCAATCTCTCTTTCTAAATGGGCATAAAATGTAGGGCCACCCTTTTCTGGGGGGGGGTGAGGGGGTCGACACATCCTCTCTCCACACCTCTTCTTTTCTTACGGGCGGCGGTGAGAAGAGCAGTCCTTACAAAGAAGCATCAACCGGGAAGTGATGTGGATTTGATGTGGTCTGTTTTCCAGGGCTGTGAGCAGGGAGCTCTGGAGCTGATTAGGTGAACTGTGCTCAGGAAAAAACAAAGCATCTGGGCAGAGTTTCAATGCTCTTGCACAGGCTCACTTGCATTCCCTCCCCACCTCCCTTATTCTCTCTTTTTATCCATCATCCTTTCCTCTTTTGCCTGAGGGTACCGTTGGCTTTCTGAATGCACTTACTTAATTCCCCCCCCCCTTGCTTGACTGCAGCTCTTGTTACTCAAAGGAGGGAGGCAAGGCGAGAGGGCAGATGGGGATGCCTTTTAAAAATAATAATAAAAGAAAAAGAAGAAAAAAAATTAACTATGTAGTCTTTGGTAAAAAAAAAAAATGAAGAGCATTAATAAAAGAAAACCATCGGGAGGCTGCAGCTCCGGCACAAAACCATTCCCTGGCAGCTGCCAGCATCTGTTTTTTCTCACCTCTAAAGGGAATCAATATGGCTTTAACTGATTTCCCTGATGTCTACTATTCTTGTGTGGCATGACTGTCATTGCAGTCATTCTATTAGCCCATCATTCCAACATCCTCTCTGTTTCCCCCTCCCGCCTTACCTCCCTCTGTGTCTCTCCAGGCCTCTGCTCACTGTTTTCTCTCATGCTGACATAAACATGTTCAGATCCTGTTACCGGTTTTGCACTCACATGCTGTTTCTCCTTCTCCCACACTTTAGAACAGACCAAAGATCTGTTTAGCCCAGCATTCTGCTTCCAGCTGTGCAGCGGCAGGTAACGCTGGAAAGCTTCACAAGAAGGCCTGGAGGTAACCACATCTTCTCTTCTCCTCTCAACATTCAGAGGCACACTGGGTCCGGACGTAGAGGTGGCTCCTGTTAATTCCCACCCTTCCTCCATTAAGCTCAGAATGGCACACATGCTCCAGCATGGCTGGTTGGCACTGGCTACAGTAGGCAAGAGGGCCTGCGTCACCTAGGGTGCTAGTGTTCCTGGGGAAGACTTGAGTGTGATCATTCATGCTTTAGTAACATCCAGGCTAGACTACTGTAGGGTCAAATGAGTCTGTCTGGGTCTTCCTTTGGATAGGATTCAGGAGCCTGAGCTGATTCTGTTACCAGAATATTAACCAGAGCTATTCAACTGAGAATAGTATTCATGTGCTGTATCACCTTCATGCATTGTCTGTTGGTTTGTTTCTCAATCAACTGAGAGTGCTTGCATGCAAAGTGCTCCAATATCTGGAAAAGAGTCCCCACCCCACCCCTTTTGGACCACAGCCACACACACACATGCTCATTCCTCAGCTACCAAGTTACTGGCCACACTGGCTGGGGAAAAGTATTTCCAAAAAAATGATACCTGTCTAGGCTTAATATTGTTGAGGTCATCAGCAGCTGGGGACATGGGAAAATGAATTGCTGGTTCCTGCATCCCTGATGTGGGACACCCTACCTAAAAAAAAACCACTCAACTCCATCAACACTGGTCTTCTGGTGTATAGACAAAAGTATGCCTCTTTGGGAAGACTTATATGGACATGGCTCTAACTGTCTGCTGTCTTGTTCTGATAGCAACCTCCTACTGTCTATTAAAGGGGCACAAGTTTACCCTTTATCTTAAGGTCACACTCAAAAAAAGTTACAAACTAAATTCTAATTGACATGTGGTCCATGGTCTAGTTCATGAAGAGCACAAATGTGCCTAAACCCATTCCAAACCAGTAGACACTGTCAAGAATACAGCCATGTTATAGAACTCTATCAAATTTGGATAAAATCTATGGATAGACTTCAGTCAGATATCTTGAAGAAGGCAATCTTTTGTTCATCTGTTGACATCTTGATCAGCACTCTTTTCTTTTCTAGAAAGCTAGAATGTTGCCTGCCAGTACTCTAGAAGAGAAGGGGTTTGGTTGTCAGGAGATGGCAGGTGACATTTGCATGTCAGAAAGGCAAAAATTGTTCAACAAAGATTTCAAAAATTCTTCTGGGCTCATTGCAGCATGTATGATAGCCATGAACATTTCACAGACAAGAGGGGAATATGTGGAGTGCTTTTGTCAAAAATACAGTTGATTAGAGAGCATGCTACAGAATTTTCAGAATCGAAATGAGACGGTCTGAACACATTCCCCCCCCCCGCCCTATGAATGGTCCTTTTGCAGATTTTGGAGACAAGCCCAAACATAACATTATTCATTGCAAACTGAAAATGAACTGGTGTCTATTTACCTAAGGAAGTCCACAACATAATAATCTGCTTCTTACATGATTGTGTCCCTGGGGGTGGGGTGGGGGGGTTAATGGATATTTCAGGTCAATTAAATGCTGCACCAATAGTCAGGAAGTGGTAGAACTGGATTATGAATTCACAAACAGTAAAGGAGAAGTCAACCTACAGATGAACGAAGATACAGCATCAATGATAGCATTGTGGAGCTGTATTTCTTTTAGTCCAATGCTTTTTGTGCATCTTCATGATTTTAAAAATGGCTTGGCAATGTGACCATTCATATAATGTTTAAGAACTCAGAGTATATTTACAAAGGGTCATGTTAACTGATAATACTGAAGAATACTAATAGAAGGCACTTTTAGATGATGGTGTTTTCAGGTGCAGACATTCCCACATCTACATGTGCACATTAAAGCATAGATGCTCAGTTCCTAAACAGACTTGGAAACCCCCAAGGCAATGTTTTTGAGTTCCAGATTTTATGGGTCTTATAGAAGCATCAAAGTAATAGCCAGAGCAACCTAGATTTCTTGTGCACCTTGCTTCCTGTAAACAGACCAATATTTGGTCAAACCAAATAAAAATCACCCAAGGCATAACCTGTATGGGTTTCATTTCCTTTGTTATTTATATATGCGTATGTTAGGTGAAGAGGGTTGAGTTGGGTTAAAGGGTTAGAAAAAATAAAAGTGTTAAGTGAAGTAATAAGTGAGAATCTGAAGCAAGTACTGGCGTGATTAAATGACTACCACCTGTTTCCCTTTCCCTCTGCCCAGTGGCAATTAGTGCTACTCTTCTGTTGCCTTTAATGCCTGTATTTTCTGCCTAATTAACATTAAATTTTCAGCCATTCTACTATCCTGTCGCATAAATAAACCAGAAAGACCTCAGACAGATTTTTTAAGGACCTTCATCTTTATAGTTATTTACTATTAGTCTAAGGTAAACCAGACAAATTTGTCTGAGGGGGGGAGAGAGAGAGAGACGAGGAAGGATGGAGGTATATTATATATGATAAGGCTGGCTTTCTTATCAGCACTCAGCAGCTACCAATTTTTGTTGGTAATATAGCCTGGGAAAATGAGGGACAGGATGAGAGGTGATTTCCTCCCCCCTCCACAATTCCTTGGAGGCCATTTAACCTCCAGGACATTGTCATGGGAAAATATGATGGCCTGGATCTGCCAGTCCCACCAGGTTAAGTCTCCCACTCAAGGCCTTTCCTAAGATCTTAGGGAGGAGCATGAGTGTACAAGGGTGGGATCCTGCCCATATTTTGCTGAAGGTCCCTCTCAATCATAAACCCAATCCAGGTCCAAGTCTCTTCAAGACTTATCCTTATATCTGATCCCACCGATTGGAAAGGCCACTTTTCTGGACAACAATTCCCAGAATCCACCAACCAGAATGGCCACTGCCTCTACTGGTTGAGAGGTTTTGGGAGCAGTATTTTTCTTTTAAAAAAGTAAAGTTAGATTCTGTCCTTCCAACATGAGTGTTTCAGTGGCAAACGTGAAGGGAAGGACCTTCTCTCTTGAAGGTTGATTTGGCTTATACAGCGATCACACTGCAATGACAAAAATCCAGCCTCCTCCAGAAAGCTGCTAACTTCTGGCTTGGCCTTAGTCTTGCTTTTCTTTTCTCCCCCCCCCCCCACACACACATTTGTTTGCCTCCAGGCAAGACTTTTCTCTAATCCTCTGACATCATTCCAGAAGTGATGCTCTCCATGCAAAAGCAAGTTAAATTGCCTCCAGAAGTACCTTCCACAACCAAAGCAGGCCTCGTTGCTTTGACTGTGTCTGGAAATTAATAACACCACAAACCTCTTTATGTGAAAATAAGAGACTCCCTTGCCTTCAATGAAGCTAGCCACTAAGTAATTCAGTAAACCTTTGCAGTTATACCTGGAAATTAGTCTCCTGTGAAGTCAGTGAGGCTTACCTCTCAGTTAGGAGCATAAGGCTAGACATGAATTTAGGACTGCAGCATTTCTCCAGTTAAAGCTGATAGCTTTTATAGTAGGCAAAGCTATCTGAACAATCAGTTGACCTCTTTATCTGCTGGTGAACTGCTAGCCTGTTCATGCAGAATTGACAATAAGAAATAATGAGTGACTGCTACAGATAGGCATTTATAAAAGTAGTAACTTATGGCAGTATAAACATGTGGGGCATTGGTGACCTGCATTGTTTTGCCTAACAAGGAGGCAAATTATTCGTTTCCCATTACAAACAGAGTGGGAGGCAGCATCAGAACCTGCATAAATGATGCTGGGGGACAGAATAAAGAGTGCTGCCCTGTAGGAGATTTAATTATCCTCGTGGACTACCATCATGCATCTCAAGAGGGCTTATCCAACTTGACTCAGGATCGTTCCATGCCACATGCAAATCCCAGTAGAAAAAGCTGGCGGTGGTAGTATCTTCGGCTTTGGCTACCCGCCACCTTATGTCCTGGTCATAAATGAAAGCCATCTCATGCTAATGACTGTGGTTGCCCACCCTTATCACACAATTGAAATATTAATAAAGATAATTTATGCCATGTGACTGTTTTTTAACTAGCTGCTTTCAAGACTTTAGATCAGGATTATAAAAGACATACATTTATAAATTATTGCCCCAGAGCACCTAGGCACCATATACTATGGGGAGCACTTTTCTAGCACTTTAAATTAATTTATTGTTATTCATTCCAGCTGTCTGTGATGTAAACCTTTAGCTATAAATTCGTACCATCATCCAACACACCATTAAACTAAAGTGGTGCCCGTACTGGAGCATATAATAAAACATATGAATAAGATTTCAGTGGGGAGATCCCACCCACCCGACCCGCTTAAGGTCTCCTCTCAGTTAATGACTCAAGAGGAGTGAGATATAAGTCATTCTGCAGCTGTACATTCATTAAAATGTGGCAGAGAAGGTGGTGAGAGCCTCACCAAATGTTCTTGCTTAGCACCGGGGTTGGATTTGATTTATTTTCTTTTGGCAAGCTGTTGCGACTGAAATCCCATCTGAACCTTGGGCCGAATTCCTCATGACATCTGTGCCCAGTCTTGCCAGAGGCTGTTCATGTCCCAGACCTTTCAGTATGAGAAATAACTGCAGACCGCCAAACTAGAGAACAAGGACAAGTGCAGTTTGGCTGCTTGTATCTCCATGGACATGGAGTCATGTAGAGTCGGTCACGACTGTAACGACACAACACACACACACACATCTCCTTTTATAAAAAACAGCATTCTTACCTCACCAGTCACCACAAAGGAAGGTGGCCAACAAGCTACAAACAGAACTGACAACACACCACCACAAATAATTTCACAAAGGCACCCAAGCAGGTGGTTCCTCCGTACCCTCCGTTTCAGTAGGAAACCAGCTTAAATGCTGACATTCTGGCTATTTTTAAAGGGTTCTGTAAAGCTAATTATTGTCAATACTCTCAGATGAGCAACAAAGAGAGAGCCAACCTAGATTCTCTCAGCACGGAGCTTCAGAGCCAAAGAGATGCCATGGAGAAGACCCTGGCCTATACCATACACCCTCACCAAATTTAATTCTCCAGCTGGATTGACAGATCAAAGTATCATCAAGCTCTTAAAATCCAGGATGGCTCGCATGGGAGAATACAGTGTTTCAGTTTCTGATTCCGAAGACAAGACATCTGGTTTCTAAGTGATTCTTGACCAAACACTGAATTTCACTTTGAAACAGACCAAGTGTCCAATAAAGCTCTTGTAAAGAGAGAGGCACATGGTTCAGTAGATAGTCCTTGTCAACTGTCAAGCCATAACATTCTGGACCAGCCAAAGTTTCTAAATACCTTTGAGAGGCAGCTAATTGAGAGCATGTATTCCAATTAAGATATATCAGTGTAAAACATATTTCACCATGCAGTGATCTGACATCTCCAGGATTAGGTTCTATTGATACACGAGCCTTCCTTGTGCAAATGCACCCCTGACCATTGCTGAAAGCTAGACATTCCGGTTCACAGTTAAACCTAGAAAAACATCTTCAAACAGTGTGAAATCCCATCCATCACAAGGTTACCTGGTCTGCTTTTGAACAGACCTGGAATACATCTGGATTAAGTTTTGATTTGTTTGTACACATCCAGTTCACTAAGAAACAGGGACCCAAACCTCTTATCCAGTTCTCAGAAAAAATGTTGAGAAAAAAAGTTCCAAGTTCCCAGAAAAAAAATGTTGAGAAAGCTACCCCTCCCTACGCGGCTCAAATGCTGTGCTCATCAGGCGCACATCTGCCATATATATAACTTATTTCTAAGAAACACTTGCTATCATTCTAATGAAAGGTGTACCTCCCAGGAACTTATTCCTCTGCATTCTTAAATCCTTTAATTAATCCCCCCAGAAAGTAATTCCTTGCATCTTAGTTTCCCTTCCCAGGCTCCTGCAATGAGAATCTCAAGGGGGAAGTGAGTTGGACATCAGTGCCACCGATTGGCTCGCCCTTGGCCAAATGGTGGGTATCATCAAGCCATTTGAGGAGACCACCAAGGTCCTCTGGGGTCTCAACGCCAACCTGGCACATGTCATTCCCCCTCATACATGCCCTTCACTGGGACTTGAATGCTCTTAGTGAGGACAATTCCTCGCTCCTCCCGTGGAAGAGGGCCTTGGTCACAAGGTTGCAGGCTGGTGCGCAGTGTGGCAGGGTCTACCAGGTGGCATGGTTGTGTGATCCTTTCATCAAGGGCTGTCTGGCTACCAGGCTTGAGGATCTTGAGGGACGGAAGACTCAGCTGTCCCTCAAGGTACGCAAGGTTGTGCAAGCTCAAGGCAGGGGAGGGCTCATCCCTGGAGTCCTCTGTATCAGGGTATGCCAGCCAGAGCTCAAGTAGTAAACCATCATACATGGCCTCTGTCATCACGATGGCAGTGTCCTGGTCTTGGGTGGAGAGGCTGGCAGAGGAGCAGGACTCTGCAGTGGTCATGGTCCGGGAATACATGGCTGAGCCCCTCCAACTCCCCATGTCAGATCCCCTCCATTATTGGGCCAGTAAGTCAGAGATCTGGCCCCAGTTGGCCATGGACCTGCTCTCCATCCCTCCCACCAGTGTCCAGAGT
>JAHTLZ010003518.1:33458660-33501898 GCA_023846285.1 Phrynocephalus versicolor | reverse complement strand
TGGCCAGGATATCTGGGAGTTGCAGTCCAGGAATATCTGGGGACCCACAGGTTGAGAATCACTGGTCTAGCTCTTCCAGTTTGAATTCCCAGTATCTTGACAGCCTAATAAGTGAGGCACTTCGGGATATTGGCAGACTGAACACTTCCTTTGCTCCTCAGCAGAGAGGCATGAGAAGTAAAATATTTTTTTAGATAGCAGTAGACCATCACTTATGCATTGCATCAGTTGTTTTAAATATATATTTCCACGGCTTGGTTTAAGGGTCCAGTCAAGAAACTGCATACTGTACAGCTAAATTCATGGATTTAGTTGCAGGTAGTTTCTCAATTACCTCCTCAAAGAAGACAAATAATTTTTAAAAATCAAGTGATGCATTGCATCAGCGATAGTCTATTACAATGGCTTTTTAAAAAATTTTACTTCCCCTCCCCCTCCACAGAGGAGAAGTTCAATTTTCTCATGTCACTGGCAGAAGACACACTGGGAATTGAACTTCCCAGCTTCTAACACACCTCTGACCTATCCTGAAAAAGACTGAACCAGGCTCAGTCTCTGTTTATATGACTTTATGGAATAAATAAACAATACTTTCTCTTTGTGGCAGGTGGGGTTCAAGTGCTGGAGGCAGTGTAAACTGAACAGGCAGTACTTCAACATTAGGCTCATTATCCGGACATTTATGGGTTAGAAAGAAGCCTTGGGGATGATGATTTGTTTAAGGCTGCCTGGTAAGTTAAAATGAAGTAAAATTTGAATCAGGAACTCATGACACATTCCACTTGTTGTGATCATACTGCAGTAACTTTTTTTTCTACTACTGCGTGCCTTTGCATGTTGCATATGGTAATAAATTAGGAATTAGGAACTAGAACTAGCATATATACGAAATTCAAAAGCAAGGAGTACACACACACATATATAAAATCCCACAATGGTGACTAATATCAACATCCTAGGAGCCCATTTGGCCATTACAGTTTTTAAGATGTGCGCCAACCAAAGAATGAAATGTTACTTTCTAAAATAACTGCTAGTTTCAAAGGTCATTCCAAGCCACCTCACCACCATGGTTATGGTTAAATAGCATTATTTAAAAAGTAACTCTTATCTTTCCTGCTTCTCAGGACTGCCTACGTTAGCTCCTTTCTATCTACTTTAAAATATCTGACAGCTATACGCTACTGGCCTATCACAAGAAGCACACTCTACTCCCATCAACATAGGTTTACCTCTACACCCACAAAGGCATGAGGCAAAGGAGAAGGAATTCCCCTGTGGCGCAGTGCTTAAATGCCTGTACTGCAGGTAAAACTGTACTCACGACCTGGGGTTCAATCCCAGGTAACCGGCTCATGGTTGACTCAGCCTTCCATCCTTCCGAGATCGGTAAAATGAGTACCCAGCTTGCTGGGAGTGGGGGCAATGTGTAGCCTGCATACTGTAAAAACTGTAAACCGCCAAGAGACTACTTGAAGTGGAATGGGGTGGTATATAAGCAGAAAACTTTGGTTTGCTTTGCTTTGCTTTAAACCCTGTAATATCTGTGTATATGGTGCAGTGAGCCCAAACCTCATAACTATGAAAGGAACTTAAAAGGTGAGTTACACTGCAAAAGAAGTGGGGCTGAGCCTCATTATGCTCCAATCTTAATGTAATGTAGTTAGTAAGTTCATTATTGGGGGAAAGAGATTAATAATATACAAGCATTTAAAAAAACCTCTCTCATGGATGGAGTTGGGCCTAACTGGCCAGTATTGTCAACACTGACAACAGCTCTCCAGAGATTCAAGCAAGATCCCTCCCTAGCAGGCCAATTAAACTGGGGAAGTCTGCATACCAAGCGTGCCTTTTACAAATGAGTCCTTAAGGCCTGACACAGCAACTTCTTATTTGATCAACGATGAAAAGAACAACCAACTAGTTACTTCCCGGCCATAAAAGCAGGCGAAAATATGCCTGCCTCAGTGAGGGCACCTACCAGAGATGGGTGGTTTCTGGGGGGGTCCCCGGCCTCCCCCCCTCCTGTCCTGGGCTGCTGGTACCAGGCTGGGGGGCATCCTTATCATCTCCATTTGCCATGCGGTGGGGGGGGATCCAAAATGGTGACCACAATTTTTCTTTTGAAATCGTGCTCCAAAAACCCACCAAAGCACCACAGAAACATGTGAAAATTAGGTATTTTAACTGCCGGAATTTTTATAGTAGCAGCAGTGGGTTTTTCTTGCAATAAAACGTCTCCATTGATTTTATTTTATTTTATTTTTATTTTTTTACACCAGCGCATACGCAATGATGGGCTGGCCATGGGATGGGACCATGCAAATTTTTGGAGCCATTCCACCAATCGCATGGCCAGGTTTTGACAGAGACTTCTGGGTGTGCCAGAGAGGGCATTAAAAGCCCACTAACCCGAACCCGAACCCGAACCCGAACCCGAACCGTAACCCATACGCCAGTATGCTGTCCTTCTTAGTGGGTCAGAGGCACCCAGAGGTGCAGCCCAATAACCCACCCTAACCTTAACCGTAACCCTAAGCCTAGCCCTTACCCTAACCCCACCAACCCTAACCCAGATCCGTACGTAAATTTTCCTTCTTAGTGGGTCAAAGTGAGGCACCCAGAGAGGTGCCTCACAGAGCCCAATTCCCTACCCCTATCCCATTCCCTAACCTGTACGTCAGTACACTAGTACACTTCCCTTCTTAGTGAGTCAAAGTGAGGCACCCAGAGAGGTGCCTCGCAGAGCCCACTCACTATCCCATTCCCTAACCTGTACGCCGGTACACTAGTATGCTTCCCTTCTTAGTGAGTCAGAGGCACCCAGGGAGAGAGGTGCCTCTGCCACTTACCCCCCCCCACCCTAACATATGTAAAAAATAAATATGCGGCGGCTCCGTGAAACGCTTCCCTTCCCTTCTTAGTGGGTCAGACGTCAGAGGCACCCAGAGAGGTGCCTCCCAGAGCCCACTTACCCCAACAACCCTAACCCCAACCCCAACCCACAAACGACCAAATGACAAACGGAATGACAAATTTTTGAAAATTATCACGACAAATGGAAACGACCCAAAACAGACCAGTCCCGACAAACGACAACTCGAAACGTCATTTTTTCTGGTCGTGCCCATCTCTAGATGCCACTATTGCGCAGAAGTAAAAAGTTCCCTTCTGGCAAGTGGTGTAATTCACATGAAGATAATTAAAGGGGACAGAAGTCTGGTCGGCTCTTCCCCATGGGCCACGTGCAGTAGATCACCTTTTCTGCAAAAAACGACACACAGCAAAACAGATGGATGCTGTGTCCACTGAAATGACTCTGTTAACTAAACAGACACTGGAGACGGAGCTAGACGTTCTGGCAATTTCTAAATATACGCAAAAGGGAGCTCTCATCGTGGAGCTGTCAGCTGGTTATTAAAAGGAGCATTTGTTGTTTCCTGCAGAGTCTAAATATTCCTCAACTCTCCCTCCCGCTACTGCATAAACACAATCTTAAAAAAGGCTTCCATCCTCAAATATGATTGAATGAAATTTAACAGACCGCATTGTCTCCAGCTATAATCATATCACTTACTCCCTCTTTCTCCAAGCACTGAGAAGTTCCAGATGAATCATCACACTGGATTTCATTTCCTTGTGCAGAGATGGGTGGTGTTTTTATTATGACTGTATTTATTTACAAAATGCAGATGCTGAAAATGAAGGAGCCGGCAAGCACCCAGAGAAGCCACCATTGTGGCAACTGTACTCTTTTCAACCCAGTATGTATAGATTTCACAAATTTGGGGGTGGGTGGCTGGAGAGACTCTTTGGTTTATAATTGAGGGATGTTGCACTTCTGTACTATGATTTAAAATGCCAGGAAATGGCTTTGTATTTCTGTACAGCATCATTGTACAGTGCACTTCACCAAGTGATGCCAAGTGATGGAAAGTTCCAAAAGCTGACCTATGTTTGTATTAGTTGAAACACTTCTCATCCAAACACATGAGTAGTGAATAGTAGTGAGTTCAAATGTCGAGTAGACCATCTTGATTGTTGCCATTGGTGATGTCAACATTCAGGCTGTCCTTTATTATTTAAAGCTTGGCATCATTTTTTCTGCCAGCAATATGGGCATAATAATGTACTGCAAATATTTTTTTTACAAGCAGTCATAGAATACATTTGCAAACAAAAATTCTTGTTTGACCAGAAAGGAGTTAAAAATTAAATTAGGTCCTGATTAACAGGTTCAAAAGTACAGATTGCCTCAAACCTGATTTTCCCTTTGAAAACTTGTGTCAGGGGCCTGGCCTCAGAAATCTTGAAAGAACATTCACTGAAAGCACTCAGGGATAATACAAACAAAACTGCTCTGTGCTTTTGTAATGGAAGAATACTTTAAATATGCCTCATAAAATCATATGCTAATTACCTGGAGATTCGTGGCAAAATGTTCCCCTTTCTTAAGAACTGTCACTCCATTACTTTATTTAAAGCAAACCTCATTTTTATTCCTTCCATAATAGCTGTGAACTTTTGTTGACTTGTAATTCTCCCTCACCCATCTGCCTGGCAAGCCTTTATCACGCATGCTCAGTTTATAATAAAGTCACAGTTTCCCCCTATTGATGGGCCTATTTTTAGAATCAACATTTTAGCCCCTGTAGTGTGGATGCTTTCCAAATAAAACAAGTGGGCATAGCCAATCATTTTCTTTCAAGATAAGCAAAGATGTTATTTTCAATTTATATGAGCTATTTTAACTCTATATACTTTAGAGCAGGAATGCCCAAACTTCGGCCCTCCAATGTTTTGGACCACAACTCCCACAGTCCTTTGCCATTGGAAATACAGGCTTGAAATTCTGGGAGTTAAGGGTCGAAGTTTGGGTATGCCTGCTTTAGAGTCTCCTATTTCTAAATGGGGAGGGAATCATTTTACTAAATTAAAAAAAAACTTGAAAAAAATTTCTAAATTTCCCCATATTTGTCATGGAGTAACACCAGTCTGTCTGCTACACCTCTGCTAAATTTGGTTCTGATAACTATTGCCCAGATGTAAGTGGCATGGTGGCTCAGCGGGCAAGAGCACTGAAATGTCAGTTGCAAAGTTGACCACTCGGCTGTTCAAATCCCACGTGCCATGCAGCGGTGAGCTCCCACTGCTAACCCCAACTCCTGCCAACCTAGCAATGTGAAAGCATGTAAATGCAAGTAGATAAAATAAAAGGCGAGAAGGTAAACAGTATTCTAGGCACAGAAAAGCCTTCAGCCATGCCGGTCACATGGCCACAGACTTGCACAACACTGGCTCTTTGGCTTGGAAACAGAGGTCCACATATAAGCAATTTTGAATGCCTGTGTTTTGGGTGAAGATGAGCAGAGTTGCTACTGCTGGTTGAGTAGCTGGACGAGATTAGCTACCATGCTTGGAACAGTGGGGTTGGGTTAGTGGCTTGAGGGCCTAGGGAGAATTAAATAGAAATATGACAGTCAAGACCAGTTAGAAAGATTATAGGAGAAAGCTTAAAGAAGAGGTCTGTTTCAGAGTCATAGTCTATAGTGGAATTCATGAAGAGAAATCTGTGTCCACAATAGTTAAAATGTTTGTGGATTCAAGATTGAGAGCCTGTAACCTATAATTTGAAATTTACATATTGAATGAATATATTTAGATCTTACTGTTCTGCTAACCCTTATCATTCCTATCCAAAGAACTTCTTTTCCCTTCATATCAATTGCCTAGGATTCCTTTAAAAACTCCTGTTTGATTGTTTAGCCATCCTCCCTTTTCCTGTCCTATGTCCTGTATAACTAAGAATAAGGGACCCAAACTAATGAAGGAAAAAACACCCATGCCATGTGAAGCTATGCTTCTGTACACATGGTTTTATTTTTAATTGATAAACCATTTTACACAACACCTGGGATATCAGCTTTGAGTGAAGACAACTCTTATGCTGCTTGGGACCATATAAAAGAAACAATTCCACCGTACTTGGAAGGGTTTTTGGCAGTGGTTGTTCCATAGCACCACCCAGAAGGGGTTATCTAGGATTTCAGGCATTAAAGGGTGCTCAAGTGGTGCCTGCAGTGGTCTGAGGAGTTTGATACACAACTGATGTGAAAATTATTGGGAAAGTAAGTGCCTCCTCAGCTCAGAATGTTGCAACTGTAAACCTATAGGTCAGGCATGTCCAAACTTCAGCCCTCCAGATGTTTTGGACAGCAACTCCCACAGCTCTTTGCCATTGGAATTCTAAGCTTAGAATTCTGGGAGTTGTGGTCCAAAACATCAGGAGAGGCAAAGTTTGGACATGCCTGCTATAGGTGTTCTTGTAAGAATAAGCGGTGCCACCCTTGAGATTGGAAGTGGATGGAGGTCTTGTCCCTGTCCCTGAGATACAAAGTGCTTGCCTCAAAGACCTTTCTGTGGTCATGGCAGCTTGTGAATGAAGGTTTGGCTTCTGCCATCCTGCAGCACCACCACCCAGACAGCCCAAGAGCAAGCCAATAATGGCATTTGCTAGCTCAAAGTAATGGGTGTACAGTAAAAGCTAATAAAGTTTCATCTGGCCCTATAAAACAGCTGACTGTCCTGAATCTTGGCTACTCAGCTTTCCCCTTGCTTCCAAATTTGAAAAAAGGGTCTCAGGTTTCTTTCTTAAAACCAGTCACCAATTCAGATGTGACTCTTCCCTCTGAATCAGAATTTTGCTCTAAGTTTTCTTGTATTTTTACTAGAACTTTGCCAATTTCTACCTGTTCAGGACTAAAAGTAAATTTGGTATTAAAAAACCACAGTATAGAGCAGTGGTGACAAACCTTCAGCCCTCCAGATGTTTTGGACCACAAGTCCCAGAATTATGAGCCTAGATTGCCAATGGCAAAGGACTGTGGGAGTTGTGGTCCAAAACATCTGGAGTGCCAAAGGTTCACCACCACTGGTAGAGAGCCCGTGAAGATTCTCAGTCATCCAGGTGAATTTATCTGGAAGTTGAGTCATGGCAACTGGACTTCTTTTTCTTGAGAGAGAGAAACGTTTTGCTGCTCATCCTAACAGCTTCATCAGTCTGAAGGAGAAAGGCTGATGAAGCCATTTGGATGAGCAGCGAAACATTTCTAACTCTCAAGAAAAAGAAGTCCAGTTGCCATGACTCAACTTCCAGACACTGGTATGGAGAGTAAAGCTGATAGATTTCCCCACTGTTACTTTCCTTACTGCCTACTTACCTCTTCAGCTATTTTCCTCAAACATAGTATTATATACATGCTGGGATGGAACCAGTACCACTGCGTCCAGAAGCTCTACTCAGGCTAGAAGTAGCCACATGAAACCATTAAAATGGCACATCCCAGACAATAGTGCCTAATTAAGAAGTGGAGACTGGTCATCAATAAATGGTGAGGAACCGGGGCTGGCCCTACCATGAGGCATAACATGTTATTCAGAATCAAAGATGGGAAGAGGTCTATGAAGAATTTCCCTAGTCCTGTGCCCAAACAACTTGCTGGGCTTTGCGTATTTGAGACCTTGATTTGGTTGAGTAGGAGTACTGTTTTGCTGTCTTCCTTTGGGCAATAATTTATATTGAGTTGCCCCATCAAGTATCCAAAGGTTAGTTAGTTGATTGAAGTGGTATTCTTGAGAATGCTTACTTAAGTAACCAGTCCTGCTTTTCTCTTCTGTCCAGGCTAGTGATGCAACTATATGACACTTTTTGAAGTAGATTTGTTTGATTCAAGAAACAGGTGAGTATCACCCTCTTTAGGTCTTAAGGCTCAGGATTTCCCATCACAGTCCATTCTTAACTCTTAGAGATGAATATGTGATTCCCAACCTAACAGGTCGAAAACAGTTGTTCTAGACTTCTACCTTCAGCCACCTGAAGAAGTAATGATAGCATGTGGTAAAAAGACTAAACGGTCCACCTTGTAGATATATTGGTGTGTGTGTGTTGTGTTGTTACAGTTGTGACCGACTGTTCGTGATCCCATGTCCATGGAGTTTTCTTGGCAGGAATCTGGAGTGGTTTGCCAGTTCCTACTCCAGGCACCTACAGCACCTGGTATTCCCTGGTGGTCTCCCATCCAAGTACTAACTAGGGCCGACCCTGCTTAGCTTCCAGAATCAGGCAAGATCGGATGTGCTTAGGGAATCTAGGCAGCTAGATATTAGAGATGGGCACAAATTTAAAAAATGGCGTTACGTTTGTCGTTTGTCGTTTGTCGTTGAGAGGTCTGTTTCGTTTCGTTTCCGTTTTTTGTGAATTTTTTGGAAAATTTCATTTTCATTTTTCATTTTTTCGTTTGCCATTTCTACCCGCTTTTGCGCGATTTTTTAAAGCATTTCTGTGCGTGGACGTCCCCCAACGCCCCAGACCAGAGGGAAAACACTAAAAAAAATTGATGCTGGCAGAGACACAGTATAGACTAGGTTCGCAGGGAGGCTGCAAAGGCAGCGGTGGGCGTTGCCCAGGGTGCAAGGCAGACGAAGAGTGACTGCACTGCGGGGCAGGGGAGGATACTCACTGAGAGGTACGCACACATACACACAGGGAGGCTGCAGGACTGAAGCTAGAGTCACAGAGACAGCAATCCCACCCTAACTCCCACTGGAGACTGCAAGGAGGACGGGGGCTGCCAGAGCTTTTTATGCCCTCTGTGGCTGCCAGACCTGCCCAGTCTGCCACCTGGGCATGTTATTGGTTTAAGCTGTCCAAGAATTTACATGATCCCATCACATGGCTTGCCTCCATGTTGTGGCTGGAGTGGCAACATCCATTTTGTCATCCATAAAGGGAAAAGAAAAATACATCGCGATGGGAGAAGACAAAAACAAACATTTTAAGGACTCCTACCCCCTGGTAGGTAATAATTTCAAATAATTATCGCATTATCGCTGCATTTTTATGGATGTTCAGGGCGTTTTAATACACAAGAAATCAATATTAGGCATCTGGGAGCCATTTTGGGTTGATGTCCCCTAACTCCCCTTAAAGGAAAAAAATACAGCAATCTGAGAAAAGACATAAATGCATGTTTTAAGGACACCCCCCCCCCGGTAGTTATTATCAGACAGTATAAATAATTATCACTGCGTTTTTATGGATGTCCAGGGCGTTTTTTAACATTTAAAACAGCTCATTTCATTGCATGCTGCCAGTAACAGAAACGAAACGAAACGAACACATTTTTCGTGGTTCTGTTTGTTTCATTTCATTTTCATCACAATTTTTGTTTGTCGTTTCATTACGTAACGAAATGACAAACGAATAACAGAAATGGAAAAATTGTTCGTTTTGTGCCCATTCTACTAGATATAATGGTACTCTTGGCAAATAGTCTGTGGACATATGGAGTGAACTGACCTACAGATATATGGCCTATGAACTGGATTATGGACCAGTGGAATAGCCTGCCTGTGGAATGACAGCAAGGAAATCTTTGGTTTGTTTCATGCACAGCACAGTTATTACCTTGGGGCAAGAAGGGCTGAGGGTTCCTTTCAGCCTGGACTTTTGCATGAAGAAATGAACCCCCAAAAGCCAGATAGATGACTGCTATGGCAACAAGGCTGTGGCTGAGCTGGAAGACAATGGAATAGTGTCAAGGTTGGGTGCTTTCAATGGCTCTAGGCCCAAAATGTAACCCAATAAGATGCTACAGTCATGTTCTGTGCCTCGGGACAAAGGGATGATTTTACTCTCAAGGAATAAGGAAAAGTGGTGTGATGCACATTTTAGTTCCAGCTTACCATCTGTTAACACAGAACTGAATTTTAAGGGTGAAGGCTAAAAGGCAGAGGAAAATGGGGCATCAGAGGAACAAGAAACATGCCATGGTCACCAGTGAAATGTTCCCCTGTGCTTTGAGAACTTTGAGTTGAGTTCCTGTCATGCTTTGGGGTCATGTGGTATTTAACCTAGGATGTGCGTCCCAATATGTTTTGGGTTTACCAAGTCATTTTTCCCCCAATTCAACCTCCTTGTTGACAGCATTTGGCAGAAGTTAACTGGCACACTGATAGAAATGACATGATTTTTTTTTTAAAAAATGTTAACGATCATGCTTGGTGACCATAGTTCAAAAATGTCGTGATAAGACTGCTCACACACAAACAGCATGGCAACTTTTTTTTGGGGGGGGGGGGGGGAGATCAACAATTTAAAAAAAAAACTAAAAGCCACTGGCCAAGCAAGAAATGATTTGCAGCTAGCATGCTCACCCAGTAAATGATTTGCTAATGGCCGTGCATCATGTGACTGCAAATTTATGATACAAACTTGGTGGGGAATAGGAAGGTAACATTTGGCTCATGTGACTGCAGCCTCAGACTCAGAGATACTTGCATTCATGTTCACATGCAGATGTTTTTGGTTCACTTTTTCTCATGTAATTTTTACTTAAGCAGATTTGGACTGCTCTGGGGCCTTTGGGTTGTCATTTGTCTTGATTCTGAGAGAAGCTTCATTTTTTACAATGGTCTGGATTACTCCTTCGGTGAGATTCTACACCACACCGCACAAACACACACAGTTATTTGTGGGGATTCCATACCCCAGTAGGCTCTGAACCCCGAAATAACCTGGACGAACGTGTCCATAGAGCAAGCAGGGAACCCAGTGTGTGGTTAAGCTGACCTGGAGCTGGCATAGGCCAGGAGGCCGGGGAAACAGGTGGCAAGCTAGATATCAGGATATCAGGCACATCTGGTCTGTGACCAGCCCAAAGCTCCTTCCTCTCTCCCTTATCAATGAGTCCTCGCTAGCCAGCATTTCCTCCTAGATAAGGGTACATACCAATGGAATGCATATGTGACCAAAGACCATCCTTCCTCTCTCTTCCTGACCTATTGTCAATGCTTCTCTCCACCCCTTGTGTACTGGTTTACTGTTACCAATAAAGAGCCTTGGGTCCCAAGCACAGTTCAGAGACACTCCCACATACTCACTCTCATACAAATGCACAAACAGATACACCCACACACAGAGAGAAGCAGCCTGGGACCAGGAGATGATTGTACTCAAAACTCTGTGTATGCATAATTAATAATGCTACAGTTATTTTACTACTTTATTTCACATTTTCCTTTTTAGCTTCCTGGATCAATTCTCCTGCACATTCCCCTGAATCATCGGGAACCTGTTTCTTGGAATAAGTAACTAAATATCTTTCTTCTTCACTCTTGAGTCCAAACAGGTGGAACATAGTAAGCTTAAACCTGAGGAATGGCGGGAGGTTAGGAGCAAATATAGTGTTTTATGAAGATCTCACTGTGGTTAATTTTGCATAACTGCCATTTCATCTGATACAGTACTTTTATACAGGTTGTTCTGCTTTGCACTTTCATTTCACCATTGTGTTGTACTGTGTCAGAAATCTGTCGTTTTTCTTTTTATCACTTTTATATTGTGCATTAATTTCATCAATCTTATTCCCCATTTATCTGCTGTAATTTAAATAAATCTTCAAATGAACATCACTTATGGATGGCCTCAGAACATCTCTGGTTACACCTTTCGCCCAATGGGGCAAATAAATAACTTCATTTTCATGTTCTAGTGCACACAGAGCTGTGTGGCTGGATATGTTCTAAATGGAATGTTAATTGGCATGAAGTTAGAACTAGACATGGGCACGGAGCGGCGAAATTTTCGTTTCCGTTACCGTTTGTCATTTCCGTTATCTAACGAAACAACAAACAAAAATTGTGCTGAAAATGCAACGAAACGAACAGAACCACGGAAATTGTGGTCATTACGTTTCGTTTCCGTTAATGGCGACACGCAATGAAATGAGCTGTTTTATATGTTAAAAACACGCCCTGGACATCCATAAAAACACAGCGATAATTATTTATATTGTCTGATAATACCTACCAGGGGGGTTGGGGTCCTTAAAACGTTTGTTTTTGTCTTCTCCCATCGCGATGTATTTTTCTTTTCCCTTTAAAATGGATGTCGCCACCAGCCACAAAATGGAGGCAAGCCATGTGATGGGATCATGTTCAACCAATAGCATGCCCAGGTTGCAGACTGAGCGGGCAGGTCTGGCAGCCACAGAGGGCATAAAAAGCTCTGGCAGCCCCCGTCCTCCTTGCAGTCTCTGGTGGGAGTTAGGGTGGGATTGCTGTCTCTGCTGCGACTCTAGCTTCAGTCCTGCAGCCTCCCTGTGTGTGTGCGTGCTGCGTACCTCTCGGTGAGTACCCTCCCTTGCCCTGCAGTACAGTCACTCTGTGGCTGCCTTGCACACTGGGCAACGCCCGCCGCTGCCTTTGCAGCCTCCCTGCATACCTAGTCTATACTGTGTCTCTGCCAGCATCCATTTTTATAGTGTTTTCCCTCTGGTCTGGGGCATTGGGGGATGCCTGCACATGGAAATGGTTTTAAAATCGCACAAAAAGCGGGTGGAAATGACAAACGAAAAAACGAAAAACGGTAACGAAATTTTTCAAAAAATTCACGACAAACGGAAATGAACCGAAACAGACCTCTCAACAACAACAAAAAAACAACGAAACACCATTTTTCTGTTTCCTGCCCATCTCTAGTTAGAACCATCTATGTTGTGGGGAGCTACCTAGATGCCCTAAGCACATCCAATCTCGCCTGATTTCATAAGCTAAGCAGGGTCAGCCCTGGTTAGTACTTGGATGGAAGACCACCAGGGAATACCAGGTACTGTAGGTGCCTGGAGTAGGAACTGGCAAACTACTCCAGTATTCCTGCCAAGAAAACTCCATGGACATGGGGTCACAAAAGTCCGTCATGACTGTAATGATGCAACACACACACACATGTTATGGGCACTTACCCGCTTCTTGGCCTTATGGCTAAGATCGACCTTCTACAACTCCTTTTGTCTTATTGTCATTGTGTGCTGTGGATGTTGTTTTATCACAGAGAGATTGGGAGGGAGGGAGGTCTTTAGATTGCTTTGGTCCTCCCCTGTGTGCAAAATATTCTAAAATATGACTGGAAAGGGGCTCTCTAAAATTGTACAGCCCCTACATTATCTCACACAATAGGCATTTCAACTTATCTGTTTCATTTCTCTGTCTCTGAGCCAACATAACACAACATTCCCTATCTGCACCCTGAGTCTACGTGGGTTTTATATAACTCCAACGGCTTCCTCTAGAATAATCCTGAAGCTGCAGTTTGGTAAAGAAAGTTGTGTCTGAGTTTGCTTAGCTGCCCCTGTGCATAAAACATTAGTTTCCAGAGTTTTGTGGAAAGAAAGCATGTAGTGTAACTTAAGCCAGAACACCATCCTAAAATTTGGTACTCTTGTTTTATCACATAGAAATAGAATAAAACACAGTGCTATTGGCAAAGCAAAAGTGCTAAGTATGAATTTGAAACTGTTAAAGGAAGTGGGAACCTAGATGGGGAGAGGGAGGAGGAACTTAGGAGAAAGAAATTGATTGGTAATGCTTCCTGTTTGCCTGCCAGATCCCATGGGTGATGGAGTGCAGTGGCACATCTCCCCAGTGTTGTGTGGTAGAGTCTGACCTGGGGTCTTCATTCTGCCGTTTGTGCATAAAAGGAAAAGGCCATCAATGAGATTTGGGTCTGACCAGGCCAGACAGTAGACAGCCTGTTTGCCAGGAACTAGCCAAACCCAAGAGAGGAGGAAGAAGTCTTTCTCACAAGCTGAGCTGGCCAGAATATCTGGGAGTTGCAGTCCAGGAACATCTGAAGAACCACAGGTTGAGAATCACTGCTCTATATAATGGCTTCCCTGGGTCCTCTAGGACATACTCTAAAATAAATAAATAAATAAATAAATAAATAAATAAATAAATAAATAAATAAATAAATAAATAAATAGTGGGAAATGGCATTTTGTTTCATTTTGTTTTGTAATGAAATGCATCCTACCATTTTGTTTCATAATTAAACGATTCATTATGTAATGAAACGATGAAACCACATTTTGTTTTTTTGTTTCATGCCCCTCTCTAATACAGATACATAGGGGTAGCTTAGTAGGGCACACATTACAATTAGCAGACACAGAAGAATTCCCATGGTCCAGAAACTGGATCTGTATCTTCTGAGACATGAAAGGACATAGGAAATGATGGAAAAGCAGGAGGCAATGTTAGCCTGACTGTCACATAGATTAAAGAATACATAGATATTCCTCAGAGATCAAGGAAATATGTGAGTGTAGGCATAAAAAAGGCTAACTCTATCATTAGGCATAGGGAACAACAGGTGTCATAAAAGGACAACAAATTGTTAGGTGCTTTGTTCCTGACTTTCTACAGATGGAGGGTGGGTGCTTGTGGGATTTTCTGCCTCATGTGCCAAAATAATTCAGTAGGTTTCAGCATGACTTGACATGAATGGTGGGTGCCATTTCCTGTTCTATTCCAGGCAACAAAACATCCTAGGACAGCTCTGGAGGTGAAAGGCACATTCTAATTTTCTTCTCAAGGTGTGTGTGGGGGACACCCTAATATAAGATGCCAAAAGCTTAGGAAATGCTATTTTGGACAGAATCCACTGGAGGGGGAGAAGAGAAGGAAAGGAAAGGAAGGAATTCTGGGGGAAGCTGTTCCCACCCTTGTGTAATAGTCTTACAATTTTGTTTTCCTTTCTGCACAGAGCAGAGAGATGTGTCTGGGTTAAAACTAAAAGAACATCTTAGCTACACTCAAACTAGGACAAATATAATCTTCTTTAGAAGTGATAATAAAATAAGCTGGAATGGATTTTAAAATGAAATCTAATGGAAGGAAAATCAGCATGTGCCTACATAGACAGACACACTCGGCTGAAGCTTTTTCTGACAGAAGATTTCCAAATGCATTTTGTCACAGAACTCTTGACAGCAGAAGGGCTGCCTGCCACATTTGTAGAGAGTGCCTTCACTGTGTGAAGGGTCTTGTAATGGCTAGTCGTCATAATTGTCATGACGATTCCACCTCTCCACTCAGATGCCTTCCAGTTGGCTCAAAACACAAGAGATATAATGAAAGCAACAGCACAAGTTACTATACATTAAAACAGGCATGTCCAAACTTCGTGTTTTGGACCACAATGCCCACAGTCCTTTGCCATTGGCAATCTAAGCTTAGAATTCTGGGAGTTGTGGTCCAAAACATTAGCAGGGCCGAAGTTTGGACATGCCTGCATTAAAACTTTGAGGCACTGAATCCCACCCAATCTAGCAGCTCAGACAGACACTGACATCACCACCACCCAAAAATTGTTGATTTTTCAAAAAGACTTGAGAAAGTGTGTAGAAGCTGGGACCCATCCACCATCGGGGTTTTATCCCCTGTTATAAAAAACCCCGGGGGGGGGGGGAGAGATTAATAGAAATAGATTATGATGAGAATTATTAAGAGCAACAAATACTTGATAATAGGTATAATACAGTGTAAAAGTAATATGCTTAAACAGAGCTCTAACAAAGAATGTGATTGTACTCTTCTCCACCCAACCGCCTTTTACCTTCCTCTACCTGCTTCTCTCCTTTATACCTTCCCTTCCTCCCAACCTGATTGTTCTTGTTCCTTCCTTCCTTTCCATATTTAAAATAAATAAATATGCCAATAAGCTGGAGTAGGAACTGGCAAGCCACTCCAGTACTCCTGCCAAGAAAACTCCATGAACATGGAGTTACGTAGAGTTGGTCATGACTGTAACAACACAACACACACACACACATGCCAATGAGCTAAGTCCTTTCATTCCCATTCTGGTCACCCTAGCAATTTGCATTTACACAATCCCTTCCCACAAGCTCCGCAAACGGACATTGTTGGGGAAAATCTTGCCTCAGATTGCATGACCAGAGCTAAGATAGGCCAAAGCCCAGATCCCTCTTAACTTTCCCAATCAATTCACCACCTTATGCGTTCAAATCATCCCTCCTTGCAATCTGTTCCTCCCCCCCACTCCCCGCCACTCATTTTAGAAATCCAAATTGCCAAATCAGTCCAGTTGGTTTCAGACCATTTTACCTGACCCTGAGAATGAAACCGATCTTTCTGCTTCAGCCCAACCCTAGTACGTATCCCCTTAAATTGAGCCTATTTGGATCAGGACCTGGGCCAAAGGTAATGCACAGCCCCGCTCAAAACAGCATGTTGTCTATCAACTGCTGTGGGGTTCTGGTTCTATCCTCAGGTTATGGGTAGAAAAGCAAAAAGAGACTGGTTGACATTGTGCTGGCAATGCAAATCAACATTCTACAAGGCAATTCTAAAAATGGAGGAAGCCCAAACAAAAATTTATAACTTTGACACATCTATTTTAGAAAGCCAAGAATTCTATTTTTTATTTAAAAAAAACCTCATCTTTTACTTCAGTATCGTTGATTCAAAATGTCATGAAACAGCTTGATATTGCCGCACAATATCGTGCTTGCATTGCCAGAAGGAAAAGGGATGCCAAGCTTTAGGTAGTAAAGGGAAGCCGGGATGTTGACAACATCAATGACAGCAATCAAGATGATCTATTCTACAGGATACCTTCTTGTGCTCACTACCATTCACAGTTGTCAAAAAGCAGCCCTGACAATTGCCTAGTCTTCGATTGAGAAATGATGAACTGATGTAAAAAGGAGGCTGCAGCTGGAATTTTCCCTTACTTGGTGCCACTTTGTACCTTTGAATTGTGGCTACAGAAGTACAATAGCCCTCATTTATAAACCAGAACGTTTGGGGGTGGTTGTTTTTGAAAAATCAAATCATATCCACCAGTGAAAACAGGTTGTATCAGTCTAAAACACCCTTATATTAATAGAACTCCACCCAGGAGTTTATGGGGAAAGGAACAGATGTTAGTTAGAAGAATCATAGACTTCTGTAAGTATAAGTGACACTTGAGCAGCACCATCATGGACTGTTCCCCAATCTGGTGTCCTCAAGCTATTTTTGACTTCAATTCCATCAGCCATAGATGGCAAGGCTGATGACCAGGAATGCTCCGTGTTCTACAGTAGTTTGAAACATTTCAAGGCCACTGGGTTGGGAACAGGTGGCATGGTTTTCAACAGAACTGAATATGATAGTGTATTTGTACAACACCTAAGGACAATCCCAGACATATACCTCCAACAGTTCCAACACAGAGAAGAATCTCAAGGCATATCAGTGCTATAAACATGAACTAATATAACAGTCTTTTCTTCTTCCTAAGAAGCCCAGGAGATGTTACTCTTTAATGAGGCACTAAGAATGAAAATGATTAGCAACTAGGGATGGGCACGCAACAGAAAAACTGAGTTTCATTTTGTTCTGTTTCGTCTCCCCTGCATTTTGTTTCGCAGCGTAACAATTTTTTTTTCAAAAATTTCATTACTTACAAATAACGAAATGAAATGGGAATTCCCCCGGCAGGGGTCTGAGAGGGTAGCGCTGATGTCAGCACTCCTCTCTCAGCCTCCTGCCATGGGATCCCCCACTCCCTCCCAGCTGAGAGCCAGCAGTGGGCAGAGAAGAATGTCCCAGGAGGACTCGCGCTGCTGTGCCCGCTTCCGCTGCTGCCTTGCTGAGGCAGGCAAAGGAGCGGTCTAGGAAAATAGTCCTCATTGTACGCTCTGCCCGCTGCCACTTCTCAGCCCCCTGCCAGGGGATTCCCCACCAAACCGAAGCAGCAGCATTTCGTTACTAATGAAACAAAATGGCGTGGTTATTTTTTTCCATTTGAAACCAACTGTTTCATTCTACTTGTAAGCTGCCGAACAGGCTCCGGCACTGTTGCCTCCCCGCTGGGAGGCAGTGGAGAATCCCATGGCAGGGGGCTGAGAGGGGAATGCTAGCATCAGCGCTCCCCTCTCAGCCCCCTGCTGGCGGATTTCTCACCACCTCCCAGCTGGGAGGCAACAGAGGGCAGAGAGGAGAGTCTGAGGAGGATTCACGCCACTGCACCCGCCTCTGCTGCTGCCTTGCCAAGGCAGGCAAAGGAGCAAGCTAGGAGGTGAGCAAGTCCTCCTCTAACACTCTTCTCTGCTGCTGCTGCCATTTTAAAAAGGCTCCAGCCTCTGCCAAGCCTCTTCGGCAGCTTAAACGTAGAATGATACAGTTGGTTTCAAATAGGAAAAAATGCCATTTTGTTTCATTAGTAATGAAATGCTTCTTCGGTTTGGTTTGGTTCATTACATAACAAACCCACAAATCAGCATTTCATTTTTCATTTGGTGCCCATCTCTATTAGCAACTCACGAAACAACAGTGGCCAAGCAATCTTGGAAGGAAGGCTTGCCAACTAATGCAGTACATACGTTCAGTTTTGGGGAAGGAGAATGAAGCTGAAGGAGGGTTTAGTTGGTAAAACGCAACCATCGTTTTGCCATCCTTGCTGTTGCTGTCTGAACTGCCAAAGCAGACATACTCTGCCTGGAGGTTGACCCAGTCCCTTTCATGAGCTCTGTCTTTCAGGTTGGTGTATGGCTTGGGCGCACTGTCTTAGACGGTTACTTCACATCCATTCTCATCCCGGGAGGAAGTTTGTTGCATGTTGATGTCGGTTGCGTTCACGTGGTCTTCTTCCGGTTCTGTCCCTGTTCCTGTGTATGCACGGGCATGGTGGATGATACCAGCATGACCGTTACCACACGTCCTCGCTCCGTGATGAGATGTGAAATTCCATGCCTTTGTTCTCCGTGTTTTTTTTCAGCCCAACCTTCCGTTTTTCAATGTTTCAATTCTCCGAAGCCTTGCCTTAAATGTGTTACAGAGCTAAGTTTGAGGCATTTGTCTTTTAATCTCTCTGCACTGCATTGCTGACTCCATAGTGAATGTACTGGTGAATTGCACTTTGCACTCCTGCCACTAGATGGAGAATGGCATGTTGTGTGACGAGCCTTACCTCACGGGCACTCGTCTAGTAACGAGAAGCGTGACAAGCAGATTCCCGAGCCCAGGGAGGGGGATCTCTCATCCCACTTAAATCGCAGTTCAGGGGGCGTGGTCGGTATGAACTCCCCTCGTCCTGCAATGGACATGCGGTTAGATTACGTCGTACCGGTCCCAAGCGGGACCGCGAGCAGTGATGAGATGGACGTGAAATATCAGCCTTAGATGCAATGGAATATTTTGAGCCACTAAGTATCGACTCAAATACCTATTCATCCAAAAGCTTTGAAAAATGTGGGTTTCTATATTCAATTGCCATGAGTGTGAAAGAGAAAAGGCAATGCTATATATATTATCTAACTGATATTATCCAGACTCTGCAGCCTGTGACTTCACCAAGACATGCTGAAGAAAGCTATGCTTATGCGAAGTTAGTGGAGGCAGAAATCCTGGTCCTGTAATTCAGAACACAGGAAGAAAAATAAGCAAACGTGACAAAGGGAAGGGATCTCTTCAGCTACAGCTGATCTGTTTCTGTTTTCATTACACTAAAAGACAGCCAATTTCAGCAAACAATATAGAAGATTTATTCATCTGCAGAAGAGCTAGCGGTGTGTAGGGGCCTTGGAGGGGGTGGAGGAAAGACGAAATGGGAAAGGGCTGATTAAACAAAGCTGGGGGGGGTGACACTCTGGAAGGTTCCAACAGGCAAGTCTGCTACACTAATGCTTTATGTCATGGCAGAGCATTAAACAGCCACTTAAAAAGGTAATTAGCACCTTTTCATTGGACCAGAAATCAAAGGTGTAATTTACCAAAAGTCAGCAAACAATGTAAAGGATCTAATTGAATCATAGGGTATAAGCTTATCAAGGGTGAAAAGTCAGGAGGAGCATATATTTGGTGAGTTTGTTAGGATGCCCTTTTAAGCTCACCAGTACTCCACACTGCCAAAAACACCAACCGCAAGCTCAATGAAACGTTTGGGGCATTTACCATACTCAAGTGTTGCCTCATCATTGATTCAGTAATAGGTGTGTGTCTACGTCTTGTGCTATTGATCCTCTAATTTTATACATAGTCCAAATTCAGGTACAATACTAAAGGCTTAGGTCAGCAAATGGGAGAGTCCAGCCGTAGCTCCAAGGATCAAGAGTTCACATTTTCACCATGCTGCCTAGCAGAGGGAACAGTCAGGATTTCCTGGAGCATCTGTGGCCAACAGGATTGTGTACTCTCTACCTGTTCAGCCTTGGGCAACCTTCATGGTCTCAAGGCACCAACAGAAGGGACCAGCAAACCACTCCAGAGTACTTTATAGCCTGGGAGGCTCACCATTGGATAGCTAAACACACCAGGATTGCTACATGCCAGCTACGAGATCTACCCTTTTTTCTTTTCTGGATTGTCAACATTTCCTCTAGGGATGGGCACAAAATGAAAAACAAAACGCTCTTTTGTCATGTTATTAGGTAATGAAATGAAAGAAAAGAAAACAACACGAGGAAGCAGCATTTCATTACAGATGAAACAAAATGGTGGCTTTTTTGTTTCTGCTTTTTGTTTTGTTTTGTTAGTTTTGTTGAAATGAACCATTTTGTTCCATCTATAAACCACTTGGGGGAGGGGAAAAGTTTTCTAAAAAAGTTCAGGACTTTTAAAAAAAAAATTCCCCCCTCCCCCAAGCCACACCAGCTGATCAGCACTAAGGGAGAAGGTTTTCCCCACCCCAGCGTGAGCAACTGGCAGGCGGGGCTTGGGGAGAGGGGGGAAAAGTATTTTCCCTCCCCCCAAGCACCGCCTACCAGGTGATTGGTGCTGGAGTGGGGGGAAATGCCCATCCCTAATTTCCTCTTTTCTCCCCAAAGAGATCAATTAGCTGTCATCCTCCTGCAAAGCATTTCCCCCAATGTAAACAGCAGAACCAAATCAATTTTGATAAAGAAGGACATCATTTAGGGAGGGAAAGAAGACTGGATGGGTACCATGCATGTTGATTTGTGTAAAATATGTTGAAGGATATGCTTTGCTAGTCACACTTTTCTTAGCGCTTCCCATTTCTGCATGTCTAATGTCCTCACCTTTCATCTTGTTCTTCTCCAACCTGCCCAGTTAATGTAGCAGGAACCTTGTGGCACAGTGGTTACATGTCTGTACTACCGCAGCTAAAACTATGCTCACGACCTGGGGTTCAATCCCTGGTAGCCGGCTCATGGTTGACTCAGCCTTCCATCCTTCCAAGGTCAGTAAAATGAGTACCCAGCTTGCTGGGGGCGGGGGGGGGGATGTGTAGCTTGCATACTGCCCAGACAGTGCTTTAAGCACTATGGGGCAGTATATAAGCAGAACACTTTGCTTTCGGTGTAGTAGGGAGGCCAAGGAGTCATCTACAAGAGGCTGCTTGGACTTCTTAGTTGCGGCCCCAACTCTCTGAAAGCAGCTCCTGGTGGATCTGCACCTGGCTCCATCCCACCCAAATTTTAGAAGGCATCTCAAAACCTTCTTCTTTAAAGAAGACTCTCATAGTGAACCTTCCTCTCCCATGTCTTGTGTCATCCCCATTATTTGGATAACAATACAGTAATACACACCAAATATTTAGCTTGTAAGTTCCTTGAACCAGTTGCTTGTTCTTTCACAAGATACTGCTGTGAACTGTGCAATGTATGCTACTACATCACCATCATGAAGATGTCAGGCCTTAAAAAGTTATCTCCAAACTTAGATCTGGAATGGACCCAGTTCAAGCTCCTGCAGCACCTTCAAGGCATGGCTTAAATAGAACTTAACATGAAGTGGGTAGAAAGCACTGCTCTCTAAACCCAACAAAGGCCTAGGGGGCTTTCTATTGCTGGGGAATTGCCAGGCACAGAGTTATACACTTGTATCCTGAGCGGACTTTTAGCAGAGACATTGCTTGATAACTCATAAAAATAAATATAAAGCCTTGGGATACTTGACAAAGTTATAGACATAATAGACCTAATCCAATTAAAAGAATATATTGACCCCCACCCCATCCCACCCCACCCCACGCCAACAAAGAACTTATTACGAAGACCCTTTGTTTTCCATGATAGATAACTGTAGATTAAAAAGTGGATTCCTTCCAAAGGCAAACATTTATTCCTTTATTATTTCATAATTGTGCAGTAGATTTTACAAGCACTGAATAATAATGGATGTTCAGTTGATCTGTACAGATGATACAGAAGGAATGGCTGATGGTGAAGAAGATTCAGATTAGACGATTAATACATGTAGAAAAGAAGTAGATCCGTGGACTCCAAATGAACAAAGACAAAAGCTATACAAGTGAATCATTTGAAGGAGGAACGGAGTTAGACACTGTGAATAAAAGGAAACAGTTTCCTCCCTTCTGTTAAAGAATCTAAATTCCATTTTCCAAAAGCAAGCTAGAGGAACCGTAATGACACACACAGGAAACCACCATTCTTAAATAAACAAAGGCCATCACTGGCCCTTTTTCCAAATGATGGCTAGAATCCTGTTGTGTTGCTATCCAAATATGTAACTTTTGAAGGTTACTTGCCTAACTTAACCACCACCGCCATCATCACCACTTTTGAGCTGCAGAGCTGGAAGAGATACACTTTCTAAGGGTTATTCAGAACTATTTATCCTGATGACATAGCAGCTTGCTTATGTCAGATGAGGACTGCACTGAGGATATCATGGGATGTGGAAAGAGAAACAAAATAAGCGCCTCTTTTTCTTTTTGCAGACGATGGGAGAACTGGCAAATACAGATAGGCAACCAGAGAGCAGTTCTTTTAGGACATTCCATGGGGGACTACAACAATGAAGCAGAAAATGCAACAGACCCATGAACAAATGTGGCTTGTAGAGAATCATCCATGTCTAATAAGGAGAATGAAAGAGATAGGAAAATAAGTATGTGGATTGTGAAACCCTAACCTAGTTTATTATTTCTTTCATGCAAAACGAAAGACAGCTCTTCCATGCAACAACAGTGGCTTTATTTTTTGCTGTCTTGTGTTAATCAATTATTTCATTTTCCACTTTCTTTCCCCGACAGCCACACCATTCAGGCCTACCCAGCCTGTCTGTTAGGTCAGGGCTTCTTGTGCATTTTTTTAGGGAAGGGTCATGCAAATCACCCCATCTTCATTTTGTACAGGAGTGGCGAGTTTGTAGTTCTGCTTGAAATGAAATTTATCTCCAAGCATCCTCCATGGAGACGGAAATGACTATTTTTAGTTTCTATCACTTGATAGTCGAGCTGATGTCCTTCCAATCGGAAATGGTTACTATGATCTCTGCAGCCACCTGGGACAGCACAGCAATCGCAGTGAGGCAGCTGCCAACCAGATCTACAGTTTTATTCAAGGCAGCGTTTAATGTTAAGCCAAAGGAGTATAAACTGAGAATGGTCAACAGTCTCCTTCATAGAGAAATTGGGACTCCTGATAGTCTGAGACCATAATTCCTAGAAGCCTTGAGCCAGCTGGCAGTTCTTATGGCTTCTGAGTTTTATAGGGCCAAGACAAGTCAATGTGGTATAACTCTAGTTCTGAAATGGAAATATAAGTGTTCTTCCCATTAGAAAGAATGTGTAGAGTAGCAACTAGTCTATTAATTAATGAATTAATAACATTAAATAGATTAAATGTTTCCCCCTGTAAACCAACAGTTTAAGGGTCCTATTTCTAATGTTCAGCTTTAACTATGTTTCAAGTTTTGTTCCCATCATAGTAGTTAAATGTGATGCCAGCAGATTCAGATTCCAGCATTGTCCCTGTGTTTATACAGGAAATACTATCAGAGAACCTAACAATGTAACACCAGATAACACCCCTGCTCATCTTCCTGTGTGACATTTGATATTCTTTTTCCAGCAACGAGTCAGAGCATTTTTACATAGGAGAAATAAGCCAATCCCTGCAGGAAATAAGGTGGACACGAGACTGTCATTCAGTCATCATAGTTGGCCATCCTGAAACAAAAGAACAGCAGAGACAGATCCCAAAGGGAAACGGGTGAACGAGAATGTGTCATGAGGCTTAACCCTATCTCCTCAATAAAGATAAATGCTTTTTAAAAATCCATTATATGCAAAATGGCTTATCCCTGCAGATTTGTCTGTATTACCTTACTGTCTGTCTATCTATCTATCTATCTATCTATCTATCTATCTATCTATCTATCTATCTATCTATCTATCTATCTATCTATCTATCTAACAAAACAAAGCTGGCCACTTCTGAATTTCCATCAAACAGACATTCTCTGATGAGTAGATGCTGTTGTTTTCAGCCTCAAAGAGTAATTAACTTGCATCACTGATCTCACTACTACCAGGATGTCTATGCTCACTTTCCTTTTAAATGTATGTGACCAGTGATTGCAGTTTTATATATCTCATTTCATTCTGCCCCATCCCAATATCCAGAGTTGGTGTGCGTATAAGCCTGTGACTTGCATATTCTCTTCCTTGTTTTTAAAGAAATGGACTAAGCTGAAGAAAAGCGAATGTTGAATAACATGGTAGCCTTAAAGACAGCCTAAAGACGTGATACTTGACTGTTGCAAGGTGCTCCCAAAGTCACTGATTAGTATCTGCTTTGCCAGTTTTATTTCTTGTCCATTCGCCTGCCCCCACCCCCCATGCTCCTGTATTGTACTCCGAGAAGAAAACACTATGGGATTAATGGCTGAAATTCTGTCACTTAGTATATTAGGTTTTCTAAAGTAGCCCCACTGAATCAGTGATGATTTGGCGAGTCAGTTCTTGGGCAAGTCTCATTGATTTACATGGGACTTCCCTAATTGTGACTTATTTTTTAGCATAATAAGTTGCAATTCAAGAACGACCATTTGAAACAATAAAGCCTATGGAGATGTAGACTCACTAAATCCCCACTGACTCAATGGGACTAATCTAGGACAACTTCCTACACTGAGCAACAGAATATCAGCCAATGAATATGAAGCTTAATGAATGGCTATTGAAAAGGGGGGAAAGGTATAAGTGTCTCTATGTACACAATGTACCAGTCGTGCTTGAGAAAAACTTTCGGTAAACTATCTTACACGTAACCCGATAACATGCATGGAATGGTTCTACTGTGGTTCATTATGGTTCAGGGATGGTTATACAGCCTGCCTATCTGCTGAATTATATTGATTTGTAAATGATACATGCAATGAGAAAACTAAGATGCTGAGCAGCAAAGAAAACAAAACATTATCTACAAAGGTGGTGGAACATAGTTCTAAAGGTGTGATCTTCTCCGTGATAACTCAATAATGGGCACATAGGATTGGGACCACATCTTCATATACAGTATTGTGCTTCTGAAAAAAGAATTGCATACTTCTGCGCTCACAACTGGCAAGAGATCAGCAGAGATGTTGAGCATGTTGCAGACTGTTGTCTCAATCAAGGTGCCCTCTTGAAAATGGATGAAACAGGGGCAGAGAGAAGCAGCAAGCAGAAAATTACTGGCCTAAAAGGAGAAAAGACAGCTGGGGAGAATAATTTGGGTGATCTTGAGCTCCCCCATTTAAGTGACTGCTCATTTATGTGACTGCCGATCAAAACAATCCAGTCAGTGGCACTATATAGAGTTAGACTTCTGTGCAAAAATTTGAAACAAGAGCAGTTGCACTCTAAATTACCCCCAGCACACATTGCATCCCCGTTTAGTTCAAGCCCACAAACACACTAAGGCAGACACTTGTCCACTAAAAGGACCCGACCTCAAAACACATGAGGAGCAATATAGTATATGTGGTCCAATGCAGTGAGGAGTGTGCAGACCTCTACATTTGAAAAACTAAACAGCCACTAAACAGGAAGATGGCCCAACATAGGAGGGGCAACAGCTCAGGACCAGAGTCAGCAGTATACCTCCACTTGAAGGACAAAGGGCACTCATTCAAAGATGAAGATGTACATATGTTCGACAGAGAAGAGAGATGGTTTGAGAGAGAGGTCAGGGAATCCACTCATGTGTGTATTGAAAACCCCTCTCTCAACAGAGGCGGGGAACTCAGATACAATCTATCTGCTACTTTTCGGGCAGTGATTTCAACAATCCCCAGAGAAATATAAATACTTCAAATCTTCACCAGCAAGGACATATCAAATGACCCATACTTAATAGGCATTGGGAAAGGTTGCATAGGTGGGACTTTTATGCACCCAAGTTCATTGTCCACCTAATGAACCTATTTAGGCCACTGTCCAACTTATGAGCCTATACAGACCAGGGTAATGCGAAATCAATGTGAACTATAAATTGGAGGACTCACCACTAACTTTCCTCCGACTGACACAGCTGCTTGGATGAGTAGCAAAACGTTCTGATCTCTCAAGAAAAAGAAGTCCTGTTGCCATGACTCAACTTCCAGATTCCTCAACAGAGGTAAAGAATTGCTGGATAGCTCACAGGCCTAGGTTTCTGGCTGTGGAGTCAGAGGCTAGAGGTTCAGTTCCCCACTGTGCCTTTTTGAGAGAGGATGGATTAAATGATCACCAGTGCTGAACTCTGCGATTAAAAAAAAAAATAAAACAGACAGCATGAAAAGCCCAAAGGAAGGCAGAGCATTGTGGGAAAATGGACGTTCCTGTGGTCTAGGGCAAAAACCTGGGTGGGGGTGGGGGGGCTATGCCACAATTTGGCTTTGACTTCCCACATGATTCAAGTAACCAGTTCTTCTTTTAATATTCCAGTTGCCACTCCAAGGAATGAATGCTTCTCTTCTGGAAAGCTTCACTCTCTCTCCAAACAATCCTTCTTTCAGCCTAGGAAGTACAGACGTCTTGGAGAACACCACAGGTCAAAACTTTCCCGCATCTAGGTCATCTTTGCTCCATGGAACTCCATCCCCCACCCCATCCCCACCAAAGCGGTCCACATTACGAATTGGCCAGTGAGTCCCTGAAAACTAATCATTTCCTCCCATTGCTTATGGAAAGTGTCTCATGGGAAACATGTTGCCCCCTTCTTCTCGGTATAGAGGTTCCTGTCCCTTGCCTTTAAGAGCTGTGCAGCTTTGAAAGGCATCCGGACGAGTGCAAGCCAGAATGGTGTCATCGCCCTGTATGAATTGCAAAGCTAGTTGTTTAAACAGGGCAGGAAGGGGAGCAATGGGACAGGAAGCCAAGTAGCAGGAGTGGAAGGAGAGAAACAGCAGCCAAGTCAGGCCAGGAGCCCAAACTTTCTTGGCAGTGCTTGAGTTTTGTTCCCTATCCAGGAGGGGGGGGGCGAGAGAAAGCAGCTGCCTGTGGAGTAGAAGCAGTCAGCCAGGACACTGCTTGGCAAATCCTTGACAGGAAAGATTTCTGCAACTTGCCGCCTTTCCTACGATTATTGATTATGGGGGGGGGGTGTCTCCTAGGTACTTAAATTTAAGAAGCCCAGAACTGCCAGCTGCTTGTCAAGAGGATAAATATTGGCCAGAAAAAAAGAGGGCAAAATATCATCTGATGACAGTCCTGCAGTTTTCCTAAGCCGTTTCCAGGAGCTGTTTCCAGAGATGGCAGATGAAAAGAGACTTATTCACGGTGTGTGGCTTTTTTCCTGGAAGAGTCCCAACTCGGTGGCAATTGTGGACTCAATGTACACGAAACCTTTTTGAAGTCTGGAAGCGCTATTCCTTCAACTATATAGAAGTGCTATGACGCTACAGTACATTAGCATATGAAAAATCTGTGAATTAGCAGGAGTGACAGACAGTATCTATTCCCCTCCTGCAACCTAAATTTTACAGGTTGGTTGCATGATATTTAGGGCCAGAGAAGTTTGAGATTGACTCCCCAGTCCTAAGAGCATTGGTATAAACCTTATTTCAGGACCCTCACAAAAAAACCATAGCCCACTGAACAGACCTAAATGCCCCGTTAGGCATCTTGAAGTGCAAAATCTCTGTGCTGTCTAGCAAACAGCCAAATGTGGATAGATATAACTGGCAAGCCACTCCAGTATTCCTGCCAAGAAAACTCCATGGACATGGAGTCATGGAGAGAGTCGGTCATGACTGTAACAACACAACACACATACACATACTGTATTATGGTTTCCTTGCCTGTTGTGTGTTACAGTAGAATAGCAAGCACATAAAACATGAATTATTCAGTGCCAATGATTGAACCTAATGCTACATTAACTACTTAGGGTCTCATAGATTCCAGGCAGCAAGTTCAAGGTTCATTCAGCCTTCCATCCTTCCAAGGTTGGTAAAATGAGTACCCAGCTTGTGGTGGGCAGGGGGGGGGCATTGAGTAGCCTGCATAATTACTTGTAAACCAGCCAGAGAGCATTTTAAGGCCAATGGGGTGGTATGTAAGCAGCACAGTTTGCTGTGCTTAGCATGTGGGGAGGTCTTACTTAGTTTGATTGAAGGGACAAAGCTGCAAATTTAGCCAGTGCTCCCATCAGGTGGGGTGAGGTGATGGACTGCAAGCAAAAAAATTTAGGTTTTCCAGAAAAAGGTCAGAAGAGTATCGATTATCTGTTTGTTTTATTTGCAAACAATTTTTTTCTCCCAGTGGATGTCTCAAGGTTGTTCTTAATCAATTAAAACAACAGAAAGAACAGAATGAAAAAAGTGGGATTTTTTTTAAAAAATCAACTAATTTTTTTTAAAAAAGAAACAATTAAGAACACATACCACCTCAATTAAAGACATACCACTTCAATTATTAAATTTATTTTTAAATAGAGTACCATCGTGAGGCAATTTAAATCTCGACCTCAGAAAGCAAGATGTCCGCAGGTGCCAGGCAAATGACAAGCAAAGATGAAAGTCAAACAAGGTGTGTTTTAAAACAGTGACACAAAGGATGGGCTTTTCAGAATTCCTGAACCTTGAACTTACTTCAAATGGTCACACAACCTCACCTCCTAGATCTTTGGCTTGTTTTACTGCTTGAATCATTGCAGCTTCTGATCATTCCAGTGGCCCTGTCCACCTGTACTATGTCAACCCCCAAGAAGATAATTTATGAAATGACAGAGATTTGCTTACAGCAATAACATCTACATCCTGACAAGCCGAGAGTTCACTTCACCGAGGGAGGATTTTCTTTTTAAATGTTTCAGCCTCTATTTTTCATATCAGCCTAGCTAAAATACATACAGTAGAATACTCTTATCAATGGTGTACGCTCTTTCTATGCATTCCTCCTATCTGATCATTTTTCACAAATTATTGACCTTATTGACCTATCAGAATTCTATATTGTTCCAACACTAGCACAATACCACTGTCCTTACAAAAAAGGTGATCTGTTGTGATGGTTGCTATAAAGAGAGTGCCCTTTCCTCAATTGTGAGGTTATGTAATCCTTAAGCAAGATAAGTAGGCTGTGCACCCAACCAGGTTATCTTCAAAAGCTAAGTTTGATATCTGAGTGAGTTATCACCAGGGAGCTTTAAATTTACAGAGCAAAATTTACTGTAAGATCTAGATAACCCAACTTATGTGACAAATGCTCCCTGTTGGTGCCATAAGGCTGTGTGAATACACCCATACCTACTGGACATCTGGTATTAGAATTTGTTTTAACTGACTATGTTATTAAAATGGCTGGTTATGGTATGTTCCATCCTTCACTGGACATTCTGAAAGTGTCTTCTTTAGGCTGTCATCATCAGTTCTCTATTACTTCAATTTGATGTGTCTTCTCAATCACCCACCATCTCAGTCTTCATTTTGGGCTCCCATGAGTACCTACCAAGTATAGTACAGCATGTGCCATACATGGCCTCCGAAGATTCTTCAGAAAAATCTGAGGCTCCCAAAATTGAAAGACGATGTTCCTGTAGGGATCAAAAAGAATATATAAGCAATTTATGGCAAACCCCTCCCCCAAATCTTGGGGCTTTTCGGATCTTAGACATTCCTCTTAAGACTATGTGCATCCACCTGATTTGGGACTTTATGCATCCACATGAGGCATTCAAGAGAAAATTGGGCAGCCATCTGGTTTGATTTGGATTCCTGCATTGAGCAGGGGTTGATAGCCTTATAGCCACCATCCAACTCAATGATGTACATGATTCTATGATACTCCCCTTGTCCTAACAGGATAGGCTTTAGCTATTAAGAGCAGGTCTCTTAACAGTACATCCTAATGGCCAATGAAGGCTAATGACCAGCTGAGCCAACATTGAGCTAGGCAAGGCTGTCCTTGCCCTCCCAGTCCATGGAGAGTAGGAATTACTTTAGGCTACCTTCGCTGTGGCCTAAATTGGTGCCCATTTTGGCTGCCTCCTTGACCTGGAGGAGGTTTACATCTGGTGCAACACAGATCAGTCCTCACTTCTATCCCCATCTTTCTTTTTCCCCTTTTGGCCAGAAGATCTTAGCCACCATAACAGTTCTGTTACCAAATCCCTTTGTCAACAACAGCTCTCTGAGACCAGCTGGGCAAAGGGCATTCCTGCAAGCAAAACTTGCACCTACCCTTAATCCCTTGGAGCCAACAAATGTTTGTAACAGGATTGTGTGCTGTTGCTATGCAAGTCTACTGAAAAAGAAGTCTCACTGTTTTCAATGGCGTTTATGTATACCTAGGATTGCAACTTCAATTCCCCACTCTAGTATGTGAAGCCTAAGCAGAAGTTCTTCAAATGACTGGGGAATATGACCTGACCCGGCATCCATCCCTGGTTCAAGGAAGCTTATTTGGCTGGTCTCCCTGCAGTCTCCCCTATGTGCAGAGAGTGTGATGGTGTTAGTGGGGAGACAGGATTCTTCCCCAGCAGCCTTCAAGCCACCAGCCCAAGGCAGTGCCGGATGCTCCTGACAAAACAGTGGCTGAAATCCAGTAGTATGCAACAACTAGAGCAGGACCTTTCAGTCTGCAGAGCTTCGGTGATTCAACTCCTCCACAGGTTCCATTCATCCACATGGACCTCCTCTAGTTGTGTGACGTACTGCTGGGTTTCAGCCTATAAAAGGGCATTAAAGTCAAGATGGATGCTATAGTTTATTTATTTATTTATTTATTTATTTATTTATTTATTTATTTAAATACTTATATACCGCCCAACTTCCGGAAGAACTCCGGGCAGCTTACAAACAGTACACAAACAATAAAAACAATGAAAACAATGAGAAAAATAATAACTAAATAGTACACATAATAACACATAATAAAACTACAACAGGAGTCATTAACGTGATGGCATTAAAATAAAATAAAAATTAACTGTCAGATTCAGATCCTCTGAATGTAACCATGGCCCCTGTTTGCCCTGTACTGATAGATGAGTTTCAGTTTCTGCCCCCTGATGATGTGAGCAAGACCCTTGGAGAGGTGAAGGCTACCACATTGTCTGGTGGAGTCTTGCCCTTCCTGGCTTATAAAAGTTGCCTGAAACAGACTAGTGGAGTAGGTGGGAGGTGTGGCGAAGGTCTCCTTGCAAGAGGGCAGGATCCCAGCAGTCTTAAAGAAGGAAAGAGTCCGGCCACTGTTGAAAAGGTGTTCCTTAGCTCCCACAATACTGAATAATTACCAATCTGTCTCTAATATCCCATTCCAGGGCAAGGTATCGGAACAGGTTGTGGCTTCTCAGTTCCAGGGATTCCTGGATGAGGCAGATAATTTAATATTGGCTTCAGGCCTGGTTATGGTAAGACCGAGACTCGACTTTCTGAGGCCACTTCCTGGAGATAAATAACAGCACAGGATGTACTGACTTGTTATGTACTGATTTTTTAAAAACTGGAATATTTATTCACTGAAACAATCTGTGTATATTCCAAACAGTGTTGCTCAAACAATTCAAGGGAGAAGTGTATTTTAATATGGGAGCCCACATTTAATCAGCCTAAGGTAAAGGTAAAGGTTCCCCCTGCACACGCGTACTAGTCGTGTCTGACTCTAGGGGACGGTGCTCATCTCTGTATTCAAGTCAAAGAGTCAGTGTTATGCAAGTCCATGGCCACGTGGCCAGCGTGGTTGCAAGGAAGCACGGTTTTCCCTTCCCACTTTTTACAGCGGTAACTATTTATCTACTTGCATTTACATGCTTTCGAACTGCTAGGTTGGCAGGAGCTGGGGTTATCAGCGGGAGCTCGCTCCGCTGAATGGCACCCAGGATTCGAGCTGCCAAACTGTTGACTTTGCAGTCGACAGTTTTTGGAGCCTTAGTCCGCTGAGCCACCACACATGCGCACACACACATCTTTAACTGATAAAAAAATAATCAGCATATTTATCAGTTAAAGATGTGTATGTGTGCATGCGCGCATATGTGGAAAAGGAACAATTTACAGTAATATTTGTTTTGCTGAATTATCATTGACGTGCGTATTTTTCACTCTCTAAACAAAATAATTGACATTAAAATCTAGCAATATGCAATCTGTTGATGTTGAGCTGATCAGTTTAAGGTAGAAAATCTATTAAACAGAAAACTTGAATTAGTTAGTACTCGGATTCAATACTCTAATCCCACTGTAGTCAACATGCGTCAAGTCTCATCACCTGAAATTCTGTCTAATGTTTCCTTTCTTCCAAGTGGCAACTTCCATTATTGTTAATTACCACCAAGAAACTCTACTGACTCTGGTCAGACTAGAATGGAGGCTCTTTCTTATTTATTTAAGAGGGTGTATCCAAATAATGAAAGAATCTTGTCCTGGTGCCTATTTCGTCTACACACAGGAACTCTCACAGGTTTTAGAACATAAATACTCCCAGGAGTTAACAGTGCCTTTGAACTCTATCTTACTTAGTCACCATCTGGCCTGCTAAATCCTTCATTCTCTTGCAACATCTCTTTCATTCCCAGACCACAGAGAAATTATTTGCCCCTTTCGTGCCATAGCCATGAAGGTAGATGATACCTTGGGAGTCACAGGGTGTGTATGTATGTGGTTTAAAGAAGCTTTGAACCTCTGTCTCCTCATCCATTTCAATACCAGTGCCTGCCTTATTCCTTAACTAAGTAGAATTCCCCCTCTTTTTTGTTTGTTTGTTTGTTTGTTTGGCTTGGTTGCTTTTGAGGTGGGTTTTTTTTGGGGGGGGGGGAGAAGAATCTGGTCATTCTTTTTACAACCTTTATACTGTATGTACAGTATGTGAAATTAGTGAGGCTGTAGTAGGGTTTCATTTAACATGGATCACTTAATGAGTATATAATTTAAGCTTCCAAACTCTAATTTCACCTGCAGTAATCCAACAAGCAGATTGCTTGCTTCGTAACACTGGACTCAGCTACTGACTTAGCAGGGCTGATTCTCCGGTGTATACTGCTCTGCTATCCAAGGCCTGTGACTGCCTGGGGCCTCTGTGCGTCAGTGGGTTGTGGTTTCCGCAACATTTGGACGGATCCAGGCTGTTTCCACACAACATAGCCTGAGGACAATCAGCCACCATAGAATCTGAAAGAGGGCTTTGGGTACAGGCCTGGTCTCTCTAACAGAGTTCAGGAGGCATCCTGTGAGGGGAAATAACTTACGACTATGAGCCTTTTCACACGACCCCTAAGATCCGCTGGCCACTTAAATTCGGACCAGAGATCTTGGAGGTTCATTGCTCTTCCTGCATCCCCACCCCTCCACACTTCCTTGCTCCTGTCTGTGTGAGGCGAGGGAGAAAAAAAGAGAGGAAAAAATGCAGGCTCACCTCCGAAGCTGCACGGAGCCCCATCGTTGTCCTGATTCCTTCTCTTAAAGGGGCGGGAGGCAAAAACAACAACAACAAACAGAAGCGAGGAGAGCCCGGCACTCTAGGTTACATCCGGATCTGGGGATTTTCACCCTCCGAGAGCAGGTACATGAAAAGTGCGCTGGGACGCGCTTAGGTGGGTGTGGTCACATTTAATTTTCTGCAAACTCCGGAGCTGGTGGGGAAACAATTATAAGCTCCAGAGCTGGCAGCCATTTACGGCGAAGTTTAGGGGTCGTGTACAAATACCCCAAGTCAGCAGCCTAGCTGGATGGCTTTTAAGGGAAGAGGCAACTTGTGTTGCTGTTTATTCTAGTGCAGTAAAAAGGAGTTTTGAGCCATGCAGCCATTAAAACAAACAAAATTAAAACTAGACTATGGGTGATACCTTCATAGGCTGCTGCAGCCTATGAAGGTATCACCCATAGTCTAGTGTTTATTCTAGGTAATGCTATGGGAGCTGCATGAGGAGGCAGCATACTTTCAATTTAACAGTCAGCTGTAATCTTTCTTTTTAGAACCTGATTATTGGGGCATTTCTTTGCATGTCTTTCACTTTCTAATGATTAAAAACAGATCCAATTTAGTTTTCTGGCTTTATCTCATTCTTTCTGCCTTTATCTCTTCTTTTTTAACAGAAGAACGAGGATTTTACTTTCCTAAAAGAAGAAGGGGGGGAAGCAGAGAAAAGGAGAGCACTAGTGTTAAAACAGCAACAATACTACCATGCATCTTGTGTAACAAGTTTTCCTGCTTTCCAGGCAAGTGAGAGACAATTGCTGCAAGGGCTTCCCAGTCTTTTAGGATATGCTTCTGAGTCACAGTGCCATATTCAAAGGAGGTGCCAAGGTAACTGTGTGAAATTATTACCCAGTGCCTATATTTAGCTGTTCCGGGGCTCTTTGGTTTAAAATAGCAATGCATATACAATTACACTCCTTACCCCTCCCCCCCCCAGCCACCTTCGTTTATGTGAACTTAAATATGACTATAAGTGATAGAATGTAAGGTCTGGAGAAAACAGGAAGGAAGGTCAATGTGCCAGCACATAAAATGTGGCCACGTGAAGGCCGGCACCATTGTTTTATCCCAGTCATTTCTTATCTGTTTATTTAAAATACTTTTGCTCTGCCTTTCTCATATAAAGAGGACCCAAGATGGCTTCCAGCATTAAAAAAAAACTATAAAGCTAAATACAATAAGTATACAAATACTTAAAAAAATTAAACAAACACCGCTGGGGAAAATGGAGAACAAAAACAATATTAGAAACACATTCAAAGCAGGAAGTCTTAACACTCCATTTTAAAAAATCTCACTCAGGCAACCTGTCACTGAGGGAGAGCCTCCTTGAAGACAACGGCTGTGTCTATGCTGCCAAACCAGTGTGAGGGTGTGTGTTCTAGCCCAACAGAAGATTGACTCCACCTTTCCTCAGATGAACTCAGTAAAGACTCCTTTTAACAGGAAAAGTCTCGATACTGAAGGAAGGAACATCGAGGAACGCAGGCAAGTCCAATTTAACATTGAACTCCTCGTCCAATCTCAACAGGGAACTGAATGAATTAGAACCTTTAAGAGTCTCTGCTTCCACCCAACTATCCAGCACCCTTTCTGGGTCCCAATAATGTTTGTTTAGTCTATTTCAACTGTGACCCGGGTGGTGCTGCCAGGACCCTGCCTGTCACAGAACCTGATTCTGAGGAGTTAAATGGTGAAGAGCTGCTGGAGGAGCCTTGCAGCTCAACTCAGCAGGCAGCTGGGTCTGATGACTCAGCTGAAAACATATATCCTCCTCCTAGAAGGGCCATGAGCAGGATTCTGCAAAGTCATGCTACCAGGAGAGCTAGGGAAAGGGTCTTTGATGCTAGACGGGGAATCAGGTCGGGAAGCCCTGAGTACTAGCAGAAGCCTTTCCAGAAGTTAGGGTGTGTTCCCTGTTTTGGGATAAAGCTGGCAAGCTTACCTTGAGCTCTCTGTGGGAACAATGTGTCATTTGAACTTGCAACCACGTTCCTGTCTGTGACCTTGGCTCTGTTTCCTGACTTCGGACCTGGTTCCTGGACAACGGCTTGATCTGTTCCCTTGGGTTTGGCATCTGGTTTTTGTGAGATATTCTGGTTTTGACTTGGGCTGGTAATTGCTGGGAGTTGGATTCTGTTATTTATCTGGCACTTGATTGTTATCAAAGGACTTGAACTTGCCTGGCTTTCCACTAAAGATATTGGCAAAGAACTGAACTCTGCTTGTGTGTGTGCTCTGTGTGCGGGGCTTGACAGGTGATGGCAACAGGGGCATCTGGTCTTCTGGGACTCCCTCTGCCCATAATGGTCCTGGGTTGTATTCCATTTGTTCCCAGTTCATTTCCCTACTCTCTGTGCTTTCCCTTGAGCCCAGTACCTTTGAGCCCTTTCTTTCTTCTCTCTTTCCACCTGGACTTTCTCCTCCTGCATAGAGATGGGCTTGAAATGAATGTTTGCTTTGTTTCGTTATTTGTTATTTGTTTTGGTATGTAATGAAACGAATAATGAACTACTGCCTTTAAGAGAAATGAAACAAAATGAAATGGAAATTTCCGTTTCGTTTTGGTTTGTTTCATTTCCAGCGGTGTCTCCTACGTGGTGCTGCTGCTGGTTCTGGACATCCTTCCTGGTCCGGTGGGTCCTCCTGGCTGCAGGGGAGGCGTCCGAGGGGGGAAGCCGACCGGCCTGCGCTACATCTGTAACGCAGGCCATGTAGTCGACAGGAAAAATTAAATTAAAATAAAATAAAAATAAAAAGGAGCGCCGACCTGGCCCCAGGGGTGGCCAGGTCGGCCCTCTAAAATAAAACAAAACAAAACAAAACCAGCACAGACCCGGCCCCAGAATAACGAATCCAAATGAATCAACGAAACAAATGTTTTTTTAAAAAAATGTTTAAAATGAAGCGAAGCAAACTGAACCTTAAAATGAACCAAACCAAAATGAAATGCCATTTTTTCGGTTCATACCCATCTCTACTCCTGGATCTTTCTCCGCCACTCCCAGGTCTCTCTTTCACCCCAGTATACTGCCCCTTCTTTATCTGCCTTCCGCCTCCAGCTATCAGCCTCCTCTCTTACCAATAGAGATGGGCACGAAACAAACAATTTTTCGTTTCCGTTTTTGTTTTTTCATTTCGTTACGTAACGAAACAACAAATGAATTTTGTCTCTAAAATGAAACGAAACGAACAGAAACACTGGAAATTTTATCGTGCGTTTCGTTTCCGTTACTGCAATATGAGTGAATTGCTTAAAATCCTAAAAAGAAAATCACAAAAAAAGAAATAAATGGTAACGAAATGGTAACAAAACGAACGAAAATGAAAACAATTTTTTTGCAAAAATTCATAAAAAACGGAAACGAACCGAAACAGACCCTCCAAACGACAAACGACAAACGAAATGCCATTTTTATTCGTGCCCATCTCTACTTACCATCATTAGTTAATCCCATTTATGAGTCTATGGATTTTCCATCCAGACCCATTTCCCACCTGGCAGAAATATCCTTGGCTTCCCTTTATCCACTGCCTCCCCACCCTCAGATACCTCCTTATATCCCTTCCCTTGACTTTCCCCTTGGTCTGACTGTTCTTTTCCTGTTCTTTTCCTTCCTTTTCTTCTATTTCAATTCTCTTCCTATCTCCACTTCCCTCAACAGTTCTTCCACCTTATCTGCTTCTAATGCTGTTTCACTCAGGCCCTCACCAACCATCTTTTTGGTCTCTCCACTTCCTATCATATCTTCTTTTGAGAGTGCTCACCTCACAGGGTTAGACGGCACTCGGACAGAGATGGTTCCCAACCCACCTGGTTCCCCACAACCAGATTACTCCCCCACTGAGTTTAGTGATAGATCAGGAGAATTTTCCTATAAATATGAAGAAATGTGGAGAATTATTTAAAGTAATGAAAGTAGCAAGGTTAAAAGAATGGATCTGCAAAATGAGAACAAAGCAAGAAATTAAACGCATCTTACAATCTATGGATTTAACATGGATGAGTTATGTTCAGTTAGAAAGATGGACGAAAGACTGGGTTAGGAGAAATACATTACACAGCCTAGAGAATATACAAAGTTTGAACGGTTTTTGTTAACATACGACTCTGAGAAGGAAAATCCAGGGAAAGGAGCAGTAGGTAAAATTTATAATATAATTGAGGATTCTCTATAAGAAAGGCAACAAGAAATAACTCCAGGAAGCAAAATATCTTAGACAAGGACTAACTAGATTGTACAGCCCTTGTCTGCCTGGCTAACTTAGGGTGTCTCTGCATAGTCCACTATCAAGCAATTTGATACAGTATGGGTTGGTGCAACATATGTATTTTTAAAATCACACAATGCAAAGGCTGGTTTGAATTGGTCTACTACTTTTTTCTCCCCAGACAGCTTTAATCAGCCTTGCTGCTGTCATAAGGTTTGCAATTAATCATTTTGTTTTTATATCATATTCATTAATAAGTGGTAGTGATAACAATGCTATTTCCGGCTTACATTCAATATCAGCTTGGAGTATTTCTTTTATCTCACTAAAAATCAATTTCCAAAACCTTTGAACTATTTCACATTCCCACCAAAGATGAATGTAAGTACCCATCTTTTCCCACATTTCTTAGAATATCCTGGAATTATTCTATTCAATCTGATTGATGTCATCTACCATCTTGAAATTAATTTAAAATAATTTTCCTTTATTCTAACTGATAATGATCACAAGATCCTGATATTTCAGATTTTCTTTCATTCTTCTTCTTTTATTTCTTTATCAATGTCTTGCTTCCACAAGAGTTAAGCAGCTGACAGCAAAGTAGTGATCTGCTCATGGTGATACACGCCTCAGTTACACCCAGTTTGGGCGCTGTAATGTGCTCTATGTGGGATTACCTTTGGGAGATGTTTGGACACTTTTAGAAGCTTCAAGATGTAAAGTGCTGGCCAGAGCTAGTTACAGAGAGAACCGAAATTTCTTGTTACAACAACTTCAGTGGGCACTTCTGGGCAGGATCAAACTGCTCATTTTGACCTGGGACACCCATAATACTTGGGACCAAGATATCTGAAGGTCTGTCTCTCCCCTTATGAGCTTCTACCGGTTTTAAGATCTTCATGCAAAGGCTTTCTGTCTGTCATGGTTTTCTAGGTGCAGAGTTGTCGGAAGTGGTTTAACAGTCCCTTCTTCTGAGGGTGCTCTGGAACCCTTCAGCTTCCCCAAGGCTACACAGGCTGGCTGTTCTCAGCAGAGCCACAGTGAGGATGCAAACAAGCAACTTCTGGCTTCTCGGCACAGTACCAAATGCACTGAGCTGTCCAGCCAATGACTGGAGGGAAAGCAAAGTATGGATAAAATGAATGAACGAATGATTCTTTCACATATCTAAGTTAAGGCATGTAGCACCCCAAAACAGCCATGTTATTTTGGCACAAGAGAGAAAAATCCATTAAGCACCACCCTCCCTATCTTGAGCAGCAAAAATTCAAATCTGAAAACACATTAAAGGGCTTAACATTTTTGCTACCCTGTTCTGACACACAAAAGCTTCTGCCTGAAGCCTGATTGTCAAGTTTGCCCAATGATAGGGCCAGCCCTGCCTCATATGTCACAGCTTCAGTTGGTTCCACAGTCCTAATGCTTTCCTAATGCATAAAACGGGGGAAGAAATTCAGCAATAGAGTTGCTGTGAGAAGCGTGATTCCTAGATCAAGCTCTTCCCATATTGTGTAGGTATTGAAATGCATAAAGTGGCATCATCGTGGATCTCTTCTCTTCTCTCTGTTGTATTGTCTGCTGCTGACAATCTCAGATTGTATGTTCCTGCATGATACATTATGTGCTGGAGGTCCTCGAGACAAGATTACTGTTTTCAGTGGCAGTGCTGCTTTCATTGTCATATCTACTTCTGCCCCTGTGTGGGCTTATTAGTCAGGACCAGTGCCGATTTTTCAGACATCTCTGCCTGGTAAATTATAATTCCGTTCTCTTCCCTTTTTTGCCTTGAGGAAGAAAATTTGCATATATATTGCGAAATTGCATTTCTCCATGTTCCAGCCCCTTCCCTTGGAACTACAAAGTATTTGTGGAATTAGGATGAGAATGCATGTTTTTACTATTGCACATGCAAATAAACCAGTAGTTGGTAACATGTTCCCCACTGGTTGCTTGAGCCTACCCCTCACCCCCACCCCAGATTTTTGCAAAAATATTAGAACTGCTGGGGGGGGGGTTAAAAGAGAATATGCTGTCACAATGTTTGAAAAACAACCTACAATGTAAAGTGTTCTGCTTATATGCTGCCTCATAGCACTTCAAGCACTCTCTGGGTGGTTTACAATTTAATTATGCAGGCTACACATTGTCCCCCCCCCCCCGAGAGCTGGGTACTCATTTCACTGACCTCGGAAGGATGGAAGGATGAGTGGACCATGAACCGACTATCTGGGATTGAACCCCAGGTTGTGAGCACAGTTTTAGTTGCAGTACAGGCATGTAACCACTGCGCCATGAGGATGTTATATGTATATTTTTAAGACAAGGCAAGTATTGAGCAGGTAGTCTTGCTTCCAACTGAACTATGTATCTGGAAACTTTGCAGAAGTACCATTGGATTGACAAAATGAGGTGCACCCTACCTGTATACCTTGTTTAAAGGGAAATCACAAGGCAGGATATTATTACCATGTTATCCATATTTGGCATCACTGGTGGGCAGTGGGTACATTTTTTATGATAGATAAACTACTTTCAACACAAGCTGTTATTTTTCGTGCGTAAAAAGAGGGGGCTCATTTTCAAATGCAGCTAAAATATTGTGGAACAAGTATGTTTTCTATCATAAATTTCTTGCTTTGCTTAATAACCCTTTTTCTGCACTGCAGGTAAAACTGTGCTCACAACCTGGGGTGCAATCCCAGGTAGCTGGCTCAGGGTTGACTCAGCCTTCCATCCTTCCGAGGTCGATAAAATGAGTACCCAGCTTGCTGGGGGAGGGGGCAATGTGTAGCCTGCATACTGTAATTAAAACTTTTTATATTGTATTGTATTGTAGTGCAATTAAAACTGTAAACCACCCAGAGACTACATGAAGTGGTATGGGGAAGTATGTAACCAGAACACTTTTTTAAAAACTGGGATAATATTCTTTTTCTATTTCTCTCCCTTTTTTATTTATTCCAAACAATGCAGACCTATCTGCCACAATCTCCAAGCTAAAATAGTTAGTGGGGAGTGGAGCTACACAGTAAACCCCCACCTATTGCGGGGGTTAGGGACCCACCTGACCCGCAATGGCTAAAAATTCACGATATGCGGATGCGAGTTGGGTGGGGCCTCGGGGGGGTGAGGGGCCACCACCGCACACGGCGCAGAGCCGCCTAGGAGCAGCGCATGGCAGTGGCGTTGGGGGTTTCTGATCCCCCGCCGTCACTGCCCTGCACTGCCCAGAGCTGCCTCAGAGCAGCGTGTGGTGGCGGCGTGGGGGATCCCATCCCCCGCCACCACTGGGTGCTGTCCAGAGCCAACATCACTCCCCGCAGGCCTGCACCTCCCGGGGGAGGGGGGGTGGCAAGGGAGTGCACTTTGGAGAGCGCTCCGGCTGAAGCGCTTGCCTCCACAGCTAGAGCCCTTTCCAAAGATCGCTCCCTCTGCGCCTGCAACCCTCAGGGGTGGGCGGGGAGCGATCTTTGGAGAGGGCTCCAGCTGCGGAGGCAAGCGCTTGTGTCCTTGCCGAGAGCCCTTTAAACATCACTCCCCACGCGCCCTCCCTCCCCTGGGGAGGGCGGGCGGGCAGTGAGCGATCTTTGGAAAGGGCTCTGGCTGCAGAGACAAGAGCTTGTCTCCGTGGCCCAGAGCCCTTTAAACATCACCCGCTGCTGTCCGCACCCCCAAGGGGAGGGCAGGTGAGCTGCGTGCGATGGCTCCCCTTTCCCTTAAGCCCTTTCGGGGTACTGCAGTCCCGCGATATAGCGGGACCACAGTATGTGAACCGCAAAAGGGTGGGGGACCACTGTACTAAAAGTGAGGAAGAGAGGTACCCAATATTTCAGGTGGTGGGTAGATTTTTAAAAAGGGTTAAGGATGTCTAACAGGTCCGTGATGCAGATTGGCTTTACAATTGTTAAGTTTCTTTTCAAATCAATGCCAACCTGTTGTGTGATGATGAATAACTATAGCCCAAGCGTTCAGCGATATTTAATGGGATCAGGATTTATGAGAGCAAAATAATGCCTTAATTTTCATCTTTTTATATCAGAGCTGAAAGATTACTCTGCAGTGGCTCTTAATGTCTAGACCAAATGACTTCAAGTCCTTAATTCTGACTGCTATTCACAGGCATTTTAGGTCAGGAGGAAGAGAATCAGGCACAGAACTTCCCTCGAAACATGTTGGTGTCTGCTAGCCGGTGGTCTGACTCTCTCCTTGCTCCATCACCCCTGGGTAAAGGTATACCCTTGTTGGCTACTTACTGTTATTTATTTATTTATTTATACAACTTATATGCCACCCACTACCAAAAGGTCTCTGGGCAGCTTACAATTAAGATGAACAGTTAACCAGCATCCACATTGCTACCAGTCCTGTTTACATCAGGTGTGATTGATCATGCCACAGAAATGCCACCTTGCCCCAAACAGCAAGTTGTAAGAAAGTATCGCAGGAAAATAAACCATGCATCATCATACTTCAGTGGTCAGGTAGGTTTTGACCATTTAGACAGGTGGAAAGCTACTTTTGTGACTATTTCCATGCCATAGCCTCCCCACACAATCGATCTAACTATCAGTCTATCTAGCTAATCTAGCTATCTAGCTATCTGCACAAGGAAGTAATATTAATACAGACCAGTGACAAATGCCTTGCCGTGTGATTTCTTTTTTACATTTTTTCAACCCGTTTTCCAGCTTCAATCTAGAATTCATTTTTATTTTAAAAAGAAGAAAGCCAATTAAATTAGGGGTAGGGACCCCATAAGATCTTAATACAATATAATAACTTATTTCAGTTTTTAAAACAAAAATTTAAATATCTTGCTCAAGTTACAGTTTAATATAGCTTTAAAAATTGTATTTTCTTTGTTTATTCTCTCTGATTCTATCTAGATCACTGAATTTCACTAATGTAGCAATTTCCCATGGTCTTTTAAGGCATCTGATGGTTAGAACGGTAAAATTGCCAGACTGTTGCTATTTCTGTTCTGATAAGTCTTCGTATTTTTGCAATTCATTCCAATACTACTAACTATCACATCCAAGTAATATCACTAGTTCAAATAAGAGACTGCATTCTGTGTTTATTATATGTTTGAGGTGGAGGGGAACTGTTATTGTTGCTGTTTGCCTAGTTCTACAAGTTTAGCACTGTCCCAGTATTATTCTGTAGGTCTACTACTGAATGTACTTTCTCAGTTTAATATAGAGAATTAACATCTGTAATCTGCAGGACACCATTCTGATATGGGTAGGTTCCACATCATCTAATTAAGTAGTTCAAAGGAATGAACTAGTTAATTTCTAAAAATGAAAAAGTACATTAAAAACCATGAGTCTTTAAGGTGCAACAATATCTCTGCTATATTACCAGAGAATGGTTAAGAGGCAGTAGTGTCACTTTCCTGTTCTCCTGAGAGGCATCTCCTGCTGGAGAAACAGCAGTGCGATATTGGGGCGTTTGTTATGTCTCCACACTCTGGCTGTTGGACACATATACCTGCCAGAAAGATAAGACGGCAAGCTCAACA
>JAHTLZ010003518.1:33433140-33458650 GCA_023846285.1 Phrynocephalus versicolor | reverse complement strand
CCCCCCCCCCGGAATGAAAGATACCCTGTTGTTTCTCCATGTGGCAGATTGCATCTAGTAGGGGGGGGGGAATGCTCTCGTGATGTCATTCTCCCACTGCTGTACCCAGATTGGCATTACAGTATCTCTACCTGGCAGCTGCAAGAAACAAAGCTCATTGTTTCCCATCCAGCCACAAGCAAAGGTGATCAGTTCACACAAGAGAACAACGAAGGAAACCCATCAACTACATATTAGGATCCCTGCTACCCCTAATTACTTTGAAGCTCCATAATCCCTCCATCACAATACAATGACTAACACCTATTGTCCTGCATAGGACAAGCTTCCTCTTTCCCACAACTTTAAGAACCCCAGTCTGACTCACTCTATACCCCAGAGCACAGAGAGAAACTCCTTGTTCCCTGAGCTCCTTGCCCTCTGAAGATGCCAGCCACAGAGTCTGCCGAAACATCAGGAAGAAAAACGTCCAGAACATGGTCAAACAGCCCAAAAAACTCACAACAACTATGAGATCCCAGCCATGAAAGCCTTCAAGAATATACAGATTCCAAGGTGTTTATATTTGCCAACACACTCAATATTTGAATCTAAGGTTTACATCTTTGCATTTCTTGGACTACTTGCTTTTTCCTGATGACCCTGAACTTGGTTTTCTTATCATTCAGTTTTAGAAGTGTTGATTACTTATTTATTTGGTCAAAACCTTATTTGATTATAACTATTTAAATTGTCAGTAATATTATGTATCGTCTGCATCTCAAATGTTACCAACAACCACTCCATGGACACCAATACTGTCATTTAAATCAGCAAGTGCTTCTCTAAATATCATCCGGAGTTTTGGAGTCTGCTGTCATCAGTACGCAGCTCTATCTCTCCTTTTCCCCCTGTGCAGTGGAGGCCGTCCGGACCCTTGATCGTTGCCTGGCTGCGGTATTGGACTGGACCAGGACCCACAGACTCAGGCTCAACCCTAGAAAGACCGAGGTTTTGTTCTTCGGGGGCGGCTCGGAGGGGTACTGTGGCCCTCTTCCCAGTCTGGGCGGGTCCACCCTCCAGCTGGCACAAAGAGTGAGGAATCTGGGCGTCGTCCTGGACTCGGATCTGACCCTGGAATCTCAGGTGTCAGCCGTGACCAGGTCGGCCTTCTACCATCTTAGGCTCATCACCCAGATTCGCCCATACCTCGATGAGAGCTCCTTGAGGACAGTGCTACAGGCGCTGGTCATGTCGAGGCTGGATTACTGCAACACTCTCTACATGGGGCTCCCCTTGAACCTTGTCCGACGATTGCAGCGGGTCCAGAATGCGGCGGCCAGGCTGGTGGTTGGCGCGAGTCGTTATGACCGCGCCACCCCCATCCTGGCTCGCCTACACTGGTTGCCCGTTGCCTCCCGGATAAGGTTCAAGGTGTTGTTTTGGTTTACAAAACCCTCCATGGCTTGGCCCCTGCCTATCTGGCGGAGCATCTCCCCCGACAATTAGATCCGGCCCGACCCACCCGATCTTCTCTGGCCCTCTCGCTGCGGACCGTCACTCTGAGGGAGGCCCATAAAACCAGCACACGTGGACGGGCCTTCTCGGTGGCGGCGCCTGCTCTTTGGAACAAGCTTCCGAGCGAGTTGCAGCAGGCTCCGTCCCTGACATCGTTCAGGAAAAATCTAAAGACGCTACTGTTTCAGAATGCCTTTGGCACTGACTTGGTGTTTTTTTTTTCTCCCCCCCCCCCGGCCCGCTTGTTTGCAGTTTTTGGCCCTCTTGATTGTACTTCTTTGTGCCTGCACTGGTGATGTTTTAGCTTTTAACTGTTCTATTTTATTTGTTGTAAACCGCCCTGAGTCCCACTTGTGGTGAATAGGTGCAGTATATAAGTGTGAAAATAAATAAATAAATAAATTAAATATATTATTAGAGTATTAATTGAAAAACAGTGTCAAGAGTGTATATCCCTATCCTACTTTCCATTGTGTCTAAGTATACTCTTGTGATCTGCCCTGTAATATCCTGTACAATGTTTGTTGCTAGCATAGGCTGTTAGTTATACAAATGCATCTTGAATCAAGACTGTTGTTTACCAACAATTTGATCAGCTTGCCATGTTGAACTTTCTTAAAGGAATTTCTTGCAATCATAATGTAAGCACATCTATTCACATTTATCTCACAGCATATCTCTCCAGGTATGTACAAGGCTGTATGGAATGGATTCTTTTTCTAGCAGATTTATCCATATGGATATTAAGATTCTGTGGAGCTGGATTTATGCCAGTTTTTTTCTATTTTGGCACTAGTCATCATCCTATAAAAAGGTACATTAATGGTTAATGGTGCTGTGTGTTCAGAAAGGAATTGGAGGAGTACCCAGGCATTTCTTCCTTTCACAGAAACAAAACAGCCTTGAGTTAAAAATATACTTCAATATCTATAACCCCACTTTGGCATTTCTTTATTATCTAACATACTGAAAGCCTCAAAGAACTGAAGTGGACCAGGCCTCTCTCAGTCTCTAGAGACCCTGCTGCAACTCACCAAGGCTACGTTGTCTGTGTTCAAGTCCCCCCAAGGCAATGAGTTGTGGATTCCTGAACACCTCTGGATCCATGTCTATCAAGAAGGAAGACTGTTATGTAACGGGCTGGGCATTCCACTGGTAAAACTCTTTATCCTGCCCTGTGATCCTGCCACCAAAGGAGAAGCACTTGTGACAGCTGGAGAAGAACCTTGAAAGGCAATGGTGCAGGACATCCACGCCAATGCCTCGTGTAATTAAGTCCATTATCAAAAAAAAATCTACAATGCAGTAATGCCTTCAATAAACACATCTCTAAAGGGGGTGGAATGTGCGCAAGCTTTGGAAATCTCCAAATCCCTTCTGTAGGAATCTGTTTAATATACATGGACAGGCAGGAAAGGTATGGAGAGACTTGCTCTTAAAGTCATATATTCTCTACATGTTGTCCTGAAATGTAATGGAAGAGAAAGGCTCCACAGACCTTCAGCTGGGGTTTATTAGCTGAAGCGATGGTCTTAAAATTAACCCACCTTAGTCTGTGCGGAGCAGGAGTGACTGGAAAAGCCCTCCATTTTGGAAAACACAATATCAACCCAGTTCTTCCGCAGCTGCTTCTGTTCTGTCAAAGCCCACCAGTTCCTCAATAGGTACAAAATGGAGAGATACCAGATAATCTTTATACTGGCAGGGCTGGAGATAATTTTAGATGCTGGATTAGGTAAAGAATGTCAGTGGAGGCCAACTGGGTAACTTCCTTGGTTCCTTCCTTCCTATCTGTTCTCTCTTTCCCTCTCATTCAAATCATCATCTTTCTCTAATTACATTTTCCCTCCTACCACTCTGACAGCCAGCTCTTATTTCCTTTCACTTCCGTTTCCAGCACAGCTGTACCTTGGAGCCATTCTGTATATTTCAGATTTTACGTTTGCACAGAATCCAAATCTCCATAAGCTAAAATAGTAACAACAACCTGTTCATGTAATAAATATGATCACATGTCAGCCACAACTTATTTGAAACTATCCTATAAGGATTCAGAATTAATGATAGGGAGTTTGTCCCAGTGTTAGAACACCATCAGGAAGGAACATATCTTCCAGGAAATAAGTTATTCTGCTGGCAAGCCAAACCTAATGCCTGATTTTAGATTTTTTTTAAAAAAAAAAGTTCAAAGAAATTCATCAACATTATTTCACTCATATTCACAACAGACTTATAAGGTTTGTAGGGTAGGAATTACAAGTTTCAGATAAGTTGTTTCCTGTGCGTTATCTAAAAACAGGTGTAAAACAGTCTGTTTCACATGTACTGCTTTAATGCAAATCCGCACATTGAAGCAGAATGTGGAAGCATTCACACATAAGAACATAAGAAGAGTCCTTCTGGATCAGACCAAGGGCCCATCTAGTCCGCCTTTCTGTATCTCACAGTGGCCCCACCAGGTGCCTCTGGGAGCACGTGAGACACCTAAAGACTTGTCTCCAGGTACCACTCCCCTGCATCTGGCATTTTGTGGTACCTTCCTTTTAAGCCTGGAGATAACATGTATGCCAATCATGGTTTGTAACCTGTGATGGCTGTTTCCCTCCAGAAATTGGTTCAATCCCTTGTTAAAGGCATCTAGGCCAGATGCCATCACCACCCCCTATGGCAAGGAGTTACACAGTCTAACAACAAGTTGGGCAATGAAATATTTCCTTTTGTCTGTTCTCATTCTCTCAACCCTCAATTTGAATGGATGACTCCTGGTTCTGGTATTGCGTGAGAGGTGGGAAAGATTCCCTCTATCCACTCTATCCATTTCCCCTGCTTAATTTTGTATATCTCAATCATGTCTCCCCTCAGGTGCCTTTTTTCTAGATTAAAGAGCCTCAAACACTGTAGCTTTTCCTCATAAGGGAGGTGCCCCAGCCTAGTGATCATTTTAGTTACTCTCTTCTGCATGTTCTCCAGTTCTGCTATGGCTTTTTTTGAGATGTGGCAACCACAGCTGCAGACTGAGCCATGCTGGGAGGTTTACTGCCACTCCTGACAGCACTGGGGTTGTGTGGCTTTGCCCTCTGACTATGCGGGGGGGGGGGTGAGGAGCTGCTGGAACATGCAATCAGCACCATCACTGCTTCCACGAACCATGGTGTCAACTAGACACAACCAGAGTAACCGAGGAGGCTCCGTGGCACTGGATGGGCAGCAATGGTGTCCTTGTCTGAGGGACAGCTCCAGTTGCTCTCTTTCTGCCCCCGCCTCAGTGCCACAAGTGGCTGGGAAGCTTCCCACCACCAGCAGGCCAAGAGGGACACACTAGTGAGGTTCAACAAGGGTGCCGATGCACCCTTGTAAAAATCTCGCCGGAGCTTGAGTCACTTGGGTTGCTGAGAAGGACTTCAGTATTTTCCTTAAATGTAGTGGCAGCCTCAACCTGTTCAGCAATTATTTGAGCAGGCTGTAGCGGAAGAAGGAAAACAGATGACTGAGACACCATTAATTCTGCTGGGAAGCGGTGCTTCCTTCCTTTTGCAACTGACACCTGGCAGCTGGGGGGGGGGGAAGCATTGCAAGGGCCACCATCAGCTCACCAACATCTGGATCCTTTTCTCCTTGAACTATTTTCCATCCCAGCTGTTAAGAACATTGTAGCATGGCGTGTTGCTGCCCAAGGCTATGTTCACCTCTCTTCTCTCCGGATCCATTTTCCTTTTGTGTTCTGCCTTTGGAGTGGAGCCACCTTGTGTCTCCGGTTCAATGCGAGCTTCCCTGGAAGCCTGTTTTCTTTTATGCGGACTCAGATGTTGTAAATAAATGCTGCTCTTCCCAGAATACAGAAAATGGTGCTGGGGTTCAGGGACCGGCAGTAGCTCCCAGGAGACCACCGAGCAAGAGGCAAGATCCGCAGCAGGTGTTTCTCTTGGCCACGACACTGCACAAGCTCGGTGGTTGCTGCATATCAGAGTCTCACATCTCTCACCTAGTAGCCAATACAGTCCTTGAGGTTCAGCCTTCCAGAGTACAAGCCAACCACCTGCAAGACAGATAAGGTTGGAAAGAATCCGGAGCATGATGTAGACCTAGGGCCTTTTTACACGACCCCTTAACTCCGCCGCAAATGGCTCCCAGCTCCTGAGCTTAAAATTGTTTACCCACCAGTTCCAGAGTTTACTGAAAATTAAGTGCGGCCACGCCCACCTAAGCGTGTCCCAGCGCACTTTTCTTGTACCTGCTCTCCAAGGGTGAAAAATCTTAATGTGGATGTGCCGGGCTCTCCTCGCTTCTTTTTGTTGTTGTTTTTTGCCTCCCGCCCCTTTAAGAGAAGGAACCAGGAAGTCACGGGGCTCCCGGCAGCTTCCACTGGCACCGGGGAGGTAAGTCTTTATTCTTTTGTCCCTTTTTTTTCTCCCTCCCCTCACACAGCCAGCAGCCAGGACATGCGGAGGGGATGGGAACGCACAAAGAGCGACAAACCCCTAAGATCTCTGGTCCGAATTAAAGTGACCAGCGGATCTTAGGGGTCGCGTAAAAGCGCCCCTAGTCTTTGCAGCCAACTTGCCAGCAAAACAGGGATGTCTGTTGAAAGGCTGGCTAGATTGCTCAGTGGTTTAGGTCTCTGGCCGTGAAGCCAGAGGTTGGGAGTTTGATTACCGGCTGTCCCTCCTGTGAGTTGTTGTTGTTCTTGTTCAGTTGTTCAGTCCTGGCCGACTCTTCATGACCCCATGGACCAGAGCTCGCCAGGCCTTCCTGTCTTCCACCGCCTCCCAGAGTTTGGTCAAATCCATGTTGGTTGCATCGATGACACCATCCAACCATCTCATTCTCTGCTGTCCTGTTTTCCTTTTGTTTTCAATCTTTCCCAACATCAGAGGCTTTCCCAAGGAGTCCTTTCTCCTCCTGAGGTGGCCAAAGTACTGGAGCCTCAGCTTCAAAATCTGTCCTTCCAGTGAACATTCAGGGTTGATTTCTTTCGGGATGGATAGGTTTGATCTTTTTGCAGTCCAGGGGTCTCTCAAGACTCTCCTCCAGCACCACAGCTCAAAAGCATCGATTCTGCAGCGATCAGCCTTCTTTATAGTCCATCTCTCACTTCCATATATCACTACTGGGACAACCATAGCTACTACAACCAACTTGTATGCCTTGGGCAAACTGAACAACCCCAGATGCCTCCAAAAAAAGGGGGGGAATGATAAACCACTTCTGAATATTAATACTGAAAAGAGTTTTAAGTCATTATCTGTTTAAAATTGTTTTCACGTTTTAAGTCCACCACCCCCTTTATTCTTTGTTCTGTGGTAATTGTCCTGCAGTGGCAAATCCATATATTTATTTCAGAAAGTTGCCATGGGAAGCCTTTAAGATGTGATTATCATGCAATTACACGATTAGCACAAATACATGCAATTTTCATGTGTGCCTATACAATTAACCAGTGCAGTGATGTCCTAATAATCATTTTGGTTTATTTTGGTTAGCGTAAGGGGATTGAGCATGTCCTTGCATTTATAATATTTAGAGATCTTATTCATTCAGTTTGGCAACAGAGACTGGTCCCCAAACGAATGAGACAAACTGACCCACAGCATGAAGTTAGTGTCAAACGTATCATTACTGTGGTTCCTTGGTGTGTGCTTCGCCCATCTCCACAGTTTGTTGGGATAAATCTGTGCACAAGACACATACATCTAATGAAATACAGTAGGACCCATGTATCCACTGATTCAGTTACCCACGGTTGGCAGAGGAAAAAAGTAAATAAATAATTTAGCAACTGCAAAGCAAGCTACTACCACAAACAGCAGCCGTAAAGGAAGCCACTGTCACAAAACAGCAGTTTGGGGGGGGGGGATTTTGGTGTTCTCTCTTATTCACAGTTTTCCTTATTCATGGGAAGGCCTGGAACCAATCCCCAGCAGATATTGGGGTTCTACTGTACATTAAATAAGGACAAAGTGGATGACTTTTGAACCATGATGTTTCAACAGAGCAAGTTTACACCAGCTGAGGGGTGGGGAGCATAGGGTGCAGCAACCACTGTGCTTTGTGGTCCTAATATGTGGCACCAGAGGCATGAAGGTTTGGGTGGCAGAATGTACCAGATATGCCCTGCGGGAGGCAGAGAGGAAAATGGCAATGACAATGAAACCATCAGTGTTGTTGCCATTGTCTCTGGCAGGGCTGACCAACCAGGCAAAATCATGTGCTTTTGGGTAGAGATTGGGAATGTTAACATGTCACCAGTGAGAAAGGGTAGGCCAGCAAGCTTCCCTACCCTTGAAGGAGCCAGACTGTTGTTCCAAGTAGCGCCTATCCTGATGGGCCTACGACTGGGTCTTCCCCCTGCATGAATTGAAATGATCAGGTCATTGCTTACTGTTGACAAAAATGGCTGTTTTACATCCTTACAATTGTCCCCTAAAGCTTTAAAAAGGAAACTTGCATCCCCTGATGTCCTCTGGGGACATAAATCTCCATTTTAGAATTATTTTTTTACAGCCCCAGGTTGCCCTCGGAAAAAGGGAATAGGACTTCCAAGTATAGTGATGCCTTGACTTATAAATGCCTCCAACTGTGGAAAAATTGGAATTATGAAGGGAAATCCACCAGGTTGCAGAGCTGTTAAAATCACCTGGCTATCGGGCCAGCCTGGCAGATTTCCCTTCTTAATTCAATTTTTGTGTGTGTGTGCCTGTAAAGCAATTGGGCAGCAGGGGTCTGTGCCTTCGGATCCCTGCTACTCGCCTGCTAATCCTGGATGCCCTGACCACTGGGGTGGGAGCAGCAAGGTTCTGCTTTTAAAAGATCTGCACATGCCATTCACAGAGCAAGGTGTATGTGTGGGTGTTTTAAAGCGATCAAATTTGATCTCTTTTAAAACACCACACACACACACACACACACACACACACACACACACACACACACACACACACACAGCCAGCTCTTTGCATGATGAGCACAGGTCTTTTAAAAGCAGATTCTTGCTGCTCTGACCCCAGCAGGGGCGGAAGCAGAGGGGTGACTCCATCACTCACCCACTCCCCAACCCTGGGTCAGTGTAGCAAGGATCTGCCTTTAAAAGACCTGTGCTCATCATGCAAAAATCACCATGGCTGCGGAGCTGACAAAATCACCTGGCTGTCAGCGCACCCAACAGCCAGGTGATTTTGACAGCTCCACAGCCTGGCGGATTTCCCTTCATAATTCCATTTTTTTTTTTGTAGTTCAAGGCATTCGTAATTCAAGGCATCACTGTACTTGGAAGTCCTAGTCCCTTTTTCTGAGTGCAACCTGGGGCGGCAAAAAAATTAGTTCTAAAATGATTTTGACAGCTCTGTTGTCCGTTGATTGAGGAATATTTCCCCAAACCCAATGGGGGGAGGGGAGATCTTCCTCTGCTTGCTAGGTCGGGGCAGGCTTCCCAGAGGAATGCATTGAAAACCAATTAATCTGTTCCCTTTTTTGCCTTTTTCCTGACCTCCAGAATGGATTAATTCATTTTCAATGCATTCCTAAGGGAAATGACTTTTCATTTTGAATTATGAAAATTCTGAATTGTGAAAAAACTGTTGGAATGGATCGATTTCATAATTCAAGGCATCACTGTATTCTTTGTGTAGAAAATCATGGAAGGGTTGATATGAGTCAGAATTTGCTTGATGACACACAGTTGTTATTATTAGGGGCACAGAATGGAGGTTGGTGGTTCTGGGAACTTTGTTATGCCCACTTGTGGCCACTAATTACCACGTTTACTTGAGCATCAAGGCCTCACAGGGCATTTCCCAACATGTAAAAACAAAATATAAGAGCAATATAAATTTCAGCCATAAAACGCCATAACTAGGGATGGGCACCTTACAAAAAATGACATGTTTTATCTTTTTGTAACATTCTGAACCATTCTGAAACAAAATGAAACGGCAGACAGCATGTCATCCCAAGCTGAAACAAAATGATTTTTTCGGTTCAGGAGGAACCAAACCGGGGAGCCGCCACCAGATTTCGCTTTAGCAGCAAGATGTGTCGGTTGTTTCCCTTCTCAGTTCTTGCCTGCCACCGCCTCCCAGCTGTTTTTGACAACTCAAGCTGTCAAAAAAATCCCAGCTGGGAGGTGGGCAGCTAGGGAGAAAGAGCAGCCAGGCAAATATGCTGCCTGAATGCTTCTTTCCCTCCTACCACCCCCTCATCCCGGGGGGGACTGTTTTGACAGGGAGTGCTGTGGGCACTGCAAACAGCCCGATCTTCAAAAAACCTCACGTGGCTGGCAGCAGCTTCCGAATTGTTTCATTACTAATTTCATTTTTTTACTAGAATTCAATAAAAAGTTGTTTAGTAATGAAATGAAACATTATTTTTCCATTTCGTGCTCATCCCTAACTGTCCATAGAAAATAAAGTACCTATCAGAGCGCAACTTCACTGAAAACAACAAAACCATTACAAGTAATAAAAATAAAATAACTATTTTATTAAGTGAACAATTTTGTCCAGTCCTTCTGGAAAACTGCTGGGCATGTGTTTGGAACACATATCAAGAAGTATATAATGAGGCATTGGGGAATAAATACACCTCTCCCACTTTAGTTTCCCACTGAAGCTTCCTTTAATTTTGTTTGTTTGTTAAATCTATAATAATTCTAGCACTACTTCAGTTGACAGTAAATGACTGTTCCAGTTCCTAATGCAAATAAATTATGTACTTTACTGATATATTGATACCCTGCTAAAACCATTTCTTTGCTATTCAGATTATTGTTTTTTTTAAAGAACTTTTAATCAACAATTGTATGTAATGAAAGCATGCACAACAAAGAAAAAAAATGGGTGATATCATAAAAACATGTTCCACTTCATAGTAAACAAGATTTGCATTATACTATTGAATCATGTCGGTGCTACGACTTTGATTATTTTTTAAAAAAAGGATAATGAATCAATAGCTATATGAAACAGAAACAAACAGTACAGGCAAACTATTACCACCACCACCACAGCAAAACTAGTAAATTCACATCTCATAAAACTATAGTTTTGATTTGAATGGTCACTCTGGTATATAACAAAAACAACTAGTTCTGAGGCGTAACATTGTTCCCTAAACAATTTCAGCACTAGACCTACTGCTACTTTTAAAAAAAAACATGCATGTTGAATGAGTGGTTATTTACAGTTGAAACACAAAAAATCATTTTGGTAAATCATTCTGGTAAAGACATGTCTGCAAGAACGATAGTCTACATCCATTTACGTACCAGGACAGGCAGAGGGTGGGCAAGGACAAGGTCATAGAAAGAGTAACAGATGGAGAAGAGGGTGATGATATTGTCAGCAAAGGTTGATGGATCAGAATGGTGGCATGAGGGTAGAGGAGAAATGTTGTTAGTATTGCCCGATGTGAGAACTGTTGAAATGCAGCATATGGGCTTTAAAATGGACATCTGAGTCATGTGACTGGCATACTCTATCACTATGCTGTACAAATGCATATATCACACAGAAGTGACACCTTATCATTTCCTCTGTTCCACTAGTTTAGGGACACCACCATTAAGTGGCTATACTTTGTTCACACCGACCTACTTGATTTTGCAATTGGCACACAAGCAGAGTCATCACTCATCAGTGACACAGTAATGTCAAAAGGACAGCCAAGTTAATAAAAAGGGAAGAATGACCTTCAATACTCTCAACCACAAGCATTGCAACTGGTCCAGTACAGGTGCTATGTGTTTTCATTGCCTAGCTTCCACCAGTATCTGGACAAAAGCAAGGCAGGGCTGTCTGGGGGCATTATGCTTACATGAAGAAGAGAGCCAGGCCCCTTGCTCTTGCTTTCATTGACTGCAAAGACAACATGCTGAAGGGGAGAGAAGACAAGTCTGACCATGGTGAGTTCTTAGCCATATTTATACATGGTTGGAAGGAGGCCGGTCTATTCTTCCTTTGATAGAACTAAGAGGCCTTCTGTCCTTTAGCCAGCGGTAGAGATGGGCACGAAACGGGAAAAATGTTTTTCATTTCCGTTCTGTTTCATGCCCATCTCCCTTCGTTTATCATTTTTTGGAAATGATTTTTTTAAAAACATCTGGGGTGGAGGGAGGCAAGAGGGGGCTGGGACTCAGCTTGTGTGCGTGTTGGCCGGACCACAGCCCCTTCCTTCTCCACTTTGCCCCGGAGTCTGACAGCCCGGTGGGCTGTCACGCTCCATGGGGGAGGGCAGTAAGGGGGTTGTGATCTGGCCTCCGCATGCGGAGGTGGGATCACAGCCCCCTTTCCAGCGATCCCAAAGCCGCGGCCTCGGCTCCGCTTGCAGAGACAAAACCGCAGCCCTCTCCCGCCCGCCCTCCGCTGCAGGGGATGATAGGCGAGCCGGCTGTCATCCCCTCGCTGGAGAGATCGGAGAGATAGCTGCGCCCTTGCCTCCACTTTGGGTGGCGAGACCGCGGCCCTCTCTGGACCGATCTCCGCAGTGGGCAGGTGACAGCCGAGCTGGCTGTCACCTCCCTGCAATGGAGATCCATTTCGAAAGAGCTCTGGTCCCACCTCTGCATGTGGAGGCCAGAACGGGGCTCTCACAGTCCTCCCCCACTGGCGATGACAGCCCGGCTGTCATTGACAGCAGGGAGGAACGAACTGAACCTAACTGAACTAATTTGTTCTGGTTCTGTTCTGTTCATTCCTAAATGACTCTGGGCGTCGTTATTCGTTCTGTTACGTAACGGAACAAATAACGGATAACGGAACAAAACAATTTTTTCATTTCATGCCCATCTCTAGCCAGCGGTATCAGCAGAACAGAATGTCACGCTTCATTCTACACTGCAAGGAAGCATAAGAACATATTGTAGGAAGAGCACTGCCCATCTAGTCCACCTTCCTTTATCTCATAGTGGCTCCACCAGATGCCTCTGGGAGCACATGAGACAATTGGAGACCTGTCTCCTGATGCCACTCCCCTTCACCTGGCATTTTGAGTTACCCTCCTTTTAAGCCTGGAGATAAAAGATATCCTCATCATGGCTTGTAACCTGTGGTGGCCCTTTCCTATTAGTCCAATCTCCTTTTAAAGGCACCTAGGACAGGTGCCATCACCACATCCTGAGGCAAGGAGTTTCACAGCCTAATAACTGTCATTGAACTGCCAGGTCCAGCTCAAATCTTAGGCCCATCAGAAAGCAAATGCTTGGTGGTGACAGTAAAGGGTTAGCACAAAGATCTTGATGTCACAAAGCTGCCTCCTTTATGTGCTGTAGATGACAACATCCCTTTGGCCGGTGTGAAAGGACACTCAGTGAGCAGTCTAGTTAGCATTTTTACATGGAATGAATTGGAACACCATCTTGTTCTTCATGTCAGGGAGGAAATGCCTTGAGCCAGTCCTTCTCCTTGGTGCTTGTGGTGAGCAGAATCCCTTTGCAGTGCCTTACTCTGCAGCTGATGATTGGACCTCAAAGATGGTAGGAAGTGCTTTCATTTCTGTCAACAAAGCAACAACTGCAGCATATGTTCTGGAAAAGGGCCATAGCTCAGAGCTACAGCACATGTCTTGCATGAACAAGGACCCCAGTTCAATTCCTGGTATCTCCAGGCAAGTCTACCAAAATTCCAGCTAAAACCTCAAAAAAGCCATTGCCAGTTAAAGTTGACAGTACTAGGATGGATGGGCCAACAGTGTGTCTCAATATTATACACCTAAGGCCATTCTTCTGCTCGACTGAGGGTGTGTGTGTCAGTTGCCTTTTCCAACCAGTTAAGATGCCATAAAATTCCTTCTCTTTCTCCAAAACTATTAGTTCTCATGTCTCACATACAAAAAGGTCATGAGATTACAATATATATATATATGATATGGGAAGGCGCCTTGATTCTAGTCGACTGTGAATTTGCTTCTGAGTTGAAGAGTCTCTAAAAGCTCTTTGAGAAGATATAATAAAGCCAGCAAATCCTGTTCAAATGTATGATCTTTTCTCTTTTAAGAAACAAAGAGGTGTAACATAAGGGGATTACACCAATTGCAAAGAAAATCCCTGTGTAAATGTTCACAGTTCTGCTGTACTATTTTTGAACCACTTTTCTATGGTTCTGGTGAAATGCAAACCAGCTCTTTAGTGCCTAAGGCAAGATTAAAGATGACTACCGAGGCCTGTCATACCAGTCTTTTTTTTAATTGCTCTAGCTCTTGCAAACTTGTAACCGCACACCTTTTAATGAGAAGGAACAAAATGGTGGGGAAAGTTTTCGACAGATATAGTTGATGTTAAAGACATGAGAACAGATCACATGTGAAGGTTAAGCAGGAGTAAACTGAGGAGAGGCCTGTTTACCATTAGAGAGCCACCTATTAATTCAGGACCTGCCTACTAGTACTGTAGTTTGGAATCCACCCCGTGGTGTCACAGGTAGTCGATTACATTTAAGGCAACAGCAGACAACAGTAAACAATACAGTGGACCCTTGTATAACAAACAGCTTGTATAACATAAAATTTGTAGGGGAAATTTGCTTAACATAATCGCCTATGGGGAAAATCCGTACAACATAAAAATGGGATTACTCCATTTTCAATGCATTCCTATGGGAATTTGTGTAAAGGAAAATTTGCTTAACATAATTTCATTTGGAACGAATTAATTCCTTTATACAAGGTACCACTCTAATATGTATGTAAATCAAATTGAGGCTGAGGCCATTTTGGACATCTATGAGGTACAGTGCCACGCTTCAGACAGGTAGCAACTGGACCCATCACGTAAGAGTGTGTTCCCACCATTTTGGTTATGGAATAGATATATCAGCCTTCTTACTGTTACAAGCAATTTCAGCCATACTGTGGGCTTTGCCACATGAAGGCTATGTGTCTTTTTGACCAAATTTGGCTTCCAACTATCCCCCCTTTACCCATACCTTCTCTTGCATCTTTCAACAGCTGCCGGATACACAAAACCAATGCCTCTGATTGTCATATAGCATGGACATAGTCATAAGGTGTTGGGTAGAGATCCAGGAGCTTAATTTCTTTGTGTCAGCAGCCCAGCCTTCCTACTCCCCACCCCCGCCAACCTACATACACAATTAAAATGCATTCATTCTAGGGGCCCGCCTATCAATGTAAATTACATTTTTATTTCTTAAGGACCCTGTCTTATGCTTTTTCTTACATGGCTGGGATGAGGGTGGGGGTGGGGGTCTTCAGGAGATTTGGAGTGAGGTGGCACCAATATGCTAATGTCACTCAACTCTAACTCTCCTCTTCACCTTCTGCAGCGGATGCCATCTGGACACTTGAACAATGCCTGGTCTTGGTTCTAGAATGGACCAGGGCCAAAAGGCTCAAGCTGAACCTAGATAAGTCAGAAGCTAGGAAACCGTCAACAGGAAGCCTGGTTCTTGGCTGTGGCTCCTTCATTTTGAGGCAACTACCAGTTGAGCTGTACCTGGTCCCAGCCTCTTTGGCTACTTTTCAAGGGCCTTTTTGGGAGCCCAAGTGGTACTGACCAGCCTGTTGCACCACATACATCAGCTGTCTGTTTGTTTCCCGATCCAATTTCAAGTAACGGCTTTGGTTCCTAAAACCCCAACCTGTTTGGGACCCAGCTTTCTGAAAGAGCCTCTTCAACTTATCTGTTTGACAAGGCATAGGAATCTGTGCTTTCTGGTCCAGCGGAAAGTGTTCCCAGATTGATTGGCAGCAGAAAAGGGCCTTTTCAGTAGTGATTTCACAGGCAGGGAATGCCCTTCCTCAGAAAATCCATATGCTTCCTTCCATGTTGGTTTTGAGAGAAGCCTTTCAGAGATTTTGTTTCAGTGTCTGCTTTAAGAACCACTCTCTCTTAAGGAAGTTTCCACTACTTGCATTAAGGTGTGCAATATGGATTGTATATTTTGTGGGTAATTCTTTTTCGTGCATCTCTCCGGGGGCTACTGCCTGAAGGGTGGTTTATAAATATTTTAATTCATAAATACATATGGTAAAAGAATGTGGCCACTGATCTATTTTTCGTGTATTAAATACAAGGCCTACAAAGCCAAGGGTGCCAAATGGCTCAGATATTTTGCCTCTCTCTCTTTCTCTCTCTCTCTCTCTCAGCCTGGCAGCTGCTGCTCCTGCCTGATGTTTTTAGTGGAGGGTTTATCTCAGATGAGATGATCCTTCATCACCACAAGGCCTCTTTTAGTCATAATTTACTTTCAGTGCCTCTGCTCTCAAGTTAATCATCACATGCCAGATTGAGCTGGTCCTGCCTAGTTTGGTGTCACATGTGTGGTTTGATTGCATAATTTGGAAGAGATTAAAAAGAACATTCTGACTCTTGAGGTCACCGAAATTCCCTTAACACTTTTTGTGTGTGCATGAGCGGGCTTGTTAACAAAGAGTATCTTCAGAGTAAGTTAATCAGGCTCCGAAAGTTCTCCTGCAAATGTAACAGATACTTGCTTGTGCTTTCTGTTCTAAACTGTTGCTTAATTTAGTTATGTAGCCTCCCACATTTAACAAAGGAAAACAGGGGTATGCCTGTATTCTTACACTAAGTATCACAGAGTGAACTCTTTCCTTCCACTGTTACACATTGCTGAATCTTCTCTGTCTGCTTTGCATTTCCCATCTGGGTAGAAAGGGTTGGGAATAACCAGCTACAAATCAATTAATTTGTTTTCATAGCAACTAAGGCTGCTATTTCACCTGGGTTTCGATCCTGATCTTCTGAAGGTCCGGCTTTTCCTCTTTGTCCCATCACATGATTGAATAAGTGGGACAGGAGTTCCCACGTCCAAAGCTGTTTTTTTAAGTGCAGTTCAGCCCCCCTTGGCCAGCAGGTGGCGCTAGCATTTGAAAAAAAACGGACCACTTGGCTAGGGGAAATTAATGCTTAGAGCACCCGATTGAACTTCCTGTTGCTCCAATGTGCAGGGAAATTAAAAAAAAACATAGCCCATCGGCCCCAGGAACAGCCGGTCGGTGCTATGAAAAAAGAAAGAAAAAGAAACCCGAATCATCTGCATGGTCCCATGGCGTTTGCCTCCTTAAAAGCTGGATTTTCAAAGCGAGGCAAAAAAATTCCTACCTCTTGGGTGAGTCACAGAAACCTCGCTTAAAGGCGCATTACCAGGGTTTCTTTTTTCTTTTTTTCCAGCATTTTTGGGGACAGCATTTTTAGACACGGTTTATCTAGTAATTTAAACTGTTTTTAAAGGGACGTGGGACCGAGCCCTAAGACATAACTTACTTGCATTATAACACTTTCCTCTTTCTTTGGTATAATTACCAACTGGAGAATAGCATAAGCTTTTAGTATTCAGATAGGAGCAGACCTGTCAAGTGTCACGTTTTCGGCGGGACATTCAGAGATCAATCACTCTTTCCCGCCGTCTTCCTGAAAAATTGTTTTTCCCTTAAATGTTCTGCATTTCCAGCGGTGGGCAGCTGAGCTCCGGATGCTGCTGGGTGGCCTTGCGGCTGGCCTCCAGGTAGCCTGCCGGAGAGCACTTCTCTACACAACTCCTAACCCACACTCCACCAGCTGTACAGATTGGTATATATATCCCCTACAGAGCCAAGACACCTAGGTCACAGTGAGCATTTTGAAGCCACCACAAGGGATTCTGGGAACCCTGTATGCAAATTAGGCTCCACACCCTAGCCGAAGGACCTGACTGCCAGCGCCCCACCTCCCTGGAGCTCCCAGCGGCCATGCCTCTCTCCTCCCATCCCGGGCGGATGTGGGGAACATTTGACAGCTATGGATAGGAGTTTTAGAAAATAAACATCCAACACTACCTATAGGAGGGGAAGGCTCCACCACCACCCTCCTCACAACTTCTACAGGTTCATCTATCTTTGTTGTGAAGTTTCCGGGACTTACAGTGAAACTGCCTCAGGCTAGTGCATCTTCACCCCTGTCCCAGACAGTAAGCCAAATACAAAGACAAGGTCTGAAATTGTAGGATGTTCCTGTCAATCACCATATTTATAAGCTAGCAATGGTGGCCCTGGCACCAGCAAATTCTTCAACCATTCAGGAGATGACGCTGATGAGAAATTCAGAGAGATAGGGTGAGTTGGTTGTTTGGGGTCTCTGGTGCGGGTGAGGAAGGCAAAGGCAAGAAAGAAAAAAAGGACAAAAATCTGAGACCAGGTTTTGGGGGGGGGGCTTCATCTGAGCCAATTTTTAAGAATCTCTTCCCTGTCTTTGTAGGACCAATACTTTTCAAGGGGTATAAACCAGATGTTAGAAACAGGAATGTCCCTGGAAAAATTAGGAAGTGATCTCGTGAGGGACTTAAATTGGGGCAGGGGACCTCTAGCCTGCGAAAAAATGGAGACTACCAGGCCTAAAGCTCTAGAATTTCCTCACGTTATTTCTCAGTAGCCCTGCTCAGAGAAATTCATTTTATGAGCACACTCCTGTACTGTTTTCCAGCTACAGATTGATGGAGCTTCTTCCCAAGTCAGTGATGGGGAAACTTTGGCTTGCCTTATTTTTGGAATACAGTTTCTACTATCCCTTGCCATTGGCTGTGCTGGAAGTAATTCTGGGAGCTAAAATCCAAGATGTCTGCAAGGCTAAAAGTTTCTGCTTTCTCTTCTAATTCCATGCTCCCATCCACAAATACATAAATATGCAATTAAGAGCCCTACGGTGGTTTAATGGGTTCTTTGGAGGCTGCATGGGGTCCAGAAATTAAACGTATGGTCAGTAGCAGTAGAAATGATGGCAGCGTTGCTGGAATCCTATTGTTGTCTGTGTGAGGTTTGCATAGCTTTCTCCCCCTGACTGTGACTAAATGATGAGGTGCATTTTGGTTGCGCAACTGAACATGTGACCAGGCCCACAACCTAGATGTGCCCCAGCACCTCATCAATTGACTACAGTTAGCCACAGCAGGTTACCCAAACACCAACAAGATTTTGCTCATTCTCTGTGATCGTGCTGGCCCTGATTGATACTGTAGGAGTTCTTGCATTAAAAAAGAAGTCCCAGTAGTGCAAAAGAAAATGCAGTAATGGAACATAAGGACAAGACTTTCAGATGATTCATGTGTGGTCAGCGGAGGCTGAAGAATAAGTGCTTGTGTCCAGCAGAGGCTGTGAAGACACCTTTTCATCTAGGGCACCCACCCACAGCTATATCTTTTCTTGTTTAACTCTTGTTGCTTTGAAAAGGAAAGTTATAGTTCCAAAAAGTCTGGTTGATGAGCTGTATTCCATGCTGGAAGCCAGATTCTGAATCTTACGAGGGAACCAAACCTGGATGGAAAACTAGTGTCCAGGCATCCGGCTGACAGGGGATGAGGATCAAGCAATGCGGACGGAATCTTGGAGAAAGAAAGCCTCAGGAATGACTTCGTATCGACTGCAATGATTGCTTAGAAGTAAGTTCCCACCCCTGAGTTCAGTGGGGCTTCCTCCCTATTAAATGTATGCTAGCAAAGTACAGGAAGACGAGAGGGGTGATCCTCTTGGAGTACTATGCAGACTGCTTTGCAAATATTTTGCCCCGTTTTCGCTGCAGTGAGACGGAACAACCAAACAAACTTAAGATTGCAGCTGTGTGGGGCGGAGGGGAGGGGAAGCTCTGGTTTAACACGCCATTCTCTAGGGAGAAGGATTCCAATCTGTCTTCTATTATAGGAGAGAAATGAGTTTAGCAGAGTCAGACGGGTCCCCTTGTGGCTAGACCTACCACAGAGTGCAGCTTGATTTGGCACCGTGGTCTGTCTCTGCTTACTCAAGAGAGGCCTTAGCCGTACCGCACTGGTAGAGTGCAATTGAGCCACAAGTGTGGTGCATTTGAAGCCTGTGCACACTGTCTGGCAAAGGGCAGGATGCTACTATCAGTTAACCATCTTCCAGACTGCTGTTGGATTGCTGAGTTGACCTTTGATCCTTATAAAAGCCGGTTGATCTGGCCCAGCCAGGATTCCCCTTCAATGAGCGGCGCGTGGGGGAAGGGGGAATCTTGGATTTGCCTTTGGGTGACTGATGTGACTCTTAATTGCCTCTTTTCCCTAAAGCTGCTGACTCAGGAGAAGCTGTTCTGATGTGTCAGTCCCTGTAACAGGCAGGTATTGTAACCTCTTTTGGCTTTTATCTTGTGCTCCCTACACGAGAATATAGGAAGGTCTTTACACCAACATCCAGTCTGGACCAGCCTTTTGATATCAGAAGACAGGAAGACAGCAGCCCCCTCCTGTTCATTTGCCCCAGTGGCTGCTTTCTGAGATGTATTGCCTCTGGAAACAATATGGATCCAAATGTGATCAGGAGCCTTTGGTTGACTTAGCCATCACAAATGGGCCCCGACTTCTTCAGAACCTTCCAACTTGGTGGCCAATGCTACATCTTTGTGGGAGTGAACTCACTGTTCAACTACGTGCTCAATGAAAAACAGGATTTCCTTTTCTCTTTCTTTAATCTTCTACTCTTTAGTTGCACTGGTTGGTCCCAGGTTCTCATAATTATGAGGATGCTTAAGCAAACACAAAGAAAAGTGTTCTGCTTATATACCACCCCATACCACGTCAAGAGCCTCTGGGTGGTTTACAGTTTAATTACAGCATGCAGGCTACACATTGCCCCCTGCCCCCCAGCAAGCTGGGTACTCAGTTTACTAACCTTGGAAGGATGGAAAGCTGAGTCACCCATGAGCCAGCTACCTGAGATTGAACCCCAGGTCGTGAGCAGTTTTACCTGCAGTACAGGCATTTAACCACTGCGCCACAAGGCTCCTTCACAAACACACATCCACCAACTCCTACTGATCACAGGGAATCCTTAATGGATTCTCCACATTTAAACAGAAGAAGGGGAAAGGTGTGCGGGGGGGGGGGAGCTGAAAGGGTTGAAGAAGTGCAGACATCATTACCTAGAGCAGGCCTGTCCAAAGTCCGGCCCGGGGGCCAAATCTGGTCCGTCCGGCCATTCTGAGTGGCCCTCGGCTGGCTGGCCCACCCCTCCCTCCCTCTCCTTTGCCCCATGTTTTTTTTATAAAAACATCTCCTCCCAACACTGACACCGCTGGGAAGCTTGGGAGGACCGGCACCCCAGGGGAAAGTGTGGGGGTGGGCAGGCCAGCAGGCCTCTGCAAGGAACTTTGGGGTGGGCTGGCGGCCGAGCCGTTGTCACCGCTGGGAAGCTTGGGGGGTTGCAAGGTCGCACAGATCGCCTCTTCCAAGGGGCAACCTGTGGCCACCGCTCCCTGTGCTTCCTTTGGTCCCCACCTTCCTTCCTTTCTTCCTTCCTTCCTCCCTTGGTCCCCACCTCCCTCCCTCTCTTCCTTCCTTGTTCCCCACCTTCCTTCCTTCCTCTCTTGGTTTCCACCTCCCTCCCTCCCTCCCTTGGTCCCTGCCTTCCTTCCTGCAGGTGGGGTTCTGAGGGGTCAGTGGGTGGGGCTTGCAGTGGGGTGGCAGGGGCAGGCAGCAACTGGCCCCCGACACATTCTCAGCCACCAAATCTGGCCCTCCTTACAAAAAGTTTGGGCACCCCTGGCCTAGAGCCACCGCCAGCTTCCATGGGAGAAGGGAAACAGCTGAGCCACAAACGCCTCTCCTGCAAGCAAACCCGAAAGAGGAATGTTTTCCCCGTCTGCTACTTTCTTCACACAGCACACAATCTGATCCGTCACAACGTCTCATCGTTTCTGATCAGCTCTAAATGTGGTAACCTTTTCGTAAAGAGGTGTCACCTCTTTGGGTTTGCCCTTTCCTGCGCCATTTCCTGCTGTGTAAGATCCACTCTGAAGCAAGATGGCCACCGCTCTTGCCAGCATTCCAGGGGCAGCTGCAGTACCAAGGGTTTGTCCAAAGGCAGTACTGTATGATCCATTCATGTAACAACCCAGGCATTGTGGTGGGGCACTGCAGGACTTAGAAGAGTGACTCGCTCCATTCTCTGTAACAAAACACACCAATGACTGTTTTAGATAGTTTTATTATTTTTTTTAAAAAAGGAGGAATGGTTGGTCATTGATAACTAAATACTGCTGTGCTCTGTTGTCTTAAATATATTTTAATATTGATTTTTAAACTATTTTAATACAATATGTGTTTAATCCTTTTTAAATATATGAACACTTACTGGTTTTAGCTGTTAAATATTATTTTTAATGATATAAGCTACCTAGGCTTTTTTTAAGGAGAAAGGGGGGATAAAAACACTTTAAATAATAAATAAAGGTGGCTAAATAGGACTCCCTATTACACAACAGTAGTGCGGTTATGAATCGTTGCAGCTGAAACAACGAGAAAAGGCCATTAGCATCATGCTTACCTTGTGGACACCCAGAGGCAACTACAGTGGTACCTTGTATAAAGGAATTAATTCGTTCCAAATGAAATTATGTTAAACAAAATTTCCTTTATACAAATTCCCATAGGAATGCATTGAAAACGGAGTAATCCCATGTTTATGTTGTACGGATTTTCCCCATAGGTGATTATGTTAAGCAAATTTCCCCTATCTCTGGAATTTTTATGTTGTACAGATTTTATGTTATACAAGCTCTTTGTTATACAAGGGTCCACTGTAGTTGGCTATTGCTTGGACCAGAATGTTTAATCAGGAACAAGAATCCATTGCCCTTCTGATAGAGATGGGCACGACTTAGCGGTATTTTTGTTTTCGTTTTCATTTTTCGTTTCCGTTACGTAACGAAATGAAAAACGGCTCAGAACTGGAACGAAAACGGAAACGAAACGACTAATTTCGAGCCAATTTTCGTTTTTCATTACTGGAAAAACACATAATGGAGCTAAATGGGAAGAAACGAAAAATTTTTCGTTTTCGTTTTCGTTTTTTCGTTTTTGTTACATAACGAAATGAAAACGAAAAATTTTGAAATTAGCTCACGAAAACGGAAACGAGCCAAAACGGACCCCTAGCCGAAAACGAAAACGAAAACGAACAATTTTTCTGAGTCGTGCCCATCTCTACCTTCTGATAATGTTGGATTTCAGCTTCCATCATTCCTCACATCCCTCATGTGCTGGCTTGTACTATTGACAGCTGGAGTTCAATTACATCTGGACAAAAAATGCTGCCCACCCCCAAACTAGGTTAATGTTATCTAGCAAATGTTATCGAGTACAGTTTTTATTACTGGGGTTCAATCCCAGGTAGCAGGCTCATGGTTGACTCAGCCTTCCATCCTTCCGGGGTTGGTAAAATGAGTACCCAGCTTGCTGGGGGGTGGAATGTGTGGCCTGCATAATGTCATTAAAAACTGTAAACTGCCCAGAGACTACTTGAAGTGGTATGGGACAGTATATAAGCAGAACACTTTAATGTTAATAGTTAGTGCTTACTATTGTAGTCTGAATTGTCCCCGCCATGTTCCAGGGAAAGCATGCAATATGGCCTTGTAGCCAAAGTTCCTTTGAAACAGGCTTTTAAAATATCGGTAGTTTCTAAAGGCTACTTCTGAATTGGTCCAATACACTGCTTAGGAGCAGTGGCTTTGATATTAGACCTCCAACGCCCACAATTTTAATCTTTGCAAAACTGTTCAGCCATTCCCTTAAAAGTTGTAGCTCGTTAGCAAGTTGATTCTTCAATAAGAAAAGAAAATTAATTGCAAATTAATATGCTATTAAGGTGAGATGCTAATGGCACATCATCTGTGTTATTATAATGAAATGACTGCATGGATACAATGTCATCATCACTTACTTAAGAAGGCTGGGTTTATTCATCCCACGATTTAATAATGGGCATCGAAGGGAGTGATTTATGGCTTACGTTGACTAAACAGTATCCATCTTTTTAATCTCTGAACTGCTGGGTAAAATTATTGGCATTTATATTCCTCTCAAAGGAAGGGCAAAGGAGTGCAGGGGAAGAAATAATAAAAGGGCAGGAACCATTGTACTTTGATGAGATCAGAGTGTTGAAATAGTGTTATCCCAGTATACTTTGGCCTCCTGAAAACATTGATGGAGAAACCGAAAGGACTAGATGAGGCTGGATCATTTAATCTGAGTTGGGGACTGTATGGCCCTTTGGATGTGATCTGATTGCAGCTTCCATATCTTATACAATATCTGTGAAACCAGTAGCAGGGGGACTGCAGCAGGGTTCTGATGTGGTAAAATTCTCCTTTTTCTCCACAGAAGTACAGAGGAGAATAACTGACAGTTTCCCCCAAGTCCACCCCCTTTCCCATTAACTAGCACTTAAAGTCTCAATAACTCACTTCAGTACATTTTTATACTGCTTTCTTTACTGTGAGGGGCGTGGTGGCTCAGCAGGCTAGAGCACTGAAACTGTTGGCTGCAAAGTTGGCAACTCAGAGGTTCGAATCCCAGATGCCACACAGTGGTGTCAGCTCTCGCTGTTAACCCCAGCTCCTGCTAACCTAGCACTTCAAAAGCATGTAAATGCAAGTAGATAAATAGGTACCGCCGTAAAAACCGGGAAGGTAAACAGTGCTCCGTGTGCAGAAGTGCATTCAGCCCTGCCATCCCCATGGCCACAGACTTGCACAATACTGGCTCTTTGGCTTGAAAATGGAGATGAGCTCCACAGGGTGAGCTTGTGTCCCCTAGAGTCAGACATGACTAGCATGCATGTGCGGTGGTGGTGGTGGTGGGGAACCTTTACCTTTTTACCTTCTTTACTGCATATGTAGAATACCAACCAACCTAAGAGCTGCTGCCAACCGATGAAAGCGAGGGACAGAACGCTCAACAGAGAGGCAGGGCTCTTTGAATGTCACCGGTTGGGAGGAACAATTGGCCAGTACTGCATAGGTACTGACCCCAGCCCAGAAAATCCCCTCTCAGACTCAAGCTGCAAACTGCATTATAGAGATACCCCAGCCGGCTTCCTGGGCAAGGTGACTTGAGAAGCATTGAACCCCATCGGTGCAGGGAAACCCCGGATGAGAGGACAATGGATCCCATGGGGCCTGATGCACAGGAAGCCAGATTGCTCTTATCTCTTCCCCCACATTATCCAGCAAGGCCATGAGATGGTATGTAGGGGAATAACAAGCTGTTTGGCAGTCATTCATCAAGACCCTGGCTATGTGACACTGCTACGTCAGATAAGCCCTTCCCAGGAATTCCTCAGCCTACACCATCCTGACACGTAGACTCTCACCCCACCTCTGATGCTCTGCCTTTGCAACTAAGAAAAGATCCTGGGACTCATGCTTGCAGAGGAAGCTTAGCTGTTGCATGAGGCCTGGCTTGTTGAACCCAATGATGTGCCTATGTGGAATTATTCCTACATTGCATGCAAGGCTGAAAATGAAACTCTAAGATCATGGGGAGGAGGTCCATCCAACATCTCCATCTCTACTTTAATTAGTCAATTAAACTCATCAACTGAGATCAAAACCTCCATTGTGTGGAACTACTTCGGAGAAATCTGCAGATGCCTCTCTTTCCTTCCCAGCCATCCCTTTGATGGCATCGCACAGCATTGCCACCTGACTATTCACTCCGTGGCAGAGGCAGAATGTTCCACAACTCCCCATTATATATCTCACTGTGTGGGGTGTTGTTGCTGTTGTTGTTTGCTCTTCCTTCCCCTCGAACTGGACTGCATGTGGGAGAATATACCTGGAACTGTCTTGAATGGGAAACATGGAGTGAATGGTCTGGTATGAATGGAAAGATCTAGCCATGTAGAGAGCCAAGGGGTGGGGAGGGCACTTCTGATCCCCTTCGAGCATCTCCATGCATTACTCTGTGCACTGGATCTGGTTCTAGGATTTATGCTACTCCTGCTCATCAATCCTCCAGTCCCCTTGGGGTATGAACAGGGCATCTTGTGCGAGGTTAAGTCCTGGCTGGCTGTTCCTAGATCCAACTCAGTTGTGCAAGAGAAATCCAGCAACAATGCACCCCTAACATTCTTGTTTGATTAATAGATGCTGACACCTGAATTAGGTGAGGCCATGCTTTAATCAATGGGATAGAGTTTTCAAGACATTCTGAGGCTGTTATGGCTCTTCTTTTAAGAAGAAGAAGAAGAAGAAGAAGAAGAAGAAGAAGAAGAAGAAGAA
>JAHTLZ010003518.1:33416192-33433130 GCA_023846285.1 Phrynocephalus versicolor | reverse complement strand
AAGAAGAAGAAGAAGAAGAAGAAGAAGAAGAAGAAGAAGAAGAAGAAAATTAGCCAGTAGCATTGCTGCTGGCTAATTATGAGTTTGTTCATATTTCCCCAAATATCTCTAGTGAGTATGCGGGAAGCTTTCATAACAGGTTAACTATTTTAAATTAAATCAATTGATCAATTACTTGGTTAAAAGTGTAGATGACAAATTGCTTGGAATCTTTTAATAGGGCTGACTTCCCCATTCTTGCTTTCTGGATATGAGGAGCTTCTGGCCACAGGGAGGTGATAACTCCCCTCTTCCCCTCATTTTTCTCAACCTCACTGGGGGTCTGCAAGGGCTGTGCCACCTTCTCAGCCAGTTATTGTATCCATTAGTCACTGGCTGCAGTGGCACTCTTATTGTTTTTGTTAAGTCAAGTAAATGTCAAATCAAGAAAGCAATGCATCCACCTGGCATGGTAGTAAAACTGCACTGCATCAGTTATGGAAATATATTTTCTAAAGAAGATGAAACAGAGTAAGGGGCTTCTCCATCCTCCCTTTTAATGTCATACCCCATGTTATCTGCCAGAAAGGTGTACAAAAATAATAACCGGGCAGAATGGGTTGATCTACACATGTGGCTGCCATCAATTTGGTTTGAAACAACCCGTATCCATAGCAGACCATTCAAGGTCTTCTCCTCAGCTGTTCCTCAGCAATTACATTTATTCAAGGGGTGGGGAAATATCTCTAGCTTAGTTTTTTTTTTTTAAGGAGGGGGGGACTTTTTAATCTTAACTCTAGTTTTCTGTCCTTTTCCTCATTCCCTCCTTTCTCCACATCTTTTTCCCTAACCCTGAGGTTAGTGGTGCTGAGGCCCCCCTCTTCTTGCAGTTTTGTGACTGTGAGGACACAGCGTGAAATGACTGCAAAAACAAGCCTCCAGATATGACCAGACTGTGATGGTTGATTATTCAGCCCTTTGCAGCGTGGAATTGGAGAGAAAAGGCCTTGTCTATGGTAGGTTGCTTACATTTTCTCCACAGTTTTCAGTTCCTCTTCCTCAGTTTTGCTTCCCTTCCAGTCTTTTTTCCTAACATCCTCCCTCCATCCCTTCTTCCCAGCTCCCGCAACCAAATATGAACATTATCAACCACGCAATTTTGACTTTCAACATTAGGACTCCCAGGGAGTGCTCTCCTGTCACACAAATGGAGCTGGTGATCATTTAGTTAACTGAATCATAACCTATCTGGCATTACTGATCCTCTCCTGATACGCCCCTAAGGAACCCTTGACATGTCCAAGAACACAACATTTGGAAACACTGTGTTAGGCCGTGTTAGCAATATGGTCATAGTACCCAACTTTGATCATTATTCAAGATTGATCTAGAATTTATTTATTTATTATTTATTTTAGAGTATTTTTACCCCTCCTTTCTCCTTGCAGTAATGAGGGATAATATACAGTCCAGTACAATTAAGACATGTCCAGGTATTGAGAACAGGGAATTGAAGGACATCTTACAGCATTAATAGACAACATTACATTAAAGCTACAAGAAAACGTGCAGAGTTCAAAAGAGAGTAAAATGCCATGTAGAAGTTATGAGTGATGGAAACTAACATCAAAAACATAGTGGCAACGTAAACACATAAGGTTATAAGTAGTTACATATAAACACAAAGTCTATGTGATCCTGTTGATTCATATAAAAGACACATAATGGTAGTCCATCATTCAGGGAAAGCTTGCCTGAAGAGAAAGGTCTTTGCCTGTTTCCGGAAGGACAACCGAGATGAGGCAGTCCTGGCCACTAGTGGGAGGTAGTTCCAGAGTCTGGGCGCAGCAGCCGAGAAGGCCCTTTCATGGGTTCCCACAAGACATACCTGTGAGGGTGGCAGGATGGAGAGAAGGGACTCTCCTGATGACCTTAACACCTGAGTCGGTTCATACTGTTACACATTACAGTACCTTGATATTAGATATTGTATTATGTTATGAGGTGAAATGCTACGAGTAAAGGGAAATGTGCACTTACAGAATCAGTTTTGTTTTCACAGTGGAACTTGTTGCTAAGCACCATGCTTGTTAAATAAGTGCCTTGTAATGTTACGGTACTGCACACAAATGCTTTGAAAATGCTAATATGACACATAATATCATTTGCATTTACCATAGAAAACCAATTATATCTGAGCAAAACTAGTTACCATCTGCCATAGATGGTAAAAATGATCCCATTTTCTGCACACTCCTAATATTGGACAAAATGAGCTTTTCCCAATGTGTTCAGTCTAATTGATGTCAAGGCAAGTGTCCTGTAAACATGGCTACTAGTTATGGCTGTGTAGCTACATCTCTCTTTATCCATCTGCCTAATAGGGAGCCCGTCTCTGTAAACGCCCTCCTGGCTGATCCAACCCAGCTCAGAAAAAGCCTTGCTTCTCTATCTGTAAAATGGAATTAACAGCAGGCTTCACAGAAAGGGTGCAACAAAGTACTGTCACATCAGCCATGATTTTTAATAACCAAAAAACTGACTAAGACACAATTGACTATGGTTTAACTATCCCTATTAAGGAGAGACTGACTTTTTTAAATAATTAGTTGCCCCGCCCCCTTTTAAGTATATACTGTATTAAAATTCTAGGAGTGTGAACTGCCAAAGCACTATCCCTTCTTTATAGCTGAGCACCTTCCCCAGAGCAGAGTCTCTGAGGGAGCCCAGGATGCGGCTGGCCTAGTTCCTAACCGATTAAAACCAAATATCAGGGTCACTTAGGGCCTTTTCACACGACCCCTAAGATCTGCTGGCCACTTAAATTCACACGAGAGATCTTGGGGGTTCGTTGCTCTTCCTGCGTCCCCACCCCTCCGCACTTCCTTGCTCCTGCCTGCATGAGGGGAGGGAGAAAAAAAGAGAGGAAAAATGCAGGATCACCTCCGAAGCCGCCCGGAGCCCCGTCGTCATCGTCCTGATTCCTTCTCTTAAAGGGGCGGGAGGCAAAAACAAACAAACAGAAGCGAGGAGAGCCCGGCACTCACCAGATTACACCCGGATCTGGGGATTTTCACCCTCCGAGAGCAGGTACATGAAAAGTGCGCTGGGACGCGCTTAGGTGGGCGTGGTCGCACTTAATTTCCTGCAAACTCCAGAGCTGGTGGGGAAACAATTGTAAGCTCCGGAGCTGGCAGCCATTTGCGGTGGAGTTTAGGGGTCGTGTACAAATACCCTAAGTTTCAACACCCCCTCCCATCCTTCCCTCTCCTCAGCAGCCACCTGCAACTTCCACAAGACCTCTCAAGCCCTTTTGCACAAGATGGAGAGCTCCTAGTTTGCAGTCGTGCCTCATAAAATTGTTGTGTATCAATGTGTGCGCATGAGCCCTAATGCTTTAGGAAATCCACAGCAAACTACTCAATACCTGGCAGCTGCTGAGGTATAGTTTCAAACATTAAGATAGTACTGTTGGAGAACTATGTCCCCCACCCAGTGTTTTATCTAACCAGGAAACAAACAAACAAACAAACAAACACCCAAACCTAGCACCCTCCTTGCTTTTAAAGTAGGGTGAGTACAAGGCATGCTAATGCACGATGCATCTAGTGTGCAATAGAGTCTTCATTATTATGTTAACAGAAATAGAGACGTTCAGGCAATAACCCTCAGTATGACCACTGGCATGTGGGATAAGGTGGTGGTTCTCTTAATGCATACTTGGTGACACAGTTTGGACAGGTGTTTAGCAAGTGGCTGTAAGAGCCACCATTTTCCTAATGGCCCAGCGTAGTATAGAGCAGCAACCTTCTTGGGTGACAGGGACAAGTTTATGTGCTTAGGGGCGTGCATGCACACATACAAGCCACCACCACCACCCCGACTCTGGTTACATCACGATCCAAACAAAAATGGTTGTGGCAACTGTGTGAGAGAAGAAAAGTCCCGCTGTGAGTTGGGGGGGGTGGGAGAGAGAAGTACCTTAGGGAACCTTATTGGCCCTGGAGGCAATACTTGTTCATGACCCAGGCATTGACGACCGCCCGGTATAGGGGAAAACTAAAAGAGTGGCTGAAATTTGGCTGCTTAGATCCACTGAGGGATGGCTATCATCATTTTACTTCATTTTAGTACATGATGGGCATTATTAGGGTCAAGGCATGGTTTTCCTCCAAGTTTTATTTCTCCAATGTTTAACTAATCTGGGCAATAATAATAATAAGTTCTTGTCTTCTGCCTCTTCTCTTGTTTACATCACCTCCAGATAACTTAATTCTGAAGTTTCTTGTTTTTGCAGGTGAGGGTGAAAGAAGTGAGGGCTTCCATCCCTTGCTGTGATGATGCCATTTGTGTGAAATGAGAGTGCTGCTGAGGTTGCATCAAGGGTTCTTTTACTCCAATGGAACTGTCTCTGTGAAGAAAAGGATTTTTAAGGGTTCCAGGTTTGGGAAAACTTTGACAAAGCCTGAACACCGAGAAGGTTACTTTCCCTGATTTCAGCTTCCATTAACTTTTCTTACAGCTGTTGTGAATTTTTTTGGGCTCTTTGGCCCTGTTCTGGAAGTTTTTCTTCCTGACATTTGGCCATCATCTTCAGAGGGCAAGGAACTCAGGGAACTAGGAGTTCTCTCTGTGCTTGAGAATACAACTTTTCTTACCTCAGGCAAAATGACTTCTGGGGAGCTTCCACTTACCTTGTTGGCCTCTGGCTTGGCAGCGCCATTGCCTTCTGAATCAGTGCCAGGTGCTACAATTTACATTTCCCACAGCGTCTCAGACAGGCTTCATAGTGGGAGTGGTGTGGTTCATTGAAAGTGACCACTGGTCACCAAGGGTGACCTTTAAGAACACACTAGAAAACACTTAAAAGCTTGTTACTCAAAAACCCGAAAGTTGCCTTGACGGCTGCAATTCACATGGCTCTGTGCAATTCACATGGCTTGAGCATCCATGGTTGTTGTTGTTGTTGCTGCTGCTGCTGCTGCTGCTGTTGCTGTTGCTGCTACCGTCATGCATGTACATTAGAGACAATACATCAACTGTGAGCAAGCTATTTTTAAAAGTCAAATGCAGGGCAGGTATTAGTCGGAGGATGTCACGTGCAGTTTCTGAGCCACAGAGAGTTCTTGGTTTGGTTAGGCTTAAAGCTTCCCACAGAGATCAATGGAAGCGGTGCTCAGGAGCAGAAAGCATAGGAATAAGGGCATTGGGGAGAAAGGAAAGAGGAAGAAGGGGATCAGAAAGGTGAGGCTGCAGGAAGAATACAGGGAGAAGGGGGCTTGAAGAAACCATCAGGGTTGGCATGCTTGCACAGCTGTGGAGACCTTGGTGCACTGAAAGGACTCACCACTTAACCTTGGTTATTGCTACTCTTTTACTTTTGGACATGGGATGAAAGGCAGCCATTGCCATCCTTCCCCCTTGCCCTGTGGTAAGGATTGGGCCTGCTGTGATCAAGGGGAAGGGTGTGCAGCAGCCTGAAGGAGCCAAGACTGGGCCAATAATGCACATAAGATATAGGGCCAGGAAGGGCTGTCCACCATTGGTGGAAAGGGTTGTGTGATGGGGTATTTAGAATGCAAGGGACTGTGGAGGCCAAGGAGTCACAGCATGGGCCCTTGGGAAACTGGTGAGCCACTTCAGGTCCTCCAAAAATTGTGGGACAGCAAATCCCTCACCATTAAATAAACAAGGATTACAGCAGCAACATCTGGAAGGACACAAGTTGTCCACCCCTGTAGAAAGTCTTGACCCTTGCAAAGAGAATTGATCTTGGGTTTGAGTGCATTTGGATAGAACCCTATAGTAAACTCAGACTATAGCATAGCAGTCGTGTGCCATTCTGCATGCGCCTGGTCATACTCTGGTTGTGCAAGTGACAGGCACACAACTGGCAGAAAACGGCAAAAGAACATTTGGGTGATTGCCCTCCTGTGTGTGAGTTGTCTCAGTAGGTAGAGTGTTGGTCTTTTTCTTCTGTCTTTCTCATTAATTGTCAACAGTTGAACACATGCTTCTAAAAAAAAATCAGAATCCACCCATCCTGCTCCTGTTTAATTGTGACTTCCTTTCCAGTCATGAAAGCATGGTCAAGTCCAATAATGAATCCTGTTGGAGTTAACATTTGAAGTAGCCAGGCAATTATTTGGCTGTAGGCTTCTAATAATTATGCAGTTAGTTGGTTAATTAACATTGCCACCCACACGGATTTCCTTGGATAAGACCTTCTCAGTAAATCTCAATAAATAGAATCTAGAGAACATGTAGAAGTGGGAACCTCTAAACATATCCTTAATGGAAAAACTAATAATATTTTCTTAACCCAGCATATGAAATGGGTATATAAAAAAAGAGGTTGTGTACCTCTCTGAACCATGCAGAAGCCATCGCGACGTTTCTCGTCTTAAAAAATCAACGCTTTTCTTGTTTAACGTCATAAATGTTCTTTTGCTATTATTAGTGATAAGAACATGGTTCAGAAGACGGCTTCCGTCTTAGAGCCAGGCCGGCAGCTCACTGAACCGGCTGGGTAAAGGGAAAGCGGGCGGGGCCGCGGACCGGGAGCTTGCGAAATATTTTCCTTTGAGTCCTGTGGGGCATAAAGGGCCCGTGTCCCTTTAAGGAGCTGAATCTCGGAGAGCAGAGGTCCTGTTTGTGCGACCGAGGAGGAGCCGCGCCACATGTGTGTGCGTATGTGCGTGTGCGTGTGTGTGGCGAAGAGGGAAAGCTGTTGGCACGGGCATTGTTCCCTGACGTCACTCAGCCAGCTCTGCTGCTGCGGCTGCTCTCAAACTTGTCTTTGTTATTCAGAGCTCTCCATCTGACACGGCGGCGGCCTGCAAAACGCGGAGGCCGGAACCCCCTTCCAGAACCTGGACCTTAGAGGTGATCTATCTATAGTTTGGTTACTTACACAGCCTGAGACGACCCAAAAAGTGTTAACAAGTTGCTCTCGTTTTAAGAGGAGAATTGGGCCCTTGTCCTCCGTCATGGGGAGGGGGAGGACTCCCCTCTTAATTCCGGAGGCGTGGCTGCACATTTTCTTCCAAAGCACCCATTGCAAACCTGCGCGCGTCAAGTCCCAGCTGTGTTCTTTCAGTAACCATATATTGAGGAGGAGCCCAGATCCTGCACCTGCTTATATGCAAAGCACAGTACCACCTCGTCCACGGGGTGGCTTTACTCCCAGGAAAGCTCGTACACATCTATGCATATGTACTTATGGCTAGATCCTCTTGGGTTCTGAAAAGTTTACTTTGGAGTAAACAGGATGAGGAAGCGGCCGCTTCTTATTTGCTAACGGTGACTGCTTATAGGGAACCCAAGCTATAAGCTACCGACCCTCCGTTCCCGCAACCTTGCTTTTTAAACCGAACCAGAGGGGATTCAGAAAGACTGGCGCGGGTCTTGAAAATTCGGGATTACAGTTAGAGGTGGACACTAATGAAATTCGAAATCTTACCCTCTTTAGGACTACATGCCCATACTGCTGCTCAAGATGTACCTAACAATATTTAGGATTTAGCAAGGATGCACAAGGATAGTCAGGCGCGTTACAAGAAGGACGCGCAACCGGATCCTATGCATGTTTGTTTGGAAGGTCCTTTGGGTTGGCAGGGTTGCATCCAGGTAAGGAGAACCACGCGCCCCCTTACTTCGAAGCCAACCTGAACAGACCTTCCGAGTAAACCGAGGATCCCGCTGAGTAGCAGCGTGCAACTTGTGACCGACTCTTCGTGACTCCATGTCCATGGAGTTTTCTTGGCAGGAGTACTGGAGCGGCTTGCCAGTTCCTACTCCAGACACCTACAGCACCTGGTATTCCCTGGTGGTCTCCCATCCAAGTACTAACCAGGGCCGACCCTGCTTAGCTTCCGAAATCAAGCGAGATCGGATGTGCTTAGGGCATGTAGTCTAGGTAAGAGACTGGAAATGGGGTTAAGGGGTTTTGTTGACTGAAAGGGTCCTAGAAGGTGAAAGAGGTTGGAGCGGTGTGTGGGGGAACACGGGGCATCATCCCGCCACCACACGCCCCTCTTCGCCCATTTTCCCACAATTGGAATCAGAGGAGTTCCTAAAAGCTCCAGGGGAACAACAGAAAATCTCGCCTCAAGTAATCTTATATATCCACGATCAGAAAAAGCAGGTCGCGGAAGACTCCCTCTTTCTTTCCGGACAAAATCCAACAGCCTGGAAAGCCACCAACACGGATTGACTCCCGGAAGGAGGAGCGCAGTGCCGCTCGCCCCCGGATCCGCTCCGCGTGTGTACTCTGATTAATCAGTCGCACAAAGCCGGATGGGGTTTGTCCATGGGTCGGTGTCTAATGGGAACGTTGCTGCAGCCTCGGGCTACAGAAGTGCTTATAGCGCCAGGAAAGTGGGCGGAAGCCCACCCAGGGAGACGACTTACTTCCGAGTAAGCCTGCGCAGGAGCTGCTAAGCGGGCCGATAGCAGTCCAATAACCGTTTCGCCCTCCCTCCCCCGGTCACGACGAAACGAGGAAGGGGATCGAAGCACACGAGGCGCCCTTTAAATGGCTCGCCTTCCATTGCATAATCTAACCTCGTTTGCAACCATTGCATCGCTTCGGCTTCGTAACTCCTCACCATCGGTGAGACAGTGACCGTCCTCTAAAACACTTGGGGGGGTGATCTTAAAAGCTAAGGCCTCTTTTTTCCCCCTTCCTAAAAGTGAAAGAAAGAAACTGGAGAACTGATTGGAAACCTCTGTTTTTGAACTCATCCACGGCTCGCTCTTGCGCTCTTCCCCCCCCCCCCCCAATCCCCTTCCTTCCAGTTTTTCGGGGCGCCCCGGTGGTCTTGCCCCCCCCAGGGTGTCGTGGGAAAAGGCATCGTCTTGGGGCGGGGAAAAAGCAGGCTTCCTTCCGAGTAAGTGACGTACAACTGACCCCCAAGGTGTCGCAAAAGGAAGCGCCGAAAAGAAAATTTAAAGCTCCCGCGGAGGGAGGGAGGGGGGAGAGAAACATATAAAGCAAAAAAAAAAAAAAAACCACCTTTCCACTGGGCAAAGGGTGTTAATAGGATCTAAAAGATAATGAGGGAGACCGCAAACGCCCTCCCACTGGAAAGAAACCCCCCTTTCGATTACTATTCTGGAGTGTGCGCGCGCGCGTAATGCGGGAGGGGGTTTGCGAGCCCCTAAAATACACCCTTTCAATAAACGCGGAGAGACCCGCTCTCCCCCCCCCCATCAGGCTCTGTTATTAAAGCCACACCGGCGCAGCCCCTCCTCCGCCGAGCGGGTGTCCCTTCCCCTCCCCCTTTTTATTTTTTCCCCGCCCCGTCTTTTTAAGGGAAGCTCTGGAGGAGGAGGAGGAGGAAGAAGGAAGGAGGGAGGCACAGGTTGAGGGACGTGGTCGCCCCTTGCTTTCCATCTCCAGGGTTGGCCGCCCGGCGTGTTCTAACCAATCTCACTTAAATTCTTAGGGCTTCACCCATGGGAGGGAGGGAGGGAGGGGGCGGAGGGAAGGAGGACCACAATCCCTGGCATGGCTGGCTTTGCTTTCAGTGGTCACCTTTCCAGCACCCCCTCCTCCCTTTCCAAGATGAACCCACCCCCACCCCGCCCCGTTTTATTGTTTACTCAGATGTAAGTGGCCGCGTGGTCCGTGGTTGCTCCTTCGCCTACAAATCATCCGTAGGATGATGGAGAAACGGGATGGGGGGTGAGAAAGAAGAGAAGCTACCCACCTTACCTGGAAGTCAGTCTGGTGAAATCTCGGTAGGATTCACCACCGAGTCAACCAGGATCCCACCGCATGGCCATCACAGCACCAAAACCGGGCTACAACCCCTGTGTGCGTGTGTGTGTGAGAGAGAGAGAATAATTAAAGCGACCGGGTTTTGATCACTTAACAATTCACACCGCCCCCCCAAAAAAAAACCAATAGAAGGAGTGTTTCCAAACATCCGATGTTTTCCCCAACGTTCTGATCCAAATACAGTACTTTCCATTCATAGATCTACCGATGGGGGGGGGGAGGAAGAGAAACGACCACAACAATAAGCCGTGTCACGCATCTCTCACTTCCCAAGTGCATCCATTTGGCCCCCTGGCTGAGCGCGAAGAATTCCCTCCCCCTAAGGATGGGTGGTTTTTTGGGGGGAGGGGGGGACTACACAACGTGGTGTGTGGGTGTGTATCCCACCTTCACACACGTTCCCGTCGCCGGTTAATTTGCATCAACAACCGTGCGCTCTCCCCTCACCGTGGCTCTCTCGACAGGAAGTTTTTTCCTTTAATGTGGGGAGAGGGAAGGAGGGGGGGAGATATATTGAAAGAGTATTATTTGCGTTGTGCAGCTGGGCTCGTCAAGATTTTAACCTGAGGTGGTCAGAAGGTGGGGTAGAAGAGAAGAAGACGAACACACACACATACACACAGAGGGGGAGAGAGAGAGAGAGAGAGAGAGAGAGCGAGAGAGCGAAGCATCCCTGTAGGAGAGCAGAGACAGCTCCCTTTCAGATAGGAATCTGGGACAGATTTTGCCATTCGCCAGAAGCCTGGGCCCTTTGGTAATAAAATAGCCAATGTAATTTGACACTTCAACTTGCTCTGCTCTCTGCTAGTTGATTCACTTATTCTTCCACTAACACTGAGCTCCTTTTCACTGTCTGCGGGAGGTTTTTTTTTTTTTTTAAGAGGCGAGAAATAAGAAACGGGTTTTGGGTTTTGTTTTGTTTTTGGTTTGTTTTGGGGGGAAAAGAAAAAAACCCACCCCAAAACTAACTAAAAAGAAATTCTCCAAAAGCCACCTTGAACAAGAAAGACCTGCACATCCACAGGGAAGAGGGATTTTTTTCCCCGTATATATTTTTGTTTCGTTTCTTTTTTTTTTTTAATTTTCCACCGCCTGCTCTTCTTCCTTATGAATTTGCTCCTGGCTTGGTAATTTTGGCCTCCCTGGTTCCCCCCCCACTTCCTCCCCCCCAAAAAACAACCGTAGGTAAGTTTCGTCTCGCTTGCTTGCTCGCTCAGTTCATTCGCATCTTCTTTCAGCTTTTTTTTTTGGGAGGGGGCTCCAGCCGGGGCTGGAGAAACAATGGGAGAATAAGACAAGGCAGAAACTGAGAAAGATCCTGTTGTGTGTGCGCGTCTATATTGTGCGTGTTCTTCTATGTGGAGTGTGAAGACTGGAAAAGGCGTTGTGGTCGGAGGTTGGGGGGGGGGCGGATAGGCGGGAGAGAAATCCAGGAAAAGAGTGTGAAGACTCCTTAAAGGGGCCGGTTGTCTTTCCCTGTCGGTTCGGCAATGTGGGGGCTCATGAAGCAGAGGAGGCAACCCCAGGAGATCCCGAGGAAAGGTGGGGAAAAAAGAGGGTGTCCTTCGCTGAGCTCGCTTGCCTTAATATTTTGCTTTTGTCGCAACGGCAAAGAGTGGAGGGGGGAGGAAGAGAAGGAGGATTTAAGAAAGCGAGCAGCCAAACCTTGACTAGGAACCGCTTGATTTTATTTTAGTTTTTTTTTAAAGAGAGGCCAGGAGGAGGTGGGCATATTGGGGGGTGATGGTGGAAAAAGGCAACCTCTCCAGATTTTATGGGGGTGTGTGTTTTGTTGGATGGGTGGTGGGCGTGGGGGTCTGAAGTTTGGGATTCGAAAAGAAGGTTGCTATTTAGGCACGCTTGATCCGGAGTTTGGGAGGCAGCGGCGGGCGGCGAAATTTATCTTGTTCTATTAAAAAACAAAGGAGGTTTAAAAATAAGCCGGGCAGCTTCTGGTTGGGCTCCTTCTCTCCCCCCCCCCCTTTTCCCCTTTTTGTCCCGGGGCCGCGGTTTTGGGGGCGGCCGGTGGGGGCCTCCACCCCCCCCCCCCCCCTATTTCCCGACCGGCTTTCCTCACTTTTGCTAACTGAGGTTTTCAGAAAAGGTGGCTCGTTTCAATATTTCTCCCTTGCCCAAGGACCTCCCGGATCGATCCGAAGGAGGCTGGCTGGCTGGCTGGGCGATAGAGGATTTGGGGCGGGGAGGGTGGGGAGGGGAGAGAGAGAGAAGCTGCCGAGCCCCAAGAGCTGAGCCGAAGAGGTGGAAGGAGAGGCAGGCGGGAGGGGGGAAAAAAGGTTCGGCTTGTTTTCTCCCCGGCGCTGGGAAGCCCGGCCGAGTGTAAATTCCTTGTGTCTGGATTCTGAAAGCCAGTTGGGACTTGGGGCCTCTTTCGCAGGGCAGGAGCGGCGGCGGGGGGGGGGGGGGCGGGGCCGGGAGGGGGTTTTTTTTCCCCCCCCCCCCCCCCCCCGCGGGTGTGTGTGTTCTTTCTCCCCCTCGTACACCCGTCCGGGTGGGGAGGCGAGTGGGGGAGAGAGAGAGGGGAGAGAGAGACAGCCCCCGCTTTCCTTCCTTAAGGGGGGGGTGTTGGAGAGAAGAGGAGGGGAATCGTTTTCACGGCAGAATACCTTGGGCTAGTTGGCTGCAATTAAACTGAGAGGGAAAGCTTTGTCTGTGCCTGGGTCCAGTAGTATGTAATGTATGCATATATGTGGATGTGTATCTATGAAAAAGGTGCGAGGGCAGTTAAAAAGGCACTTGCGGAATGTAAACATTTAAAACGGGAGCCGTCCGAGTTTAGCCTGCGATTTCTTGCCCTCATTGTTTGGAGGAGATCTCCCTAAGTTGACTTGAGAAAGAAAATAAAAAAGAAATAAATGGAAAGGGGACTGGGTGTGTGTGGAAATCTAGAAGGCCCTGTCCTGCAAATATTGGGATCTCTGTATTGCGAACACGTGTGAAGGCTTTGATTTTGTTGCTAACTTTTTCCCCCTGTAAGAGAGAACTTCTGAAATGCCTGTTGCCTTCCCCCATCCCCTCGCCTCTGCAATCCCAAGCCCTCTTAAATAAGACACCGAAGGGAGAGGCGATGAAAAGGGAACAGCAAGGCAGAAGAGGATGTTTTGTTTGGTTGTGATGCTTCGCCTTTGGTTGCAGGGAGATCCTGGAGTCCTGCAGTCATGGGAGGGAGCCTTGAGACAGCAGGCAGTGTATTAAAAGTCCTGGCTCCCTATCATCATCATCATCATCATCATTGAGGTCTGCTTTTCTACACTTGTATATATTTTGGGGCTTTAGTTACTGATCTGCAGAGGACTTAATCATTCTCTATGGGGCTGAGAACTGTGTGCCTGCATGCATGCGTACTTGTGTGTCTGCAGCCAGGCCTAAGCGAGTCTGGGAATTCTGACTGATCTCTTCACCACCACCCCACCTCCCAATGCACTGACATGAGAGTGGAGGATTTAACTTGGCAGCTTGAACAAATGCCGCCTCAAAGGTTTCCAAGAGACAGTAAAAGAGCAGGAATAGCAGAGGAGGGGGAATGAATGCTTGGGTGGAGTCTTAGGGGTGCTACCTAGCTGTGCTTTCTTTTAAAGATGAAAATGAGTGTTTAGAAACTCTGAATGCACCTTTGTGCTCCTGCAAGGCGATGGGCTTATAACCTCCGAAAGGGCAAAAGCCTATTCAGAGTTCTAGTGGAGTGTGCGGGGTGGGTGGGGGAGGCCCCTTCTGGTCTGGATTGGCTTGATAACACAACAACAACAATTTTGTGACTGGCATTGAGCCGCTCGGAGCTCGTCCTGAAGCAGCAACATGGGACATGGCCTTAGACACTGGAAACGTTAGTGGTGGGGTTGCTCCCAAAAGATGCCACAGTTTCCATTCTGGAGGCTGGGATGATGCCACGGGCAAGTGGACAAATGAGGATTACAGAGTTCGTGGTTACCCAACTTGGTCTTAGCCTGTGAAGGGGTCAGAACTGGGCCAAAGTTCAACTGGAAAAGTGGTTGCGGACTCTTAAAGGTCAGGTTGGTCTCTGTCTGTCTGTGAAATGCTGTAACTTCTCGTGGGATGCTTGCACAGTTGTAGGAGATAAGGAATTGTTGTGGTCTGCTCTGGTAAATTACAAGACTTAGTTTACAGACTGTTCATGGTGCATGTATCAGTGTTTCAGTAACCAAGCTCTACAATAGCACCCTGTGTGAATAGCTTTTGCCCGAGTTACCTCTGGTGAATGGGACATGCCTCCAAGAAACTTGATAGGAAATGTGTCTTTTCCTCTCTCTCTCTCTCTCTCTTTTGCACAAAAATCACTTTCCTTTCTTCCTAAGCCATAAATGACTAACACAGGAACATTAAGATGTAGCCTGGAAAGTCTGGGAGCTTTAGAAAGTGCCAAATTCTGCAAGAGAAAAGTTGCTCTGATTTACATCATAGTAGTGACCTGGCCGATAAGTTCCCAGAGCTGTTCTCTCCCACCCCTTTTATATTTACAAGTGACTAGCTCAGGTACAAATGACAGGTGAATTTGCAGAAACAAAGTTGATTAGTAACTGTTGTGAATTATTTGCAAACATGCCACTGTAGGCATTTTAAGCTCCAGATTTATCAGCCTACTTGACAGAGGAATAGGCTTTGTCAGAAAAAGGAAGCAAGGTGAGCTGTTTATTTCCAAACATGATTGTCTCCTCTTAGGAGAGAATTAAGATGCCTCTTGCAGAATTGGTTCCCGCCTCCAACTTCTGTCTTTCTCTCGCTCTTTCTTTTGGTGGAGCCAAATTTACCACTACAGCCTAACTATTCCTTTTGCCGGGGCCTGGTTCAGATTTATGGATGTCAGAAGACTACGGCTGACCTTTATCTGCTCATGTTAAGGATGCTGAAACACCAGCCACCAAACAAAAGGCACATTGAAAGCAAGATCTTGCAGTGGTGCATGTGTGAATTTCAGCTTGCTTGCCTGCACTTTGTTGACGCTGTCTTGCCGTGAGTCTTGGGCATATTATGTGGGGGGGGGGAGCAGAGACCTCCCCCCCCAAAAAAAATCTGTAACATCTCCATCTGTGGGGGGAAAAGGGTAGCTAGAAAACATGCTTTTAAAAACAACTTCTGCAAGACTTTATTGCTTATGGCAACAACAGAGAACCTTAAACAGAAGTGGTATAATGAGTGTCTGTAGTGCTACAGTTCAGAACCGTTCATATTTAAAGGGGCTGCCATCCCTAAAAGGTTATGCTATAGTAAGCAGTTAGTCATTATGTTCCGTAGAACTCTTTGTTTCATCTTTCAGAGGTTGTTTTTAAAAGTTTCAGACACAACTTCCAACTACCAATTAGTGACTGTGGAACTATTTTGTCTTTGACAAGAGCAGAGTGGATCCTTTTATAACTTCCGACCCAGAGGTTGGCTTGCGTTTTCTCAACTCTGGTTTCTCCCGCCTGCTCCTCCCCCTTTGCCATTCCACAAAGTAATACTAAAGGTCAACAAAGCCCACAGTTTAGTTTCAGGATTTGGATTCCTAGCTTTTACTAAAGCCGTTGAGAAATGACGACTCTTGCTCTCTGGGTACAACAGCAGTTGAATGGAACATCATGTTTATTGAAGAAACTTTGGCGAACACTTTGCGGCTGGACAATGTTTGTGGTTCCTAATACTTTTTTTTTTAAAAAAAGCAACAGTATTGCTTGGTCTTGTGATCCGTAAGTTTCCCTGGAAGAGTATTTGCCTACCAGAAGAGTTTCTTTATCAAGGGTCTTAAGGTTCATACTGTGTGGAATTAAAACCAGTGTACACTTTTTTGGGGGGGGTGTAAGAAAAGACCTGCATAAAAATAAACAAATGCTTGAGAAGATAATAAGGAAGCCAAAAGGAATAGTATAGTATATGAGTGAAAAGCAAAACAGGAGTGTTTTCTGTAGCTTATCTTTCCACAGCTGTCCCAAGAGTTCCATCAACTATTGAGCAAGCAGGCAAGATCTCATGCCATTTGGTATCTGGCCCAAATTATAAGGTGGTAACTGTCTTTCAGTGAGAAAAACCTATACTTTTAATTTGCTGGCTCTTCTAGTACAATGCTAGGACTGGGTTGTCTAATAGTGCCTGTTGCATTTGAATTCAAATACTGCAAAATGTTCACAATTCTCTTTGTGTGTCTGTAGTTCGCAGACTAATAAAAACGGGTTGGGGTAAAAGTATCTGGCTTAATAAGTGTGAGAGAGAGAGAGAGAGAGAGAGAGAGGAGAGTGTAGAGATCAAGGACAACAGGTACCATCATCTTGTTATGACTGTTGAAGGCCAAGGTAGAGTGCCCATAATATTCTGCAATCCTAATATCCTCTGTGGATATCAACTGCTAGCAATTAAATCTATGGAAAATTGGTCTCAGTGAGACTGTTAAGATAATTCCATCAAGGGAAATCTGAGAGGCAAATTTCCCTTTTGTTTTTCTGAAAAGGGATTTGGCCACAACTCTGATGATGAGAACAGGAAAAGAGACATCAGAATGACCAGATACAAATGAAGACCACTTGTCTCCTTTAATAGTTTGTCATATTGGGCTTCAAGTTCTTTTCACAGCCATGTATCAGTAATAATCGGCCAGGTCCTATTGGCCACACAGTAATCAATATAAAATGAGTGAGCATGACGGGGACAGGTGGGGTTAGGGTGAGTTTCAACTGATAAACTTTTATTATGTTCAGTTGTTCTTGGTACAGGATCTGTTTCTTGCTTTGCATCTGCCCCCTCTTTTATTTTGCATGTGGGTAAAATGCAAGCAACACTCTGTCCAAAATGCGTTGGCTGTTGGGATTCCATGTGGTACAATCTGTGAGTGGTTTTACCAAGCTGTGATGTTGCCATCGGCCGCATAATTCAGCCCCCATAAGCACTATGACAGTGGAACCAAATGACCTCACGAGGTAGCGAGTGCTCCAACAGTGGAGGCATTCGAGAGAACTTTGGACCACCACCTGGCACCTAACCTCTGATTTGTGTTTCTGCATTGAGTGGTGGGTTGCATTTGATGGCCCTGTAGGGCCCATCCAACTTCACTACTCTATGGTTCTATGATAAGTATTTGGCATGGCCCTGCTAACTTGCACCTAATGTGACCTCCAGAAAATTAAACTGTGGTCGCAAGTGTGTGTGTGTGTGTGTGTGTGTGTGTGTGTGTG
>JAHTLZ010003518.1:33400662-33416182 GCA_023846285.1 Phrynocephalus versicolor | reverse complement strand
GTGTGTGTGTGTGTGTGTGTGTGTGTGTGTGTGTGGAGTAGCTCCTGTCACCATTGCTAGTAGTTGCAGTAGTTTCTCCTGCTTGGCCGCCCTTGTAAATCGGCCTGCTTCCATGAATGAATCTTTTGCCGAGTGGCCAAGGAAGCACAGAGAAACCTAGGACGATTGTTGTTCTGCCTTGGAAATCTGCTCCTTTTAATAATAGTTGCTTCTGGAAGGGCTTGGGGAAACTTGCCGCGTCACTGCAAAGTCTGCAGATTGTTTATGGCAGTCACCAAGGGAAAGAGGCAAACAATAACACTGAGGTGAAATGGTAGCAGATTTAGATCATATGGTAAGAAACGCTTGCTAATTGTAAACACAGCTTTAGGCACAGCTTTGCTGATAGGACAACGAGGGATTGTGAAATGTAGTCTTGCATGAAACCAACACACCTCTGTTTACTGTGCAGAAGAATTATAGATGTTTTACGAATAATTTGTTGAGATGGTTTGGCCTTTAAAAGATATATTATAAACTGCCTTTTTCGATACAAGTGTTCTGATGAAAACCAGTGGCAAATAAAATAACTGAATACTGGTGCCTAAACATATCGTGATGCAGTAACTATATTAACGAGTCCATCATAACAATATTAGTCTTAGAACTGCAGAGCTGTATGGAACATTGATTCCAGCGCTTGTTAAGAAGGCACAGAGGGGAATTAACTCCCAACCTCTTAAACCACTAAGTTATCCATGTAAGTAGGCAAAAATATTTTAACAAATTGTCTAAAACGATACTTAGGAAGACGACTCTACCTTTGCCGTGCCACCACTAAAATAGCCCTGCTTCAAACAGGGGCCATCATATTCTGTCACCAACAGGAAAAATAATCAGTGTAAGGCTTCATGTGATTATCTTAATCCCTAGAAAGACATGTGAGCATTTTCTCTGTGGAAGTGTATGTATATTTTCCTAATGTTCAAATTGAGGTGGATTATTCTCTCTATTTTTGATACAGGCTCCATTATCAGCTTTTCCCACCTGCTACTCTGTTTATGGTAGAAGCGGGAATCAAATATGTAATGTAAGAATGGATACGTCAACTCTTTCCTTCCCATGCAGAATACATTTGCAAGGCAGTGTCTTTGGTTTTGTTTGTACCAGTTGGAAAATGAACCTGCTGTTCTGAGAGGGATGCTAGTGAATCTGTTCTTGTGATCAGCAACGTGTTCAGAGCCCCGAGAGGATTGTGGGGAGAGATCACTTCATGGCACCTTAACTCATTTTCTCACCTATTTCTCAAGCAGCCATGAAGGTTATGGGAAAAGTTTCCAGGTATGAAACAGGAAAGTAGTCAACAGGGTGACACACTCCTTTTGTGAGTGCTGTTGTGAATGGTGTCACAGAAACCCTATTTGGATGTTCAAGAAAGGGTTAATCATGACCTAGGGGTGAGGAGGGGTTTCTAGACCCACCCCTCCCACTCTTTGCATGGTGAAAGGTGGTCTCAAAAAGAAAATCCCTTGCTAGACATAAAGTCTCCCCACTAGGCTGAGGATCTGAAAAAAAATCCCTGCTTGGTGGCCAAAACGGTCTCCTTTGGGCGCTCTGCAAGAAGAGAGTGATAGGATGGAATGGGACTAGAACTCTCTGCCTTATGATCAATTCAGATGACCCCTATTCTAAACATCTGAATAGAGCTCAAATTCAAGAAATACTAAGTAATTCAGGTGTGTGTGTGTCACTGGCCCATCTAACACATTGCTCTAGGTTCCAAACTGGCAGCAGCAATCACAAGAGTTATATTTGTCAGGTATCATGGTTCAGTAGCTAGGAGTACTTCTGAAATGGATTTACACCTACTATACCAAGATTTTGTCTCATGGTTGCGTATGTTTTGAACAACGTCTGGTACAGTAGTCCCCCATCAAAATGCGGTTCATATATTACGGACTCAGTATATAGTGGTTTTTTCTTCTTGAGAGAAGCAGGCTTCCAAAGAGAGGTTTTTAACCCCCTCCTGGCACCTCAGCAAACAGACCTGGGGCTGCTCCTGCTGGCTGCACTTGCAAAGAGAGTTTTTTAACCTCTTCCTGACACCTCAGCAAATAGACCTTGAGCTCCTGGCAGCAATGTTTGCTGAGGTGTCAGGAGGAGGTTTAAAACCTCTCTTTGCAAGCACAGCCAGCAGGAGCAGACTTTGCTGAGGCATCTGCATTTCGCTTCCAGAGAGGTTTTTAACCAACCCCTAACACCTCATCAAACTGACCTTGGGCTGCTGGCTGCTGTTTCCAAAGAGAAGTTTTTGACCCCCTCCTGACACCTCAGCAAACAGACCTTGAGCTCTTGGCAGCAAGGTTTGCTGAAGTGTCAGGAAGGGGTTAAAAACCTCTTTTTGGAAATGTAGCTGGCAGGAGCAGTCCAAGGTCAGTTTACTGAGGTGTCTGCATTTCACAGATTTTCCTTTATCATGGGTAGATCAGGCACCTAACTCCCGCAATAAATGGGGGAGTACTGTACTACGTTAAGGCCAAAACAGGAAATTGTGGTTTGTTACAACTTAGCACCAGAAACTCTTAAACCTAATCCCCACTCACATACAAGTCCAAGCTCAGACCGACAGACCCTGGCTTGCCAATTATACCTTAATACACTTTGCATGCATCTCTAGCTTCATTTTAGCTTGTAATATGGGAACCAGAGACCAGATTACCCAATGACAGGCAAAACATTCAGAATTTATAAGAAAAAAATATGTGGGTTCTGCACAAGTGGAGCCCTGGTGGAGCAGCGCTTGGGCAGCACAGCATGCTCTGAGAGATGATTTGATTAGCACTCAGATAACATTGGGACTCCTGCTTTTGCTGCTCACCTGGAACTGCAAAAGGCATTGAGCTTTTTGCAAGCCACAAATGAAGCTGGAGAGCTGGAGTCAGCCAGTTGCACCATCTCAAATTTTCTCAGATGGCAAGTGGATGTTGGGTCTCCTTGGGGGTGACGAGTCTACTCCAGGAGTAAGCAGGTTTGCGGGTTCTATGTTACTCTTGGCTAGGAATCTGAGGTGAAGGAGCTGGAGCCTTTGCAATAGATAATACAAGTAGAATTGAGTAACTGAGAATCTGGGAATCTGTCCTAAATTTAAAGGCTGAATGAAGCGCAAAACCTTCCACATAAACACTTTCCATTTCCCCCCCCCCTTGTCAGCAGTATAATTTAGGCCTATCGGGATTTTTTTCTTGCTGCTGTTCTTAAGCATTTGGAACCCCTTGTTGCAAATAATCCAGAGATTTACTAAGAGATCTACGTCTGTGCATCCCCACTACCATGAAAGTCTGGACCAAACATATGTTAGTTTACCTCTGGGTGCTGTGATTCATGACTGCTGAAAACTCAAGTTCCTCTGTTCTCCCAGTAGAAAACTAGTAGAGGAGAGAGAGTAAGTGGGGCTATAATATTTTGTGTCCTGCTAGGTTAGGGTTTTCTGATTGCTTTGCCGGAAGGAAGGAAGGAAGGAAGGAAGGAAGGAAGGAAGGAAGGGCTACAGGACCTTACTGCAGTAGGTTGCTTCTGCTTCATGTCTGGTTCAACCAGAGACAACACCAAAGTCTGCACACAGGAAAAGGAAATTGTGTATCTGGAAAAGGTAATGTTTAGTATCAGTGGAAAGAGGTGGAGTGAAGCTGTGTTTGATTCAGCGAGGCCTCGGGTTTTCCCCAAAGACACAGGTAAAAGGCCTGTGCTTCAGATCTGTTCATGGCCGCATGGCACAAGAAATTCTGATTTTGTCAAAGCTTAGAAAAGTAATTTTTAAAAACCACACTAAGCTCTATATTTCCCTCTTCAGAAAGGTTTCCTGTCAGGGACTGGCTGGGAGCTGATTTATAAAACAGATGTCCTAATCCTAGGACATCTTTCTGCAGTCCTTTATAGCTTGGCTTGCTGAAACCTCACACCACCCATTCTGTGATTTGCTCTCTTCTTGGCCTTGGTATTTTATCTCCTGTTCAGAGGCCAGCATTCAGTTCCTCCTCATTTGGTATCTGTTACAAGGTCAGGGGCGTTGACGGTTGGCTTCAGGCTGGCTTTGCTGGAGCAAGTGAGGATTCTGCGCTCTGCCCTCCCCTTCAGCCAGCCCAGGTGCCCTGAAGGAACTGCAGCCATGCTGTGAGGCAGTTTCTTCACGTCCTTGAATTCAGAGGGATAGAGGTGCCCGGTGATTTCCATTTATCCCCACCATGCCTTCAGAGGCCAACTGAACCTTTTCTTTGAGTAAACCTAACATGGGCTGCTTTTAATAAGATTCTGTAAACAAGCTAGGATTTGGTAACAAGCCAGCTGAGAAGCACCATTGCACCATTATGCATTAACTGAAACGAGTAATTATTTTCAAATAGAAGTTACAGAGTAGGCCGTGTAACCTGTAACCCCAAGAAGCAGTCAAGACATTGTGGAAAATCACAGGGTCTCGTCATTTCTGAATTGAGATAACTGTACTTCCACCATGTTTGTACCTTCGGAGTTGTTGTTGTTTTTAAAAAAATGGTTTTGTGGCAGCAAAGCAGGGCATGAAAAAAAACAGGTTACCTCAGCTGAATGGTTAAGAGTGAACTGTGCCTCATTCAGTATTGGAAGCATACGCTATTGATCTCCTTATACGTATGCTTTTTAACTCCTTGTAGGTAGGAAAAAAGAGGAAACGGGTAGGGGGAGCATGTACCAGAAGCCCCCCTGCTTATGAAGAGTAAATAAACCCTGGTTTCCTATTGCATGTTACCCGGGCTTTAATTTAGAAATTATCTTGACTCTGTCTTCCTCATAAAATTTGACTGGCAGGCTAGATTAGTATTTGAGTAAGGAGGACTAGACAGACAGATGATCGTGCATGTGTGGTGTGTTTCATGCGAGTGGCCTGATGAACATTTATAAATGCTGGTACTGTATTTGTTCCTTTCTGGCTATCTTTGCATGAAATGAACATTCCCCCAAAACCACAGTCCAGATCACAAGATGGATAGGTGTGTACTCAGCGAAGTAAGAAAAGTGAGATGTTAAATTTCACCGTGTGTAGAGAACAAACCACTTGGTTTCAAATTGAAGTGTTTATATATTTGAATTAAATTGAAATGTTTCTCTCTAACCCCTCCCCTCACTCCAGATGTGGTGGTTTTGTGTGTGTGTGTGTGTTGTGTGTAAAAGTATTGATGAGGCTTTGTGAAAATGTTCTGTTGCAGTTTAAAATTTGACATTTCAGATGTGGAGCTCCCAGCTTGTCTTAACCTGGTGACCTGTCCTAGTAGCAGTGCACCACTGCTCAGCTCTGGCCAAATAAAGGAACTGCAGGGAAGTTGCCTTTTGCCAGTAAATCAAAAGGAATTAGGCCTAAGAGCCTTGCGGCATAGTGGTTAAACTGTTCCACTGCAGCCATAAATGTTCTCACAACCTGGGGTTCAATTCCAGTTAGCCGGCTCAAGGTTCACTCAGCCTTCTATCCTTCTGAGGTCAGTAAATGAGTACCCAGCTTACTGGAGCAGGGAGGGGGCAATGTGTTGCCTGCATAATTACTGTACTTGAGAATGCTTTTTTAAGGGCTATGGGGTGGTATATAAGCAGCACACATTTTTTTTCTTTTTCCTGTGCCCAAGTCAGGCTCTTGTGCCTTGGCTTTATCCAGACATATGGTCTCAGCAATGAAGATGTGGTCTCTGGGCCTTCTGTTGCCCTCGTTGCCCTCACCTATTCTCCGCTGCACAGAGATCATGATGTTGATTGGACAGGATAGTGCCAAATGTATGATGGTGGGATTGTGCCTGGCTGTTTCCTTTCAAACTCAGAGGGCCTTAAATCTTGGCAAACACTTTTATCTTGTGCTCGCTTGAGACAATGTTTAGCTGGTATGTAAAGATGGAACAAGTGGGATCAAGTGGGAGTTGGTCTTACTTTTAAGAAACACTATCATTTATGTCTGACAACGGTCATGTTACTTACCACAGCATTCCCGGCTGATGTGCAAGGAGAGTGCTAGCTGTGTTTGGTCAGGAACAGATACTTGATTTCTGAAACGTTGAGAAATGATGACTAGCTGCTTGTGAAAAGGTAGGGCTGGCTTCTCCTCGGAAGAATAAGCTATTGTAAAAGCCTTGGTTTCTTTTACTGGGACAACAGGGTTTTGGAGATAAGTCTGCTGCTCCATAACTGGGTATATTTGTCTCCTATATGATGGAGAAGCGGCAAAGCAGCACCTTGGTTGACACTCTCCTGAAGAAATGCGACTCCACTGTTGTTTTTTTCTGGATGGAAAAGAAAGGAAGGATTTTAAGCCAGGTGCAACTTCTCTCCTGGCCACCAGTAAAGAGGCAATGAGGTATGATACCCCATGATGGAGGGTCACATGGATCCACAGTGGACTTTGAAATAGCAAGTTTACCTCTGTTGTTCCATTGCTACAAGTGGAATTGTGAAAAAGGACCTTTCATTGGAACTCTGATGAAGGGTATTCTGCCCTCTTCAGCTTTTACTGTCCATGTTGGGTGAAATGCCACAGTAGAGAAGTTACGGCATGCAGCTGCAGGCTGTTTTAAGCAACTGTGCATGAAAATGTGGATGATAATCTCTTTTACAGATTACTGATGTTAATCTGATGATTTAGAAGGTAGAGTAAGTTCAGAGGTGTACTCAGTAGTACTCAAGTAAAAATAAGCCTAAATGTTGTTGTTGTTGTTGTTGTTGTTGTTGTTGTTGTTGTTGTTGTTGTTGTTGTTGTTGTTGTTGTTGTTGTCGTTGTCGTTGTCGTTATTATTATTATTATTATTATTATTATTATTATTATTATTATTATTATTATTATTATTATTATTATTATTATGAGATGAAGAAAACAATCAGACTCAGGTAGAAAAAAGACTAATTGATAATAATCATGTTCTATGTCAATTCTGATTGATGGCCAACCTTTCCAGAGTTTTCTAGGTACAGAGTACTCAGAGGTACTTACTGTAGCAGTCTTTTTTTAATCTAGGGGTGCTCTTGGATTGTGTAGGTTGCCTAAGGCTGCACAAGCTGGCTCTCCTCCCGGGACTCATAATTCAGAGCTGAATTCCTGACCTGTGGCTTTGCAACTAGGTACCCAGCTCACTGACCCAGCCAGCGAGTTAAGAAAACTACCTACTGTAAACAGAACTGCAATGTCCATTTCTATCCAAAATGGATGTTTTCTGCTCTTAATTGTTGGAAGGCCTCATACCTGTATGGGCATAAAAGGCTGTTCAGGTATTTAAATATTAAAGGAGCTAACAGGGCTGTTAGTGTCTCTTCATTTTTCTGCAGCATACTCATGATGAAAAAGCAAATCAATTCTCAATATTTCTAAAATTAGCCCGGTTAAGTGTCCCTTGTTCTGTCAGCAGTAGCTCATGGTGACGCCAACCATCATTATTGAGATCTAGTTGAGATTAGAGATGGGTGTTTATTTTGGAAGGGCTCTGGTTCCAAAACAAAACATGCCAGCACAGCTGGCACTCGGAATCCAGCCCCACCCTCCAGAACAAAATCAACCAATGTCTTGCCTTGCTGTAGCTCACCCTGGACAAAATTCTAACCAGGAAACAGCCCCCAGTGTGTCACCTTTCCATCTCCCTGATGCTGGCCAATCAGGAGCTGTGTAAGGACATGCATCATCCTGCCTTCCTGACTGATTGGCCAGTGGCAGGAAGATGGAAAGAGGATGCATCAGAGGCTGCTTCCTGGTTGGAATTTCATTCAGCGCGAACAACATCAAGGTAAGACAGTGGTTGATTTTGTTCCGGAGGGTGGGACTAGCTTCCGAGCACCAGCTGTGCTGGCTTGTTTCCTTTCGGAACCAGTCCCCTTCCAAAATGAAATGCCCATCTCTAGTTGACAGTTTATGTGGCCCAGTGCTCTGTTACAGCACAAGATGCTGCCATACAGGCTTTCATGCTGATGTCAACAATAGCAATAAATAAGCAACTGGGGATGTTCTCCTCTTAGCAAATCTTATGCTGTTCAAAATTACTGATAGCACCCAAATACCCACACACAGCACAGGGATAGATGAGTTCAACAGACAAAAGAAAATATTTTTTCACCCAGCGCATTGTTAGTCTGTGGAACTCCCTGCCACAGGATGTGGTGATGGCATCTGGCCTGGATGCCTTCAAAAGGGGATTGGACAGATTCCTGGAGGAAAAGTCCATCACAGATTACAAACCATGATGGAGATGTGTAATCTCCAGGCTTAAAACCGGGGTACTTCAAGGGCCAGATGCAGGGGAGTGGTATCAGGAGACAGGTATCTAGTCTCATGCACTCCCAAATGCATCTGGTGGGGCCACTGTGAGATACAGGAAGCTGGACTAGATGGGCCTTTGGCCTGATCCAGCATGGCTCTTCTTATGTTCTTATGTTCTAAATGAGCACTTTCTCCCTAAAGGCCACTATGGGAGGCTTTCAACACTCATAAAACAAAAATACAATGTAAATGAGCAAGATAAAGCCACAATTAATATAACAAAAGTATCTTCCACATGACTTAGAGAAGTTGGCATGTCGCAACTTGATTTTATCCACCCAAAATATTTGACAGGCTAAGAGTAAAGTCCGGTACCAACTTACTTGGACGTCAGACTTGCGGAATGTATTGGGACCTATGTTTCATCAGGAGTTGGTTCTGGCCCGTGAATGAGATGCATCCTGTGATTGCAGCTAAGGTGATACTAAAAGCTAGAAAAATCTCCTGCATATTTGCAAGGATAACTGTTGGATGGGCCCCTGGGTTGCGCTTCAGGCAAGAAAACTGTTGAGTTGTGTTGAATCTTGAGTAGGCATGCATAGAACAGAACTGTGCTTTGTAGACTTGCTGGGGATAATGTCCAAATGAGGATAACAGTGGACCCTGCGTGCTCTGTACTTGACGTGACCCTACACTCTTACAGCTGGAAAATACCCACCAATGAGCTTTCCAGAGATGGAATTTGATCACTGGTCATGCATGCATACATCAAAAAAAATTTTTTTTACTAACCAGACAGTTTTCATTGACCTACACCATAACAGAAGAAATTTTAAAACATACAAGTCAGAAAAGAAATGTAAAATCTAGAAATGTATTAACCAATATTTAATAAAAGAGGGATATATACTTGCAGCCCAGCTCCGAATGATTTCTCTTGCAGCCAGTTTAGACTAGAGATATAAATGTTTTGGAAACGGCTTTCTCCCCCCTTTTTCCATTTTTTCCTCCAAAGTTTCTTTTCCTGTGGCTTCTCAATGTTTGGAAATTTTGCAGTTCTGGTTTGGACCCTGTGCATAAATAAAGTTGGGGTTTGGTTTTATCCTGGTTGGTATCACTTTGTACTTAGCAATGTATTGTGTTTCCTGGAAGGAAACCTGATTCCTCACCTACCCCAGTCAGAACTGGGCTTTCTTTGCCTCATTTCTGGAGAGATTTGTCTTAGAGATGAGTTAGGCAGTTTCACATACGGGTTGCTTCAAAACTGAACACCATCTGGCCTTGGGGACTTGCTAGGTTAAGGCTAACCCAAGATCCATCACAAACATCCGTGACCCTGTTCTTCTTCGGACATAGTGTTGGGGGATTCATTGGAAACATATAGGCGATAATCTCTTTTAGCTCTTGTAGGCTTCCCAGGCTTCAGTCATTTCTATACCTGAAAAGTATGTAACCGAATGAATGGCACACTTTCAAAAGACCTCCTTGCTGGACATTTTGCAGGAGCTGCTTGCTCTGTGGAAAATGTGTTTACATTGAATGCATTTTAAAAATGGTTTAAAAGTAGCAATATTGGCTCTTGTTAGAGTAAAAGGCAACATCTTAGGAGTAACTTGAACTTTTAAATGTTGTTACTTTTAATGTACTGCTCTTAACATTTGGATGGGGGGCGGGGGGGGCGGTCATGAGAGCAAACCTTGCATACATTTTGGCTCACCTGGAAATCGCAGAGCCAGTTTTGCTTTCTCCTCCCCTAGTATGCAATTTGTCAACTGCTCAATTGAACATAAGAAAATAAGCCAATTGTTAGCAGAGGATCTAAGAGCAAGCAGGGCTCCCAGTGTATTTTCCTGACTCTCTCTGCAGCCCAGAAGGGGGTGTGTGTGGCAGAGGTACTGGCATAACTAGGGAGGGGCAGAAGAGTGCATTTTCCCCCCCCCCGGGGTTGTGTGTGCAGCAGTCTGGGGGCGCCTGGAGGGGGAGCAGGAGGAGGAGGCCATGCGCCATCCTGCCAGCAGTCCTCCCCCCTCTGCTAAGGCTTGGCGATCCTTTGTCGTTGGGGGAGAGGAGGAGGGGAAAGCAGGCGGTGTTCCCCCCCCCCAAGGAACACCGCCATCGATTTGCATATATTGTCACTATCAAGCCTCGTGTTCTTTCCAGTTCTTGGACACCACTAATGATATGTCACATGGTGTGGGTTGCCTATAGGGATGGTGCTGAAGTGTTTATTTGGTGTAGAAATTAAGGCACCAGATAAATATATCTGGAGAACAAGGGTTTGATGTGCTATTTGAATTGCCCTGGTTTTTTGTTTGTTTGTTTGTTTGTGTGTGTGTGGGAGGATTGCTGTTTCAACTGCTTCTGCTTTAAAACAAGATTTTTTTTGTCTTGTTCTGTTGTTCTTTTCTTTTTTACATCCTCGTGGAATTCCATCACTTATTCAAATGTAAGACTAAACAGTCCTCAACGTTAGGAAACGGTTGTTGCTGAACAACTAATGCTAGAAGAAATTTTTTAAAAAGCCACTATAAAAATAAACAAAGCAAGACGTCAGCAGCAGGAAAGGACCTTGGACCTTCCGGCTTCTGCCAAAGTGCTGGTTTTCTAAAGAAGGCACACCCACTTTTCAAAGGAGGCTGCTTAACCTTCTCTGTAAAAGAGACAGGCCCTGCTCAACTCCCCCCCCCCCACACACGCGGGAACATGTTCAGGTATGTGCCATGAAAAGGTAACCCTACTCAAAGGGGGAAGGGGTGGCAGAAGAACCACATTTTTTAAAATTCATAATTGGTGTTCTAAATTTTGACCTGTGGTGGTGGTGCTGGTTTTTAAAAGTAGTTAGGCTGTAAGCCAGTGGTTCTCAGCCTGTGGGTCCCCAGATGTTCCTGGACTACAACTCCCAGTAATCCTGGCCAGCTCAGCTAGCGATGAAGACTTCTGGGAGTTGCAGTCCAGGAACATACGGGGACCCACAGGTTGGGAACCACTGCTGTAAGCTTTCAGAACTTGGCAGGAGAGGTGTAAAATCAGAAGGTACAGCATCAGTAAGACACTTTTTTATACCGTTCGTCTTCTCTTTTCTCCTGTTTTATCAAGCTCCTACTATTTTTAAACTTCATTTTAGCTTAATTTTAGTTTAGTGTTGTTGATTTGTATATATTTTGTTTTAATTATGCTCTTTGCATTTTGGTTTTTTTTAACTGTCTTCCTTTGTTAGCTTATTATGTTATCCCATATTGTAAACCACCCAGAGTAGCTCTAGGTCTAGATGGGCAGCATAAAGCCAAATAAATAAATAAAGAAATCAGTGAACATGATCTGTAATAAAACAGGTGCCCCCAAGGGGGGGGGAAGACTACTACTCTTCACCGTTACTTTCTGTGAAGCAGATGAGATGGAAATCTCTCATCTGCTCTAACTGGTAGGATGAGCTGAAGCATACTTTCCCCGAATTGTACAACACTACAGTAGGACCCCCGTATCCACTGATTCATTATCCACTGATTCAGTTATCCACGGTTGGCAGAGAAAAAATAAATAAATAATTCAGCAGCCGTAAAGTAAGCTACTGTCACAAAGAGCAGCAGTAAAGCAAGCTTCTGCCATAAAATAGCAGCCTTAAAGCAAGCTACTGTTACAACAAACAGCAGCTGTAAAGCAAGTTATTGTTGCAAAACAGCAGCTGTAAAGCAAGTTACTATCACAAAACAGCAGTTTTGGGAACATTTCGGCACTCTCTCTTATCCACAGTTTTCATTATCCACAGGAAGGCTTGGAACCAATCCCCAGCGGATACTGGGGTCCTACTGTATTTCTCACTGAGGTGATAAGTTAGTGTCTGAGCTCTGCCTCTGCAAGTGGTATATCTCATCATCTTCCGTATGAACCCCCCACATACAGTTGAAAACAGTGCAGCCAAGGTGCAGGTTAACTAACTTCCATGAGGACAAGGTCAGTTTTTCTGCTTCCGTTCAGGTCAGGGTGACTTGATCCTTCTTAACTTCTTTCTTTTCATTTTACATCCGTGTCTTCTTTCTTCACCTTCTTAACCCAGGGTGGATTGATGAGGCGGTGGCGGTTTTTCATGCATTCAGGGCTAACTTGGTTCCATCTCATTTTTAAATGAATGGTTTTTAATGAAACTTTATGTTTTAAAACACATTTTAAATTGATTTCTGCTAAGTTATGCATTTCAACATATTTTTCTCCTTATCCTAAAATAATGCAGATTTTCTTTTTACTCCAGAGGGTGACTCGCTGCATTCCAGTTTACACCTCAGATCTGGAAGAGGAGATCTTGTTGATGCTCTTTAGATATAGACAAACCCTGTGAGCGCCCCCATTCCCCCAAACCTCCTAAGAGAACCATGAACATTGTTGCAGATCCTGCTTGTGTCCTGTTGGTCAGTTATGAACCATGTGTGCTTTCTCCCTGGCACCTCTCACTGCCATCATCACTCTTGGTGCAAGAGAGAGGGACAGATCATGTCCTGGTCCCTGCTGCTCAGAAAGTCTTGGGACTTCGCCCCTGCAAACTCTGGCTCCATATGAGTGCATTGTATGGATGAGCCTACTTCAGCATTCATAACAAAAAAGCAGATTGGAAGCAACCGTGGCTACTTTTTAAATTGATCAGAATCTGGGGTTTGCCAAAAGCGAGGTACAAAAGCTCTTTGAACTTCAGCTGCCAATGTTCTTCGCCATTGCCTGTACATGCTGGCTAGGGCTGATGTCCGACAGCATTTGAAAGGTAACACTGTTGCTGTTGTTAGTAAGAACATAAGAAGAGGCATGCTGGATCAGGTCAAAGGCTCATCTAGTCCAGCTTCCTGTATCTCACAGTGGCCCCACCAAATGTATCCGGGAGCGCACGAGACTAGATATCGGTCTCCTGATACCACTCCCCTGCATCTGGTCCTTGAAGTAACCCGGCTTTAAACCTGGAGATTACACATCTCCATCATGGTTTGTAACCTGTGATGGACTTCTCTAGGAATCTGTCCAATCCCCCTTTGAAAGCACCCAGGCCAGATGCCATCACCACATCCTGTGGAAGGAAGTTCCACAGACTAACAACACACTGGGTTAAAAAAATATATTAGTTTTTGTCTGTTCTCACTCTCCCAGCCCTCAATTTGAGTAGATGTCCCCTAGTTTTGGTATTTTGTGAGAGGGAGAAGAGCGTCCCTCTATCCACATTACTCATGCCCTGCATTATTTTGTATGTCTCAATCATATCCCCCCTCAGTTGCCTTTCTTCCAGACTAAAGAGCCCCAAATGTTTTAGCCTTTCCTCATAAGGGAGGTCCCCCAGCCCAGTAATCATTTTAGTTGCTCTCTTTTGCACCTTTTCCAGTTCCCCTATGTCTTTTTTGAGATGCAGTGAGATGTTGTTATTCACTGGATGAGAAAATCATAGTTTGATCTTGGCTTGTTTCAGTAAGCTGTAGTTTCAGTTAACCCATGTTTGTGAGATGCAATGAGGGACGGTGGCCTTTTGAAACACAGAGATGAACGCTTCTTAACTCCTCTTAGGAGTGCTGGAGGAGTGGGGATAGTCCTTAAGTCTGGGGAATTTGCAGGTTTGCGTGCTTAGCACTGAGCTGTGATTTATCATGGAAGAGTATTAAAACAGGGCCACTGTGAGTTTGGTGACACTACAGAAAGCTTTATGGCTGGTGTGCATCTCTACAGGCACAGTTCTATACGCAGAAGATTATGTTGCAGAGGAGCTGGTGAACATTCTATCCTGTCTTGCATGAATTAGATAAGGTGAAGGGGGCTGTGATTGTTCATTGATACATCAAAATTGAGTGAAAGGATTCACGGGAAACCGATTTAAAAGCAGCTGCTCAAATCACCAAACCAAGTACTGTATGTGGAGCATACATTGCCACTGCTAAGAATGCAAAAAGCCTCACTTAATTTATTTCTTCAGGTCAGAACAAAACATTTCAAAGGTTCCCCCTGTCGCTAGTGGGTATTATGAATTTTTTTAAAAGAAAATGCTGTTTCTGTGAGAAAACCGTCATGATGGTTTGTTTGGTGCATGTGCATGCACACCCATAATGTTTGCACAAAACACAAAGGCTTTAACACAGAATGTAAGAGCTGTGTGCAAAATACACATTCTGTTGCACAACCCGCCATGTTTTCTGCTAATGCTGCTATTGACAAAAGGAGGACTGGTCTTTCCCTTCGCTGTGTAAGAACAGCCTAGTTTTTCTCCAGGAGCAGCAGCAGCAGCAGTAGTTGTTGCCGTTGCTGTTGTTGATGATGTTGTTTTGAGAGTGTGTTGAGATTCCCTGTTTGGATCCAAGGCAAGAACAATTGCCTTTTTCTGCTTCTTCCATCCTTAGGCATTTCTTCTATCCTTAGGCATAGACGTGGATTCTTCCTTTCCTAGCACAACGACAAGGGCAGAAGCTTCCCCCTTTTGGCTTTTGGTGGCCAGAACACTCTGAGGGGGTTTTCTGAGTTCAGGAATGCAGCTGCTGGCAGAGGAATTCTGGGTGTTGCAATTCAAACAGAATTCGCCTCGCTAAGCACTGGGGAGAATTCGGAGCTTCCTCCTTTCTAACCTCCTGGCACAGTGATGGCGAACCTTCGACACTCGAGATGTTTTAGACCACAACTCCTACAGTCTTTTGTCATTGGCAATGCAGGCTTGGAATTCTGGGAGTTGTGGTTCAAAACATCTGGAGGGCCGAAGGTTTGCCATCACTGTCCTAGCATCTACAAGCCAAAAAAGGGAAGCCTCTGTACTTGTGGTCGTGTTAGAAAAGGAAAAAAAAAAAAAACACATGGGGATGGTGAAAGTTCCAAAGCCATCCTTGTGTTTACCTCATGCCAAACTTCTAAGCACATCCGATCTCGCCTGATTTCAGAAGCTAAGCAGGGTCGGCCCTGGTTAGTATTTGGATGGGAGACCACCAGGAAATACCAGGCCCTGTAGGCGCCTGGAGTAGGAACTGGCAAACCACTCCAGTATTCCTGCCAAGAAAACTCCATGGATATGGAGTCACGAAGAGTTGGTCACGACTGTAATGACACAACACAACAAACTTCTAGTGCCAGTTGCCACTTTTCCTATCTATATAGCTGCCTGCAAAAGCTTCTTTGATTTGTGACAGGTTGGAAAGGCATTTAAGGCAAAGGTTAGCTTGAAAATCACACGCGGTCTAAATTTGGAAAACACTTGATGAAATAAAATAAAATTTGAGTTACCAAGGCACACGTCTTCCAATACTTTCTTTCTTTCTTTCTTTCTTTCTTTCTTTCTTTCTTTCT
>JAHTLZ010003518.1:33358009-33400652 GCA_023846285.1 Phrynocephalus versicolor | reverse complement strand
GGCTGTAGTTCTTGCCTAGCCTGTGACGATATCATCACTCCACTTGCAACCTAATAAGTGTGTTAATTGTCTAATGAAGATGGATCTTTCTTTTGATGTGACACATTTAAGATGAATTCCCTACGATGCTCTTAATGAAACTTTAGGTGCGCAGTGCTTGATTGGGGAATAAAAGGTTGGCTGGTGAAGAATTAGCCACAGGGCTCGGATAACTGCCCTTCATTCTGCTCTTTTGACCCTTTTGCTGTATCTGCTTTAGCCACCCTGAGCTCCCAGGGGGCAGGGGCCTTGTTCATAAAGCTCTCTGAAACTGGGCGCACGCCAACAGCATTACTGTTTAAAAATAGTTCAAAAATAGCACTGAGCCCTAAAAAATGGTGGCAACAAGTGGATACAGATGAGACTCTTTAACAATTGCTAGAAACCTAATGAAGTACAGTAAATCTTCATCATTTGTCTAAAAGCATTTATTGATGCTGCCACTAAAAACAAACAAATCCTTTATTCCCCTGCCAACACATCTGAAGGAAGGACTCAACCTCTGGTAAAATTTTCAGGCGCAAAGAGGACATAGATCAGGGTATCTCCTTCTGATCTCAGAGGCAAGGTAGATATATATGGGAAGCCTGCATGCAAGAAGTGAAACAAAAGGTATGTGTTGGAGGATGTATGCTGCAAGATGGTAAATTAGAGCTTGTGTAACCTTGCCCAGTTCCCTTCTCTGAGGATGAAGCATCAGTGGAATATGGAGGAGGCAAGCAGAGGGACATACCACCCTCTGTAATATGTTGCTTTTCAAGTGTGCCGCAGTTCCTTTTTTTTGTTTACCTCATGCGTCATAGAAGAAGGAAGCAACACAAGGTTGCATAACTGAAGGAAAATGCCAGCCCCGAGTCTGGGAACCCATCCAGCAAGACTTTTTTTTAAAACTAGCCTTGTTCAAGTTTCTTTTTGATCACCTAATTTCAGCCGGTGGATCATCTTAGAGCAGTGATTCCTAGCATTGGGTCCCCAGGTGTTGTTCTTAGACTAAAACTCTCAAAAGCCGGCACCGCTAGCTGTGTTGGCTGAGATGTCTGGGAGCTGTGGGGCAAGAACATCTGGGCAACCAAGGTTGGGAACCCATGAAATATTTTAAAAGGACTTGTTTCTCTTTACCAGTTGCATGTATAGGTGGGGAAGGCTGTTAGAAACCCCTTGCTCTTTCACATCTGTATGCCCCACCAGACTGCAGGGATTTCCACATAGATGTCAGAGAACGAAAGCAAAAAGCAAAGTGTTCTGCTTATATACCGCCCCATACCACTACAAGTAGTCTCTGGGCGGTTTACAATTTTTTAATTACAGTGTGCAGGCTACACATTGCCTCCCCCCCAGCAAGCTGGGTACTCATTTTACCGACCTTGGAAGGATGGAAGGCTGAGTGAACCTTGAGCCTGCTACCTGGGATTGAACCCAGGTCGTGAACACAGTTTTACCTGCAGTACAGGCATTTAACCACTGCGCCACAAGGCTCATCGACCCTTGAAATTGCTATTTCCAAGACCCTTGAAATTGCTATTTCTTAGAGCACAAAAATTGGTGGAGTACCACATATTAAAATGTATCAGCAATGACAAATGTGGTGGGGAATTGCACACTGAAATACATCAAGTGTTGTGTGAGGTGTATCTTTAATAGCGTTTCTTATTTGAACAGCATTCATGTCACACAGTGGTGGCAAACCTTTGGCACTCCAGATGTTTTGGACCTCGACTTCCACAGTCCTTTGTCACTGGAAATACAGGCTTGAAATTCTGGGAGTTGTAGTCCAAAAAATCTGGAATGCTGAAGGTCCACCACCACTGATGTAGCATATTTGAAGTTTGTCTTCTGCACACCTTACGATGAATCTTACAATTTAGACAAACATTGCTCCCCATTGGGGAGACTGAGTTGCTGCCCCTGTGGCCACCTAAGCGAGTCTTGAACTGGACAGTTCTCATCTTATGATGCACCGCCTGGGCAGTGGTTTCATTTAATGCCTGTCTGTGTTTGTTGCTGTGCTTGGTAGGTCCTTCAGGCCATTTAATGCAGCTGGTCAATTGGGTTTGATTAAAACCATGTCTCTAGGTGTGTGCTCTAAATACCATTTTGATACTTCACCTGCAAAACCAACTGTGGAATTGCTGGTGAAAATGACAGCTGCAGGCAATAAATGAGGACAGTAATAGAAGACTCAGAGCTGAATAGAACATCATAAATCATGGGGAGAGAGCCAGTATGTGTGCAGACAAATCACCCAGCAGCTGCAAACAACACTTTCCAGGTAAGACTTGTTATGTGGGCTTCTGATAACTGTTCAGAAACCACCTTTCTTGCAGATGGAGATGACTTTCCTTATTGCACAGGCAGTCAGGGTGATGCCATTAAGAGAATGGTTGCCACTTTTGGATCTGATACGGTGCTTCTTCTGTATTACGGAATTTCATTTTCATTTTTTTTACTTTTCTGCCAGGCATATCTGCTCAATTCTAAACTCTTCTCCCTATACAGGCATCTCCAAACTTCATCCCTCCTGATGTTTTGGACCACAGCTCCCAGAGTTCTTAGCTTAGATTGCCAATGACAACTGACTATGGGAGTTGTGGTCCAAAACATCTGGAGGGCTGAAGTTTGGACATGCCCGCTTATGGGAAATCCATTTCAGATCCAAGGAAGTTGCCCAAAAGCAAGCAAACAAAACCCTACACCCCTTCTTGGCTGCTAGGAAAATATGGGGTATGTCCTCAGCAATTATCCAAAAGTAATGCCTTGACTTAAGAAGGTGTGGGTGCACTTCTAGGGGGCACCTGATGATATTGGTAGTAGTGACACTGAACGGATAGTAGTATGTGCATGACCTTGTCAGCTCCCTAGGTGTGTGTCAGGGGCAGCCTTCTTATTGCAGTTGAAGCCAAGAAGTAGAATACTCAATTCCCGTCTTTGTTCTGTTGAGGGGAAATATTTTTAGGTTCTGTTACAAATTAAAATCTCTCTCTCTCTCAGGCAGTCTAAACTTGAACTGAACTGCTGAAAGCTGCATATATTGTATAAATTGAGCAAATTTTGTATCTGTTCTTTCTTTTGGCATAATAAACACCACAGTTTTGGCAGTTTTACATTTGGGTTTGTTATGCTTCTCAATCCTGAGGGCTAGCATTTCTTCTAGCTTCTGAGATTCCAGTAGACACTTCCCATGTAACATTTCAAAACAAATGTTAACTTGACAACCTATATGATCTGGAAAAGTCTGCTCACAAGGAAGTCCCACTGAGGTAACTGAGGATAATACAGACATTACTGATCACAACTCTCTCTCTCTCTCTCTCTCTCTCTCTCTCTCAATTCCAGAAAGTCACTTCTGTGCTAAAGATTGCATGCTGTGCATTTGCTGCACTTGGGTGGAATTGTGAGGTAGACACAATTCGCATAATTGCACACATACTGTTGTTGCTCTGGAATGAGTGAAAGGGGAGGAGGCGGAGCTGAATATTGGAATGGTGTGGTGTGGATGGGTAGATAAGAAACATCCAGACATTAGTTAATGGGAGTAGGAACTGGCAAACCACTCCAGTATTCCTGCCAAGAAAACACCATGGACCTGGGGTTACGAAGAGTCGGTCACAACTGTAACAACACAAGACACACACAGTTACACCAGGAGAAAACAAAATTCCCCCTGCCCTCCAGCCAGATTACAAATTTCTGCCCATCCACTCATGTATGTAGTAATCTATCAATTAAGGCAGCATCGTGCATCCAGTGAAGAATAATAACAATAACTGACTGCTGTCAAGTCAATCCCAACTTACAGTGACCCTTTTCAAGATGTCTCAGTACAGACTACTCAGAAGTGGTTTACCGTTCCCTTCCTCTGGGGGGGGGGCACTTCTGTGACTGTGCAGCTTTCCTAAGGCCACACAGGCTGGCTCTACTCACAGAAAACACAGTGGGGAATCAAACTTCCAACCCGTGGCTCCACAGCCTGAGACTTCAACCACTGAGGTACCCAGCTAGCATCCCACAAAAGGCCCATTATCTACAAAAGTTTATGCCAGAGACAGCTACCTAGTCCATAAGGCACCATAAGAATTTTTATGGTGTTGCTGTTAACAATCCGGTGCATATGTACCCTGCCCCATAAATTGTTCTTCTGAACTGGCTGGTTGGGATTGAGGGGGAGGGGGTTGAAACATCGTCATATTTGGAAATCTGTGCCTAGGGAGGTCTGATGCTGAACAGTTTTAGCCGGAAAGCATCTCATCAGGTGGGAATGCTATTTCATAAGTGTTTTATACAAATAATGACTGTTCACCTATTTTTGTCTTTGTTATCTGTTTTAAGTCATCTGTTGTGATATGTTGGGAATCACAAAGCAAGCCTTCTGAGGGTTGGGTGCGTAGGATGCAAATTCTTGTGTGTTCAGTTTGGTTGCTAACATGCTATTTGTTTTTGCAAGTACATCTTGGGAATAATTCTGCAAAAGACTGCCCCTTCCTGTGTGCCTTATTTTCTTAAGAGACAAATGCTGCTTTACATTTGCATATTGGCTAGATGGGCTTGCCATGGTGCATTGAATTGAAAGTATCTGTTATTGGCAAATTCGCTTCAAGGTGTTTTAGAAACTTTTGAATTGAAAGACATGGATTGAATAAAGTCAGATTTCACTGCTGTTTCAAATCAGGATATGATTTTTGTCCTTACCTTTTCCAATTAAAATATATTTTATGTATCAAAGGTTAAAAAAAAAAAAACAGCTGAAGAGTTGCAATAGAATTGCTCCATCAGCTTCTGATTTGTGGACTAAGCGGGTACCAAAATCTGTAGGGTCTAGAAAGCATCAAATGTCATTTGGTATGTATCGATTTCACAGACTGCACAGAGATAAAACTGAATCTGTTTGTAAGTACACGTTCATCAAGAATCTAGAGCTAGTTGCATCTGACAAAAAGGGTACCTCCACAATACACATGTTTGTAAACATTGGTGTGTTAATTCTTAAGTTAATTGCTTAGGTGACCATTTAAAATGGCAACATACAAGTTGGTTCTATAAAATGATTATATTGCGGTGAGCGGTATTGCGTGTGGTTCTATATCGTATCACTTGTAGATTTTTCAGGTTTCAGAAAAGTGGATCGGGATTGAAAGCTACCAGTCTATAAGCATTTCTGACATTTTTTTTTTAAAAAAGAAGATTGTGATGTTAGTATCGATATGCTCCAACTGTGTTCCCAAAAACATTGAAAGTATGTTGTTTAATCAAAGGGGGAAACCCAGGTTTTTTTCATGCCCTCAGATTGGAAACCATCATTTTTTCATATGACCCCAGACTGATGTTTCTGCACAATCCCCCTATGTATGTTAATTAGAAAATACTTAACAATAGATTTGAGACAATCGGGAGGGGGGGGGAAGCATTTCAGCTGGTCCTGCAATCAGAAACCTGAAGCCAAGTAATTGTCTGGTTCATTTAACTTAGTTATAAAGCAACTCAGTGTAATCCTTTTGCACCGCTAGACAAATGGCATAACTTTTGGAAGTGAATTGTCTCAAGTTAAGAAATCTTCGCAGATGTTATGAGTTGCACTTTGAGTTGCATGACTTAGCGTGCAGCAGATAATCTATATGGGAGGTCTTATTATTGAGGCAATATTGCCCTCCCCAAGGACGTATATCTGTTGTGTATCAGTTCAACACGATCTCAGCCATTTACTATTAAAAGTAAGTTTTATTGATTTGGGGAGTAGAATGCTGGATAAATGAACCCAGTTAACCATGTTTGATCAACACTGACGTGTGCAGAGACTTGCCAGTCCATGCCAGTTTTACTTCCGTTCCGATAGGGCTTTGGTGATGGACATTGACTTTTGGGAGAGGAGAGACTATTCTATCTGTGTAGACTAGAGATGGGCACGAAACAGAAAAAGAGTGTTTTGTTTTGTTTCATAGCATTACTAACAAAATTTTAAAGTAGTTTTGTAATTAAACGAAACAAATGATATGCTCCCCTGGTCTTAGAGACACCAAAATCACTAAAGGGCTGCTTTGGACACTTCCCTGTATGCCCCCGAAATTTGGAAAGGTTTGGGGTTCAGGGGGCTGAGTTATTAAGCTCCGAAGGAGATGGCCCTAGGAAAAACATCTTTCTACTTGATTGAATCGGGATTCGGAAGCCAAGCCGTGGCGGCGGCCTAGGGAGCCTATTGCTGTTTCCAGATTCAATTAGAAAGATTTTTTTTTCCTAGGGGCATCCCCTTTGGAGCTTAATAACTCAGCTCCTTGACCCCCAAACCTTTCCAAATTTCAGGGGCTTACAGGGAAGAGCTTGAGCTCCCCAGCCGTTGATTCCTCAAGGGGGGAAATTGGCATTTCATTTCATTTGGTGACGAAATGTGTCCTACCATTTCCTTACATAACAAAGTAATTTGTTAGCTAACAAAACGATGAAACAGTGTGGTGGGTTTTTTTTTGTGTGTGTGTGTGTGTGTCCATTTCTATTGTAAGCTCCCCACATGAACCAGAATGCAAAATAGTCCAAATTCTGGCTTACATGAGTCTCCTCCATGGATCGAGTCCTCTCTTTCTTTTCAGGCTTTTGCTGGAAGTCATGATACCATAGAAAGGGTAGGGCTAGCAAACTCTCCTTCATTGCTTTCCAGACAATCTGTTAATGATTGAGCAGGGCTAGGTTCTGAACTGAAATAATAATAAAGCTCCTGGTGTGAAGCCAGTGGCTTCTCTTAGTCCAGTCTTACAGAATTGTGAAGATGAAGTTTCAGGTGTCAAGGGTGTTGAGTTGTTGGATACCACCCTTTTGAAGAAGAGTGGTATAGAATAAAGAAACACAGTCTAAATAGGTGATATTAGTTGACATGGCTGACATCATCCCTGAATTGGCCAATGGCTACCCATGTTTTGGCGGAAACATTTTTCTAATGAGCCTAATTCATTATATGGGTAATTGGATGCACTTGCTGCATTTCTTTGGTTCACTACCTTGATAAAATGTCTAACATGGTGATAAATTATTATACAAACTTACTCATATTTTCATGAGGTTTATTTTGAACCTTTTGTTGAAGACTGTGCCTGTTGGTAAGAATTATGAAGAAGATATCTAGAAGAATTGTGATATATTGCCTGGGTGAAATCTCCTAATAAGTTAAAATTATGGCGTGGTAGGGTTGATTCTAAAAGGTATCAGTCTGTACATTTGCAGTAAGTAGATTCTGAAAGTGTTGTGTTGCAATTTCTTTTTTTTAAAAAATGGCTGTGTGTGAATGGAGCTGTTAACAACTGTTGTGGCTTAGATTACTGCACTTTTCCTTCTCGTTTTACAAACAAGATGACCTTGACAGCTATTGACCTGTTTACAGTCTGCACTGTGGTGGTAGGAATTATGTCTGGGGGTGGGGGCATGTCATCCATGTTGATTCTGAAACTCACAGCAAAGAAGGGAGCAAGCATTTGACACTGTCTTCAAATAGCCCATTGAGAGAGTGACATACAAAGAAACGTGATCTGGATTTTCTAAATGGGTTCAGTTGGAAAGAATTTTGAAGCCTCTTGTGTGACTCTTAGGGTTTCCTGTTGTAACCATGTGTTTTGTTGGCTATCAGCTCAAGATATTTTGCTGTCTGATGCAAAGGACATGATAATTCTTCCCAACCTCCATTCCCAGTATAAAAGGCAACCGGTCCAGCAGTTAAATCTTGTCTTAGCTTTGGCAGTGGCTCGGATGCCCTAAGCACATCTGATCTTGCCAGATATTGGAAGTTAAGCAGGGTCGAGCCTGGTTAGTTCTTGGATGGGAGACCACCAGGGAATACCAGGTGCTGTAGGCATCTGGAGTAGGAACTGGCAAACCACTCCAGTATTCCTGCCAAGAAAACTCCATGGACATGGGGTCACAACTGTAACGACATAACACACACACAGAGGCCTGTACATACTAAGGAGTACAGGACAGGAACCATACAGGGCAAAACAGAGTACAATTTTAAAGGAGAAATGCCATGCACAGGAATACGTACAGCTGCCTTCCATCTTCCCACTGCCACTCGCTCTGCATTCAGGCACCTGCTTACTTCCGGCTCTGGCAAGTGCCAAAAATTCATCACCATCAATGTCAGTGTTATGTCAGCAGGTAAGCAAGGCAATGTCTGTTGACCCTGCATGCTGTACTGACTCAGCTAGCTATCTCTATGGCTGATCATTCAACTGGGGGCCTTTTCCAAAGATGCTGGCTGATGGACACGGGAGAAGGCAGCCATTCAGGGCACCAGCTAGCCAGAGGTAGCATTTAACAAGCATCAAACCAAACACAGTGATGCCGATTCAACCACCCACCTGAGTACTCCATAATTACTCCTTCAGAAGGAGTACTACCATGCCTATATAAAGGGACTTTCCTCATTCCCTGCTGAGTGAACCACTTAGACCAGGTATGTCCAAACTTCGGCCCTCCAGATGTTTTGGACTGCAACTCCCACAGTCCTTTGCCATTGCCAATCTAAGCTTAGAATTCTGGGAGTTGTATTCCAAAACATAAGGAAGGTTGAAGTTTGGACATACTTGACTGAGACATAAGCTTATTGAGCCTTAGTGGCAGTGGATTTTGAGTACATTGGTTACTGAGTGAGTTGCTGAATGGATCCATCTCTTACCCTGTAACCACAGTTGTCTCTAGTTGTTCAGATAGTCTTAGGAACTGCTGGATAGTGTTTGGGGTATCTGGTTGGGGGTTCAATTCCCCCCTCTGCCTCCCTGAAAGGAGCTGGACTCTGCGCCCCATAGGATCCCTTCTAGTTCTGTGGTTGTGTGAGTTTATTATCTTTTTTTTTCAGTTTCTGTCACTCCCCACCCCCACCCCATTGCAAATTTCATACTGTTCCCAAACCAACTGATCACCCACAGTGCATATTTTAAATATTAAAAACATTTCCACAAAAGGCAGCAGTGCTTTCTAGTTTAGACTTCTCTAAACAAAGCTTAGATGCATTGGTGTAGGCTGGCTATAATGTACTGCAACCTGCATCTTCAAATCGTGTACCTTCTCTTTCCAGATTTGGGGCAGCAACAAGGCGTGCTTCTCTGTCATTTGCATCTCCTTCTGAACTTTCCACTATAATTTGAAAACTACTGGGGTGTGTGTTGATTTATGACATTAAGCTCCCTCTTTCTCTGCTTTCCTGGACATCATTATAACAACCCTAGGAGGCTGGGAGAGGGACTGACTGGCCCAAGATCACCCAAGTACAGTATGCCCAGTTCTGATCATGCAATCCTGGCATTTACTTCTGTGGCTTATAATTATTATCAGCCCCATTCACCAGTGCGGTTGGTGGCAAGGGATTATGGGAGCTGTAGTCCAAAGTACCTAGAGGGTCAGCTGTTGTCCACCAGGCTGAATTAGATGTACCTTTCATGTCACCCAAGGCTCCGGCCATGTGTGAATTTGATCTCATCAGGTAGACAGAGTTTGTGTTTCTTGTTTCCGCTCTCCTTCCTCTCTCCTCACACCTATTGTGCATTTCCAGCAGGGAGGGAGAAGTGTGAGAAAAGGGATTTTAGAGCAATGGTGATCCACATTGGCTGTTCACCTGCAGTACTAAATGTGGTGTATCTTGTAGTTTATGGGGTGTTTTTTTTAAATGAGTAGAAATGAAGCGTGTGTACCTATATGCTTATTTTGAATTGTGAAAAAACAAACAGAAGGATTAGTAAGAAGTGAAGCAGTATAGGCTAAATGCATCCTTCCCTCTTTGGAGTCCAGGCTTTTCTGGGGAGACAGTTCTGGAACTAGAAGCCGGGAAGAGATGTTGCTTGCAGCACACAGTGCAGCTGACAGAAATTCAATGGAACACAGATGAGTAGTTGGTTCTTAGCCAGGGTGCTTTTTAAATGCTTTTTGCCACACAGCTGGAAGCTGAATTAAGTTTGCTTCAGTGGATGGAAACACACTCTTGGCACTTGAGCAGTCTGAGAGACAGGGACTTCAAGAAAGGAGCTGCAAGTGTGACTTGGGAGGCAGGCGCACGGCGCATGGGGGACCTCGTACACACACGGTAGGGTGTCAAGCTTCCTCTTTGCAGATGTTAGCCCCATCATCCTGGGGCACAGCCCTAGACACTGCGGAAATCCTGGGATGAAGATGGGGTGGTGGTGAGCCACGGGGCCATCACAAAACACAATTGCAAAAATAGGTTACAGGCGATACCTTTATAGGCCACTATTAAAAATAAAACAAGGAACATTGCAAGCTTTTGAGTGTAAATCACCCTTCTTCAAAGCAGGTCCCAGAAGTTCAGACATGGTAGAAAGCTGCTTCTTAAGTCACACCCCTGTTCTTCAAACAAAGGAACATGGGATGAAGATGGTACGGATTAAGACAGAAGGCCCCCCAAAATCTTGAACAAGTCAAGCTTGACAGACGGTTTCTTTGATCATTATGAGCTGCTTGGCCTTGTGTTTTCATGTGGCTGAACTGTTGTCCTTTGGTATTACACAAAGGGGATTGGATGAAAGGAGGGGGCTGTAGCTCCATGGCAGTGCATGGTTGCATGGAAAAGGTCCCTAGTTCAATCACTGGCATCTCCCAAGAAGGAGCTGGGATGTTGCCATTGCTGAACATTACTGGTCCAATCTTCAGCATGCCAATAGATGACTACCACATGGTGTTGTTGCTTAGGATTTCTTGAGCCAATATTCCAAGACACTTACTAGATAAAATAACTTGATACAGCAGGTAATGTTAAGATATTGACTTTTTCTTGCTTTTCATAGTCCGGGGTCTGATGTGTAACTAACCAAATATATACGCATGTTGTAAAATCAGAAGAAAAGATGGCTCTTGGAGATGAAAAAGCCAGTTGCTCTTACAAGTGCTGCTGAAGCTTCCAGTGTAGTAAGTTACTACTTTCCTTCATTGCTGGAAGACTTTCTTTAAACATATATTCCATCACATTTTGTAAATATGAAGTATTCTCCATTATGGTAAAAGAATATGTTTGTATTCCGTGCTGTCAAGTCAAAACTAACATCTGGTGACTCTAATAGGGCTTTCAAGGTAAGGGTGATATTTAAGGAATGGTTTCACCACTTCCACTCCCCCACTGAGTTTCCATGGCCAAATGGGGTTTCAAACCCTGTTCTCCTGAGTCCTAGTCTGTCACATTATCTGCTACATCACACTGGGCAACCGCACAATACTATAGAGGAGCCAAAGTAATTCCTACATGGAAGCTATGCTGGTCCCATTTCAGCTACTGTGTGTGCTTTCTTCTTCAATAAGTCATGGTTTACATTGCTGGAAATCCAACCAATATTTTTTTTAAATCTTGGGGTGGAATAGGTTGATTTAGGCATCGCCACTCTAATTCCACTCAAAAAGCAGAACTAAATAATAGTTGTACTGTACTGTATTTGTTTTTGGTGTATACTAGCTTTGGCCTCTGTAGGGATGGAATTAAAATCTATTTCTTCCCCGTTACATTTCTCCTAGAGAGACAAATGGCATGACATGAACATTGGGTTTATTCTGTGGCAGGCACTGCCAAAACTTGTGAGTGATTGTTGTCAGCCCACTGGTTCAAGTCTGAGTAGGGAGGCTTAACTTGGTAATTAAAGATGTAGTTGGCTGACTGCTGTTTTCGGTCAATTCTGGTTTGCAGGTTCTTAGCTACTGTATATGGTTATTATCCAGGACAGCTGAATAGGTTTTCCATGTTCAGAATGGGGAAAATATGGATGGACCTGGCACTGTTTGTTCCTACTGATTTTGTATTTTTTCCACTATTAAGTTTGTTTCATCCTGCTTTATATCAAATTGTATCCTTTTAAAATATTTCTAAAAATGTAGCTCATGAGTATTTCCCCTTAGTGCAGTGATGGCGAACCTTTTAGATTCCGAGTGCCCAAACTGCAATTCAAAACCCACTAATTTTCTTGCAAAGTGCCAATATAGTAATTTAACCTGTATACCCATGGCTATGAAGGGGAGATGCCGGGTGCCCACAGAAAGGGCTCCAAGTGCCACCTTTGGCACCCGTGCCATAGGTTCGCCATCACTGCCTTAGTGTGTGCATTTTTGTTTGCAGTTTTGCCTAATCATGCAGTTTTGTGAGCAGCATACCCTAATATGGCCTGCATGAAATGGTGCATTTTTTGCTAGATCCTCCTGCTTGTGCCAAAATCACTGGTCCTCCCCCTCTCTTTTCCTCCCTCCACCTATGTGGTTCATGACCAAAATCCTGCTCAAGAAGGCTGGGAAATCTTGATTAGGTCTCTGATCTCATAGAGGGCCACAATAGCACAAGGGGCTGAAGAAAATCCTTGGTATCACTTGTTATGAATACCGAAATGCACCATTTGAAACAGAAGAACACCATTAGGACTTCTGGAAGTTGAGTCATGGCAGCTGGACTTCTTTTCTTGATCAGAATGTTTCGCTGCTTATTCAAGCAGCTTCATCAGTCTGGTGAACGTTCCTCAGATTGTTGAGGCTCTTTGGATGAGCAGTGAAACGTTTCGATCCCTCAAGAAAATAAGTTCAGTTGCCGTGACTCAACTTCTAGATAAACTCACCTGGATGACTGAGAATCTTCACAGACACTGTCAGGACTTGGCTAGTATGTTTTCGGGCACCATTTTCCGTAACGATCACATTTCTTTGAACAAGTTTCCCTGAATTTTTGTATGCAGGTTTTGGTTAAAGCTGCCTTGCAACTTTTGGAAATACAATATAGAAAGATAGCTATGGTGCGGTTTGTGTGTTTGTTTGAAAAGCATAAATTAGGTAGGTTCACAATACAATGTGACTGAATCCCCCCTTCCTTAATGTTGTGGTCAAGTCAGGTTATTATGATCATAGAGACATGACTCAAATCAAAACCTAAATGACCAAATTCAGTAATGGCTAATTCACACAATGCAGTTGAATTCAAATATGCATGCCCATACAAAAATTCTTGAGTAGTTAGAGAGGTGGAATAAATAAGACATCACCCACCTGCCCGACAACAGAAGGAACCTTGTCTGACTCTGACTCATAGTGTATATTACCAGTCTCTCATCTGAGTCCCCTGGTAAAGCCACCAGAAAAGGATGAATCATGTCTTGTCCAGAAACTATAGACCACAAGTTGTGGTGAACCACAGAGGACAGTTGCTCTTCTGCTCTCCTTCCAGTATGACCAGATGGTCCCAGTTGGATTAGGAGGTTGGACAAGCCGATCCTTTGGACCGATCCAGCAGGGACTGGCCTTATGTCAGGCATGTCCAAACTTCGCCCCTCCAGATGCTTTGGACCACAACTCCCACAATCCTTTGCCGTTGGAAATACAAGCTTGGAATTATGGGAGTTGGGGTGCAAACCATCAGGGGGGCTGAAGTTTGGACATGCCTGCCTTATGTGCTCTTTGGCACAGGCATGATAAATCCAGATTGCTGAAGCACACTAATTGTACGGACTCTCGGCTGTGCCTTTCAGCCTGAATAGGTTAAGCAGAAATTATTTGTGTGGGGGAAGTAAAGTTCTGATTTTCTTTTACAGGCAAGGCAGTATTTGCTCACTTCAGTAGGTCTGATGTCCTGGTGGTTCCCCCCTCCCCACCTCCTCCTCACCCCAAGTTGATCTAAATTGTGGAGAGTGTGGGCTGGCATGGCTAAGTTGGTTGCATCGAGGAGCCCTTCCTACTGGTTCATACTTTTAGCCATATAAAAAGGGTGAGCAGTAATTTTTATTTACGTTGGTCTCGTTGCAAGCTGTCACCATAAATCTGTTTTACTTGTCACTTTGTAAATCATTATACCGAATTAAGCCCTTTACCAGCTTTTATGAATTCTGCCCTCATTTAAAGCACCTTCTCCACACACACACACACACACACACACACACACACACACACACACACACACACACACACACACACACACACACACACACACACACACACACACACACACACACACTTCACCCCACCCCCACCCCCACCCCTGGTTCAAGTGCCTGCTTCTCTTATTACTGCCTCTTTACAACCCTAACAATGTTGTATGTACTTAAGAGGGAAATAGTTTGTCTTCAGAACGTGAGCGGCATCAGGGCAGATGCTGCAACAAAGGAGGCTTTACAAGTTAAATAATATTTTGAATGTTCCGAGTTGTACTGTTTCCCCCCCCTATTATTAAGGGAGGATTTGGCTCCCATCTCAGGACTGCAGTTAACTTTGCCAACAAAAACTTATTATCCATCGGGGGGGGGGGGAGTTCAGGTTTTGAAACTCACGGCTTGCTCTCTCTCTCTCTCTCTCTCTCTCTCTCTGTCCTTTCCTGCGTCAGCACAAAACAACCAAGGAACCAAGCAGGTACGGTCAGGTACGGAACCCTGGCACTTGATTCAGGGCTGGAAAGGGGGTGGCCCTCATAAACTTAATTTCCCCCAATAAATAAATAAATAAATAAAATGAAATATTTTAAGAGAGGTGGTGTGATATTTAGATAGAAATTAGACAAAAGGTGATGGGATTTACACTTTTGCTGGTGTGTGTGTGTGTGTGTGTGTGTGTGTGTGTGTGTGTGTGTCATCTGATGTTGACGTCCATGTGTCTTAAATTGAAATTTTCAAAGAGAGGCTGCTGAACACAAGAGTTGTGTTTATTCCCACAAGCACTTTTTTGTGAAACCTACATCTGCCTGTCCTCCCCCCTCAGTCTTTTCAAGAGGGGACAGATATGCAACCGAAATAAGCAACCGGCAGATTGTTGAGGCTGGAGCTTGTTACTAGCTAGGTGGCTATGCTTTTATATCCAGTATTACTTTCAGACTTGGTTTTTAGTTGCCCTAAAATGTGCCTTGAATTTGTGCCCGGTTAAATATTTGTTCTCATTTTTTGAGTTTTAAATGCACTTCTTAGTTCGTACTGCCAAGAGTCGCCTCGTGCCCTCTTGTATGTGGCGGAAAAGCAGGGTATGAATCCAAATAGGGAAAAGCTGCTTATTACTAGTAACAGAAATATTATATTTCATTACCAATACAGATACTTTCTATGAAAAGAGACAGTAAAGAGGCCTATGAAAACAGGAGAAACACAGCAGTTTTGCTTCAGGAACAAGTCATGTGTTGATGCCCTCCATCCCTTTCCTTCCCCCATGAAAGCATCCAGCATTGTTAAAACTACCATATATTGTTTCAATAAGCCACAGTTTCCTGTGATATCCTGGATGAGAAAGCTGTTCAGAGTCTCCTTCTAAACGAGGAACCCTGCTTTCCTACCTTGGTTGGGAAGTTTTTAAAATACAGTGCCCCACCCACCCACCCACACCTATTGCAGGGGTTAGGGACCCAGCCTGACCCATGATAATTGAAAATCTGTGTTATGGGGATGCAGATCAGGTCGGGCCTGGGGGGGGCTAATTGGGGGCTCTTGTACTTACCCACAGCCTGGCGCTGCCCCAAATGGGCCTGTGAGGGCCTTCCTAGGCATTCTGGAGGCCCCCAAAGCCCCCCCCCCCGCAAACCAGAAGTGACTTCTGGATCACCAAAAATCATTTCTGAGGCCTCCAACAGGCCTAGAAAGGCCATTGGAAGCCTCAGAAATGATTTGTGGCAAGTCACTTCCGGTTCATAGCCCCCCCCCCCCCCAAATTGCTCTTTCTATTAATGCTGTAAGATGTCCCTCAGTTCCTTGTTCTCATATACTGTACTTCAACATGCCTTAATTGTACTGGACTGTATACTATCCCTCATTACTGTAAGCCGCCTTGGGTTCTTTTCTAAGGAGAAAGGTAGGATAAAAATACTCTAAAATAAATAAAATAAATAGCTGTGGGTGATGGGACTTGGAGGTCCAACAGCCCCTGGAAGAGTGGATGCAGTGGTTTAGTGGAGCCAGGGCTTGCAGGGGTAAATCTCCGGGACTTTCAGATTATCAAAGACTGTGACATCATCCTCACACACCCCTTCCAGGTTTCCTCTCAGATCAGCTGAAATCCTTCTGCAGCTAGAATAGAAATAGATTTCTCCATCAGCAGTTCCTGCTGCAGGTTCTGCTGTTGCAATGCAGATAATTGCAGGGTGGTTTGGTCTTTGATGGGCAATTAATAGCTGTTGGCGCTATAGAAGTGCTGTTCCTCATTTCCAGTGGTTCCTAGTCTTAGGTCCCAGAGTGTTGCTGGACTAAAACTCCCAGACGCCTTCCTTGCTAGCTCTGCTGGCCAGGATTTCTGGGAGTTGTAGTCCAAAGACATTTGGGGACCCAGGTTGGGAAGCACTGGGCTAGAAGGGCAAAGAGATTGGAAAGCAACATTCCCAAGGAGTGCCTTGTGTAGGTAGCTTCCTTCGTTTCAAATGCAGGCAGGCTAGCAATGAATTCCAGATTCCTTTGCATGGGCTTTTCAACAACATGGTGACTGGTGTATTTCCTAGACTTCTCTTTCTGATACGATGGACCCACTTTCCCCGTTTGTTGTAATGTGTTTATAGCACTCTATGACTTGAATTGAGTAACAGGAGTGTCGCATGGATTAAAACTAATACACTGATGGGAAATAGCACTGAACACATTTCTTCCGGTCCTTGTAGAATTCATGTCTTCAGATAATTAGCTGCTTTTCTTAAGCAGCCGTTTGTTTGACATAAGCTGTCATTAATAAGATATCTTCTGCCTGACATGGTATCTTCCACATGTGGTTGTCATGACAGCCACTCGGCACTTGCAAACTTGGAGAATGGAGGTCTCTTCCTCTTGAGTCTCATTTTCCTATTCAGATATATACATTTCCTTTCCATTCCCAAGAGCCTAATTATTATTGCTATAATAAGTAATAATGGATTATCAGACCACTTTAAGCCTGTGTAAACTTCTCTTAATGCACAGCAACTTGTAAAGCTAATACGAGGGTTGGGAGCAGAGAGCGGAGCAAATATTCCCGTCTTGGTTTCTTTCCCTAGGTGACTGTGGGCCTTTCTTTAGTTCTAAATCATCCACAAAGCATTGATTTGGATGGCTTTTGGAATAAAAACCATTGTGAAGAATTGATACGACAGAGGTTTATAATACCAAGGATTGGGGCCGCGTGTGCCAGGGAATAGAGTGGGTTGTTTTCTCGGCTCCATATGAGTTGACCTCACCCAGTGATATTGATTGGCATGAGATTTCAGAGAGAGAGAGAGGAGGAACACAAGGCATAACTGGAATGGATAATTTGCTGCCCCAAAATAGAGTGACGGTCACCAGCATAGTTTTGAAAGAGGATAAGAGAAACTTACAGGGTTAATGCTGAGCAAACGGATCACTAATTACAGAGTCTGTCAGGATTGAGGAGCCATGCCCTGCATCTGGATGTCCACTGGCTGGCCACCCTTGGCATCCAATGCTAGACTAGTAGTTCTACGCAAATGTGTTTATAAGACAGAAGTTTATGTCTGCTATGGACATTGCATATGTTATATAGATCAAGGAGGCATGTATTAGAAGGAATGTCAATGATTCTCTTTCATTGGTCACTCTAAATATGTATGTTGTCTAAGGGATTAACTGTATTCCTAAGGGATCCAGAGCACACTTGTCTGTAATGTTGCCTGACACTTTGAAAATTGTGCGTGCGTGTATGAGTGTGTGCTTTAAATGTTATGTGTATATCTACATGTGGATGCACGTATGCTAGGGAGTGTTTTGCAGCACAATGCAGGGCCAGGAAGCAATTTTCCTTTGGGTTTGACAGACAAGCAGTCAGGATCTGTGGATTCATTTAGTAATATTAGGATTGCCTGGACAGGCCCAGAGGATGCCATGGCAGTGCCATTTCAGGTGACAGGTACTGAAAGAGGGAGGTGGGAATAACTGTTATTATAATTCTGGAAATTGTGAGGTTGCAAAGCAGAGCAGCAACTCCAACCCAAACAACCCAGAAAACCTAAATGCCATGAATTAAGATCATTTTTTTTCTTTTTCTTTTTTCAGTTTTTCCAATTTTTTGGAAAATAAAAACCAAAAATGGGTTTCCCTCCCCCACCCCCATATTTTTCTGTTGTTTTTTTCCTCCCAGGCCTTCACATCTCTAGCCAGAACAGCAGACCTCAGTTAGACTGGGTAACTTTCAGATGCCTTTCAGCTCTGTTACTTCTAGACTCTTCCCAATTCCTTTGTGTGCACTGCAGTACTCTCTCTGTTAAATGGGTAACAGAAGAGACCGTCCAGATGTTTCTTGAACTAGATAAGGATTCAATAAATCAAACATGAGGTGGAGAGAGAAACTAATCAGATGCTGGCAGGATCTTGCGAATATTAAGTATGTGCATAGTTAGGAAGCCTTGATCTGGAAAAAAAAACCTTTAAGAGGCCAAACCAGTAGTATGTCTATCACAATTTTGGCACCTGGGCAGGGAAGATAAACTATTTGGGTCTGGGTGATTTTTCTCAGTTGATCCCATCCAGAGTTTGACTGACATGGAAAGACCATTTGTTCGGAAGAGCTGGGTTGGTATCTTCCAGAATGATCAAGTTGCCAGGTGTCTTACATAGATGGCCAAAGGCCTGGCTAGTTTGCTGTATCTATTGTCCCATTTAACTTGGATGTTGAATATATTCAGGTAGTTAATGGTATATAATGCATTGTGTAACCTATAAAGGTAAAGGCAAAGGTTCCCCGTGCGTATGTGTGCTAGTTGTGTCCGACTCTAGGGGCAGTGCTCATCTCCGTATTCAAGTCGAAGAGCCAGTGTCGTGCAAGTCCGTGGCCATGTGGCTGGCATGGCTGCAAGGAAACACTCTTTTTATCTTCCTGCTTTTTACGGCGGTACCTATTTATCTAGTTGCATTTACATGCTTTCGAACTGCTAGGTTGGCAGGAGTTGGAGTTAACAGTGGGAGCTCGCTCTGTTGCGTGGTACTCGGGATTTGAACCTCTGAGCTGTCAAATTTGTAGCCGGAAGTTTTCAGTGCTCTAGCATGCTGAGCCACCACGCCCCACTTGTAACCTATAAGGTGCTACTTAAAACAGCTTCTGGAGAGTGACTGATCCCTGTTGTTTCTGTATCAGCCGCGGTCAAGATTACTTGCTTCACAGCAAAAATATCTTGGCTTTTGTTTCCTTGATTGCATTCGGAGAGCCACGACTGCTTTCGTCTATAAGCTTTGGACTAGAGAGTATGCTTTTAAGCACTGCCACCAGACATCTGGGCCTTCCCCTTGCTTCGGCGGGGTGTTGCAGAAATAAATCGGGCAATTCCAGTTATACCATCCTTAGCTTATTGTTGCTTGCATAATTAAATTTGTAAAACTTCACATAATTAGCAATGTGTAGACTGCATAATTAAATTGTTAAAAAGCCCAGAGAGAGCTTTAAGCACTGTGGGAGAGAATATAAGCAGCACACTTTGTTTTTTGTTTTTTTAAATCAGAAGAGGGTCACACAGATATGGATAGCAAACTTCAGCATGGAGTATATTTAGAGTGGGCATAGAATAATGTTGGGGACTTTTTCGGCGTATGATTTCACAATAGATTGCATGCATCCCTTGCTGCACAAGTCTCTCCCCCTCCCCCCCCCCGCTGCCCTGCATTTGCAGCAATTGGTTTTGTATCAATCGCAATAGAAGCTATTGGGGGGGGGGAGGTCTCATGTCCATGTGTGTAGGTAAAGTTGCATGCATGAGGATGAAAGTTACAGGGAACATTGACTGCATACATAATCAGGATAGCCTTATACAGTGTTTTGAAGTGTTCCACTTATTTAATTTGTTGTTGTTGTTTCAATGTATATATTGTCCCATAGTGCTTAAAATGCCCTTGGGCAATTTAGAACATAACTGTAATGGAATACTTTGCCCCCACCCCAGTTGAATGTGGTACTAAGATCACCAATCCTGGAAGGATGGAAGGTTGAGTCAACCTTGAGCTGGATACCTGAGCTTGTTGGGATCGCACTCAGTTTGTAACAAAGGCTTGATGGCAACACTGCACTTTCACCACTGCACCAGGAAGCTCAGTATGTGATTGAACCGTGGTGGCTGGGGGTGGTGGTGGTTTATACATTGTTTTATCCTATGCCATGCAACAGCTAAGGTGGGCTGGTATAACTCCTCCTTATTGAAAAGAAGGGGACCAAAGAGTATGGTGGGAGGTCACCACAATCAATCTAAAGAGGAGACATGATATATCCAAAGTTTTGTTTTATTGATTCACAGAAGAGAAAAAATGTTTAAATAGAATTGGGGAAGCAAGGCAGCACCTTCTAGGTCTCTTTTCATGTCTCTCCTAACACAAGTTGAACAATATCACTGTTATTACTGAAGACGATTGTTCCTCTCCTTCCATTCCTATTAGGCTTGCTGGAAAGCCAGTTCTTATTTCAAGCCACACAGAGCAACCTCTTACCATTTGTAATTTACACTGGCTTGCTTTTACAAGAAACAAGATCTGTACTTCCTGCTTGACTGATAAGGGTGCAGTTAAAACCAAGCACATCCGTTAAATTGAACAAACAAGAGATGAAATAGATCCCCCCTCGTCCCAAATTACCTTCCAGAGGCCATGATTAGTGCTTTTGCAGCTGGTGGTGGGTGGGGTGGGGTGGGGAATCTGCAGGGAAATAATTTATTTGCGTTCAACTGAGCTTTGAGAACCACTTGTTACACTTTTCTTTCAAAAGAAAATTTCCCTTGTAGTTCCATTACCCTGATTCTGTGGAAGCTCCTGTTTAAATGCAGAGCATCAAGCAGTGTAAATAAATAAATAAATCTAATGTAGGAATAGGAAGAAGAGCCATGCTGAACCAGATTGAGGGCCCATAGCTTGCATTTTGGACTACTTGAGACATGGTGTGGTGCAAGCTATTTCCCAGCAATCACGTGACATGTGGGCAATAACACTGCAGCCCAGCCCTGATTGGACATCAATAGGCCTCCCTCTTATGGGTACTGGGCAATTCTCCACTGGATAAAAAAGTAATTTTAAAGGAAGATCACTCCCAGCAGTGTCCATTTCTGGGCCAATGAGACATGCACCATTCTTGCCATCTGATGGGACCCTGAGCTTGTGCCCCTCGTGGCATATTCTAATGGTGATAATCCGAAGGCAAGGGCCACTAATAATGGAAAGAGAAGCTAGCTTTTGATCCTGTGCATGTGCTCAGTCCTGCTGGACAACAAGCCGTCAGTTCTCCAAGCGATTCTAGGTAACCCCCCTGAAATTTGGAAACGTTTGGAGTTCAGGGGGCTGAGTTATGAAACTTCAAAGGGGGTGCCTCTCGGAAAAAAAATCTTTCTATTGGAATCGGAATTTCGGAAGCCAAGCCATGGGTGATCATAGCGCTGCCTCAGCGTGGCTTCCAATTCAAATTAGAAAGATTTTTCCCCCAGGGGCACCCCTTTTGGAGCTTCATAACTCAGCCCCCTGAACCCCAAATGTCAGGGGCTTTCAGGGAAGAGGTTGAGCTCCCCTGCCATTGTTTCTGCTAGGACAAATCATTTCATTCTAGAGGGGGAAATGATGTTTCATGACGAAACAAAACAAATCGCATCCTACCATTTTGTTAGGTAATGAAATAATTCATTACCTAATGAAACGACAGAACAGTGTTCCGTTTTTCATTTCGTGCCCATCTCTGGTCAATATACGCTCACTCTCTCCTCCTCCTCTTCCCACTACAAATCACCCATTTTATTCTTCCTCTTAGTAAGTTATGTGAGGCAGCGGGGGGGGGGGAATTGTGGGATAAGGCAAGGTACTGAAAAACAAAAAGCACGAAAAAAGAAATCATGGGCTTGTAGTCAGTCTGCTTCTTTTCCTAGAAAATGTGTATTTCATTTTGAGTAACAGAGATGGGAATGGTCCCCACGGTGCTGGAGTGCATGAATGTTGCAGAGCTCTTGACGTGAATGCGTAGCTGCCTCTCCGTTTGTGAGTTCTCCGTGAAATGTCTAGTCCAAATGAAGGAATGTCTCCACCACCATGCTCTTGTTTTATTGTACTGCAGCAGGCAAGTAAATCAGTGGAAGGCCCACGACTCACAGCCGACGCATGGGGGGTGGGGGGTCTGGATGTGTCTGTGCTATCAAGGTGAGAAAGGAGGGGTCAAATAAAAATAAGATAATCCAGTTGGAGCCTTGATGTATTTGCATATGGGCTTTTTAACTGTTTGGGTTACTGGCTGCTAGGCGTTGTGGTTGGAGCTGCCAGAAGATGAAATGCGAGGAACTATGTATAATAATAAAATCAATTGGACTGTTTCCCCAGTAATTCTAGAGAACTGATGCATCATTAATGTTGGTAATATAGTGGCTGTCAGATCACAAACTTCTCAATAAATGTGCAGCTGGCAGGCTTTGATGGAAATTGGAGGCAAGCAGCGAATGAGATTTAGGGCTTTGATATATGGGGTGTCAGGCATGCAATGAAGGTTTTATCAATTTCTGTCGCTTCTGTGTCTTGTGCTCACTACACATGTGGCCTTCCTTGCCATTTTCTGTGGGTGGCTGCCGTGCTAACTGAGCTTTTTGAATGCTTAGTGAGGGGGATATTGTTTTTAAAAGAAAGCAGGGCTGTTTGTGTTTCTGATTGGCTGCTCAAATGCTCCTCGACGTTCTTATGCCTTCATGTCTAAGTGAGCAGCGGTTGGATATCTGTGTGTTTAGCTAATGCAAGCAACCTGGGGTTATTGAGTTATTTCCTTCCTTATTCAAAGGCTTCAGCAGGAGCACATGCAAGCAAGTAACATGCTGCTGGGCATAGGAACTGGCCTCCTTGCTTCTTTCAGGGCAGGCTTTTTAGTCCTTAGGGCTGGAGTAGGCAACTCATGGACAGGCAACGGCTACTAGGAACCTATAGGCCAAATTGCATAGCTTTGCGTAGCTTTCCACCTCTCCACAGAGAAGCAACACAGGGGTAGATGATACAAAGCAGGGCAAGCAAAGGGGTCTTCCGTGGAACACAGAGAGCATGTCAGCACAAAAGCAAAGTAAAAGTGTTCTGCTTATATACCACCCCATACCACTTCAAGTAGTCTCTGAGTGGTTTACAGTTTAATAGCAGTATGCAGGTTACACATCCCCCCCCCCCAAGCTAGCTGGGTACTCATTTTGCTGACCTCCGAAGGATGGAAGGCTGAGAGATCCTTGAGCCTGCTACCTGGGAATGAACCCCAGGCCGTGAGCACGGTTTTACCTGCAGTACAGACATTTAACCACTGTGCTCCGGGTCTCCTAACAAGGCATTTGTTAATGTCACCATCAAGATCAAGCAGCAATGTATTGAACTCATGGGAGAAGTGTGTATAGTTAGGGGTCATGTCTTTTTAAATAAGCTATATGCATGGTGCTTCTTGCATTCCTAAGAGTTGTGGGTGAGTAGGCACTGTAGAGATGCATTATTGCCTTTGTACCTGCCTTGTGAAGCAACCTCACTGAAATAGACAACGGAGATCTCAGCTGACCTATTTCCTAAACAAACTACAGTGGTACTTTTTATAAAAGAATTAATTCGTTCCAAATGAAATTATGTTAAGCAGATTTTCCTTTATACAAATTTCACATAGGAACGTACTGAAAACAGAATAATCCCTAATTGCGGCCATTTTTATGTTGTATGGATTTGCCCCATAGATGATTCTGTTAAGCAAATTTCCCCTATTTCCCGAATTTTTTATGTTGTACATATTTTATGTTATACAAACTGTTTGTTATATGAGGGTCCACTGTTCAATACTATATAGTACTCATAAATGAATCAATGCCTTCCACTTTGAAGCCTAAGGCATGGCCATTGTTCTGTATGGTCTGCTTGGGTGATGGGGGAACCATTGAGCATCCTGAACTAAGATCAGAGTAAGCAAGCCTATTTTTAACCATAAGCCTCACAATGAAAGGTTGTAGGACATCAGGTCAAGATTGTACAGCTGTAGTAGCCATGTATTTGCTGCACCACAAGGAGTCAAGCGCATGTCAACTCAACCAATTCAAAGATGTCTTTGTCATTGACCTACCATTGGCAGGAAATGGAACCAGAACATATTACCTGTGGCCAAGTTTAGCACTTCCTTGTGAGTTATTGTAAATATCAAATGACAGCCTTTTGCAAGGTTAGGTCAGTAAGGGCGTAAATGGATGGAAAGTGGGACAAATATCTGGAGGTTTAAGGAAAAATAAATAGAGCCGTTTGCTAAGAACAAATACTGATAAGGCTGGTTGTGTTAGAACATAACCCTGTACAGGCTGGATGGAATATTCAAGCAGATGGATGAAGTTTGCTTTCAGGTTTGCCCTCCTCTAGTCTTTTCTTTCAAGCTTGAAGACATTACTGTTTTGGATGGTGGTTCCCAGAATCCTCCAAGCCACTGAGAGACTCTGGGTGGTATCATCCCAAAAATGCAGTGGTGCCCAGGAGTGCTCTTCTTAGAATGTTTTGTTTGTATCCTCTGTAACAGTGGCGGCGAACCTTTGGCACTCCAGATGTTTTGGACCACAACTCCCAGAGTGCTAAGCCTATATTGCCAGTGACAAAGGACTGTGGGAGTTGTGGTCCACAACATCTGGAGTGCTTAAAGTTTGCCACCACTGCACTATAATATAATAGAAGATACAGACACAACTGGACAGCTTTTTTGGCATGTGTAAAGTTTGCCACCACTGCTCTATAATATAATAGAAGATACAGACACAACTGGACAGCTTTTTTGGCATGTGTCAAGTCAAAATTAAACGTTGCTTAATTGGCCTATCTAATGTGTTGAATATTCATTCAATTCCTTAAAATCCCTCTGTTTTATTAATGTGACATAGGGCGTTTATACATGACCCCTAAGCTCCGCTGCAAATGGCTCCCAGCTCCTTTGCTTAAAAATGTTTCCCCACCAGCTCCGGAGCTAACAGAAAATTAAGTGCGACCCCGCCCACATAAGCACAACCCAGAGCACCTTTCAAGTACCTGCTCTCTGGAGGTGAAAATTATTTGATGCGGTGCAACGATAGTGAGTGCGGGGCTCTCCTCGCTTCTGTTTGCTGTTTTTTGGCTCCCGCCCCTTTAAGAGCTACTTAAGAGCTACTGGAATGTTGCCCCGGCAAGAGCCGGCAAGAGCGAGAGGCAGAACGGAGGTGAACCACGGTCTTTCTTCCTTTGTTTTCTCCCTCCCCTCACGCAGCCGGCAGCCAGGGTGGGGACACAGGAAGAGCGACAAGCCCCTAAGATCTCTGGTCCGAATTTAAGTGGCCAGCGGATCTTAGGGGTCATGTAAAAGCGCCCATATTGTTCGGACTTGTACCCAGGATTCAGAAAGCCAGGAATTGTCCCAATATTGCCGCATAGTATCATGCCCACATTGCCAGCAGGAAAAAGAATGCCAACCTTCACATAACAAAGGGCAGACTAAATGTTGACAAAACCAAGGGCAGGATTCAAGAAGGTCCACAGCAGGCATGTCCAAACTTTGGCCCTCCTAATGTTTTGGACTACAGCTCCCAGAATTCCAAGCCTGTATTCCCAATGGCAAATTACTGTGGGAGTTGTGGTCCAAAACATCTGGAGGGCCAATGTTTGGACTTGCCTGGTCTACAGCAGTGGTGGTGAACCTTTGGCCCTCCAGATGTTTTGGACCACAACTCCTACAGTTCTTTTGTCATTGGCAATACAGGCTTGAAATTCTGCGGGTTGTGGTCCAAAACATCTGGAGGGCCAAAGGTTCACAACTACTGGTCTACAGAATACCTTTGTCAGTTTACTACCATTGTTGGAAAAAAAAAAGCCCCAACAATAACTTTGTGTTTGGGTGAGAAGTGGTTACAAAAAAAGGAGCCCGCTGCTTGGATTTTTCTTTGTGTGTTGCCACTTTGTGAATGGCACTTTATTGGAGATACAGTACTTTTTAAAAAAAATGAACATTACACACCACGGGGCCACTTTTGGAATTTCTTCATGCCCCCGAAGCTGGAAGCCAAAAGGCTAAAGCATCCAGAAACTTCAAAAGGGTTGGCAGCTCAGCTGATTTGCTCAGTTAGAAAAAGACATGTTTGTTGGAACCACAAGCTTGCTCCCTCACAAGATTTTGGGTGCACTTTTCAATTTTTCTGTAGCAACCAGAATTGCTAATGGCCCACACGTATCAATGGGTAATGAGTAAGAGGGAGTAGATCAGTGGTGGCTTCTTCATGCCCCCGAAGCTTTGGACCACAACTTCCACAGTCTTTTGTAATTGGCAGTACAGGCTCGGAATCCTGGGAGTTGTAGTCCAAAACATCTGGAGTGCTGAAAGTTCACCACCACTGGATTAAATATTCGTTCAAACCTGCTGCCTGACGCTTGTCAGGTGAGGACTGCAAAAGTCCAAATGTCCCAGTCAGCATAGCCAATGGCAAGGTGTATTTGGAATTGAAGTCTGAAACATCTGATGGACCAGATGTTTCCTATTCCTACTGTGAAGTTCAGTTGGAGCATTTTTCCCCTTTGGCAAGCAAGCTCTGTAACTGGCCTTTGTATATTCAACTGTACCAACACCCTTGTCAAGAACAGGAAATGGTACCCGTTTCCTTGAACCCAATTTTCCCTCCCAGTCTGTTGCTTGCAACTGGATTGAGTTTGACTACAGGCCAACTGCATGGCATACATATTGTCCTTCAAAACAAAGCCAAAGAAACCAATCCCACCCTTTCCCTCCTAGTCCCAATTGCACCAGTGAAATCCAAGCACATATCTTATATTGGCCTCTCTTGATAGGCGTGGTGCAACTTCCATATTGTTACCATGCCAGATCTAGATTTTGACCAACATTTGTTGACATGATGGTGGTGTTGGTTGTGAAGACGATTGTAGGGAAAGAAAATTGGGCCAGACATTGGTAGGTTTACCCAGAATCCTGCCTAGAAAGTTCTGACAAATTGACTAATACAGTATTTGAAATGCTGTTGAAGATTCCACAACATAGTATCCTGGACTATATGTTATCAGACTTTATTCATTGTTCCATTAGATACTTCTTCGGCATAATTTAACACTTTGCAGTAGCCTGCGCACATCCTCAAGAGACGTGTACTCTCCCTCTCTCCTTCCACCCTGCCCCACCCTAACCCATAACTGATTTGCCCAAAAACACAGCTATTGAACATTGCTGCAGAAGTACAAGTCTTAAGAAACTGTGTCCAGATCAGTTTATATTAGTAAAGGAAGAAAGAGTCAAAAGTAGTTTGGTGAACAGAGGTGGTCAAGCACAGATGGAAGATAGTAGAATTTTGACTCAGGAAAGAGTCTACTTGATTTACAATCTCTTTTCAAAGGTCTCTGTTGCTGTATGGCTGAGTCTTCTGTGGTGATTGTTTTGGTGTGAAACTCCATTAATGATTAGAATTAGAATATTGCACAGCGGTTGCCATTGCTTCATCCTCCACAAACAGTACTGTAAGAGGTACAAGTGTACTTGCTTCTGCTTTGACTTTGAGCCGACCCTTCTCTTTTCAGCCTAAAAGCTTGGATCCGAATAGTAGCCACAACTAGAGTAAATCAGTAGAACCTATATAAGAATTGGCTCATGGTGCAGCACTTCAGGTCAATAGATTCACAGTAGTTGGGACTGCCAATTAGTTTTAGGCCAGGTTGCTTGACACATCCATTATCTTGTGTTACGCTCAGGGCCGGTGCTAGGTTTTTTTGCGCCCTAGGCGAGGGGCGGGGGGTGGGGCGGCAGGCGAGCGGGAGCAGGGGTGGGCAGCAGCAGCGGCGGCAGGTGGGGGACAGGCGGGGCGGTGGGCGGAGCGGGGCGCCAGGGGGCGGCAGATGACGGGGGCCGGCGACAGGCGTGGGGGGCAGATGGCGATGGGCACGGGGGTGGGCGGCGATGGGTGCGGGGGGTGGCGGGTGGGCGGCGATGGGAGGTGGGGAGACGGACGGCGGTGGCCAGCAGCGGGGGGTGTTGGGGGCAGCAGGCTGGCCAGTGCCCCCTCTCCATTTGGGTGCCCTAGGCAACTGCCTAGTTCGCCTTAATGGACGCGCCGGACCTTGTTATGCTAGTCTTGTCTGGCTGTGTTGGCCCTCTAAACTGTATAGAGTGTGAGTTAAATCCATTTGTTGGCACACCGATCAGATATTTTGTTATTATTATTTTTCAGTGCCTGCTTACAACAGGAATGGGGAACATATTTGGCATTTCATATGTTGCTGGACATAAACTCCCATCATTCCTAGCCAAAGTGGTCAGTAGGGAGGAATGAGGGGATTTGTAGTCCACTAATATGGTGGAAGGGGGAGGAGCGGTTTCCCATTCTTTAGTAGGGTGATACAAGTCCTAGCCTGGACATTTTGCAAAGCAGAATTGAAAGATTTAATTTCATGTAAGCAATAGCTTGTGCTGGTATATAACAGAGAACAGACCTTTCCTTGTTCCTTTTTTTAAAAAAACTCCATCTTCCGTATAGGAAGAAAGCAAAAAAGACTGTTGCTCCGGTTTATCAATGCAGCTAAAGAAAAAACAGCTCAAAATATTGCACTGCTGGAAACTTTAGAATTAGTAAAAAGGAAAGCAGGCTGATTCTGTTTCTAATTAGTCAAAGCAAATTAATGTTGGCTCCTCCTGTGGTCCTAAAATAAATTTGGTAATCACTTCTCATCTGTTCTCATTTTTCTTTGGAACAGTAGTATCAGCAACTGAGTTTGTGAAACAAAACTAAGTAGCAACTAAAATTGTGCCTTGCTAAGCACTTAGCTGCTAGATTTTGTTCGTCTGCCCCCTATCTTAGGGCCTTTTCAAACGACCCTTAAGATCCGCTGGCCACTTAAATTCGGACCAGAGATCTTGGGGGTTCGTTGCTCTTCCTGCGTCCCCACCCCTCCGTACTTCCTTGCTCCTGTCTGCGTGTGGGGAGGGAGAAAAAAAGAGAGGAAAAAATGCAGGCTCACCTCCGAAGCCGCCCGGAGCCCTGGCGTCGTCCTGATTCCTTCTCTTAAAGGGGCGGGAGGCAAAAAAAATAACAAACACAAACGAGGAGAGCCCGGCACTCTAGGTTACATCCGGATCTGGGGATTTTCACCCTCCGAGAGCAGGTACACGAAAAGTGCGCTGGGATGCGCTTAGGTGGGCGTGGTCGCACTTAATTTTCTGCAAACTCCGGAGCTGGTGGGGAAACAATTGTAAGCTCCGGATCTGGCAGCCGTTTGCGGCGGAGTTTAGGGGTCGTGTACAAATACTATAAGTCAGTTAATATAGTTATCATTTTTTGGCTTTTGTATAAGGCAGGACTGGTGAAATGGTGGCCCTCTGGATATTTTTCAACTCCAGTTCCCACTGCAATCTTAGCCATCCTGGCCAGTGTTCAGATGTGATGGGAATAGGAGTTAATCAAGATTTCAAAAGCCAAAGGTTCTCCGCCTTGATATGATGGGTCCTAGTATTTCATCCATTTGCCCTATATTATGTTGGTACCTAGCATACAGTAATCTGTTCCGTAAGGCACATGAATCTTATTTTTAGTACTGTTATTCAAATGACTGAGCAAGCAGCAGTCAAAGGAAGAGGACAGTAGGAAAGATCTGCAAACAATCAATTGAAATACAGTATCATGCATAGATTTTCATGAGTTCATCATTGCACCTAACTTAATTTTGGGAAAAGTACAGGTGATAATCCAACAGATGGTTTTGGGTTCCACTAGTGGTTCCACAGACTGTGGTGCAACATTGTTTGGAAGCAAATACTTGAAACAGAGCCGGGAAATGTGTGGTTCTTCAGAAGCTGTTGGAACACAACTTCCATGATCTTCAACACTGCCTATGCTGCGTAGGACCAAGGGAGTTGCAGTCGGACAAATCATGAAGCCAGTATACACCATCCAGAGTACTGAAGTTGTAAAGAGTAGTCAAAAGCGTCTGTGTCATGGTTTTTCCAAGGAAGAAAGCAGGTTTCTCTCAGGTAGCAGAACCTTTGTGTTACCTATCAGAATGTTGTGAGTTCATATAATGCATTTTTGTGCTTTTGTCCATAATAGCTTCCACATGCGGAATCTCAACGTATGTTTAAATTCAGAGTTTGATCTGTGCTGGATGCCTTCAGATTTTTCTGTGGGTTGGATTGACGCCATGGCCTTGCCTATCCCAAGCAATTACATGCGGAATGAAGCGAGACATCAGTGGCCTCATTCTGTTGTCCTTGCAAAGGTGCCGTACCTGTTGCTCACCTCTGCAAATACAAATGTGTATGGCTGAATTCCTCACCCTGTGTGACTTTGAGCAAGTCATCCGCATGTCTCCCCATTGCGTTTTGTGGGGAATCTGAACTAGAGCCGAACAACCTCAGTATCTGTCACTGTCTACTATAGACAGTAGGATTTGATGAGGAATATCTGGCGGTGTCAGGAAGAATAGGTGATAACTTTTATTAAATTATGTAGTCCCGGCTAATCTGTTCACACACAGCTATGCCTGTTAGAAGTGACAAACTAATATGCCATCAGACTTGACAGCCCCTTAGTTTATTGTACAAACATGGAGCAAACTGTCATTTAAATGCTTTGGAAGCGATGAGTTTGAGATAAAGAGGAAATGTATTCCTCTAAGCAACAGCAGTTAAGAACAACTGCATCTATATGTCAGGGGGAAGGGAAGGACCTGTAAAAGAACAAGGAGATGGATTGAGTTTACAGACTCAAGTAAACATGGAGCAAAGGCACACCATTTGACATTTTTTTGGTCTTCTAACAGGTAACGTCTAGCGTGCAGAAGAAAACAATGAACAGAGCATGCATCAGGGTTTCTTAAGTGTGAGGATACTGTACCTGTGCCATAATAACTGCCTTAATATACCCAGTCTTTTCTGATTTCAAAAGCCAAGCACAGTTAATCCTGGATAATCCTTGCATGCATGATCATCAAGCAATACCCGGTACATTTCCAGGTCGAACGTGGAACGAACCCTATCTCGAGAGCTGTTGCCAGTCAGAGTTGACAATGCAGGAGTAGATGGACTGAAGCTTCCTATGGGCTGCCGCTTGGGCTATTCTTGCACATTAGCACTGCTTTGCGCATGACTGAGAGTATTTTGACACTTGAGAGGTAAGGCAGCTGCCCAAGGAAGTACAGTGGTACCTTGGTTTAATTAATTCATTCTCCGGGCCATTGTGTACAGTATTGCAAAAAAGTCTTAAACCGAAATGTGGTTTCCCATAGGAATGCACTGAAAGCCAAATAATCCGTTCCAGAGGTCAGAAAAAAAGGCAATTTAAAATTTTCTTAAACCAAGGCATCCCCAATCCTGATAATTTCTTTTCTTCAACCAAGGTTTTCTTTAACTGATGCATTCTTAAACCTAGGTACCACTGTAATGGATTGGGATAGGGTAGAAGTACAAAGAGGTCAAAGAGGCAGAAGACGGATTGAGGAAGGATGTCAACAAGGGATGAATATGAACACAGAGAACACTGTGAATTTGTTAATTTCTAGGAGTTCAGGGGATGTGGCACCAAACGATGTGGGTCCTCCAGAACAAAGGCTCCAGCATTTGGGGGAGGAGATGGAAATGGGACAACAGCGGAGACTTCTAAGACTAAAGGACATCTTTCTACAGACGAGAGATGATGGAGTGACTTCATTGTGGTTTTTAATATTGTATTTGACATTTGCTTGCATGATTTGTAATACTAACAATTATTATGAAAAAAGCCAGGTGGCTTTTAGTAATGTAGATGCTGTTGTCATGTGCTGTCAGAATTCTTACGTCCTATCAAGTCATTTCTGACTTACGGTCACTCTAGTATGGTTTTTGAGGCACGTGAGATTGTTTCAGGAGCCACATGAGTTTCCATGGCTAAGTGAGGAGTTGAAGCCAGGTCTCTTACCCGTTACAACACACTGCCCCAAATTTTGATACACACCTCCATCTGGAAATGTTCCCGGTCCATTTTCTGTACTAGCATTGAGACACAAGCTTGAGGTGACAAAGCTGTTTGCTGTTTTAATTTAAGTCACCTAAGTCTGTTTAAGAATACACCTTTTGGGGCGGGGTGGGGAGCATGCTAAATGATTTCACTTCCATGTCTGTTTGTCCAAATAAATAAATCCTGAATTGATTGCAGTTCTGGCATTAAACTGTTTTGAAACTCTGGTGTCTTTATAAGACGTTTATTGCTCAGGGAAGGGCCAATGAGACGCCGGCTCTTCCCCCCTCCCACAAGGTCTTATGGGAATCTTAAGAGAATCATGGTATTCCCAGGAGTGAAGTAGGCTGTAAAGCAATGCATCCTGTATTCGTTCTTTAACCCCAGCCAGTAATTGCTCAATCTGAGTGCCACCCATTTAGTGACTTTAATTCGTACCCAAATGAGGAGCTAATAGCACTGGTTTAAGCCAAGGCAGATGCTGGGCAACTTTCCCTCAAGTATTCTGCCAATGCGCTTTTCTTTTTTTCTGGCCTGTAATATCCATGTTATGTTTTTGGCTCCTCTCTTTTAAGAGCCTGCCAGCCATGCCAAACCGTGTCGTGGGTTTGTAAAACTGGCCAATTAAATCATGGCTGAAGACATGTATTTCCCATTTGTCAGCTCCAGATCCCAAACGTAACACCTTTTTGCTTCCAGAGAAAAAGTTGACTATCGTAATTCCACTTGCCGAGATGAATAACTATCTAGACAAATACTATTTATTTAAGCCTTTCCGCAACCACATTTTTAATCTTACCACCTATAGCTATATGTCTGTGAAGATTCTCAGTCATTCATGTCAGTTTATCTGGAGCCGTAGCAACTGGACTTATTTTTTCTTGAGAGATTGAAATGTTTTGCTCTCATCCAAACAGCTTCATAAGTCTGAATAAAGGCAGTTGTGAGTCCTCAATTTTATAGTTCACTTTGACCTCTTGTCATCCTGGTATGAAACAGGCTTATAAGAGGAACAATGGCCTAAACAGGCATGTTTGGTAGACAACAGTCACAATAGCTTTAAGGTGAATGAACAATGGCCTAAAGTGCTAAAACCCATAAAGTATGGGTCGTTAGCTATGGCCTTGGTGGTGAAGGTGTGAAGTTATTTTTGATTTGCCTAGGTATTATTGAAATCACAGCCTGATATATGGAAGATAGACTGTGCCTGAGCCCCCCCTCCACTTCTGTTGAGGGGTATTTTCAATACTCACATGAATGGCTTCCCTGATCCCTCTCTCAAACCACATATCTTCTCTGTCTAATATGTGTACATCCTCATCTTTAAATGAGTGCCCTTTGTCCTTCATGTGGAGGTGTACTGCTGATTCTGGTCCTGAGCTGTTACCCCTCCTGTGTTGGGCCATCCTTCTGTTTAATGGCTGTTTATTTTCTCCAGTGTAGAGGTCTGCATACTCCTCACTGCATTGGACCACATATACTGTACTATATTGCTCCTTTTGTGTTTTGGTTTTTGGTCCTTTGAGTGGATGAGTCTCTGCCTTAGTGTGTTTGTGGGTTTGAAATAAACAGGGGTGTGGTATTTGCCAAAAATCCTTTTAAGCTTTTCAGACACTCCAGCCATGTAGGGAACGACTAGGTTTTTCCATCAGGTCAATGGATCAGGCTGATCCATTGTTCTTCTGGTAAACTATACCTAATTCTAAGTTCAGTGGTGGGTAGAATAACCTACCACAATTTTGTACAAGTAAACTGTTTCAGTGAACCTTTAAATGGTTGCCACTGAATCCTAATGAACCTAAAACTTGACTGATCACATTGTGGAATGAGGCATGCAGTACAGGAGCTGGTTGTGTTTATGACAACTTGAAGTTGTAAGCATCCAGAATTTTAAAAAACCAAATAAACTAATATTTTTACCACAAAGTGAAAAAGTCTTTTGATGGGGTTTTCTGGTTTCCAGTTGAACACACACACACAAAAATAATAGCAAGCACTACCAGGCAAAAATACCTTGTCTTAGAAAGGAACAGAACTAAGTCCATTAACAGCAAGTTTACCATGTAAATCAGGGGTCCTCAACCTAAGGCCCTGGGGCCAGATGCGCCCCCCCCCCCAAAGTCCTGAAACCGGCCCCCGGGACCAATTGCAACCCCCCTACCCCCCCACCTTTGCGAGCAAGCCAGCCTCCACAGCTGCTTCTGTTGCTGAGGCAGTTCAAAGCAGTGGGCTATGTTGCTTCTCCCACTCCCCCTAACTACCACCCAGATGATCAGCATGCTAGCTAGTGGGGCATTCAAAGGGGGAGGGCTACGGCAAGGTCCCCCACTTTGGGGGGGGGACTGTGGTCTGGCCCCCAGTGATGTCTGGGTCGTGGTGGACCGGCCCACTGTTTGAAAACTTTGAGGACCCCTGATGTAAATATATAAGTGTAGAAAAACTAGACTCCTATGAAAATAATAGATTTGCAGATTTTTAGATGAGCCTTTAGTTAGGTTTTTGATTCTCCATTTTGGAAAAATATAAAATCCACCTGCAAATTTAGAACTGTTGGACACCTTGATTTCTGAGACACCAAAGTTAGAAGTAATTTCAAAGTGTGAGGTAGGTGAAACAAGTGAATAGAAGCCAAACTGGGCTGCTCTGAGGGAGGAATGCCCCTTCACATATCTGAGTCCAAGTTTTGGTGATATAAAATTCCCTCCAGTGAAGGGCCCAGCTGTTGAATTCATTATTTTCCAGGTAATAATAATAATAATAATAATAATAATAATAATAATAATAATAATAATAATAATAATAATAATAATAATAATAATAATAATAATAAAGGCAGGGGGACATTTCTGTTTCTCAGTTTTTTGTATGGCGAACTGTTGCATGTGCTGTGTTTGGTATGACTTGGAGAATACAAAATATTAAGCCTTATTTTCTACAGACTTCCCCACAACCACCATGATTGTGGTGAGAGGTCTGTAGACATTGCCTTGGTAATTATTGGCAATCAGTTCAAGTTAAAAAAAAATGCATGGTGGTGCTGGGATATTGCTAGTCTTGCTTAAAGTGGAATAAGAATTGAACGCCTGTCTTAGCTTCCTGCTTCCTTTATCTTTTTTTCTTTCTTTCTTTCCTTGTGGAGTGCTGGAGAGAATAAAGAAGGTTATCACCCACAGTTCTCTGTAAGAAATGCAAGGTGAAAATGAATAAGATGTGTCTTAAGAATCACACCTGAGCATGGTTGGCCATGGTTGGAACATGCTGGAAAGAAGAATGTAAGCGAGGCTGGTCATTCTTGTAGTCAAAGTGTTCATGAAGTTATTGCTAGGAGTTGGAGGAAATTGAGTCTCTTCTAGTTCCCTTCTTGCTAGCTTTCCAGAGAGCTGGTAGTTCTGTGTTGTCCCATATGATTTTTGGTTTTAAAAATGCTTTTTTGAAAGTTGTTGGAGTTTCATGTTTGTTCTTAAACAATGGCTTTTATGTGTATTATGCATAACATTTAGGAGCCCTGCTGCGTTGAGAAGCGTTGATCAATATCCAGGAGTTGAGTCATAGCAACTGGTCTTTTTCTATTTTTATTTTTTGTGGGATCAAAATGTTTTGCTACTCATCATTCTTCAGTCTGAAGAAGCTACTTGGATAAGTAGTGAAACATTTCAATCCCACAAGAAAAGAAGTCAGGTTACCATGACTCAACTGCTGGATAACCTCACCTGGATTTGAGAATCTTAGTTATCCACAGACGTGTTGATCAATAGTTTTCATAAATAAATGAAATACGTTAATCAATGGAAATGCATATTTTTTCTTAACGTACATGAATGCCTCAACCCCTTTCATAATGTGCATATTTCTCCTGTTTTTCTTCTTGTGTGACTTTTGTGGATGCAGAAATTTTGATCTCCATCTTCCGGGCAGAGTTTTCTCTTTTTAAAACAAGAATTTTGAAGGATGAGGGGAAGGAAGAAGCAAGCACGTCCCATGAAAAAAATCAATTGCCCTTTACCCTAACAAAAAGGATAGCAATTCTCAATGACAATATATTCAACTTACCATACTTTCTTTTTCTCCCTTTTCAGATAGTGTTGAGGGGGAGGGATTGGTTTAAACCAATGGTTCTCAACCTGTGGGTCCCTAGATGTTCCTGAACTGCAACTCCCAGAAGCCTCCACCATTTGCTGTGCTGGCCAGGATTTCTGGGAGTTGCAGTCCAGGAACATCTGGGGACCCATAGGTTGAGAACCACTGCGTACCTTACTGTTTATTTTGGTTTTGTTCTTTTTGTGTTAAAAATTGGAAAAGAGTCAAAAAGCCAATATTGGATTAAGCTATTGTTCCATTCTTGGGAAGAAGCAAGTTAGTCCGTTCCTTGGAGAAACAAGGCTGCTTATGTTTCATCTGTGGGCCATGTGTAGAAGTTGTCATGAGTTAATATGACATTTATCTTATCTTTTCTGTTCTTTGTGCTCCTTCCCTCCACCCCCCTTTTGCTTTTCCTCTTATTAAAAATTATAGCAAAGAGCTGGTTCAGATTAGCAAGAAATGGCACATCCGTGAAATATCTAACATGATAAAATTAATGCTAACATATAAGATCAGGACCATTAAGATCCTAAGGTAATTAGAGATTGAATTAGCCTTGAATTGCATCTGATTTCATCTGTTTGAGATGGAAGACAAAGGAGCAGTATAATAACTGTGCAGGCCAAGCCTTTTAAGGTCAATTTATTCCTGTAGGGGAAAGGGGAGGAGAAGCAGGAGGAAGAGGAAGAGGACAATATTACTAAGATTTGCTTTATTCTTTCGGATTTTACACACGCACACATACACCCTCTCTCTGATTGCTGTTGATTGTCATGAATCGATTTCATTCGAGGACAGGGAATTTTCTCAACCCCTCTGACATGGATAATGTGCCATTGGTGTTGAACGGGTAGACTGTGGCGTAGGGCCGTTTTCTTATCCTAAGAGATGTGAAAGAATCACTCCCTTGCCCCACTTCTTGCCATCATTTTGTACAGCAGAGCTGCCGATTGTTCACATGACCTTGACAACTTGTATTCCCTGTGCCTCCATATCCTTAAAGAGAGAGTGAAGCATGGGCTCCCATTTGCTCCCATTGACATAATCACATAACGCATCATAAAGGCCATTTTAATCCTATAACATTGTGATATCTCCTATGGCGAGGTGATGTCTGGCCCTGGATCAACCTCAGAAGGGATAATAAGCATTTGAGACAGCAGTGGAGTGTGTGTGTGTGGGGGGGGGATACTCCTCGATGGGCTAAGACTCACTCTTGCTTGCCAGTTCTTCCCCCCCCCCTTTAAATTAAACTGAGCTAGACCTGAACAAGTCCCTCATTCTGTAGGAGATACCTCTTAATTTTTAATCAGTGGTTTGGGCTGTAATGTTTCTTCAGTAAATAAAAGTGCACTTGGGTGGTTGAAATCAGAATCCTCAACCGTCTGGGCTGAATTAGACCGTGTTTTTGATATGTTTGGCCCACATACGTACAAGAGGCTTTGGTTTTGGAAAGTGCTGAGCATGCGTACAAAAGTGTTCTTGACATTAGGCAGGCCAGTATCCTCAGCAGTATGTTGTACCAATGACTCAAGAGAGTAGAAATCTATAAAGGCAGTGGGCTCAACTGGTAAACCCTTAGGACAGGATTTGTACTATGCTGGTAGAGATTTGAGTATGGACAAGATTTAGCATACTCAGTACTAACATCTCTCTATTATCTCTCCAGGCAGTCCAAATTCCGTGGCTGTAAAAATTGGATGCTCTCCAAATTGCACCTAGTCAGTAAATTTGCATATTATTGTTTCATTATTGCAGAAATCTCACCTTGCTGATCATGGAGATGGATGAAAAACAGCACAGATGCTCTATTGTTGTTTGAAGAATTGGATGTTTTGCCTTAGCCACCATGCTAGCTTTCGAAATTCCAACAGGGATTGTCTGCATATCAGGTGGTCAGAAGAGTAACCATTTTTGCGTTCTCGTTCAGGACTGAGCCATCATCTACTTATGGGGCCCTGAAATCTGCTAACTGCAAAATGGGGGCTCATGTAGATAGACAAACACCGAACATTCAAGAAGAGTGTATTTCTGAGCACATGCTCCTAAATGAATTTATTACCAGTACCAGTTTGATTGGCATAAGCTTTGGTGGTGGAGGGGCAGCCCAATTTCTCACATGTATGGAATGTTCTTGGCATGGCAAATTATTGTAAGCATGTCTGGGTGACAAAGACACTGCATTTAGTTGAGCGAGAGGGTTCTAGAATGCAAGGACTAACAGTAATGTTTACTAAAATAGTAATATAAACAGTAATGCAATCAAACAATTGATGTTGACAAACGATTGGTGAATGGTAGCACAGGTACTAGTTTATAAATCAAAGTATTTCCCACCCACCCTGGAGTGACAAATAAGAGAAGAGTGAACAAGTGATAAATAGAGATGGGCACGACTCAAAAAATGGTGTTTCGTTTGTCGTTTGGTCTTTTAGGAGTCCGTTTCGGTTCGTTTTCATTTTTGTTGGGTTTTTCGCAAATTTTTCGTTTTTGTTTTCATTACGTAACGAAACGAAAAAACAAAAACAAAAACGAAAAATTGCTGTTTCGTTAGCATTCTTTTCAGTTCAATGCATTCGCCGCAACAAAAATGAAAACACGGCAAAAACATTTGTTTCGTTTCCGTTTCCATTTTGTTTTTGAAAAAAATTCATTTTCGTTTTTGTTACGTAACGAAATGAAAAAATGAAAACAAAAACAAAAATTTCGCTGAGTTGTGCCCATCTCTAGTGATAAATCACATTACAAGGATCTAAAACAAAAGGGGGCAGTAAGTTGCAGAGCCCCAAATGTGCTCCACCCCTCAAAAATTGAGGAATGGGCAGAATGGCTCAGAAAGTCCTATTGTATCTTCTAGAGAGAGTTAGGAGCAATTCTGTCATGTTTTGGCAGCTCCCTCACCAGTCTTGGGGTGCTACCCACCTTAAAATTCAATTTTTTAAAATTGGACTCTGGCAGAAACAAGAGGTCTTTCCAAGAGGGGAGGGGTACAATTTAGTTTCAAAAACAACAAACAACACCAAATTTAGTGGTGGGCCAAGACCCTGCGCCAGCCTCTCCACCCCAGCAAATTAAAATGATCTGGCAGCTATATCTGGTAAGAGGCGCTTTCTGAAATCTATAGGTTGCAAGCGATGTAAGGACACTGGACGTCATCAGTGACAACTTAAACTTAGACTGGAAGCATATTGGCAGCCTGTGTGGTTCTTTCAGAAAAACACAGAACTTCTTTTAAAATTTGACCTAGGGTAAGGTACAGGAAGTAATCTAATTTCCTGATGAATTCCCATTCAGCAGTTTCTCGTTGGGATCTGGTTTCCAAATTATTTTGTTCAAGATCTTGGAGTAGGATGGGCTGCTTATTCCTTGAAAATACAGTGCCTGTTGAGTGGGATTGTACACTATTCACATGGCTGCCTCAAAATAAGAAGCTTGTTTTCTGGTTTGGTCTGCTGGTAGAATTTTTGTGTGAGGTGTAAGAATTCCTGATGAGATCTGGCCAGTAGACTCACTGTACCTCTGTTGTTAGATGCAAGGTATGTTGCCCAGCATGGATATTTATGGAGCAGACAGACAGAGGTGCTAACGTTGTCAAGGGATGGGAAGCTAGTGCTTTACCTTTTATGAGCCCAAGTGGGTAGATCTTCTCTGTATGGTGAAGGACCCATGTTTCTTTCCTGAGTTGAAAGCAATAGCTATCAAGTGATGGGAAACACCAGTTTGATACTGTGATACAGAAAGAACGGTCATAACCTAAAAATGTCTAAAATTCAGGTGTGGATTTCAAGATTCTAGATATTTGAACTACACTGTAGGCTTCCTGAGACTGTTAGAGTAAGAGAAGGATGATAAAATTCAAGGAACCCTGGAGGCCACTAGCCCCATGGTGCAGTGGTTAAATGCCAGTACTGCAGGTAAAACTGTGCTCAGGACCTGGGGTTCAATCTCAGGTAGCAGGCTCATGGTTGACTCAGCCTTCCATCCTTCCGAGGTCAGTAAAATGAGTACCCAGCTTGCTGGGGTGGGGGCAATGTGTAGCCTGCATACTGTAATTAAACTGTAAACCACCCAGAGGCTAATTGAAGTGGTATGGGGAGGTATATAAGCAGAACACTTTTTGGTTTTCATTTAATAAATGTAGGGAATAAAAAACAATTTTGCATAAATATACATGTGTGTTTCTGTAGTGTCCAGTTTTTGCTTGGTTAAATCTCTTAATTTTCCTTGACCGATTTGTTTTATAATCCGTATAAATATTGAACATTAAAGCCTACTGTTTCACACCATAAATGGACTGAGTTGCAGAACTAAGGAACGGAGGAGGTGGAAAGGTTCAAGCAGGTCTTCTGTTTCCTTAATTTATTCGGTGCTTTCTTTTCTGTTGGTCTGCAAAATTTGAACACAGCCTCTCGAAAAGCTGCATGGGCTGGATCTTTCTTTCCTGCCCTGGTATTTCCCCCAGGCCTCCATCAATGTGGATCCAGCAGGAACAGATGTAAGCTGCTTATTATACAGTAGGCTTTGCAGAGAATCTACTGCTCCAAAATATAGTGATTGGGGACATTTTGAACTGGTTTCTTCTAGTTGCCTGCCACACATCAGCAGCATTCAGATGAGAGCTTATCCACCTTGGTCGTAGCACATCACAATAGATGCATAGTAGGACTTGCAGTTACCTGCGTCACAGTAAGACTTCAAGATTTCACTCGCTCCAAGCCTGCCGGACTTTTGGCTAGCGGCATTTTTTATGCTTGCAAAAATCTGTCCTTGGAGATGATCGCATTACGCGAGGAGTGCCAAAATAGCACACCACATAGGAATGGCTCATGTACCACAAGGAGGAAATTCATTAAAAGGACACTCGCCGACTCACCCACAAAGAAGGCTGCCCATTGGATCTCTGAATGGCTCACTGCTTTGGTGTGGAACAGTGAGTAATCCCAGCCAGCCTCTGCACATTGTGCAACCCAGGACTGTTGACTTACTCTCCAAATGCCGAAAAATGTCTAGCCCGGGAGCTCCAGGTTGTTTCTCTGCTTTAAGACTTCCTTGTTTCCAGTCTGCAGGTGATCAGGTAGAGACTCCCAGTAGGGAGACAGTTGTGTGAGCTGGTCAAATGTACTCTTTCATACTCGAAAAGTTTTTGTCCTGCTCTGCGAAGGAAGAAGCATTAAAACCCACCCCCTCTCTCTGAGTAGGCACACTTGGCTCTGTGTCTTTTGTCATCATTGTCTATTTTTAATGTATCACAGCTGATCTCTTTGTTTGTGCTATCTTGAGGTGCTGTACTAGAACTGGACGTCTTGTAGTCTGAATGTTGTTTTGATTGTAATAGCCGCAGGCCATTTGCAAGGGCTGTTTGGGTGGTATGTGCTGTTTTAGAGGAAAAGTAAGTCTTATTTAGAAACGCAAACTTTTTATCAGGAGGGTCTATTTTCCCCTGCTCAGAAAAAGAGACTCACTGCAGATTTTGGTGCTAAACTCCATAGCATGGTCATTATTGTCCCCACGTCAGGGAAAAGAAAACAAATCACATTGTGACCTTTTCCTGCAAAGCGATTGGAAATGTATTCTCAAAGTGAGTTTTTTTGGCTGTTTGGCCGTGTTCTGGAAGTTTTTCTTCCTGACGTTTGGCATCTTCAGAGGGCAAGGAGCTCAGGGAATTAGGCACTTCTCTCTGTGTTCTGGGTTATAAAATGAGTGAGACTGGGGTTATTAAACACTGAACTCAGGCACCTGAATTGGGCCCTACAGGCAAATGGCTATTCCAAGAATGAAATCAAAAGAGCCATCAAACAAAAAACAAAACAAAACAACCCACCAAACTGAAGAAGAAAAACAGCCTCCAACAAACAAAGTATTTCTGCCATACATAAAAGTAGTCACGGACCGCATGGACAAACTGTTGAAAAAACACAACATACAAACAGTATTTTAGACCCACCACAAAAATACAACAGATGCTATGGTCAGCAAAGGAGAAAAGGAACCCACTCGCCACTGCAGGACTATATCAGATACCTTGTAGTTGTGGCCAGGTATATATTGACAAATTTGAAACCATAAAGCGCAGCATCCAGACCAGAATCAAAGAACACGACACATACTGCAGGCTAAAACAACCTGAAAAATCTGCAGTAGCTGAACACACCCTGAAACAAACTGGACATGAAATCCTCTTCCAGGACACAGAGGTACTAGACAACACTACCAATCACTATGTCACGCTGCACAGGGAAGCCACTGAAACCTACAAACATAAACACAGATTCAACAAAAAAGAAGAAAGTCTAAAAAAATCAACAAAGCCTGGCTTCCAGTGCTAAAAACTGCAGAGTGCAAAAAGGTCAAAGCTCAATGATTCCCATCCAGCCACAAGCAAAGGTGATCCGTTCACATAATAGGACAACTAACGACACCCATCAACTACATATTAGGATTGTTGCTACCCCTGATTAGGTTGAAACCTCTTAATCGCTCCATCACAATACAATGACTAACGCCTATTGTCCTGCATAGGACAAGCTTCCTCTTTAGCACAACTTTAAGAACCCTAGTCTCACTCACTCACCTTGTTCCCTGAACTCCTTGCTCTCTGAAGATGCCGGCCACAGAGTCTGGTGAAATGTCAGGAAGAAAAACTTCCAGAACATGGCCAAACAGCCTGAAATGTGTGTGTGTGTGTGTGTGTGTGTGTGT